>CM053622.1:488235142-488268218 GCA_028646595.1 Phalanger gymnotis
GTAAAATAGAAATTGAAAGAATCCACCGATTTCCTCCTCAAATAGACCCCAAAAAGAAAACTCCTAGGAATATTGTAGCGAAATTCCAGAGCTCCCAGATCAAGGAGAAAATACTGCAAGCCGCCAGAAAGAAACAATTTGAGTATTGTGGAAACACCATCAGGATAACACAAGATCTAGCAGCTTCTACATTAAGGGATCAAAGGGCTTGGGATATGAAATTCTGGAGGTCAAAGGAGCTAGGATTAAAACCAAGAATCACCTACCCAGCAAAACTGAGTATCATGCCCCAAGGCAAAATATGAATTTTCAATAAAATAGAGGACTTTCAAGCTTTCTTAGTGAAAAGACCAGAGCTGAATAGAAAATTTGACTTTCAAACACAAGAATCAAGAGAGGCATGAAAAGGTAAACAAGAAAGGGATATCATAAGGGACTTACCAAAGTTGAACTGTTTTGTTTACATTCCTAAATGTAAAGATGATGTGTGTAATTCATATGTGTGTGTGTGTATATATACATATATATGAATATATGTATATATACAGAGGGCACAGGGTAAATTGAATATGAAGGGATGATATCTAAAAAAAATGAAAACAAATTAAGGGATGAGAGAGGAATATATTGAGAGAAAGAGAAAGAGAGAGATAGAATGGGGTAAATTATCTCGCATAAAAGTGGCAGGAAAAAGCAGCTTGCTCTCATCAAATTTGAGTTGAGGAGGGAATAACATACACATTCAGTTGGGTATCTTACCTCACAGGAAAGAAGGAGGAAGGGGATAAACAAAGTGGGGATGATAGAAGGGAGGGCAGACAGGGGGAGGAGGTAATCCAAAGCAAATACTTTTGGAAAGAGACAGGGTCAAGGAAGAAAATTGAATAAAGGGGGATAGGATAGGAGGGAGCAAAATACAGTTAGTCTTTCACAACATGAGTCTTGCGGGAAGGGTTTTACATAATGATACATGTGTGGCCTATGTTGTGTTTCTTGCCCTCTTAGGGAGGGTGGGTAGGGAGGGAAGAGGGGGGAGAATTTGGAACTCAAAGTTTTAAAAGTAGATGTTCAAAAAAAAAAACTGTGAAATAAGATATACAGGCAATGGGGCATAGAAATCTATCTTGCCCTACAAGAAAGTAAGGGAAAAGGGGATGTGGGGGAGTGGGGTGAAAGAAGAGAGGGCTGACTGGGGAATGGGGCAATCAGAGCATATGCCATCTTGGAGTGGGAGGGGAGGGTAGAAATAGGGAGAAAGTTTGTAATTCAAAATCTTGTAGAAATCAAGGCTGAAAATTAAAAATATTTAATAATAAAAAATAAATAATTCACTGAGCCCCTAACTTGGTGCCTATTGTACTGTATATTAGAATAATTGCTGCAGGCATTTAAAAAAATCCACCCAGATCTTGCCATTTGCCATGTGTGTGATCCATTTTTTAGTTGTGAAATGACTACAGTATGTACATAAGAACAGCACCCTAGTTCTTCAATGGATCTATTAATCTTCAGTGTGGAAGCAAATGTACATATAGGGACTTGTCCTGCTTTAAAGTCACATAGTAGTTTGCCCAACACACTAGTGAACAGTCATAATGTAAATCAATGCAGTATACAGATGATCCATTAGTTATCCCCTACTTTCACTACAAGACCACCACATCTAATTTCAGGTCATATATTTCTATGGTGGCAATCAGTATTTTACTTCTGGAAAATTCCTTGTTTATAAGGTGTTACAGCTTTAGTCCTTCTACATTTTCCTTTGCATAATACTCAACTATTCAACTTTGAAAACTATAATATTACATGAGTCACAGTCAAAAATCTCTGAAAGAATACTGGTAATAATAAACCTCAGACTGGAGTGTCCTAGCACCCTGAGTTGTCCATCTCCTGCTCAGTGCAATGTATTCCCTGAGATAGGGCTTTTGGGCACCAGGCAGGCATCTTCCATCTACCTATATCAGTAAGGCAAGATTCATGGTCTCGAGGGTGATCATGAACATACCCGAATGGTTCAGAATCGCAAAGTATGAAAAACTCTCTAGGTAGAAGGCAGAGGAAATATAACATTTATTGAGACTCCAGAGAATAAAAATCTCAAGACCAGCTACTCAAATTTGATATAGCAGTAATTATATTCCAAAACCAGTAAGCCCACCTCGATGTAGCAACAAGGAAATTATAACACAGCATTATAGCAAGGAACCAAGTCATCCTGTAACCTTCCCCCCTGCTAGGGCCTTCCTGTAAACAATCACTCAAAAATCCTAATGCTTTGCTCAGCACTATATTCTGCAGCTGTGTCTATGCTGGCTCTCTCATTGTCTGCTCTTCAGAATTTCCTTAATGTCTGCTGCCTCAATGTCTTCTTGATATGTGCTTCTCAATCCTGTTTCCCTTTAGTTCTTTGTCTCTTCAATTCTGTCCCTCTTCAAGTCCAGTTCTCTCACACTCTGCACTCTCCTTATATACAGTCCTAGCAGGGGTCTCATTGCCTAGAACTCAGGTCTCCAATTGGCTGAATTCATGATTGAGTAGAATTCAGTGCACATACAATTGGCTCTGGTCTTAGCAACTCCCTTTTGGGCCCTGAGGGCTTCACACCCAAAAAACAGCTTAATATCTGGTAAGCAGCAGGCCTACTTACAAAGATATTATCAAGCTTTCCCACCTAGCCTCACCTGAGGCCTATCGAATGGGGGGAAAGATCTTTGATCACATTAATACTACATCCACCCAAAGCAACCACTTCCATATGAACCAGCACAAGGCATCTTCTATCTCCCATGGCCCGCCCATTCTCCAAACAGGGATGTTAAGAACCTCCATTACAAAGAAGAACAACCATTCCTTTGACTTCAGGCCTCCTATTTCTTGATACTCCTGTAGTTGGAGGGTAGAGGAGTGGTGTTCTCCAATCGGTGGTGAATATTCTCATACCTGGTCATGTGAACTCCTGTAGATTGTCATCCAAACCCCACTTCATACCACCTACCACCTGATTTGTCAATCCTCTTTCCCTCAACACTCTCACCCCTAAACTTGATTGTAACTCTACCTAGCCCTTTCATTGTGCCTTCTGGAATACCTGTACCATAGGTAATAAACTTCCTTTAACCTTAAATCTATTCTTCTCCCACTCTTTTCATCAACTAGATCTCACTGAAATCTGGCTTTCCCTTGATGATAAACCTCGTTGGCCGCCCTTTCCAGTTCTGGCTGCACTTTCACTCATTTTCTTTGGCTCCCTCATCGAGGCAGGGGAATGGAATACTCTTTGCTCCCCATTGTGACTTCTAAGATCTTCCTCTTCTTCCTTCACCTCTTCCTTTGATGTTAACACAATTCTTACATTCCATTCAGTCAAAATCTTGGTAGTTGTCTATAGACATCCAGGTCACTCCCCTGATTTCATCAATAAATCCAATATATGGTTTACAATTCCGTCCTCTTCAACTTTTGCCTTCATACTAGGGGATTCACCATACATACTGATTCTCCCTCAAATACCTTAACCACTCAGTTCCTCAAATTACTCACCTCCTGTGAACAGTTCCAGTGACACCTTAGCCACACACAAAGATGGTAATACCCTCAATCTTGCTATCACCCACAAATTTCACTCATCTATGTTTAAGAATTCTGAAATTCACTTACCCAATCATAGTTTATTGGCTTCCTTCCTACCCCTCCTTCTGCCTTCCTTTATATAATCTTATTCTTCATCTATCTGTGACCTCCAATCTCCTGACCCCTTAAATTTCTCCTAGGCCATCTCTCCTGCACTCGCCACTTTATCTTCTTCTCCACATTTTGACGCCCTTGAATCCCTAATCTCCTTATCATCTCCCCATCTACACCCAGCCAAGTCTCAGCCTTGTATCGCTCCTACCATTTCACCTTCTTACCTACATATGTCTTGCTGCAAGAAGTTGGAGAAATTTCATACATCCTGGCTGGATCAAGTACAGATTTCTGTTACATAAACTCGATCGGCCCCTCACTGCTGGTAGGCAATCGTACTATAACTCTCTTATCAGCTCACTTGGTCACTGCACACTGAGACTCTTCCAAACCTTTTCATCCTTTTGTAAATGTCCCATTACTCCACTTCCCCCCACTCTCTTAGCACAAAACCTTACTTCATATTTTACAGAAAAAAAATTGAGGCCATTTGCTGTGAACTCTGTCTCCCCTCTTCCTCATCTCCTATTATTCAGGTGCCTTCTGCCACTTTTTCCTTCTTCATTTGTCTCACATTAAGTGGACTTATACATTACCAAGGTTAAGCCCTCCACTTGTTCAAGTGATCCCATATCATCCTGTCTCCTCCAAAAGATTGCCCCCTCTATCATCTCTACTCCTTCAATTATTTTCAGGCTTCCGCTGTCTACTGGCTCATTTCCTACTGCCTACAAACCATGTCTCCCTCATCCTGAAAAAAAAACCCTTCCCTTGATCCTTTCATCCCTGCTATTATCCTTTAGCTCTTCTGCCCTTCGTAGCTGAACGCCTTGAAAAGGCCTTCCACAACAGGTGCCTCCTTTTTCTCTCCTCTCCCTCTTCTTCCTCCCTTATACTCTGGCTTATGACCTTATCATTCCACTGAAATTCCTCTCTCCAAAGTTACTACTGATATCTTAGTTATCAAATCAATCTCAATCCTCATTCTTGACCTTTCTGTAACCTTTAATACTATTGTTCACTCTCTCCTCCTTAATACCTCTTCTCTCTAGTTGGTTTAGTGTTCCATTCTTCTCTCTCTCCTTTGCAGGATCCTCCTCCAGATCATTCCCTCTAACCACAGATTCCCTCAGGAATCTCTCCTGGATTCTCTTTTTATTTCCCTCTATACTTTTTCATTTAGTGATCTCATCAGTTCCCATGTATTTAATTACTCTCTAGGCTGACGATCCTTAAATCTACCTTTCCTTTCTAAATCTCTCTGCTGAACTCTAATCTCAAATCTGCAACTGCCTTTCAGACATCTTGAACTGGATATCCTTTCAGACATCTTAAACTCAGTGTGTCAGAAATAAAACTCATTTCCCCCCCTAACCATTATCCCACTACCACCTTCCCTGTTTCTATAGAGGGAAATGTCATTCTTCTAGTTTCTCAGGCTTGCAACATAAAAGTCATTAAGGATTCCTATCAGTTGTCATATCTAAGCAGGCTTGGTCAGGCCTCTCAATTTCACCTATAAAACACCTCTCAAATATGCCCCCATCTCTCCTCTAGTGCCACCACTCTAGTACAAGCCCTTATCAGCTCATGTCTGCCTCAAGTTCCTTCCCAGCTCAATCTATTCTCCATTTTGACGCTAAAGTGATTTTCCTAAAATGTAGGTCTGACCATGTCATCCCACTACTCAACAAACTCCAGTAGCTCCCTTTTTTCTCTAGTAGCAAATACAAAACATTCTGTTTGGCATTCAAAGCAACTTATAACCTTGCCCCACAGTACCTTTCCAGTGTTCTTTCTACTTACACCCTACTTCCCAAAACATACTTTTTCATCCAGTGACACTGACCTCCTGGCTATTCAACAAACAAGGACCTACTTTCTTGACTCTGGGCATTTTCTGTGTCTGTCTCCTATGCTTGGAACATGCCTTTATTCCTTGGCTCTGACTATTGACCTCCCAAGCTTCTTTTAAGTCTCAACTAAAATTCCACCTTCTGTGGCCTAACCATGCCTGACATTAAATTGTATCGTAAAGTCCTATCATCCAAACTACTTGGTACTGGCTAAGACGTAGAGGGGTAGATCAGTGGAATAGCTTATGTACACAAGACACAATAGTCAATGATTATAGCAACCTATTATTCAATAGACCCAAAGACCCCAGCTTCTGTGATAAGAACTCAATATTTCATAAAAACTGCAGGGAAAATTGGAAAATAGTATGGCAGAAACTGGGCATAAACCAACGTCTGACACTGTATACCAAAATAAAGTCCAAATGGGCATACGATTTAGATATAAAGGCTGATACTATAAGCAAACTAGGGGAGCAAGGAATAGTTTATCTGTCAGAGTTATGGAGAATGGAGGAATTTATGACCAAACAAGAGATAGAGAACATTATGACATACAAAATGGATAATTTTGATTCTATTAAATTGAAACGTTTTTGCACAAACAAGCCAATGCAACCAAGATTAGGAGGGAAGCAGAAAACTGGGAAAGAATTTTTACAACTAGTGTCTCTGAAAAAGGCCATATTTCTAAAATATATAGAGAACTGAGTCAAATTTACAAGAATACAAGTCATTCCCCAATTGATAAATAGTCAAAGGATATGAACAGGCAGTTTTCAGAGGAAGAAATTAAAGCTATCTATAGTCATATGAAAAAGTGCTAAATAACTTTTGATTAGAAAGATGCAAATCAAAAAACCCTAAGGTGCTACATCACACCTATCATATTAACTAACATGACAACTCATTGTTGGTGGAGTTGTGAGCTGATCGAACCATTCTGGATAACAATTTAGAGCTATGCCCAAAAGGCTATAAAAATGTGCATACCCTTTGACCCAGCAATACCACTTCTATCCCAAAGAGATCATAAAAATGGTAAAAGGACCTACATGTACAAAAATATTTATAGCTGCTCTTTTTGTGGTGACCAAGAACTGGAAATTGAAGGGTTGCCCATCAACTGGGAAATGACTGAACAAGTTGTGGCATATGAATGTAATGGAATACTAGTGTGCTATAAGAAATGAACAGTCAGACTTCAGAAAAACCTGGAAAGACTTATATGAATTGATGCAGAGTGAAATGAGCAGAACCAGGAGAACATCATACATAGTAATAGCCACATAGTACAATGACTGACTTTCATAAACTTAGCCCTTCTCAGCAATACAAGGTCCTAAAATAATTCCAAAGGACTCATGATGGAAAATGCCATCCACATGCAGAGAAAGAACTATGGAGTCTGAATGCAGAACAAAGCAGACTATTTTCTTTTTTGTTGTTGTTCTTTTTTTTTTATTTCTCGTGGTTCCTCTCATTTGTTCTAATTCTTCTATACAACATGAAAATATTTTAATAGGCATCTATATGTAGAAACTATATCAGATTGCCTGCTGTCTTGGAGACAGGGAGAGAAAGATGGTAAAAAAATTTTAAAATTTATGGAAGTGAATGTTAAAAACTAAAACTAGATGAATTAACTTTAAAAAAAAATGAAATTCCACCTTCTACAAGAAGTCTTCCTTAACACCTATTCATTCCAGTGTTTTTCTGCTTTTAATTATGTTCTATTTATTTTTAATTGTATCTTGTTATTCTTATTTATTCTTTTTATTCTATAGCTTGCTTTGTAGATATTTGTTTGTATGTTGCCTTCCCCACTAAATCATAAGCAGCTTGAGGGCAGGGACTGAGGGATTATCTTCCTCTTTTTGTTTCCTCAGTACTTAGCATGGTGCTTGGCACATAGTAGGTGCTTAATAAATGTTTATTAAATAGTAGGGACTATATCAGGAAGAAACTTAAGTCTATTAAAATAATTTTGAAATTTTCCACAGGCTATCCAGCATACTTTCCTCATCCTTTTCAATTTGGGAAATTATGTGGCTTTTTTTTTAATTGTGTCAATATTACTTAAAAATCATTTATTAATACACTGTCTTTGGTGCAAGATTAGGATGCATGCAATATTCATGAATATGTATTAAAATTGAATACAGACAATTCATGAGTGCTAAGAATTCTAAGCTAGCAGTGCACAATGCTGGAGAGATAAATGTGCATCCATATGTCACTGGTCAATACATTGCTGATCTGTTTACATTTTAAGCAGTGTGATGAACAGAATTATACCATGTAATGATTACACAATGAAAAGTTACAAACAAATTTTTAGACCAAAAAAAAAAAATAACCCAGGATGTGACAATTATGCAGTGGTAATGATTATAGCATTATTTATTTTTCAGGTCTTTCCAAGGTATCTGACCTGATGAACAGGTTTAAAAGTTGGTCTATCTAATTATGTATCTAAACATATGTTCTTTATTCATCCACTTGGGTTTTTTTTAACATGTATAATTAAGCCAAACTTTTAAAAATTATTATGGATCTCATTTTGGAGGCATTGTAATGTATTGTAATGTATTGTAATTTCAAATGATCAGGATAATGTCATTTGCAAACCAGAGCATCTTGATGTAGTAGGAAGGCTGAATTTATGGTCTCAAAGAGAATCATACATATATCTAAACAGTTCGGAATCATTAGATATAAGAAATTCTCTAAGTAGAAGACATCAAAACATTTATTTAGGCCCCACAGTAACAGATCCACAAACCAGCCTCACTATTCCGATATTTTGATCAAAAGCTTCCAGGCCCAATAAGCCCACCTCACAAGAGTAACCAGGAGGCCACAAAAAAACATGATGGTACTAAACCAAATCATATCCGCTGTCCTCAAGTTGTTGCTCGCACTCCTGGGTCCACACACGGGTCGGCTCTGCTTCCACAGCTCCTGCTTCAGCTGTAAATTCAGCTTCAGCTGTAGCTGTCTCTTGGCTCACCTATCCTCGCAGCCGAGCCTCTGGTGTCCTCAAGCCCCACCTCAATGACCAGAGGCAATTTGTTCCGGGTTGGCCCCTCTTATGTCATCAGTCTACACCCACACAGGTTTCATACCTGATAGGGCTTTGGGCCTGGGGCTTGGCACTTAACAAGATTAAATAAAACAGCTGAAAGTACTTTCACTCAAAGTAAACAAAAGCCAAACTCCTCAAGTGCTAAGGAGCCCATTTTGCCTTACCGACACACTTAAGAACCTTAAAATTCTACAGTAATCCTCTTTAACTTAGATTGTTCCACTGGATGTCCTCCATGGCAGTGTTAAAAAAAAAAAAGAACAGTTTTTTCCAGGTTTATATATATATATATATATATAACTATGTATTAATGAAAAGAGGATTGTCAAAAAAGAATTTTTATTTTATTATATCTTTCAAGGAATTTTGGGTAATTTTCATATGTATTTGAGACATGTTTGTTGAGAGAACCTTTAAGTAATGCAATACTTTGTACACAGAATCAAATGAATTTTTTAATAATCAATAAATAATAAGCACAATGGCTTCATGTACTCTTGATTTTTTTTTAGGCAATTGCATGATTCAAATGATTTGGTGGCTGTGAAATTTATTTTTTTTTCATTTGCTAAATCTTATCTCTTCTTCTATAAACTTAAACAAAGATATCTTAAATATGATATATTATTTTCATTTAAAATGTACATGGAGGGCAGAGCCAAGATGGCAGCTGGAAAGCAGGGACTTGCTTAAGCTCTACCCCAGGTCCCTCCAAACACCTATAAAAATGGCTCTGAACAAATTCTAGAGCTGCAGAACCCTTGAAATAACAGAGAGAAGCAGGGCTCCAGCCTAGGAAAGCCTGGATGGTCACTGGGAAGGGTCTATCACACAGAGCAGGGAGCAGAGCAGAGTACAGCCCAGCATGGGCTGTGCCAGGACCAACCAGACTGGGAGCTGAGAGGAACAGGCCTTAAGTCCCTGAATTATCGAGCTGTGACACTTACCAGACTTCTCAACCCACAAACACCAAAGACAACAGAACAGGTTAGTAGGAAAAATTGCTGGATTGGAGTGAAAAGAGTGCGTGGTTGGCCCCAGTCCTGAGGGCGGTGGAAGTAGTAAAGCTCTAGGGCTGCTTCCAGAACTTCAGCTAAGTTTGCTTCCAGCCCCAGGACCATGCAGTGGGAGGAATTAAGTGATGGATTAGAGTGGGAGTGCAGAGACAGTTTGGACCTAGGTTGTGGTCTAGGTTGGTGGCTCTTGGGGGAGGAGGAGCACTGGTGTGGCAGGGCTTGCTGTGTAGAAATAGTTCTGAAAACAACAGTGCAGCCCCTAAAGCTTGGGATAGAGTACTCTCTAATCTACAAGCCATCATACCTTGACAAAAAACTCAAGGATAAAGTAGTTGGCTGGGAACACAAACAGTCAGTGAAAATGGACTCAGATGCAGACTCACACTTTGGAATCTTTTTTTTTTTTGGTGACATAGAAGATCAAAGCACACAGCCAGAAGAAGTAAAATGTATATAGATAAGAATTTAGACATTGTTTCAGTTGTTTTTTAGTTGTGTCCAACTCTTCATCACAGTATTTGAGGTTTTCTTGGAAAAATATTGGAGTAGTTTGCTATTTTCTCCTCCAGCTCATTTTACAAAAGAGGAAAGTAAGGCAAAAAGGGTTAACTGACTTGCTCAGGGGTAAACAGCTGGTAAGCACATGAGGCCAGATTTCAACTCAGGAAGATTAGTCTTCCTGATTCCAGGTTCTGTGTTTTATCCACTGTACTACCTAGTCAAAGAGTAATTGTTGATATCCTCTAGGTAAGCTTATATTTCTTTCTTTTTTTAGAAATGAAAAACTACTATTTTTATGCTTTTTTGGTTCAAGATATCTTTATGATATCTTGAAAATTAATCCCTCAAATTCATCAAAATTATTTAACTTTCAGCTCTTCCTTTTTATACATTTTGTCTTATTTAGTTGCTTTCCCCATTTCTGTTTTTGCCAGCATCGTTTATACTTTAAATGCAGATAGGACTGTGATCTTGGAACCCAAATGTGATATTAGAAAAAATAATAAAACATTTTTAGAAAAAATTTATGCAGCTCATTTGCACTGTTTTCCTCATAGTTTTATCCATAATATCAAGAGAAGTTTGAATGCCACCAGGTAATATGACAATCCCAGTAGAGACTCAAGGCTGCCAAACAGTTCCCTTGCCTGAAGAGAGGCCCAGCAAAGCTGGACCATACCTGACGACCAAGTGAATGCACAACTCATGCCCCCCTAAGCTAAAGCTGTCATTTTTACTGTCCCCAGATCTTTCCTCTATGGTTAGAAATCTCCCATCATCTTAAGTCCCTCAAATTTAGTGACATTGAATCTCTAACTTCCTCAGAATAAAGCACCCTATATCCTCACTCACCATTTCCTCTTCTTTCATTCACACCCATCTGAACTCAACTTGTTTACTAACACATTCTAACTCTGCCTTCCTGTTTCACTCTGCTCTCTATAATTCCCATTCCATAATTGACAGAATTCCCTTCACTTGGCAGCTGTCCTCCTTCCTCCTTTTGTGCTTCTTCCAACTTCTAGAAGACCTTCTGGCTCCTCCTGGATTACATTATAACTCTGGCCATCCTGTCCAGTATAATTTTAGCTTCTCTTGTATACAGATTACCATTTCCAGAACTGTAACAACAATGTTGCTAGCAGCTACCGTCGCTGTGTAAGACCAACAACAACCAGCACACAGAAGGGCTGCTAACACAGGTTCTTTGAGCTACTTTTCTAAGAAAAGCAACTTTAAGGGGTTAACAGTCTCAGTTTAATTAAACATACATATATCATTCACTTAATTCAGGGGGAAAAGATCAGCCTCTTGAACTTCAGGACAAATACAAGCAGAAATTACAAATTTCAACAGACAGACCTTATGTGATTCAAATCATAATTCATAGTTACCAGAGGAGCACCATCAGCTATCTGTCTGGGTTACAAAGCCGGGAGGGGTTGGTTAAATGGCTTGTCCAGAGTCTCACCACCCACATTCTTTCAATGAGTGTACCCCCAAAAGTCAAATGCCAACCTCAGATTTTATATACCCATCTCAGAGCCCTGGGGGACTGAGGCTCATTATTTAGAGTGTGAGAAATCAATGTGGGAAAGCTGGAACCACCAAGATCACATCATATACAATTCAATGCCTCTTGATTGTCTTAGTGCTGAGAAACATTCCAAGACAAAAAAGATCCTTTACCTGCCCCATTTAAACAAAGGCCAGAATCATTAAAGGCACTTAAGAGAAGAACAGCAAAAAGCCCTGCCCTGATTACCATTACCAGAACCTCCCTCTGTTGCAATTACCAATCAATCTCCCTATTTTACAGATGGGGAAACTGAGGCTGAGCCAGGAGCTGTGATTTGCACAGGGTCACACAGCTGGAATGTGTCTGAGAAAAGATTCAAATACAAGATTTCCTGACAACAAATCCAGTGCTCTATGTGCTGAACCACCTATGTTTCAAAACTTGTTTTAGCTAAAAATCACTGATTGGAAACAGTTTGTGTAGACCACAGAACCTAATAGAAAAACTTTGTATAAATCATGTCATGAAATCCAAAAGGAGTAATGTAAAATATATTCAACTAGGGAGAAGAAGGGACATGTGACTATGGCTCAGGCATCCCTGAAAAGAATGATGTTGCCAAATGTTATTGTCCATTTGGTCATAGTCTCTGTTTCACCGTATACTCAATTGTTCTCATTATAAATTGTTCTCATTATAAACAATTATAATTTGCCTCCATCTAAGGCATGAACTGGCCATATTGCCAGATATTTTTCCACATTACCTGAAGGTGTGAAGCATGTAATTTTGCATTCTGAAATTTCTATCCATCACTAAGAATGCTACTGCTAATATATTTGAACTACCTGAAGGAAACGACTATTAAAATGCCTACGAGTGAAATAATTCCTTTCAGGAGCAGATGTTCTGCCATTTATGCATTTATGCATACGAGAGCACACAATAAATTGTATTGTTTGCTAACAATAAAACAGCCTTTTTAGGGCCTGATAGCAACAAAATGTTAAAACAGGATAGTAGACATTTTCTCAAACATTGGTGTGTCACCTAGAATTATACATACTCTAGCTCTCTCAAAGTAAAGTGGAAACAGGGAATAGTGGCTGAGCACATTTTTTCCCCAGGATTTAATCTCTGGTATATTGTCAAAAGTATAATATATGATATAATAATTACTACAATGATGATGATGATGTCCAATATTATAATTTTATGTACATGCCTTGAACTTATTATTTGAATATGGAAAATAAGTAACAATATGTAACTTAGACACCACAGTGGTTCTGCATTCCACTTGGGCTAAAGTCATATGTTTTCTGCTTTCCTAAGTGAACAATGTCTTGACTATTAGGATTGCAAATGACTGAAATACATTGTCTTTTGAATTCAGGGGCATTGGATAATATGGAAGCCATGAATTAACTGTTCAAAATTAATAACGATTAGCAGATCTTCCTACTGTTCTTGGATTAATTTTCTAAAAGAAGATTCTAAACAATTGAGAAGTAAAAAATGATATAAGCAGTGACATTAAATCTACTAACACGAGTCATGTAAAAATGCATGTATAGTCATGTATGTGTGTATATATTCATGTATATATGCACACACATATATACATATATGTGTATATATAGATAGATACAGATATAGACATAGATATAGATATAAATATATGCAGCTATATCTGTGTATACACATACATACATATCTGCACACTTCACCAGCCACCACCACATCATCCATACCATTGGTTACATTCTGTGGGTAAGTTCAGTTATCTCAACAGTACACTTTCAGGAATGCACACAAATATGATGAGGTTGAAGCATTCATTGCCAGAGCTAGCTGAGCACTTGGAAGGCTCCTAAAGTATATGTGGGAGAAAAGAGATATCAGGCTGCTTGCCAAACTGAAGGTCTACAGAGCTCTTGTGCTGACCTCATTGCTGTATGCCTGTGAAACCTGGACAGTCTACCAGAGCCATGCCAGGAATTGTCTTAGGAAGATTCTAAAGATCACCTGGCAAGATAAGGTATTGGACACTGAGGTCCTTTCTAGAGCTGAACTGACAAGCATTCAAACTCTACTGCAGAGAGTGCAATTCTGATCGTCCGGCTGTATTGTTTGAATGAGAAAAGTATGTTTACCTAAGAGACTATTTTATGGAAAACTCGCATAAGCAAATAGTAAGATGGAGATCAGAAGAAGCAATACGAGGACACTCTCAACATTGGGTGGACAGATCAAACTCTTGAATGATGAGAGATCACTTGCTGAATTTTCTGAAATGTCCCAGGGTTAGAATGCTTCATATCCATGATGTTTGAAAAAATTGCAATCTGTTTATTTAGTATTTTTCCCCAGTTACATGTAAAAACAATTTTTAAGCATTCATTTTTAAAACTTCAAAGTTCAAATTCTCCTCTCCCTCCCTCCTTTCCCATCCCCCCATCATTAAAAAAGCAAGCAATTCAATATAAGTTATGTAAGTGCAGTCATGTAAATATTTCCATAATAGTCATGTTGTGAAAGAAAACACAAACAAAAAAACCCTCAAGAAAAAATAAAGAAAGTTTAAAAAAAGTATGCTTCAATTTGTATTCAGACACCATCAGTTCTTTCTCTGGGGATAGATAGCATTTTTCATCATAAGTCCTTTAGAGTTGTCTTGGATAACTTTATTTCTGAGAATAGCTAAGGCATTCACAGTTTGTCATCTTACCATATTGCAGTTACTTTGTACAAAGTACATTTCACTTTGCATCAGCTCATGTAAGTCTTTTCAGGTTTTTCTGAAGTCTGCCTGCTAATTATTTCTTTTAGCACAATAGTATTCCATCATAATCACATACTACAATTTGTTTCGGCCACTGTCCAGTTGATGGGCATCCCCTGAATTTCCAATTCTTTCCCCCCAAAAAGAGCTGCTATAAATATTTTTGTATGTACAGGTCCTTTTCCTTTCTTTTTTTTGGGGGGGGGGCAATATTGACCTAGTAGTGGTATTGCTAGGTCAAAGGTTATATATGATTTCTATAGCCCTTTGGGCGTAGTTCCAAATTGCTCTACAGAATGGTTGAATCAGTTCACAATTCCACCAACAATCCATTAATGTCTCATTTTTCCCACATCCCTTCAACCATTTGTCATTTTCCTGTTCTGTTCTATTAGTCAATCTGTTAGGTATGAGATCTCAGAATTGTTTTAATTTGCATTTTTCCAATCAATAGTGAGTTAGAACTCATATGGCTATAGATAGCTTTGATTACTTCATCTGAGAGCTGTTCATATCTTTTGATCATTTGGGGTTGGCTCTTGTTTTTATAAATCTGACTTTGTTCTCTATAGATTTGAGAAATAAGACTTTTATCAGAGAAACTTGCTTCAATTTTTTTTCACACTTACTATTGCCAACTGTGTTTTCCTCCATCCTATCCCCCACACTATTTATCTTATTCTCTCTCTCCTTTCACCCCGTACATCCTCAAAAGGGTTCTACTTCTAACTATACCCTCTCTCAGCATGCCCTCCCTTATCACCTCCCCCACCCTTACTTTCCTGTAAGGTAAGACAGATTTCTATACCCAATTGAGTATGTGTGTTATCCCTCTTTGAGCCACTTCTGATGAGAGTAAGGTTCATTCAATCCCCATCACCTTCCCTCTCTTCCCCTCTACTGTAAAAGCTTTTTCTTGCCTCTTTTATGTGAGATAATTTATTCAGTCTACCTCTCTGTTTCCCTTTCCCCAGTGCATTCCTCTCTCACCACTTAATTTTATTTTTTACATATCATCCCTTCATATTAAACTCACACCTGAACCTTGTGTTTATATATCCTCCTTCTAACTACCCTAATAATGAGAAAGTTCTTATGAGTTACAAGTATCATCTTCCCATGTAGGAATGTGAACAGTTCAACCTTATTAAGTCCTTTATAATTTCCCCTTCCTGTTTACATTTTTATGCCTCTCTTGAGACTTGTATTTTAAAGTCAAAATTTGTATTCAGCTCTGTGTAACAGCAACACTGCTTGCCACTACTGTGGCTGTGTAAGACCAACAATACCAGCACACATAAGGGCTGCCAGCACAGGTTCTTTGACCTGCTTTTTTAAGGAAAGCAACTTTAAGAGGTTAATAATCTTATTTTAATTAAACATACATATATCATTTACTTAGTTCAGAGGGAAAAGCCAGCACCCTGAACTTGAGAAAGAATACAAACAGAAATTACAAGCAGAAATTATAAGAACAGAGCAAATAAACATGAATCAGCAGACAGGCTTCTAGCTGTCTGTCCAAGCAATACACCAACAATTACCAGAGAGAGAAGCACCAACATCTGGGTTTTGAAAGCCGGGGGGCTGCTTCAATGGCTATCTGGAGTCTCATCACCAGCACTCTTTCAATGATTGTGCCCCCAAAGGCAAAATGCTCACCTCTGAGTTTATATATACTTCTTTAGGGTCAAAGGGTATCACAACCATGTGACTCAAACCCATGTGACTTAGGCCTTCCCTTGACATAAGCAGGTTATCAGACTCCCAATTCAATCAAAGATTACTTAGTGCTGAGAAACACTCCAAAACTAAGACAACAAAAAGTCCACTTTGCTTGTTATTAAATTTGAAAAGCAAAATTCATCAAAGGGACTTGATTACATCAGGATTGCAAAAGAGAAAACAGTAAAAAAAAAAAGTCCCACACTAATTACCATAACACTTTGGTCTTTTCATTCATCAAGAATCCTTGAAATTCCTCTATTTCTTTGAATGTCCATTTCCTCTCCCCCAACCCATCCCAAGGATTTTACTTAGTTTTACTGAGTAGGTGATTCTTGATTGTAATCCTAGCTCCTTTTCCCTCCAGAATGTCATATCCTGAGCCCTTTATTCCTTTAGTGTAGAAGCTGCTAAATCTTGTGTTATCCTGAATGTGGCTCTATGATACTTGAATTGTTCCTTTCTGACTGTTTGCAATATTTTCTCCTTGCCCTGGGAACTCTGGAATTGGGCTATAATATTCCTGGCACTTTTCATTTTGTGATCTCTTTTGAGAGGTGATCAGTGGGTTCTTTCAATTTTTATTTTACTCTTGAAAGATGATATATAGGCACTTTTTTTGATCATGGGTTTCAGATAGTCCAATAATTTTAAAACTGTATCTCCTTTATCTATTTTCCATGTCAATTATTTTTCAATGAAATATTTCACATGGTCTTCATTTTTCATTCTTTTGGTTTTGTTTTATTGTTTCTTGATTTTTCATCAAGTCGGTAGCTTCCATTTGCTCAATTCTAATTTTTAAGGAATTTTCTTCAGTGAAGTTTTGGATCTACTTTTGCATTTGGCCAATTCTGCTTTTTAATACATTCTTCTCATTGGCTTTTTATACCTCTTTTACCATTTGGCTTAGCCTGTTTTTTAAGGTGTTATTTTCTTCAGCATTTTTTGTGTCTCTTCTTTACCAAGCCATTGATTTTTTTTCATGATTCTCTGACATTACTCTCATTTCTAATTTTTCCACTACCTCTCTTAATTCATTTTCAAAATCTTTTTTGAGCTCTTCCATGGCCTGAAACTAATACATATTTTTCTTTGAGGCTTTGGATATGGAAGCTTTGACTTCATTTTCTTCTTCTGAGTTTGTGTTTTGATCTTCTTTATCACTATAGTACCTTTCTATGGTCAGAATTTTTCTTGGTGTTTGTTCATTTTCCCAGCTGATTACTCAACTTTTGACTCTTTGTTAGACTAGTGCTCTGTTTCCAAGGTGGAGGACACAAATGTCCCAAGCTTCAGGGGGTTTGTGTAGCTGTTTTCAGAGAGACTTTAGGGATCTGTAAGTTTTCAGTTCTTCCAAGGTGGTATGATCTAAAGAGAGCTGTTTACTATTCTCCTGACTTATGCTCTGGTCTTTTCTGGCCTGTTACTGTGATGAGGGTCCCTGCTCTACTGTTTCCCACAATCTCTGGTGTGCTGGTGCTCTTCCTTTCCTTGGAACTGCCCTCCAGAACTGCGACCTGGACCTGAATATGGTCAAAGCAACAGAGCCCTACCTTAGTGCTAACAAAGAGACCTGTGTGTTCCCCTTCTGACCAGTTACTTGGCCACCCTTATTGTCTATGGGCTGAGATCTCTGGAAGCAGCTGCTGCCACTGCTGATTCAGTGGCTCCCAAGGTCTGCTGGGGCCAGGGCTATACTAGAATGGCGTTTGCTGGACTGTGCTAATTCTCTGTGCTCACTCTCAACCAGGTGCTACAGAGCTTTCCTCCTAATCTTCTAAGTTGTTTTTGGCATCTATGTCTATGTACTGAGAGGTCTGGAAACTGTCACTACTGCCAGTGATTCTGTTACCCCAAGGCTTGCTCCAGATTTGCTGGAGCCTGGTCTGTACTGGTGCAGCCTATGCTACTGTGCTGCTCTGTCACCCTGGTGCAACAGACATTTCCTGCCCACCCTCTAAGTTGTCTTGGACTGGAAAATTGTTTCACTATCTTTTTGTGGGTCCTGCCACTCTAGAATTTGTTTAGAATCATTATTTACAGGTATTCGGAGGGGTTTGAGGGAGAGCTCAGGGGAGTCCCTGCCTTTACTCTACCATCTTGGCTCTGCCTTGAAAAAATGCTGTTTGATATGAACCTTGTCCTTCTTGCTTCCAAGGTCAGAATTATATCCATTATGTATACAGACCCAAAGTTTTGTATACGCATCCACAATATATTTATATGTCTGTATATGAACTGGAAATAACCATATATCTTCATTACTATCGATTATCATAATTATTTTTCTATATGCTTCCTCCGAATTACATTGAAAAATTAATACAGATTTTTTTTTAAAATATCTGAGTTGTATTTCTCTACCTGCAGTTATGGTAAGTGGAGTGTGCATATATCTACCTTTTTCCCCCAATGACTTAGTAGTTTATTAGTCAGTCAATAATATTACAAATATTTTAAAATTACTTAAATAGTTGATAGCAAACTATTTCATTACAGAGTTAAATTGCCAGTACAACAGATAGATTGGTGATTTAGATGCCTGGATGATAATAGTAAAACAAACTAAAATTTTAACAAACATTTTTGAGCTAAAGGCAGATTATCTGCTGTTTACAAAAGCATAGTTCTTTTTTATTTTGAAAAAAAAAATTTAAATGCTTTAACATTCCATTAGGAATATAAAATAAAATCAACTAAAACATGAATTTGCATATCAAGGAAAGATTTATAATTACAGTCCAACCACAGTACAAACCACTTTTGTGATTCTGTAAAGAGGCTCAGAATTAGAAACTAGTTGCTTTTATATTACAAAGATGTCAGCTCCAAAAATAATTTAACATAAAATAAATTTTAGCCATTAGTGTCATAAAATCATATGAATACAAAATAATATTAATGACAGGAATATGCAAAAATATTCCAAGTATTTTACTACTATTGAAATAAAAACAAAACAAAAAACCCAAAATGGAAATATGCAGGGAAAAAAAGTTTCGCCTTTTGTACTAAAACACTATCAAAAACAACTTAAAAATTTACATCAGTACAAAGATTTTGGGATGGAAAAAATAATTACAGTGAAAAAAAAGGGTAAACAGTATAAAAGAATCAGTAAAAAAGGGTAAACAGTAAAAAAAAAACCAGTAAAAAAAATCGGTAAAATCAGCAAAAAAATGAAATGAAAAAAAAATTCCCATTATCATATCTTTTAATTACAAACATTAGAAGCAGTATTGTGGGGAGGGTAGAGCCTAGATGTCATAGTGAAAGCAAAGACTTGCTTGAGCTGTCCCCCAAAAAGCTCCAAATACCTGTAAAATATTACTCTAAATTAATTCTAGAGCTACAGAACCCACAAAATGACAGAGCGAAACAAATCTCCAGCCCAAGACAGCCTGGAAGGCCAACAAGAAGGGTCTATCATACCAGGTTAGGAGGGGAGCACAGTACAGTGTGGGCCATACAGGCCCAGACTGGGGCCAGAGCAGCCCTCAAGGGATTGAATTACTGGCAGCTGTGGCAGTTTCCAGACTTCTCAACCCACAAACACCAAAGACAAATAGAAGGTCAGTGGGGAAATTCTGTTGGACCTGGGTAAGAGAAGAGCATGGTCCAGCCCCAGCCATGGTGTGGTGGAGGTGGCAGCAGCAGTGGTGGCAGTAGCAGCAGCGACTGCTTCCAAAGCTCCAGGCCCATAGATGATTGGGGGATCAAGTGGCTAATCAGAAGGGGATTGCAGGGATCTCTTTGCTGGTGCTGAGGCAGGATTCTCTTGCTTTGCCCTGCTTGATCTGGGTCACATTCCTGGGTGCTTGTCCTGGAGTGAGGAGTGCTGGCGTGGCAGAGCTTGTGGTGATTGTGGAGAGGGAATCTTCCTCACAGTTCCAAGGCAGAAAAAAAGTGTTTGTGGTCACTCACAGACCAGAGCACAGGCCAGGAGAGGAGTGAACACCTCTCCTTTGATCATACCACCTTAGAAGAACTGAAAATTTGCAGGTGCCTAGAAGTATCTTTGACAATAGCTATGCAAAACCCCTGAAACTTGGGACAGAGCACTCTCCACTCTAGAAGCAGAGTCCTACCTTGACAAAGAGCTCAAAAGTCAAGTAATTGGCTGGGCAAATGAGCAAACATAAAATAAATCAGACTGTAGAATCTTACTTTGGCGACAAAGAAGATCAAAACATTCAACCAGAAGACAATAAAGGCAAAGCTCCTACATCCAAAGCCTTCAAGAAAAATATGAATTGGTCACACTCCATGGAAGAGCTCAAAAAGGATTTGGAAAATCAAGTAGGAGAAGTAGAGGAAAAATTGGGAAGAGAAATGAGAGTGATACAAGAAAACCATGAAAAACAGCTTGCTGAAGGAGAAGGGGATAAGTGAAGAGAATAATAGAAGGGAGGGCAGATTGGGGGAAGGGGTTGTCAGAAGCAAATACTTTTGAAAAGGGACAATATAAAAGGAGAAAATAGAATAAATGAGAGGTGTGATAGGATGGAAGGAAATACAGTTAGTCTTTCACAATATGACTATTATGGAAATGTTTTGTATAACTACACATGTCAATGAGGGTGAGTAGGGAAGGAAGGAGGTAGAGAATCTGAAACTCGATGTGTAAAAACCAAATGTTAAAAATTGTTTCTACATGCAACTGGGAAATAAGATATACAGGCAATTGAGCATAGAAATCTATCTTGCTCTACAAGAAAGTAAGGTCAAAGGGGATAGGGAGAAGGGTGGGGTGATAGAAGGGAGTATAGACTGGAGGAAGAAGTAATCAGAATGCATGCCATCTTGGCCTAGGTGCAGGGGAGAGTTGGGGAGAAAATCTCAAACTCAAAATCTTATGGAAATGAATGTTGAAAACCAAAAATAAATTAATTAATTTTTTAAAAATAATTAAAAAACAACACAGAATTAAGATTAGTCAGCCTTCCAAAATTTCTTATATTCAAGTATTGTAGCATCTGTCTTAATAGTTACAGAGTTCCTTAATGAAATTAATGGATCACTAATATGAACTAGGTGTGAATAAGGCCTAGACAACTCCTTTGAGTTGACCAAATTATTTTAACTAGGTGTAATGGGAACTATGTTGGAATGGTTGAGGAGAATTGTTCACATCTTATTAGACATATATAAAACAATCAGGAATGGTTGGACAAGTTTACAATTGCACCAACTGTGCATCAGTGTCCCAATTTTTCCATAGCCATTTCACCATTTGTCATTTTCCCTTTTTGTCATATCAACAATTTTTATCGTTGTGAGGTTCCTCAGAGTTAGTCGAATTTGCATTCCTCTGATTAATAGTGATTTAGAGCAATTTTTCGCATGACTATTGATAACTTTAATTTCTTCAAAGTTATCTGCCTGTCCATATATCCTTTGACCATTTATCAAGTAAGAAATAACTTTTATTTTTTTTTTTAAATTTGGCCCAGTTCCTTAAGGGTTTGAGAAAATTGGTCTTTATTAGAGAAACTTCTTGGAAAATGTTGAAATGTTGCTGAAAAAAGAAACCTAATTTTGGCTGCATTCATTTCATTTGTTCAGAAGCTTTTTAATTTCATGTAATCAAACTTACCCATTTTATTTTCTGTGATACTCTCTATTTCTTATTTGGTCAGAAATTCTTCTTGTTAATAGATCTGACAGGTACATTTTTCCATGATCCCCTAGTTTACTTCTATCTGAATCATTTATTCATTTTGACCTTGTTTTGGAATACAGTGTGAGATGTTTGTCTGTGATTTATTTCTGCTAAACTCCTTTCCAGCTTTCTCAGAAATTTTTGTCTTACCCCAAAAGCTTAGATATTTGGGTTTATCAAGCATCACATTACTACAGTCATTTACTACTGTACATTGTGTACCTAATATATTCTACTGATCTACCACTCTATTTCTCAGCTAGTACCAGATTGTCTTCATAGTTATCAGTTTGTAATATAATTTGGATCTGGAACTGCTAGGCCACCTTCTTTCCATATTTTCACTAATTCCCTTTCTATTCTTGATCTTTTGCTTTTTCAGATGAATTTTATTTTTATTTTTTTTCTAGCTCAATAAATTAATTTTTGGAAGTTTCATTTGTATGGCACACAATAAGTAAAGTCATTTAGGTAGAACTGTAAATCTTACTACATTGGCTTTACATATCCATAAGCAATTAATGTTTCTCAAATTGTTTAGGACTATTTTTATTTATATGAAAAGTGTTTTTTAATTGTGTTCATACAATCTTTGGATTTGCATTGGTGGTAGACTCTAGTTTTATTTCCTCATTGCTTATCTGTATCCCTTGAATTTCTTTTTCTAGTCTTATTGTTATAGCTATCATTTTTAGTACAATATTGAATAGTAGTGATAATGGACATCCTTGCTTCATCTTTGATTTTATTGGGAAGACTTCTACTTTATTCCCATTACAGCTAATGCTTGCTCTTGGTTTTAGATAGATATTACTTATCATTTTAAGAAAGGATCCATTTATTCTCATGTTTTCTAATGTTTTTAATAGGCATAAGTATTTTATATTATTAAAGTCTTTTCTGCATATATTGATATAATCACATGATTTTAGTTATGGGTTTTTTATAGATATGGCTAATTATGCTGATAGTTTTATAATATTGAACAAGTCATACATTCCTAGTCTAAATTCCACCTAGTTATAGTGTGTCATCTTTGTGATACTTTACATAATCTCCTTGCTCTTGTTATATTTTAAAACTCTGCATTAATATTTAGTAAGAAAAATGATTTTTCTCTGTTTTTGCTCTCCCTGTTTTAGATATGAAAACTATATTTTTGTCATAAATGAAATTTGGTATCCTTCTTTACCTATTTTTTTCAAATAGTTTATGCAGTATTGGGATTAATTTTATTCATATTTGGTAGTATTCTAATGTAAATTCATCTAGATCTGAAGGTTTTTACTTAAGGAGCTCATTGGTGGCTGGTTCAATTTTTTATTCTATGATAAGTCTAATTAAATATTCTATTTCCTCTTTTGTTAAAGCAAACAGTTGCTATTTCTGTAAATATTCATCCATTTCACTGATGGTCAGCTTTACTAGCATATATTTGAGTAAAATAATTCCTAACAATTGTTTTAATTTCTTCTTCAGTGGTGGGTACATTCACCTTTTTCATTTTTAATACTGGTGATTTTGTTTTCTTTTTTCTTTTTTAAATCAAATTAACCAATGATTTACCTATTTTATTTTTTCCCATATAACCAGTCACAGTTTTTTCTTAAACAATTTTTATTAACTTCTACTTTGATTTTCAGGATTTTAGTTTTGGTGTTTAACGAGACTTTTTATTTATTCTTTTTCTATTTTTTTTTAGTTATACGTTCAATTCATGTACATTGTACATGTACAATGTACATTACAATCTGAGAATACAAAGCTGAGGTCCCTCAGTAATATAGTTTTACTATCTATTTTCTCTATAGTTTATTTAACAATTCCTTTAAGAGTTCAGATGCTATGGTGTTTGGTGCATATATGTTTGGTATTGATACTACTTAGTTTGCTACAGTACCTTTTACCAACATGTAGTTTCCCTGTTTATCCCTTTCAATTATTTCTGTTTCTGCCATTGCTTTGTCTGAGATCATGATTGCTACCCTTGCCTTTTTTATTTTAGCTGAAGCATAACAGATTCTGTTATTTTAACTCTGTGTGTCTTTCTCTTTTTTGCTTGTTTCTTGTAAACAAACTGTTAGATTTTAGTTTCTAATGCATTCTGCCATTTGCTTCTTTTTTATGGATGAGTTAACCCTAGTCACATTCACAGTAATGATTGCTAATTCTGCATTTCCCTGCATCCTATTTTCTTCCATTCTTCTATTTATCCTTCTTTCTCTCTTATTATCTTGTCTCTCCTCTAAAGTCTGTTTTCCTTATGACTACTGGCTTCTTTTGTTCCCATTCTCCCTTTTGTCACCCTACCTTTTTCTTGTCCCCTTGCCATGCTACTTACCTACTAAATAAGATGGATTTCTATTACCACACACACACATACACACACATGTGTGTGTACATATATATGCATATATATGTATACGCACACACACAAATACACACACATATATATGTATATATATATATATACATCCCTCTCTGAACCGATTTAGATGTGAGTTAAACTCAAGCTTTTCCCTTCCCCTCTCATCACTTCCCTCTCTGTGCTAAAAGCTTTTCCTTGTGCACTTCTGTACAGTATGAGATAATTTTCCCCATTCTTCCTCTCATTTTGCCCTTCTCCCAAGTCTTTTTTCCTTCACCTGCCCATTACTTTTTTACATCATCTCAACTGAATTGACTCACTCCCATGCCCTTTTTCTATGCAGAATCCTTTTGGCTACCCTAATAATGATGTCCATAGAAGATACATCAGATTTTCATATAAGTGGATAAACAGTTTAACTTATCGAATCCTTTATGCTTGTTCTTTCACATTTACTTTTTTCTGCTTATCTTGAGTCTTGTATTTGAAAGTCAAGTTTTCTATTCAACTCTGATCTTTTTTTCAATCAGGAATGCTGGAAAGTGCTCTAATTATATGTATATAATTTATATATGCGTATACACACACATATATGTCTCTACACATACATACAAATATACATACACATATATACATATATATGCATTCACATATACACACATATATATGCATACATACATGCATGTCTGGCTCTATGTGTGTGTATATCTAGAAAGATAATACTCTTTTGCTGAATAGGTTATTCTTCATTTTAGTCCCAGCTCTTTTGCCTTCTGAAATATCATATTCCATGCTCTGTTAATGTGGGTAGCTCCTAATCTTGTATAACCTGGACTGTGGTTTCATGGTGTTAGAATGGTTTCTTTCTGATTACTTGAAGCATTTTCTCTTTGACCTGAGAGCTCTGGAACCTGGCTATATCATTCATGGAAGTTTTCACTTTGCATTCTCTTTCAGATGATGATTGGTGGATAATTTCATTTCTATTTTACCCTCTGGTTTGAGGATATCAAGGTAGTTTTCTTTGATAATTTCTTGAAACATGATCTGTAGTCTCTTTCTTTGATCATGACTTTCAGATAGCCCAATAATTCTTGAATCTTCTCTCCTTGATCTCTTTACTTGGTTGGTTGTTTTTTCTAATGAGCTATCCCACATTTTCTTCTATCTTTTCATTCTTTTAACCTCTTATTATTTCTTGATATTTTATGGAATCATTAGCTTCTACTTGTTCAGTTCTAATTTTTAAAGAGTTATTTTATTCAGTGAATGTTTGTACCTCTTTCCATTTGACCACTTTTGTTTTTTAAGGTGCTATTTTCTCCAGTATTTTTGGTATCTCTTTTATCAAGCTGTTGTCTTTTCATAACTACCCTACTTGCCCACCTGTATTTGCAGCTGGGTGATACTGAGGATAGAATGCTGGGACTGAGGTCAGGAAGACATGGGTTCAAATCCAGCCTCAGACTCTGTGTGACCCTGGCTTAGTGTAATGACAAGCAGGGTTGGACTTTTTTGTTGTCATTTGTTTTGGAGTGCCTCTCAGAAGTAAGGCAATCAAGTGCCTTTGAGTCTTTCCTTTGTTTCAATCAAGAGTCTTTGATGACTTGTTTATGTCATGGGAAGGCCTAGGTCACATGAGTTTTAGTCACAAGGTTGTGCTGCCATCTGACCCTGAAGACATGTATTTTTCTCTAAGGTTAGCATTTTGTTTGGGGGCTCACTCACTGCAAGAGTGTTGTGTGATTTGACTAGATGAGACTCTAGGTAGCTGTTAGGAGCCCTCGAGGTTTGAAAAACCCAGATTTTGGCACTTCTCTCTCCAGTAACTATGTATGTAATGTCTTGGTCAGATGGCTAGGAGTCTGTCTGTTGATTTGTGTTATCATCTCTGTTTGTAATTTCTGTTTGTATTTGCTCTGAAGTTCATGGTGCTGGCTTTTCCCCCTGAACTAAGTGAATGATATATGTATGTTTAATTAAAGTAAGATTGTTAACTCCTTAAAGTTGCTTTCCTTAGAAAGGTAGATCAAACAACCTATACTAATAGCCCGCCTGTTTGCTGGTGTTATTGGCTTTACACAGCCACAGTAGGAGCAAGTAGTATTGTTGTTACACCCAGTCAGTTAACATCTCTTTGTATCAATTTCCTCAATTGTAAACTAGGGATAATAATAGTACCTAATTCCTAGAGGTGTGGTGACCATAAGGTTTGATATATAATCAGTACCAATAAATACTTGTTGACTGACTGAGAACCCTGAGAATCGAAGTAGACACCATTTCCTAGATATATGAACAAGCAGTAAGAGTAGATGTGTGGAGAGGAAGTCCAGAGCAGATGCTACAGTAATATAGTATTCTACATGCAGGGGGACCTTTAAAAATCTTGCCATACTGAATTTTGTCATTTTCCGAGACTTTCCATGATAATGATTACATTATATGTTTGTTCATAGCTCTATAAGACAAAATATTATTCTAATTACTAGATTTGAACACTTCATTATTTTCTGTAGTTTCTATGTTTCTTATATAACTTAGCCAGGGAGAGTCATGTAGGGGAAGGCACAATTTGGAATCAGTAGAACAGATTCAGAATCCTGTTCCTTCCAGTTACTACTGGTATGAATTTAAGCTAATCACTTAAACTAGCTGGGCTCCTCTTTCCTATAAAATGAAGGAGTAAACAAAATGATCTCAAAGGTATCTTTAATCTTTGATACTCAATGACATTAAATCTTCAATTCATGATGATATTTCAGGATACTCTTTTGATAAACAATAATCAATGAAATAAACATAGGACAAAAAGTGGAAACAACTATAGAATAAATTTTAGATTGAAGAGGGGAAATTAGGTGTTAAAATATATGTAAGCAAATTTTAGATTTTATTTTTGTTCAATAGCTACAGAAATATTTCAAAAAATATGTTCTGAAACAATTTTCTAAAAAAAGATATTGAGTTTAACACTTTCCACAGTAACATACAATTTTAAAGGAAGAATAGAAGTCTTCCAAAAGAAATCTCTGATGAAGCAGGCCTAATTATCTGATATGAGCAGTAACAATGAGATCGCTGGATTTTAATTATCACTAAATTTAAAAGTGACACTGGCATCAAGAAACAATCATGAATAGAACAACTAAACATCACACAGATTAGAGCAATGATGGAGATTATTTATTAAAGAATGGTAGGCCTAAGAGATTGCATCCATGGAAACAGCACGCACATTGATTGATATTACAGATCTTTGGTATGTTGACCTAACACTCGTAGAGTGTTTGTGAAGAGTGGTTGTGAAGTTTAAATGGTACAAAGTATATAAACAGTATATATTATCAGTAACAACTGGGATTTATATAGTGCTTTCTAAATTAATATTTGCTTTCTTCTCAACAACCTTGTGAGATAGATAAAGAAAATACTGTTTTTCCAGTCTTACAGATGAAGAAATTGAAGTTCAGATTCTTTGTGACTTTCTATAACAGTCATACAGGCAGTAAATTTTGGAACCTCTGCATTCTGACCTAAATTTTAACTACATAAGACTGCCTGTTATTAAATATAAGTTATCATTGACATGTAAAGGAGAAAATCTTTCTTTATCCTGGCTTTTAAAGCTCTCCTCCATCTGGTCCCAAATTATCTTTCCACTCTTACTTCACATTAGTTCTTTTGACACATTCTATAACACTAGCTTATTAGATGCTTGTCTATCTTTCTTCCCTTCTCTCATCTCTGGATCTTCATACAGGCTCAATCACATGTCTAGAGTACCCTCCTTCCTCACCTCTGACTTTGAGAATACTTTTTTTGAGGCTTATATCATGTTCTGGTTCATATATGAAACCTTCTCTGATCTCCCTGTTAATATTTCCTGTCTCCTTCAATTATCTTAAGGTTGCCAGTTTTATGTGTTCTGTCCACCACCATCACCAGCTCACTGAGTAGGATGTGAACTCCTTGAGGACAGAGTCTGTTTTATTGTACTTGTATATTCCCAGCACTGAACACAATGTTCTGCACATAATAATAATTTAATAAAAGGTTGTTGACTTATTTGTCAAAAGGAAATGTATAGTCAGAGAAGCTATGCTGATCAAATTTTCAAATATCATGAAGCCATGAGGGGTTAGCTAAAAAATAGAATAACAGTCAGAATCTGCAAAGAATTGGGACACTGGCATGAATCTGTTAAGATGAGTTTTAATAGGGATAAATTTCCTAATAAATTATGATCATAAATTTTCTTTATGACATCTTCTGCCATTGCTACTCTTATGTCATTATTAGAAATGTGTTGCTACCTGCCTGTACCCTCTCTGAATCTATATAGATATTCTGATGTTCTTAGACTCACAATAAGGCATCATTAATAGTAGAATATTTGAATTTTAAAATATGCATTATGCTATCTACATCCAGAGAAAGAATTATGGAGTCTGAAAGCAGATTGAAGTACACTATTTGCTCTCTCTTTTTTGTTTTGTTTTCTTTTGTCTCTTCTTTCTCGTGGTTCATTCCATTGGTTATAATTCTTCTTTGCAACATGATTAATGTGAAAATATATTTAATGTGAATGTATATGTAGAACTTATATCATATTCCATGCTGTGTTGGGGAGGGGGGAGGAAAAAGAGGGGGAGAAAATTTGGAACTCAAAAGCTTGTAGAACTGAATGTTGTAAACCAAAAATATAAATGTATTTTTTTAAAAAAAATATGCATTTTATTGCTGAAAAGGAACAATTTCAGATTACTAAGATTACTCTTCAATTTCCCAAAGAAAATAATTAATTTTCTTCCTCTAAGCTCTACTCACTGTATAGCTGTACTGCCTATACCAAATATATATATATATAGATATATATAGATATATATAGATATATAGGAGTATATGTATGTACGTGTGATTATTTATTAAAAGGTAGTATTGTGTGTTTGAAATTTGGGTCAGACTACCTGAGTTCCAACTTTCACTAGCCATATAACTGAGAGCAAGTCATTTATACACTCCGGATTTCAGTTTCTCCATTTCTAATGAGTAAAAAAGAATTCTTTCCCTACATGTCTCATAAGGTTGTTGGGAGGAAAGCAAATATTTAATCAGAAAACAATATATAAACGTCAGTTTTATTATCAATGATTATCTAGTGATTATGTATTTTCTTTCAAGCTATATGTGTACAAATTCATTATACACATACATGCATATACATAGATATAATGACATATTAAATTATGCACTATCCCTTCAGCTATGTGCAAGAGCCTGTGTAATAATATTATAGGCATTTTTCCTGTACAGATAGCTAGACTATTTTTTTCCTTGAATAGTCATTTATTTCATTAAGAAGTTCTTTTAATATTATTGCACTTAGCCCAATAGCGTCTGGAACCATGAGTACCTGGAAGATCCTGAGCTAGAAATACATGGTGTCTAGTCATCTAGAGTATATGAGCAAAGGCAGTAAATAACACTGGTAAAGATGCCTCTCCCTGTTTTATGCTTAAGTTGATATTAACAATAATAGGATAGTCAGAAATTTCTCCATTGTTACGTATTTCAAAGAATCTTATATATGTCTAAGGAAGGAATATTTTTTTTCAAGACCGATAACACTAACAAAATAATTAGGTTTTTCTGTTGGCCTGTATAAATAATGACAAATGCTGGCCATTTGAGCATAGAGCACTGATATTGCCTTCTAAATTTTGATGTGGTTCAATTTCATTTGAGTTTAAGCCAGGAAGATTCTTACAGTTGCCTAACAGTATCTAACTCTAAGACGGACATTAATCTGTAAAATATGAATTTGTTCTTCACTAAGAATTGTAAAAGGAAAGATGTATTCTTAGCATGAGGAAAGATGTGGCTCTCATTATTTTGTTGTAATAGCTACCATGCAAGAGATGCCAGGCTTCCTGTATCCTGGAGATGCTTTAAGCACTAAACCCTACAGCTTAAGGCTGGGATAGCTTGGCTGGGTCTGAAGAGCTCAAAAGATGGTAGCAGAGGTCAATATCCCAAAAGATTATGTGCTTTGTTGTACTACTCAGCTGAGAGCACAAGTTACTAAAAGAGATAAGTGAAGCAAAAAACCTAGCTGAGATTCCTTTATCCAGTGAAAAGCAATACCAGTTAAAAACAAAAAAACACTCAGAGACATCTCTAGAAGATATCAGGGACCCTGCAACATTTGAGTTATAACTAACGCATAGTTGGTGGAGCTATGACTTCATCCAGACATACTCAAAAACAATTTGGACCTATACCCAATCAACTCCTAGACTGTGCCTGCCTTTTGACCTAGATATCCCAGTCCTTTGCTCCAAGGAGATCAAGGGAAGAGGAAAAGTGATGGGGTATAGGCTCTGGGAGATCCCTTGAACTCTTTTTCAATCTTCCCAGTTAATCTGGTGTTTGACTGAGGCCATAAGCCTTTTATTATCTCTAGGCCCAAATTGTTAACCTAGCCTAGCCCTCCATTGTCTGGCTACTTCCCATCCTTGAGCCTATCAAAATATTGTGCCCAAATCTGTTACCCTTAAACTGTCCTAGACCTCCACTGTCTGTCTCTCCAGATAGCCTTCAGCTGTTTTCCACCCTTAATCCCCTTCCTGGAGTCTGACCTCCAGTCCCACCAGTTCCCCAAATCCCATCAAGACCCTCCCTAAACCCCTCCTCCCATCACTCCAGACTACTTGACCACCCTAGATCCCATTCACAAACTTTCTATACATAAGATCCATCTTGCCTCCATGAAAGTGCTCAGATTCAATCTAGCTCAGCTCAGATTGTTCTGGTCCAGATTGGTTCTCAGATTGTTCTTGACAATACAAGCATCATAAATGATGAGATTTCCCAAGAGTCTACCCAATGTGGTTAATCTTTAATAAACTTTGTTTTTCTCTGTGGCTGAAAGAAGGCATGGGTTGAATTCATTTGGGCAGGACCTGGTATGTCGGTATTTTGGGGTCCTGAGTACCCTTTAACCCCTAAAACCTCAACAAAAATATTTATATATCATGATAAATATGGACAAATGTGTATATGCACTCACATATATACCATATATGTGTACATTGTCGACCTGAAAGTTTGGTTAAAGGAGGCAAACAAGGTGATAGGTAAATTCATATTGTTTATTCCCTTAAAGCTAGAAGCATACATATATGTGTGGAGCCAGATGAAATCTGACTGTCTGAACATAAGAATGAGAAGGCTTAAATGCATTTCTGGACAGCCCCAACTCAGCATGTCTGTATCACTCAAAATTTCTGATCTCCATGTATGTTTAATCACAGTTTAAGAAAGGATTTCTTAATTAGATAGGTCGTAAGTGCAATAAGGTAAGAGAGTTGACAAAATGTCCATTGAAATTATGATCTAGGACATTTGTATTTTCTTTACAATTAACATACCATGACATAGTATATGTCCATAAAATATTAAGATAAGAAAAGGACTCATTATTCAAGATAGTGTTTTGGGTTAAGGGTCTCATCCTTAATGGCCATGAACAGAGGAAAGAATGCTCTTAAATTGGCTCAATCTGAGCTTGTCAATATAGGAAGAGGTATTCTCTGAGTTTACTCAGAGAACAAAGAGGCTTAGGTCCAGGCCCTTCTTCTGGTTATTAGTTCAGGCTCTGACCCTTGTTGAAGTTACCAAATTGATAGTAAATGATTATTAATATCCAAACATATATGTTAATATAAAAACTAGAATTATAGAATGTTTGAAAGGAAGTAATGGGAAGTAAGATTGAAAAGGTAGATTGAGACCAGATTGAGGAGGGTTTTAAAAGCCATGTACTGTATACATGCATATTTAATATAATATTAAGATATACATTATATATGAGGGTATGTCCTATGGGGCATTTTATAGTATATACATATGTATTTTGTGAAAAAAAAAAATGAGATTCAGAGCTTCCCCCAGCCCTCTTTTTCCAAAGTTCAGTTTCTTCTTTAGAAGAACATTACTGATAAGGAGATTACATTGAGTCTCCTTATCCTGGTCAAAACCCAACCCTAGCTAGGAAGTAATTTAATCAAAGGTACAGAAGCTCTATTGTGTTCTACTCAGGCTTGGGTAGTGACAGATTCTTTGTCTAGGTAGCTTGAGGCTGGGAGTAGTCTGGTATGGTTGGGGGGTGGTCTGATAGAAGAGCTATAGCTATTTCCTTTGCTCACAGGTAAAATGATGATGCAGTGATACCAGCCTCTGTTGAAAAGGTATATGAACTGTGCACCCTAACCCCAAATGGAACTCTCGGCATCAAACTGTTAGTTCCCATGCAATGCATGACCACCCACTTTGAGAGAAATAAGACGTGGACTTGAACAACCTAACTCTGTTTCTCTTTCTTAGACCAAACTCTACGAATGGTTGACATTTGGGTACCATGACTTGGATTTGAACTGGACCCTTCTCCTGTCCGCCCACCCCCATAGCACTGGAACTAGGCACCCAGGACTTATTCTCCTGAAAGTTTCAGTCTAGACAGGGATAAGTAAGTCCTTGCTCCTTCCTTCGGACTCCTGCTCGTTCCAGTGCAGTCTGAATTTTCTCTCTGAGTTAGATCTAGGGACAAAGATACCTGTATACATCTCTGAAAGGATATCCTCTGCAGTTAGTTAAAATTAATTGGCATGTGATAAATTTTAATCTGAATTTGTTGCTTGTGAATTGGGCCTTTTGAAATATGTGGAAAAATATTAGAGTATCAAAAGATAACCCTGAATTTTGACTGGGCAAATTCTAAACCCAAATTGGTTTATCTTTAAGACAAGTTAAGCCTAAAAAGCCAACAAGACAATTAGATTTGTGTGTATTTTGTTTTGTC
>CM053622.1:488268718-488285342 GCA_028646595.1 Phalanger gymnotis
TTTTATAGGAATCTGACAGAACTTGTGAGAGAGCTCCTGTAAGACCCTGTTTTCATGCAGCCATCTTGGCTCCACCTCCCTTTCCCCCCACCCATGCTCTTTCAATGAGTGCACCCCCAAAAGTCAAACACCAACCTCAGATCTTATATACTTGTCTTAGGGTCCTGGGGCACTTGATTACCTCAGCGCTGAGAAGCATACAAACAAAGAACACTGAGAAGTCTCATTTAGGGTGTGGGAAAGTTAGTTAATTCCTAGTACTGCCAATATACACGGTTTCCAATCAATGACTCCCAATTGTCTTGGTTCTGGGGGACACTCCAAGACAAGATCCCACTTAGGCACATAAGAGAAGAATAGCAAAAAGCCCTGCCTTGATTACCACTACACATGAATGAAGATATAGTAAAGGAAACTGAGATGTAGTCATACAGGTAGGAAAATTAATTTTATTAAGTTGTGATGAAATGTCAGAAAGTCATTTCTAGGACATATATGGGAGAAGATGTTTATTTGTCTAAAATGTCACTGAGAGGTCAAGAAGGATGAGGATTGAGAAAAGGTCATTCAATTTGGTAATTAAGAAATTATCAGTAATTTTCTCAAGAGTAGGTTCAGTCAAATGTTGAGATGATGAGGTTGGAAGCCAGATTATAGAGTATTTAGAAGTGAGTGAGAGGAGAGGAAGCAGAGTATAGTTCGCTTTAAAAAAAAATCAATAAGCAAACATAGTAGAATCTTGAATTTTCTGTGCTTTTCAAGTGTAAAAGTATGGTGTGTTGTAGAAAATCATTTTCAAAACTCTGCCTATTCCCATGTGATATTTTTTATCAAGTATATGTTCAATGAAGTATAGATAATTATCTTAAATATTCTACAGAGACGAATGGGTAAGAAAAGGATTGGTAATAATGATGTTTTCTGTCTCACCATTTTTAAATAATAACGTGTCCCATGACTTTTAAAATACTTTTGTTATATATCCCTCCCTGAGATATCTTACAAAATAATCCCTTAATATTTTCATGATTGTGTTGTCTCCAGCACAAATTTTTTCACAATGTACATGCTCTTGTCCCAGCATTTGCTCATAAGGTCATATTTCTGATAATAATTTCATCTTCCAACTATAGCATATCAAGTATTGTGATGTCACTGTCCAAACATAGTGGTTATTATGTCATTGATAATAAAATAGATCATTTGAGAAATTACATTTTTGACTGTCCTGTCAGTCTCATTTATGAATACTCCTTAGCTGTAATCTCCTTTGGAACTCATAGACTGACATTCTTAACCATTTACTTTTTTCTGTCTAGGGTATGATACCTGTAGAAACCATTTACCCTCCACTGTCATAATGACTATTAGCTTCTTTGGCATGTACAGCCTGTAGTGATCACAAACAAAGGTCAATGATATCTGAAGACTGTGGGAGATTTGGAAGGAGCAACATAGGGACTGAGAAGGAATTCTCGCCTCTGAGAATGGAGGCTCTCTGTTTCCCTTAAACATCTGTTACCGTGGACGGAAAAATTTGGGCATATTCATTGGAGCATTTGATCTATATCTTGTTTAAGAACTGCTGGTGGTGCAGTGAGGAGTCATTTATGAGAGCAAGTAGAATAACAGGCTCTAGAGTCCCACCTCCACTGGAGCCAACATTAATGCCCACCCTGTTGCCACTAGGTCTAGCAAAAGTGTACATACTACTGCCACTGGGGATCATGCTAATTCCCACTGCTGCTGGGGCTAAAGTCGATGCCCACCATAGCTGGGATTTTACTACACTGCCCAAGCATGGCCCCTTTGTCAGGGTCCAAGTGATACCAGCCTTCATCTTACTATACAGTTGGGGGCCTGGAAATAACTATCACCTATAAACGTAAAAGTTTTACAAATTCCACGAACAACAGTTTATGCCATTTATCATCTCTAAAGAATGCTTTTTAGAGATGCAGAGCACATTCATATCTATTTCTGCTTGCTGAATGCCCACAAATAGTTATTTCTAATAATACTGGTTAAGGGAGGCTGCCTCTTGGCATGCAGCCAAAAATACCACCAGAAATAATGGAGCTACAAGGTACAGAACTCATGTATCAGGGCCTCTGATCGCCCAGGTTTCTTCTGTCTCTGCATTGTCATTCTTCCACTTTGATCATGACGTCATATTGATTCTCATCTTTTATGGGAAGCCTACCCCAAACCCTTTAATTCTGGTGCCTTGTCTTTATTATTCCCTATTTATCTTGTGCGTAGCTTGCTTTGTATATATTTATTTACATGTTGTCTCCTTCATTGAATTGTAAGATCCTTGAGGACAGGGACTATTTTTTTTATCTCTTTTTTGAAAGTCCAACACTTATCACAGTGCCTGATACATAGCAGTCACTTAGTGAATGCAGATTGATTAATTAAATCCTGCCAATGAAGGGTAAGTATTTCAGGCCAGGCTTGATTCAGGCCAGCTTCCTGATTATGGTTCAGGATTGAATCAAATGAGAGAAAACAAATTAAAAAAGGATATCATATAGCCATAGTATAGAAAGGATATTCAATAATGATACATCAGTTCATTTGAATGCAGCTTCCTTGACTATGTTAGCTATGATGTCTATCAGAAGCGTAAGTCAAGCTAAAAGCAGAAGAAGCCTTTGACTTCTCATGTGCTGTTTTTTTTTTTTTTTTCAGTTTGGTCACCAGGCAGCTATATCAGTGGTTAAACCTTTAGTCTCATGGTTCAATTAAGGCTCAAAATGAGATGCTAGTGTACATTGTGTACGATATTGCTCCTAAGACAAAAGGCATATATTGACATATTTTGCAGAATCTCGTCAAGTTCCTCATAGAATTTCTCTTTCTCTTCATGTTCCACAAAGTTCATCACTATGCCAACTGGAATCTAATGCATGATTTTGGTTTTATTTTACTTTTGCTTATAGATATAAGGAATACTGCAAGAAAAAGCACATAAATGTCCCTCCCCCCACAAATCTTGCTTTTGTGCCTTCAATGAACCAAGTTGTTAATCCTCTTTATATAATGTTCAAAAATATCCCTCATTGAGAGTACAGAAAGAGAAAGAAGGGGATAAAGCAGAAAAGAGACTTGGAGACTTGGACATACAGATAGCTGAAGACAAGAAAAGATAGTCTTATGAGTGGTGCCTATCCTTTGAAGTATGTGATAGATTTTCCCACACCTCCTTAAGAGAAGGTGCAAATATAGTTTGACTGCTTCCTATCTACTATGAAGGCACTTTTAATTGCCTACTGATCCAGACCTTTTAGGAAATCTCATAAAGAGAAATTATCAAAGAAATCCCACTATTTCCTCCTCATTCTCTCTCCCCCAATTCAATTTTTTTCTTAAGAATCTGGGAAAAATGAGGTTGGTACTCAGATAGTGAGACAGGCTTAAGGCAGAAAAAAATCAAGCTGGTTTGATTGAAGGAAAAGAAAAAATCAATCCTCCAACAGTTCCCCCTATGAAATTTCCTGACAAGGTAACCAGAAGGGAAGATTAATTGCTTAACATTTTAAGAAGCCCAAACTGGAAGAGTCAGGGAACTAGTTTCATGATTTCCTAACTTAGAGCAGAAACCGTATGATGAAACATCATCCAATAAAGTCCTCCTGACCCTGAAAGAGAGAACGAGAGAGAGAGAGAGAGACAGAGAGACAGAGAGAGACAGAGATAGAGAGACAGAGAGAGACAGAGAGACAGAGACAGAGAGAGAAACAGAGAGAGAGAGAGAGAATATATGTGTGTGTGTGGGGGGGGGGGTGCCTTGGTGTTCTTGACAATGTTATGTGCTCCAGAAAGGAAGGAGAATAATGACTGAGAAAAAAGGTGGTTGTTTGCGGCTATTATGAGGACATTGGTGAATTCAGATTAAGAGACGAGTGACAACAAAGCTCTGTGGAAGAGAGGTCAAGAGGATATTTGAAGCCTCTGTCTAGTTTTCTGAAACATTTTGACAGCTTGTTAATGGTAATTTTTTTTTTAATCTGGGAACAATCTGTAATTTTTTTTAACATTTTCAAAAGATAAACTACCCTGGGGGAAATTCCTTGTAACATGTGATCTTTTTTATTCCACTACAAATCAAACAAATAAAATTTGATTTCTTATTGGTACAACTTACCTTTTGCCCTACCTGTGGTAGAGAACTCACCACCATACATTTTAGTCTTCCATTAGGCTTCTTACAGAATGTGGGTTCATAACTAAACTATAAACTTAATCTGGTGAATATGCAAAATCATCTATGGTATTTTGAGAGGAGAGGCAAAGGAGGCAAAATAGCCAATATTCACATACTAACTTATTTTTAATACAGGTTCCAGGATTTTGGAATTTGTGAGTAGAGTGCTAAATGTAGACATAAATCATTTGGACATTTTACTTGAAAATATATTATTAGCATAAAACTAATATATTTCTTGGAACAAAACCACATTTTAAAATTTTCTACAAAAATAAGAAAACTTAAAATTGAACAATAGCATAAATATATAATTTAATTAGCAATTATTAACACAATATTTAGGTATAAAAAATTCAACAACTTTTCAGGTATTTCCTTTAAGTTCCCTTCAGAATTCTTTCTTTGTCCATGCCATTTCATTCAATTTTATTTTTATCTGATCACTTAATGTAATCTGTTCTTTTGATTTTTCCTTCTTCTTTATGTTATTTTATAAAAGATCATATATTCCAGACGTTGTTGCATCTATCATAGTTGATCTTAGTGGCGTTAGAGTATTTACATTAACATATCATAATTTGTTTATCCATTCTCTCATTTTTGGATATTTGCCTTCCATGTTGTTTGGATTTTTAATTAAATAAAAAGCTGCTATGAAAATACTTGAACTGGTAGCTTTTTGCTAATTGTAAGAACATTTCTGGGTGTGTACTTAATAATTACCTTGCTAATTCAAAGGCTACAATTTTTGTAGTAACCCTTACTGTGTAAAGCAAATTAGCTACAATTTTTGTAGTAACTCTTACTGTGTAAGCCAAATTAATTTCTCATCAAAACAGGATTAGGATGGGCTTCAAGTAAGAGGCATCACAAGTGCTGGGTTGTAGGATGTGTTCAGGGAAGACTAGCACCTCTGGTATGAAGGTTACTGAGCCCTTTTCAGGGCTGCTTTCCACCTTTGGTGCCACCTGATCCTCTTAACTCTCACCTGTGGCTCCAAGAAGTTTACCACTCCCTAGTAAACTTTTTCTAAACAGGATAAAACAGATTGAGGGTAACAGAGGGGTCTCAAACCTGTCAGTGAATTAAGGGGGTGTCAACCCCAAACATGTGAAGACTTCCCCTTCAAAATGGGTGGATGAGAAGAATTTGTTCCAATGGCCATGAAAGGCAGCTTAAATAAGCTTAGAGCTTGGTTAGACATTAAAGACACCAAGGTTATCCACTGCACCTTGAGCCATCACCTTGATTCTATCCTGCCACTGGACTCTGGAAGAAAGAGCAAGGCTGATAACTTCATGCAACTCTGCCTCACTTAAATCCAATTTGTACATGAACCAAAAGGCATCACCCATGCAATTTTACCATTTTTATCTATCTCAAAGTCCTGTAGTGACAGGCAAGTAATGAAGCAGCAAATGCAGATACATGGGTTGCTGTGGTCACAACCCTGCACAAAGGCATCCAGGGCCATAGGGTCATCTTCTCACTGGAAGCAGCAGTGGGATTCAGCAGCCCCCTGGGTGTCTGAGCAGCCTTTTAACAATTTCACTGCTCACTGCCTTGTGTGAGAAAGGGGCTAGAAAAGGTGCTCTAAAAAGTGGCTGCTTACCTAACCTTGGACTGATTACTGCAGCAGGCAGGGATCCCACCCTGTGGTCAAAACACAGAAATACACAAAAGTACAAAAACTGCAAAGACGATTCCACTCATCATAGGCACATGAATGTAAACATACTTATTAGAGACAGCACAAAATCTAGTAGACCTGAAAGATGAGCAGCTCTTGTGAGAAAACTCAGTAGGCATCTCAACAGCCATGAGTGAAACAAGGCTGGTAAATGAAGGCCAGCTTACTGAGGTTGGAGCTTCATGGATACATGTTGTTTTTTTTTTTTGGGAGTGGTCACAGTGAAGGGGAACACCATGAAGCTGTTAAAGGTTTTATAATCAAAACTAATCTAGTCAACAAGATAGTATACCTACTAAAAGGAGTGAACAACAGACTCAAGACAATACTATTGCTACTTGCAGGAAAATGCCATGCCACCATCACCAGTGTCCATACTCCCACCATGACAAACCCTGACGAGGTCAACGAAAAATTTTATGAAGACCTAGAGACCTTTATCATGTGCCAAAATAGGACAATCTTATAATTCTGAGTGACTTTAATACTAGAGTAGGTTCAGACTACCAGACATGGCAAGGAGTCCTTGGAAGGAAAGGAGTTGGAAACAGCAAAAGTAATAGTCACTTAATACTGAAAACTTGTGCATCTTAGGATCTCATCACCAACACTGTCTTCCATTTACTTAAAACAATAACACTTCATGGATGCAAGCTTACAGCAAATGTTGGTTTTTAATAGATTATGAGAATATAAGGAGAAGAGACAGGATGTGAGAGTAACAAAGATAATGTGTGGTGCAGAGTGCTGGACTGATCAAAGACTTATCCCCTCCAAGCTAAATATTTGGATTCAGAAAATCCCAAGTCTCAAGGCAAAATGATGAACAGAAGAATTAACGGCAACAGATTAGAGCTTTTCTCTGAGCAGGAAAAGTTTGTTGCTAAGTTGGAGAGAAAGTCGAGTCAACACACAATTGGCAACCAAAGAGCAAAAAAGGAGTGGGCAGTATTAAGAGATATGGTGTACAGCACTGCATTTGTTCATCTGGATCAGATCACTCTCACACATCAAGACTGGTTTGATAAAAATTATGGGGAAATTTAGAAGCTGCTAAATTAAAAATGAGAACTCCACAGAGTTTACCAGCAGGATGGTATATCCATCTCCAAAAAGGAAGTATTGAATTCTGTCAAAAGCTAAATACAAGCAAAGCTTAGAAAGATTCAGAATCTTTTTTTTTTAAGTAAGAAGGCAGGTGAAATTCAGTTTTATATTGAAAGTAACAATCCAAAGTGCTTTTATGGTGCCCTCAAGGCTATTTATGGGCCAAAGACCTATGGTGCATCTCAACAACGGAGTGCTGATGGAGCCACATTGATTAGTGATAAGGACATGATGCTAGAAAGATGAACTTAACACTTCAATAGCATTCTCAGCCAATCATCATCAATCAATGCTGAAGCCATTAACCATATAATTCAGGTTGAAGTCAATCCCTCTCTTTCAGAAATTCCAACTGAAGAAGAGTTTTTGAATGCCATTAGGCCCCTTTCATGTGGCAAAGCACCTGGTGGTGATTCTGTTTCAGCTGAGATTTACAAGGTGGGGGAGTCCATTGCTCATACAAAAGCCAACTGAAATTTTTTGGGTTATATGGGTTATTCCCCAGGAGTACAAGGATACCTCCACTGTCCATCTGTATAAAGGTAAAGGAAATAAATAGATTGTCCTATGACAATCACAGTCAGTCATGATTGATTATGGAAAATTATGTCAACTTTTGTTTTTCTGGGGAAGTTCAGTATTCTATGTCAATTTCATGGTGGCATGTTTGCCCAGGTTCTAGGTAATGGATGATGCTCATACTTTCCCAATGAAATGAAATAAAGATGTGTGCTTGCTGCCATGCTTTTTAGCATGATGTTTTCAGCCATGTTGTAAAACACCTTCAATGATGACAAACCTGGCTTCAAGGCCAGCTACCCACCACTGACAATAAATTCTTCAACTTAAAAAAGCTACAAGACAAGACCAAAGTGGATGGAGTGTTGATGCAGATGTTTTTGTTTGCAAGTGATTGTATATTCAATGCAGCCTCTGAAGCTGAAATGCAGCACATAATGGATCAATTCTGTTGCTTGTGCTAATTTTGGCCTAATATTTAACATTAAGAAATCACGGGCATTCCATCAGCCAGCACCACACCATCCATACATAGAACCATTGATTACAGCAAGTAGAGAAGATTTGAAGGCTGTGGATAAGGTCACTTACCTCGACAGTATACTTTCTAGGGATTTACACATTGATAAAGAAGTTGACACATGCATTGCCGGAGCTAGTTTAGTGTTGGGGAAGTTCCAAAGGAAAGTATGGGAGAGAAGAGGTATTAGTTTGACTACCAAACTAAATGTCTATAGAGTTGTTGTGCTGACCTCATTGTCATATGCCTATGAAACCTGGACAGTATACCAGCTGCATGCCACGAAACTGAATCACTTCCATTTGATTTATCTTAGGAAGATTCTGAAGATCACCTGGCAGGATGAGATACCAGACACTGAGGTACTTTCTTGAACTAAACTGCCAAGCATTCAAACTCTACTGAAGAGAGTGTAATTCTGATTGGGCTGGCCACATTGTTCAAGTGCCAAACTCAGGCTTGCCAAAAAGACTATTTTATGGAGAACTCCCACAGGGCAACCATTAACATGGTGGTCAGAAGAAGAAATACAAATACACTCTCAAGGTCTTTCTTAAGAATGAAATTGACAGTGTGACATAGGAGACATGGGAGTATGACATGGGAGCCCAGCATGGCATGCCCTCATCAGAGAAGGTGCTATGCTCTATGAGCAAAGCAGAATTGAAATAGCTCAAAAGAAACATGAGATGCACAGATTTATAAAACACACCCCAAATGTTCACATGGAAGATTTGTGTCTGACCTGTGGTAGAGCATTCTGACCTTGTGGTTCTGATAAGTCATAGTTGGACCCTAATTGTAACTTGACTCTAACTTAGTGATGTCATTTTAGCCCTCATTAATAATGAAAGACAACAATAGCACTAGAGCTGAACCTTGACAAAAGCAAAGGATTCTCTGTGCTAGCAGTGAAGAGAGAGTTTATCCTACTAAAGGAATAGCCCAAGGAAAGGCTCAGAGATAGGCTATCGAAAGTCTTAGCCTGAAAAAAAGGAAGCTAGACAATTTGGCAGGAAAGAATTGTATAAAGAAACATTATATGCACTAATCCTGAAAATGTGGGTTAGTACCAGAATGTAAAGGTCTTTAAATGCAAAACAGTCTTTGTATTTATCCTCAAGTCAGCCACTTGTGATTCTGAACAGGTAAGTTTCAGAAAAATATAAATGAGTGTGTTAGGGATTTCAATTTGGCAACTGGAGGAGAGAAAGTGGACTAAAAGAAAAGATATTCTCACGGTTAAAGAGGAGAGACAATAATTTAAAAGCTATGCAATAGAACAGAACTTGTGTAGGCCTGCACCAGGATGATAGTTATGTGAGTATTGATAAGTAGAAGCATATATAAAAGGCAGTAAAGATGTAATTTAACACACTTGATAGCTGATTAAATAGGAAGATCAAATGAGGTGCAAGATGACCACATGAAATTGGTTAAAAGGAAAGATGAGTGTAACCTTGAAAGAAATAAGTTCCTTATTTTAGTGGGAAGAAAAAGAGAAACTTGAGGGGGAGGGATGAAAACAATGAATTTTATTTAAGACATGTAGCATTTAAAATGCCTGTAGTGGACACAGTTGGTAATGTTGACTCATCAAGGAGTCATAGAGTATGAGTATTCAAAATAGAAACCAGAGCTGGAGATATGGATCTTCAAATTATCTGCATTGAAATAAGGATTGAACCTATGGAAACTGATGAGATCCTTGAAAAACAATATAAGGGAGAAAGGAAGACAGCTCAGGATAGAGCCTTATAGGTACACAGACAATTAAGAAGCTTAATATGGATATTGAGTTAGCAGCAGAGAATAAGAAAGAATACCCAAATGGGTAGGAGAATCACAAGATAATAGTTTCATGAAAACCCCGTCAGGAGAAGGTGCACAGTAGGTGGAACTGCTTAAATGTCAAATATATCAAAAAGATCAAGAAAAATAAGGACTGAAAAAGAAGTCATAGAATTTAACAATTAAGAGATCATTAGCAACCTCAGAAAGAACAGTTTTATTTGGATAAATGAGATCAGAAGCCATATTACAAAAGACTAAAGAGTGAGTGAAAGGAGCGTAGTTGAAATCAATGTCTAGACATGTTGCTTTTTTTAAGAGTTTGACCATGAAAGAAAGAGCACATGTATAAAAGGATAGCTTGAAGAGATGACAGAGTCAAGCAAAGGTTTGTTTTAAGGATGGGGGATACTTGGGCATACTTTAAGGTAGTTACCAGGTAAGGAGTCTATATAGGGATATATAAAAAATTAAACCACCCAAGATATAATTACAGTAAAAATCTATGGAAAGGAATGATAATAGAGCAAGAATACTTGGCTTTGTGGAAAAGAATACCAAATATTCATGAGACATTAGAACAAAGAAACCAAAATTTAATTTCAAGTCATGTTAAGTTCTATGATGAAGGGAGAAGAGGAAAGCTAGGAAACGGCTCTTTCTTTTGGGAAATGATGAGGTAAGGACTCCTTTTGAAAAAGTAAAGATGAGTTGATATTGAGGCCTGAGGAGAGAAGAAAAGATTTTTCAATTGTAGTTATCAAAAAACATAGCCAAGATTGCAGAGTAAAAGTAGTCATTCACTTACATTCTCCTGAATTCCCCTTCAAAGAACTTTAAAGTAATGCCTCAAAATGAATTCTGCAGTGGCAGAACCAACAAAAGGAAGGAATGAAGGGATTTTTTCATTCCAAAACAACTTGGAAGATTGACAGGAAAAGTCTGTTTAACTGAGATGACATTAGAACTCCATCAACACAGTCCATTCCTGGAAAATCAACAGCAGGCCTTGAAGATGACTGAATCAGTGGCAGCAGCAGTTTTTAGAGATCTCAGCCTATAGAAGGTAAAGAGGTCAGATAACTAGTCAAAAGTAGATTACAAGGGACCGTATACTGGCACTGGGACCTTGACTCTGTTGCACTGTTCGTATACAGTGCTGTTTTGCAGTCCAAGGGCAAGGAGGAGCAAGCAATGAAAATAAATAATTCTTTACAAATTAGAAGTGGGAAAGTGGCTGCTAATGACTCCATGAGATATCAGAAACAAAAAAAAAAACAAAATTAAGAGAATGAAAAAATAGATGAAAATGTGAAATATCTCATTGGAAAAACAAATGACTTGGAAAATATGTTAAGGCATACAACTAAAAAACTACAAAAAGAAAAAAAATAAAAATTCCCACTTGAACAACAAATTCAAAATCCTGAAAATCAAATGAATCTAACAATCTAGGCGAAATGGGTGAATGTTTACAAAAATATAACTTGCCCAGAATAGCAGAATAGGAAATAGATTACTTAAATAAGCCAATCTTAAAAAAAAGAAATGAATGAGGCATCAATGAACTCCCCAAGAAAAAATCTCCAGGACCAGATGAATTAACAACTGAATTCTATCAAATATTTAAAGAAAAATTAATTAAATACTATATTAGTTATTTAGAAAGATAGGCAAAGGAGTTCTAGAAATTCTTTTTTTTTCTTTTCTATTAATTTGTTTATTTTTAGTTTTCAACATTCATTTCCATGAGATTTCGAGTTCTATATTTTCTCCCCATCTCTCCCCTCCTCCCCACTACAAGATGGCATGCATTCTGATAAACCCTTCCCCCAGTCTGCCCTTTTTTCTATCATCCCACCCCCTTCTTTTATCCCCTTCCTTTACTTTCTTTTAGGGCAAGATAGATTTCTATACCCCATTGCCTGTGTATCTTATTTCCAAATTGCATGCAAAAACAATTTTAAATATTTATTTTTAAAACTTTGAGTTCCAAATTCTCTCCCTTCTTCCCTCCCTACCCATCCTCCTTGAGAAGGCAAGCAATTCAATATTGGTTTTACATGTGTAGTTATGCAAAACACTTCAATAATAATCATGTTATGAAAGACTATATATCTGGCCATGCTACGCTACCCATCAAAGGGCCTACATCCAAAGTCTCCAAGAAAAATATGAAATGTTCTCAGGCCACGGAAGAACTCAAAATGGATTTTGAAAATCAAGTAAGAGAAGTAGACAAAAAATTGGGAAGAGAAATGAGAGTAATGCAAGAAAATCATGAAAAACCAGTCAACAGAGTGCTAAAGGAGACTCCAAAAAATGCTGAAGAAATAATATTGGTGTCTTCCTCTGGTTGTATACTTTAATCTTCGTTGTCACCAACAATGTAAGAAAATACATTTTCAACAAGAAAGTAGCCTTCCATAGTTTTATTTATTTCCCCCCTGTTTATTCATTTTCCCAGCCAATTACTTGACTTTTGAGCTCTTGTTAAGTGGAGGGTGTATTGCCACAAGCTTCAGGGGTTTTGTGCAGCTGTTTTCAGAGATATTTTTAGGAACTTGTAAATTTCCACTTCTTCCAAAGTGGTATGATCAAAGGAGAAGTGTTTCCTCCTCTCTTGGCCTGTGCTCTGGTCTGTGAGCAACCACAAGCACTCTTTTGCCTTGGAACTGTGAGGAGGATTCCCTCTCCTCAGCTGCCAAAAGCTCCACCACACCAGCACTCTTTCTCGTCCCAGGATTGCCACACATGATTGATACTGCCTGTAGGCTGAGAGGTCCAGAAGCAGCCACTGCAGCAGCAGTGACTGTTGCCACCCTGGGCCTGGGGCCAGAACACACTCCTCTCTCACCCAGGTGAGAGATCTTTCCTACTGACCTTCAAAGCTGTCTTTGGTGTTTGTGGGTTGAGAAGTCCAGATACCACCACAGCTGCGAGTGATTCAGTGCCCTGTTTTTTAAGACATTCTTCTCATTGATTTTTCTACCTCTTTTCCCATTTGGGTTATCTGATTTTTTTAAAGAATTATTTTCATCAGTATTTTGGGGGGGGGTCTACTTTAGCAAGCTATTGATTGGTTTTTCATGATTTTCTTGCATCACTCTCATTTCTCTTCCCAATTTTTCCTCTATTTCTTTTACTTGATTTTTAAAATCTTTTTGGAGCTTCTCCATGGCCTCAGACCATTTCCTATTTTTCTTGGAGGCTTTGGATTCAGGGGCTTTGACTTTGTTGTCTTCTTTTGCTTGTATGTTTTGATCTTCCCTGTAACCAAAGTAAGATTCTATAGTCCGAGTTTTATGCTGTTTATTCATTTTCCAGGCAATTACTTGACTTTTGATCTCTTTGTCAAAATATGACTCTGCTTCCAGAGTGAAGAGTGCCCTTACCCAAGCTTCAGGGGTTTTGCACACTTGTTTCCAGAGATACTTCTAGGCACCTATAAATTTTCAGTTCTTCTAAGATGGTATGATCAAGGGAGAAGTGTTTACTCCTCTCCTGGCCTGTGCTCTAGTCTTTGAGTGACTCAAGCACCCTCTTCTGCCTTGGAACTGTGAGGAGGATTCCCTCTCCACAGCTGCCACAAACTCTGCCACATAACCACTCATACTTACCCCAGGACTGCCACCTAGTACTGTGATCCAGATCTAAGCAGGGCAAAGCAAGAGAATTTTGCCTCAGTGCCAACACAGAGATTCCTGAAATCCCCCTATGATCAACTGCTTGACCCCTCCACCCCCACCATCTGTGGGCCTGAATCTCTGGAAGCAGTCCCTGCTGCTACTGCCACCTTCACTGTCACCACCTCCACTGCCCCTGGGCTGGAGCCAGGCAACACTCTTCTCTCACTCAGGTCTGACAGAGTTTTCCCACTGACCTTCTGTGTTGCCTTTGTCGTTTCAAGGGTTAGAAGTCTGAAAACTGCCACAGCTGCCAGTAATTCAGTTCCCTGAGACCTCCTCCAACCCCATCTGTGATGCTGTGGCACATGCTGGACTGTGCTCTCTGCTCCCAGCCTGGTGTGATAGAACTTTCCTGCCAACCTTCCAGGTTGTCTTGGGCTGAAAATTTGTTTCACTCTGTCATTTTGTGAGTTCTCTTGCTCTAGAATTTTTAGAGTCATTTTTTGCAGATATTTGGAGGGGTTTAGGTAAGAGCTTAAGCAAATCCCTGCTTGTAATCCACCATCTTGGTTCCATCTCTATAAATTCTTTTGACAACATTACTATGGTGCTGATACCTAAACTAGGAAAAGGAAAAACAGAGAAAGAAAATTGTAGACCAATTTCTCTAACAAATATTGATGCAAAATAAATAAATAAAAGACTAACATGAAGGTTGCAGCACTATATTATGAAGATCATACACTATGACCTGGGGGACTTATACTAAAACTTCAGAGCTGGTTCAGCATTAGAAAACAAACAGCATAATTGACCACATCAATAACAAAACCAATAATAATCATATGAATCTCAATAGCTGCCCAAAAATGTTTTTGACAAAATACAGCACTCATTCCTATTAAAGACACGATAAATCAGGAATAAGTGCAGCTTTCCTTAAAATGATAAGTAGTATCTATCTAAAACCATGAGCAAGCATTATCTGTAAAGGGGAGAAGGTAGAAACCTACCCAATAAGATCAAGAGTAATGCAAAGATGCCCATTATTACAACTGTTATTCAATATTGAACTAGAAATTCTTACTATAACATTAAGAAAAGCAAACTATTTTGACAGAATTAGAATTGGCAGTGAGGAAACAAACTAATGCTCTTTGCAGATGATTTGATGGTATAGTTGGAAAATCCTAGGAGTCATGGACCATGATATTCTGAAGGGCAAAAGAGCTTGGACTGCAATGAAGAATCACTTACTTGACAAAATTAAGCATCGAGAAAAAAAAATGAATGAGAGAAAAGAAAAAAGGAGAGAAGGAGAAAAAGTTCTTTGAAATAGAAGGATTTCAAGCCTTCATAAGATCAGAACTAAACCAAAAATTTGACCTCCAATATCAAGACCCAAAAGAAGCATAAACAGGTAAAAAGAGAAAAGAAAACAGAAGAGATTCAATAGAATTAAATTGTTTATATTCCTACACAGGATGATGATATTTGTAACTCTGAAAATTGTATCACTATTGGATTCTCTAGGTTTATCTAAGTAAATGATCATATCATCTGCAAAAAGTGATAATTTAGTTTCTTCTTTGCCTATTCTAATTCTTTCAATTTCTTTCTCTTCTCTTATTGCTACAGCTAACATTTCTAGTACCAAATTGAACAATACGGGTGATAATGGACATCCTTGTTTCACCTCTGATCTTATTGGAAATGCATATAGCTTATCCCCATTACAAATAATGCTTGTTGATGGCTTTAGGTAAATGCTATTTATAATTTTAAGGAAGGATCCATTTTTTCCTCTGCTTTCTAGTGTTTTTAATAGGAATGGGTGTTATATTTTATCGAAGACTTTTTCTACATCTATTGAGATATCATATGGTTTCTACTAGTTTTTTTTGTTGATATGGTCAATTATGCTTATAGTTTTCCAAATATTGAACCAGCCTTGCATTCCTGGAATAAATTCTACCTGTTTGTAGTGTGTTATTCTCCTGATAAGTTGCTGCAGTCTTTTTGCTAATACTTTATTTAAAATTTTTGTGTCAATATTCATTAAGGAAATTGGTTTATAATTTTCTTTCTCTGTTTTGACTCTTCCTGGACTAGGTATTAATACCATATTTGTGTCATAAAAAGAATTTGGTAGTACTCCTTCTTTACCTATTTTTCCAAATAGTCTAAAAGTATAGGAATTAATCTTTTAATGTTTGATAAAATTCACATGTAAAACCATTTGGTCCTGGAGATTTTTTTCCTAGAGAGTTCATTGATGGCTTGCACAATATCTTTTTCTAAGATGGGGTTATTAAAGTATTTTACATCCTCTTCTGTTAACCTAGGCAATTTATATTTTTGTAGATATTCATCCATATCCCTAAGGTTGTCAAATTTATGGACATACAATTGGACAAAATAATTCCTAATTACTGTTTAATTTTCTCTTCATTGGAAATGAATTCACCCCTTTCATTATTCATACTGGTAATTTGATTTTCTTTTTTTCATTTTTTTAATCAAATTGACCAAAGGTTTATCAATTTTGTTGGTTTTTTCATAAAAGAAGCTCTTGGTTTAATTTATTAATTTAATAATTTTCTTGATTTCAATTTTATTAATCTTTCCTTTGATTATCAGTATTTCTAATTTGTTATTTAATTGTGGATTTTCAATTTGCTCTTTCTCTAGCTTTTTCAGTTTCATGCTCAATTTGTTGACCTCCTTTTTCTCTATTTTATTCATATAAACATTTAGAGATACAAAACTTCCTCTAAGAACAACTTTTGCTGAATCCCAAAAGTTTTGGTATGTTGTCTCATTATTGTCATTCTCTTGAATGAAGTTATTGTTTCTCTGATTTGTTCTTTGGCCAACTCATTCTTTTTTTTTCCTTTTTTTATTATTTAATATAATTAGTTTTCAGCATGGATTTTCACAAGAGTTTGAATTACAAATTTTCTCCCCATTTCTATTCTCCCCCCCACTCCAAGATGGCATATATTCTGGTTGCCCTGTTCTCCAGGATGCCCTCCCTTCTATCACCCCACTCCCCTCCCATCCCCTTTTCCATTCCTTTCTTGTAGGGCAAGATAAATTTCTACACTCCACTGCCTGTGTATCTTATTTTCTAGTTGCATGCAAAAAATTTTTTT
>CM053622.1:488285842-488319137 GCA_028646595.1 Phalanger gymnotis
TTTTAGTAATAATTCTTCTTTACAACTTGATTATTGTGTAAATAAGTTCAATATGAAGTTATATGTAGATGATATATTGGCTTCTATGCCATCTTGGGGAGGGAGAGAGGAGGGGGAGAAAGAAAATCTGGAACTCAGGAACATGTGGAACTGAGTGTTGTAAACTAAAAATAAAAAATCTTAATAAAAAATAGTTAGCATGGAAAAAAAATTGTATCACTAGCAGTACAGATCAAAGGAATATGCATAGAGGGTATGGATAAAAGGTGAATTTAAGGGAATGACAAAAAAAATTAAGGGATAAGAAAGAGGAGTACAATGGGTTCAGAAGAAAGGGACAGATAATATGGGGTAAATTATCTCACATGAAAAGGAGAAAAAGACCTATTACACTGAAGGGGGATATAGGAAAGGTGTGATGGGCATCGCTGGAACCTTACTCTCATCAATATTGGCTCAAAGAGGGAATAACATATACAATTACATGACCATAAAAATCCATCTAGCCCAACAGGGAAGTAAGAAGGGAAGAGATTAATTAAAGGGAGGGGGACTGAGGGAATGAAGGGCATATCAGGGAAAGTAGTAGACAGAAGCAAAACACTGGTGAAGTGGGAAAGTGTGAAAGGAGAGAGAGGGCAAACAGGAGGAAGAATAGGATAGAGAGAAATACACAATAATCATAACTGTGAATGTGAATGGGATGAACACTCCCATAAAACAGAAATGGTTGGCCGAGTGGGTCAAAAACCAGAGTACTACAATATATTGCTTACAAGAAACATACTTGAAGCAGAGAGACACAGACAGAGTAAAGGTAAGGGACTTGAGTAGAATCTATTATGCTTCAGCTGGGGTAGCAATCCTGACCTTAGAGAAAGTGAAAGCAAAAATGGACTTAATTAAAAGAGATCAAGAAAGAACATACGTCTACAGATTAGAACAGCAAGGAACAATCAATCCAACAGATCAGGGGAAGAATTCATGACCAAACAAGAGATAGAGAGCCTTATGCAATGCAGAATACATAATTTTGATCATATTAAATTGAAAAACTTTTGTACAAACAAAACCAATGCAAGATTAGAATGAAAGCAGAAAGCTGGGAAACAATCTTCACAGCAAGTGTCTCTGATAAAGATCTCATTATTCAATTGTATAGAGAACTGAATCAAATTTATGAAAATATGAGCCATTCTCCAATTGATAAATGGTAAAAGGATATGAACAAGAGGTTTTCAGATAAAGAAATCAAAACTATCTATAGGTATATGAAAAAATGCTCTAAATCACTTTTGATTAGAGAAATATAAGTTAAAACAACACTGAAATACCATCTCACACCAATCAGATTTTATAGTATGACAAGAAAGGAAAATGATAAATGTTGGAAAGGATTTCAGAAAATTGGGACACTAATGCATTGGTGGAGTTGAGAATTTATCCAACCATTCTGGAAAGGAATTTGCCCAAGGGGCAACCAAACTGTACTTATCCCTTTTCCAGCAATACTACTACTAGGTCTATATCCCAAAGAGATCATAAAAAAGGGAAAAGGATATACATGTTGTAGTAGCAATTTAGATTTGAAGATCTTTCCCACTCATTAATGGGCCACGCGACCTACTTACATTGCAGGAAGCCTAAGTTACATGTGGTGGGAGGAGCTTCCTGACAGGAAAAGGAAGTTATGTCACAGGAAATGCTGAGAGAGAGAGAGAGAGAGAAATTATGGCTGCTAATGGCTGCCCTCATGAGAGTTAGAACTGACTGAACAGGGTTACTTAGCTGTACTGTGAATTCATTTGGGGAAGGCCCCAGAAGGAGGTCAGACAGGTTTGGGGATGGTGAGGTTACAGACTGTTATATGGTGTTTTAAGGTCCTTGCTGTTACGATAAAATTGGTGGAATGACTACGGGAACTGAGCTTTCAGTTACGGGATATAATTTTCTGATGTCTGAATAAATGTTATTCTTCTTTTACCTTCTTTATGGAGAGTGTCTCATACCTTGCAATACAGAACTACACAGGCATATTCATGATTATTGTTGATGTGTTTATTACCTTACTGTTTCACATGTACAAAAACATTTATAGCAGCACTATTCATATTGGCAAAATATTCAAAATGTAGGGGATAACCATCAATTCAAAAATGGCTGAACAAGCTTGCTATATGAATATAATAGAATAATATTGTCCAATAAGAAATGATGAACAGGCACATTTTAGAAAAATCTTGAAAGACCTGTATAAACTGATGCAAAGTGAAATGAGCAAAACCAAGAAAACACTGTACACAGTTTCAGCAACATTGTTTGATGATCTGCTAGGAATAACACAGCTTTTTTCAACAATTATCTAAGACAAGCACAATGTACTCATGAAGGAAAATGCTATCCATGTCCCGGTAAAGAACTGATGGACCCTGAATTCAGATCAAAGTATTTTTTTTCACTTACTTTATTCTTTCACTTGTGTTATTTTATTAATCTCTTTTCTTCTACAACCATTATGAATATGGAAACATGTTTCAGATGATAACATATGTACAAACTATTCCAAACTGCCTATCATTTTTGTTTTTTAAAAATTTTCTTTTAGATGCAAATGCTGGAACACAAATATAGAATAAGGAAGCAAAAACATATCATAAAATTAAATATTGGAACTTAAATACAAAGTAAGAAAGAAAAAATATATATCATGTACATAGCAGAATCTAAGAGAAGATTCAAAATATGTAACAATACATTTTCATTTCAAGAAGCCTGTATGATAAATAATACATTTATACACTTTGTGTTCAAAACTGTACATTTTTCTTTGCTTACTTGTAAATTTTCTTTTGTTCTCTGCTGTGCTACCATTTTCTAAAGAGGGGAGGGGAAGGAGGGAGGGAGAAAAATTTGGAGCTCAAAATCTCATAAAAATGAATGCTAAAATTTTTCTTCATGTGTAATTGTGGGTAAAAGTAAAATACTACTTAAAGGAAAGAAAAAAAAATACAAGTCGCAGGGAAGACTATGGATTTCTTTTCTGCCTTTTGGACAAGTTTACTCTTTGATGTCTTATGGTGTGAAGGTAGGGGGTATTTTATTTTTGTATTTTTTCCTAATGTCCAGCACAGTGCATCTTAAAAAGAAGGTAATTAATAAATCTTCATCAAATTGGATAAAAATAAATTGAAAAAGCATCCTTAAAGTTTCCTCTGTCTCCATACTAATATAGGTACATGTTATAGTACTGAAATTGTTCCATCGCTTCCTATCTTAGAGGACTGTAAGCAATGTTTTACTTTTTTTGCTGTATACCATGAGTGCCGGTAAAGACAAAAGCCTTACTTTTAAAACAAAAAGGGTCTGGTATTATTGACAACACATCCTGCTACTAGCCAACATGATTTATTAGGGAATTCCTATAATTCTGGCTAGATCTGAATTGGAAAGTAGCATAACTCAGTACTTGTTGATAATTGAATATTGTTTATGATAGATTTCTATGCAGCTTCCTATTATGGCAGACATTTTTCTCTCAGATCTGAATAAGCTTTTAACAAATTGCTTAGTTTCTGGGAGTTGTTAACTTTTTAAAACTTGGTGCTTTCATATAACATATAAACTTGGGATGTTGGGGGACTCTATATTTGGAATACTTATATAACATACAAATCCTTTCCTTCTTCATCTTCTGTTTCCTTGACAAGGTGTGAATTCTAAAAATGTTGTTTGATTTTCTTATTCTACTGAGAAGTCCTTTGTTCCAGCATAGATACAAGATCATAACTTGTGATCATAAGAGCTGAGGACTTGACATTCACCTTGAAATAGATTTCAAAATATCATAGAAATAGGATATCACATGTATAATTTCAATTTTTTTGCAAAGTGATCTGCTAATTTATTTTGGAATCTTCCAGGAAATCACAAAGCTATCTGAGAATCATGTGGAAAGAGAGGGAAATGAAGCCTGATGTACGAAGACAAACTGATGGCATTCCAGAAATGTGGAAACAGAGGCAGTCATGGCCAGAGGCAGATATGAAGGAGAAGAAGGATCATAACATGGAGCCAAAAGGTGTTGTTACCCTTTTGTTGGATCTGCATGCGTTACATAGTTCTTGAATGAAGGAGGCATCTGACATAGGAGGCAGCTGTTTGACTCTCTAGAAAAAGTAAGTTCCACAGCTAGGTATGATAAGTCAATAATAATTATATGTTCTTCTTGGGAAAGTAGGCTCATAAGATAGAAGGCTTAATTGAATGCCAAACAACACTGAGTTCTTTATTCTGCAAGGATAAACTCCATTGTGGTATGCTGTCAGAATGATCATACGTTAGTTATTTGTGTTTTCTGTTACATTAAATAATGTTGAGTTGAGGTTCAGTTGGTCTATGTTCAATTTCTTATTAGCCTGAGTGCTTGCAGGTGTGATGTATAAAGTTAGACATAGTTTCTGGGTAATTAACCATTTTATTAACAATGCTAGCAGACTTCCAGGAGCCAAGATGGGAGCATAAGCAGTACGTCACTCTCACTCTCCCTTGCTGACCTTGAAAAACCAAGAAAATACTATCCCAGGAAAAATCCTGGAACAGTTGAGCCAGCAGAAAGGTGGGGTGCAGCAGTATTTTTTAGCTCAGGAGGCTAAGTGGATTAATAGGAAAGGCCCCTCTTTCTGTAGCTTAAGGGAACCAGTACAAGATGGGAGGCATCCAGGCAAGCTAGCAGCAAGCCCCACCTCAGCTGATCAGCAGGAGATCTTAAGCCCAAGGGTGGTGGAGCTGGCAAGCACCAGAACCCCTGTGCGCCTTACCACAGCCAAAGGAATCAGCAGACACCAGCATGGACAGCATGTAACAGCAGCTGAGCCTACCCATGCTCTACCACAGCCCTCGAGGAGGAGGAGGAGGGGACCGCCAGTAGCCAGATCAGCCCTCCCCCACACTTCACACCTGGTGCTTCAGTGTAACCCTGGGGAAACACAGAAAGACATCACCTGGCCTCAACACACACCAGCCAGCTCCACCTCAGCATCAGGTAAGCTACAGCATTATGTAACTTCCAGCAGACAAAACCAGAGGCCCCAGCACACAAAGCCAGCTACCAGGCTCCTAGCTCCCAGCATAAGAAATGTGGGACAGAGCACCCTATGTTCCAGAAGCAGAAATCCACTTTAAAAGCCAGTAAAAAGGCAATCACAATGAGGAAAAAGCAACTTAGAAAAGCAAAGACCAAGGATTTTTACTATGGGGACAGGGAAGATCAAAAAGGACAGCATTGACACTATACCTATATTTGAAACCTCACAGGGGAATATGAACTGGTCTCAAGCCCAAGACACACTCTTGGAAGACCTCATTAAGGATTTTTTAAATTTTATTTTAGACTCAAGGGCCATAACACAAATACAGAATAGAGAAAAGAAACAAAACATATCATAAACTTAAATATTGAAACTTAAATACAAAGTAAGAAAGAAAAAACATGCTATGTGCATAGAACAATGTGAGAGAATATTTAAAATACGTAACAATAAATTTTCATTTCAAGAAAGCCGGTATGATAAACAATGCATATTGTCTTGAGAATTGGTCCATTTTTCCTTTGTTTCATGTAAGTTTTCTTTTGTACTTTGCTGTAAACTTCTAATTTGTTCTTTTCCCCCCTTCCCCTCCCTCCCCTGGAAGGCTACAATAAAGTTTAGATATGTTTCTCTATAGCTATAGATATATACGTACACATACACATACGTACATACATACATATATAGACATATACTTTCCCAAACATACTCTACTCCTGATCTTCATTTTTATATTTGTGCATATCTCTTGTTTCCTATTCCTCCTGTCTCCTCAACTTTAATTCTATCCATTACCTTGCAGTCCTATTACTTGCCTAAACTCCTCCATGGATCCCTCCCCTATCCTCCCATTCCCATAATTTCTAAACACCTTTCTATATACCCTTTTAACCTATTCCCTCCTTCTCCCCTCTAAAAATCCCTCCCTTGTCCTCTCACCCCTCCTTATGCACCTACCATTTTATTTCTTCTAAATTTAGAAGACAAAAGTGAGTTACCAGAACTATCAGCCCTCCTCCCCCATCTAATTCCTCCGTATCCATCCATCCTCTTGCACCTCATTTGTATAAAATACTTACTCTTTTTAGCTGTTCACAAATGGTTTTACTTTTAAAATTCACATCATAGTCAGATTTACCCCAATCTTTCTTATGAGCATGGCAATTATTAATAAGAACCTCAGACATACATATACGTACATATACATACATATATTTTGCATATATAAAAGGTAAACAGTCCATCCTTATGAATCCTTTATAATAATCTTTTGTATGTATCTTGTGTTTCTCTTGGTTCTTGTATGACAAATCTTCTATTAAGTTCATAATTTTTTAACAAAGTCTTGAAAGTCTGAGAGTTTATAAATGTCTATTGTTTTCATTCATGATAATTCTTAACTATGCAGAGTATGATATTTTTGGGCAAAGCCCCAGTTCTTTTGCTGGTCAATATATTGTGTTCCAAGACCTGTGGTCCTTTAATATCTCACTGCTAGGTCTTGTGTAATTCTAATTGTGGCACCATTATGTTTAAATTGCTTTAATCTTGATGCTTTTAATATTTTAGCCTTGAGCTGGGAGTTTCAGAATTATATTGATATTCATTTGAGTTTTCCTCATAGGATCTCTTTTAAGTGGTGATAATGGATTTTTTCTATTTCTACTTCCCTGCTTTGTTCAAATTCTTCAGACAAAATTTCCTTAATTATTTATTGTATTATATCAATATTCTTCCTTTTTGATCATAGCATTCAGTTAGTCCAATTATTTTTATATTTTCTCTTCTTGATCTATTCTTTAAATCTGTTTTCTTATGTTTCACTTTCTCTTGTGCAAAAAGTATTTTGAAAGTCAAATTAGAGAGGTGAAGAAAAATTGATCAATTCCTTTAAAAATACAATTGACAAAATGGAAAAAAAAATCATGGAAGAAAACAACTCCTTACAAAGTAAAATTGACCAAATAGAAAAGGAGGAACAAAAGCTAACTACAGAAAACAATTTGTAAAAACATTAGAATTGGGCAAGGAGAAGCTAATGACTCTATGAGGCATCGACAATCAGTCAAACAACATGAAAAGAATGAAAAAAAAATAGAAGAAAATGTAACATACCTCATTGGAACAAATCATAGAAGCAATCAATAACTTCATTCGAGAGAACGACAATAATGAGACAACATACCAAAACTTGTGGGATGCAGCAAAAGCAGTTCTTAGGAGAAGTTTTATATCTCTAAATGTTTACATGAATAAAATGGAGGAAAAAAGATCAACAAATAGGGCATGCAACTGAAAAATCTAGAAAAAGAACAAATTGAAAAGCCCTAATTAAATACCAAATTAGAAATACTGAAACCCAAAGGAGAGATTAATAAGATTAAAATCAAGAAAACTATTGAAATAAATAAAGCTAAGAGTTGGTTTTATGAAAAAAAAACAATAAAATTGATAAACCTTTGGTCAATTTGATTTAAAAAAAGAAGAAAATCAAATTACCACTATCAGAAATGAAAAGGGTGAATTCACCTCCAATGAAGAGGAAATCAAAGCAACAATTGGGAATTATTTTGCCCAAATGTATGTCCACAAATTTGACAACCTTAGGGAAATGGATGAATATTTACAAAAAGTTATAAATTGCCCAGGTTAACAGAAGAGGATGTAAAATACCTTAATAACCCTATCTCAGAAAAAGTTATTTAGCAAGCCATCAATGAACTCCCTAGGAAAAAAATCTCTAGGGCCAGATGGATTTACATGTGAATTTTATGAAACATTTACGGAACAATAAATTCCCATACTTTATAGACTATTTGGTAAAATAAGTGAAGGAATTCTACCAAATTCTTTTCATGACACAAATATGGTACTAACACCTAAACCAGGAAGAGTTAAAACAGAGAAATAAAATTATAAACCAATTTCCCTAATGAATATCGATGCAAAAATTTTAAATAAAAGATTAGCAAAAAGACTACAGCAACTTATCAGCAGAATAACACACTACAAACAGGTAGGATTTATTCCAGGAATGCAAGGCTGGTTCAATATTAGGAAAACTATCAGCATAATTGACCATATCAGCAGCAAGACTAGCAGAAACCATATGTTTATCTCAATAGATGCGGAAAAAGCTTTTGACAAAATACAACACCTATTCCTAGTAAAAACAATGGAAAGCATAGGAATGAGTGGAGTCTTCCTTAAAATGATAAGTAGCAAGTACCTAAAACCATCAGCAAGCATTATATGTAATAGGGACAAGCTAGATGAATTCCCAATAAGATTGGAGGTGAAACAAAGATGTCCACTATCACCCTTATTATTCAATTTGGTACTAGAAATATTATCATTAGCAGCAAGAGAAGAAAAAAAAATTGAAAGGTTAGAATAAGCATAGAAGAAACTAAGTTATCACTCCTTGCAGATATGATGATTTAGTTAGAGAATCCTGGAGAATCAAGTAAAAATCTACTTGAAATAATAAATAACTTTAGCAAAGTTGCAGGAAATAGAAAAAAAAATGTGTAAATCCTTGGCATTCCTATACATTACTAACAAAGCCCAACAATAAGAGAAATCACATTCAAAGTTACTGTAGACATTATAAAATATTTATTTTAGTTCTACCTACCAAGACAAACCCAGGATCTGTATGAACACAATTACAAAACACTTTTGACACAAATAATGTCAGATCTAAATAAATGGAAAAACATCAGTTGCTCATAGTTAGGCTGAGCTAATATAATAAAAATGACAATTTTACCTATATTAATTTGCTTATTTATTGCCATACCAATCAAACTACCAAAAAGTTATTTTACATAGCTAGATAAAATAATAACAAAATTCATCTAGAAGAACAAAAGGTCCAGAATATCAAGGGAACTAATGAAAAGAAATGCTAGAGAAGGTGGCCTAGCCATGCCAGATATCAAACTGTATTATAGAGCAACAGTCATCAAAACTACTTGGTATTGGCTAACAGAGTGGTGGATCAGTGAAATAGGTTAGGTAGACAAGATGTGGCAGTCAAAGACTATAGAAAACTACTTTTTGATAAACCAAAAGACTCAGGCTTCTGTGTTAGGGATTCACTATTTCACAAAATTGCTGGGAAAACTCAAAAATAGTATGGCATAAACTGGATATAGACCAATATCTTATACCACATACCAAAACAAAGTCAAAATGGGTTCATGATTTAGGAATAAAGGCTGATACTCCAAGCAATTTGGGAGAGCAAGGAATAGTTTACCTGTCAGATTTATGAGAAAGGGAAGAATTGATGACCAAACAACAGATAGAGAATGTTATAAAATGGAAAATAGATAATTTTGATTATGTTAAATTGAAAAGTTTTTGTACAAACAAAGCCAATGCAACAAAGATTAGGAAGGAAGCTGAAAAATGAGAAAGAACCTTTACAACCAGTGTCTCTGATAAAGGCCTCATATCTAAAATATACAGGGAACTGAGCCAAATTTATAGGAATACAAGTCATTCCCCAATTGAGAAATGGTCAAAGCATATGAACAGGCAGTTTTCAGAGGAAGAAATTAAAGATATCTATAGTCATATGAAAAAAAATGCTCTAAATCACTATTGATTAGAGAAATGAAAATCAAAATAACTCTTAAATACCACATCTCTCTTGTCAGATTGGCTAAAATAACAAAACAGGAAAATGATAAATGTTGGAGAGGATCTGGGAAAATTGGAACATTATTACATTGTTGGTGGAGTTGTGAACTGATCCAGCTATTCTGGAGAGCAATTTGGAACTATACCCAAAGGGCTATAAAAATATGCATAACCTTTGACCCAGCAATACCATTCCTAGGGCTATATCCCAAAGAGATCACACAAGTGGAAAAGGGACCCATATGTACAAAAATATTTATAGCAACTCTTTTTGTGGTGGCAAAGGATTGGAAACCAAGGGGATGCCTCTCAATTGGGGAATGGTTAAACAAATTGTAGTACATGAATGTAATGGAATACTATTGTGCTATAAGAAATGAGGAGCAGATGGACTTCATTATAACCTGGAAAGACTCATATTAACTGATGCTGAGTGAGGAGTGCAGAAGCAGGAGAACATCTTACACGATTACAGATACACAGCTTCTGTAAGGACTAATTTTGATAGACTTAGCTCTTCTCATCAATGCAAAGTTCAAAAAAAGCTCCAAAGGCTCATGATGGGAAAAGCTATGGATATCCAGAGAAAGAATTACAGAGTCTGAATACAGATTAAGGCAAAATGATTGTTTTCTCTTTTTTTCCTTCTTTTTTGGTTTTGTTTCTTATTTCTCATGATTCATCCCATGATTCATCCCACTCTTTACAACTGGACTATTATGTAAATAAGTTCAATGTGAAGGTGTATATAGAACCTATATCATTACATGCTGTCTTTGTGGGGAGAGAGGAGGAGAAAGAGGGAGACAAAATTTGGAACTCAAAAATTTTTGGAATTGAGTCTCGTAAACTAAAAATAAAAAATTAAATATATACATATATAATATATATTTACATCTGAAATAAAAGTTGTGAATGGAAATACAAAACAAAACAAAACACTGTTGCACTATAAGAAATGATGAATAGGCAGACTTAAGGAAAACCTGGAAAGACCTATATGAACTGATGCTGAGTGAAGTGAGCAGAACCAAGAGAACATTGTACGCTGTAACAGCTACAGTGTGTGATGACTCTTTTTGATAGAATTAGCTCTTTTCAGCAACTCAAAGAACTAAAACAATTCAAAAGACTCATGATGGAATATGCCATCCACATCCAGAAAAAGAAATATGGATTCTGAAGGCAGACTGAAGCAGACTATTTTCATTTTCATTTTTCTTTCTCATGGTTACTTCCATTCATTCTGGTTCTGCTATACAACATGACTAGCATGAAAAACGGTTTAATAGTAATGTATATATAGAGCCTATATCAGAATACATGCTGTCTTGGGGAGGGGAAGGGTGAGGGAAGAACATAGAACTTCTGGAAGTGAATGTTGAAAACTAAAAATAAATAAACTTATTAAAAATATAAAATAAATTTAAAAAAATAATGCTAGCCTTTTTCAGATTGGCTTTATTATTTTATTTTCCTTCAAGTACATTTAAAAACAATTTTTAAGATTCATTTTTGAAACTTTGAGTTCCAAATTCTCTTACTTCCTCCCTTCCTACTCCCCTCTTAGGGAAGGCAAGCAGTTTGAAATAGGTTATAAATGTGTAATCATGAAAATCATATTTCCATATTAGTTATGTTGTGAAACAAAATATGGACCCTCCCCCCAAAAAACGCAAGGAAAATAAAGTTTCAAAAGTATACATCAATCAATATGCCCTTTGATAAGTAGACCTTAGAGATAAAAGGCACAGAGTAAGAAAGCAAATAGTAATTAAATAAATAATAAAATTGTCGATTTCATAGAAGTCTCATTTCATACAGCCATCTAGTTCTCTGGAAACATCTGATTTAGCACTCTGGTTTGAGTCTGGTCTCTGAGAGTTTTCCAGCTGAGTAGCTTATCTGGTTCAGGTCACTTGTCTCTGTCTTCTCTGCTAAAAATATGCAAAATTGATCTTAACACAATTTTAAATTTTTTTGCCAATAGCCAATTCAAATAGTGAAAGTTAGCTGAAACATTATGTCTCTACTATTAGAATATCAAATTTGGAATCTTTTATACCAGAGACTTTATACTTTTAGATTAAACAATTGTCATTCTGCTAGATCCAAGAAACTTGGATACAAACCAAAAATTAGAGCCCAATTTTTATACTTGGCATTGTTCATTCTCCTATTAGTAAGATGAGAGTTCTGAAAGGAAATAGCAACAAGGGACCTTTTAATAAGAAGATAGACTTTAATACAAAAATGAATTCATTTAAAAGTCGTGAGATGAACTTCAGTTGTAACAAAAGGTTCCGGGATGTGATCTTAAGTACACTGAGTAATCATTTTCAGAATAGTGCCTATTGATTAAGCTGTTTATAATAAAATATTTCAATATCTAGCTATTTTCAAATGAATAATCCCCATTAAAAGAGGATCTCTCTTTAAGTCATTAATAAGATAGACAACAAACCATTTTTTCATCTGAGATAACAAATTGTGCTGCTATTCTTTTCATTAACACAGAATTGAGTTATGATATTGACCTCATTAGGTAACAGAATCATAGCCTGGTTTCACAAGTCTTTGTATCATTTGCTTAATTATCCCCATACTACTGTGAGAAATTAAAGGACTTTCTTTTACATATTTTACACACACACACACACACACACACACACACACACACATATGTATGCATACATACATACATACACACACAGAAGAGTGTGTGTGTGTGTGTATGTATGAATGATAAGGCTAAATAGGTAATTACATAGTTTTTTATAATATGGAACGGGCTAAAATTCTAGGTCAAATAACCCAAATCTTATACCTGCATCTTGTTATAGTAATTCAGATGTAGTTCAGAATTAACCTAAAACATCTACGTAGTTGTGTTTATGCTGAGCCCCTAACATGATTACAGAAATTTACCATAAAAGAAGAATCAAGGACATAGTTGTACATCAAGAGAGTAACGTTTCCCTAACTTCATGTCAATTCCAAGCAAAAGTTATCTAGATAGACAATTGCATTGAGCCAGGCTTCCTTAGCCAAGTGGAATATTTTCTATTCAAGAGGAAATGTCATACTGGGGAAATTGAGTCAGGAGAATCCTACTTCAGACCAAAAGTCACTTTCTCAACCTTTCCCATGAGAATTCCATGTGTTCACGGATATCAGTATCATAGGTTGCTAGCATCATGGGTCTCTGGTTTAACAGTATTCCTTGATGTTCATACCTGGAGTCAGACTCAGGAACAATAGCACTTCCATAAGTTCCATAAGGTAGCAAGTTCCAGTAATCACAGCTTTGGGTGGATTCAGCTCTCAAGGATCATATATTGTAACAACAATGCTACTCGAAGCTACTGTGGCTGTGTAAAGCCAACAACACCAGCACTCGGGAGGGCTGCTAGCATAAGTTCTATGATCTACTTTTATAAGGAAAACAACTTTAAGGGGTTTACAATCTCACTTTATTTATACATACATGTATCATTCACTTAGTTCAGGGGGAAAAGTTAGCACCCTGAACTTCAGAACAAATACAAACAGAAATTATAAACAAAGATAATACAAACAGATCAACAGACAGATTTCTGTCTGACATAGCATACATAGTTACCAAAGAGAGAGAAGCACCAACATCTGGGTTTTCAATGCTGGGGGTGGGGGGCTCCATGATGGCTACCCAGAGTCTCATATGGTCAAATCATACTACACTCTTACAGTGAGTGAGAGCTCCAAGGAAAATGCTAACCTCAGAGTATATATACCCTTTTTCACGGTCAGAGTTTGTCACTGCCATGTGTCGCAAACCCAAGTGACATAGGCCTTCTTGGGAGTTAAGCAGGTCATCAAAGACTTCAGATTCAAAGACTCTTGATTGAAACAAAGGCAAGACTCATTAAAGGCATTTGATTGCCTTAGCATTCCAAAAGAGAAAATAGTAAAAAAAAAACCACCCTGATTACTATTATGCATATCCTAGATAAGTATTAAGTAAAATCTCTCATTGGTAACAGTAAGAGATTCATCCTAGAAAATCACATCTTGATGTAACTGGTACTCATAGTAAATAGATGCTTTTTCATCCCTAGATTCGATATTACACAAAAGATTTTGCTTCAAGATGCTTAAAGAAAAGAAAAAAAACTTGGGAAGGGATGTATAAATGCAATAATCCTAACTTGTATAGAGAGAACAATTTATATGAAACATTATCTATAGTAAAACATGTTCAGTTATTAACCATCTTCCACTAGACATAAATATGGACTACTATCTTCAGAATCCTTTTAAACAATAGGAACATTTTTAAGGAGACTCTTAAGTAGTTTGCTTACATTTCAAGAAATGCTCTATATATAGGCTCTAATCCCAGATTAAATAACAAGCATAAATAAAATGGGATTTCCAAATGAGGTGATAACAAGATAGTTCATAAGTTACAACTCTCCACTAACATAACTGACTGTACTGAAATCTTGGTGAAAAAATAAACAAAAGAGGTTTCTGACTTTAACTTCACAACTTAATAGATTTATATCTTTTTTTTTAACAAGCTTTTCTACCTTTGTCTAATTATACCCATATCATTCTGAAAGAATGAGATTCTTCAGGAACTGATTCTTGTACACATCACAAGTTCAAGCACTAATTTAACATTTGCTTAGACCATTGAATGACTATGAGCTCAGATCAAAACAGCAAGATCTTTCTGACTTGCAGCATACAGTAATTCAGATGCTTTAGTATTAATCTAATGATGAAGAGATCTAGTATTGCAATGGAAAGCTACCATTGTTTATCTGCATTTGAGTTTTTAATCAATAAAATGTTAAATCCATCTGGTTACATGGTTCTTTGGTCCTTTTGTCATATTTTCCTTCCATTATTTATGGCTAGTTAGATATATGCCTATATTTTATCAAGCATTGAGCACAAGTTCTGGTAGGTACTACCAATCCCAAAAAGGCTTTTATTGATATCCTAAATGATGGAATGTGTTTTCATCGAAAGGCTAGCTTTGATAAGTTTTCAGAAGGTTGAATACAAGTATGATTATCCCCCTCTCCACTGTTTGACCACTACTATCGATGAATACCATCAAGAAAGGTGTAGAGGTATTCACTGTGGACAGAAATTCTCATGCTGATGAAATCATAGCTCTTTCAAAATATCGAAATTGTAGGTTCTAAAATTATGTGTATTATTTTGAAAGGAATTATTTATCTGGTCTCTACATCCTTTCCAAATAAGCACTCCTGCCAACTTCTGTACAGATAATTGAAGTCATCTATTATTATTATCCTAATCCTATTTAACAAATCTTTAGCCATCTTTCTAATCTGGTATTTTCTAAGACAGCTTCAGTCACATTATCTTATGAAATTTACATCCATGGAAATAACTAAATACATTGTTTGTCTGATATTATGTGTACTGTGCAATAATTTCTCCAATTAATTCTAGTAATATACCCTGTTGTCAGGAACACTGTTTCCAGGGAGCAATAATAAAGAGGACATAACAATACAGTACAAAACATTAGAAGTCAAGTGTCACAGTAAAATATCATTGATTATGAACTGGAGTAATGGCAATTATATGAGAAAACATGAAACAATATTAATTAATTTTAAACATTTCAAACTAACAAGCATTTATTAGAGACAACTCTTGGTTCAGTGGTTAGCCTTAAGATTTAGAATCAGGAAGACCATAGTTCAGATTTAATCTCAGGCATTTATTAGGTATGTGACCATGGGCAAGTCATTTAACATCTTTTTGCCACTATTTCATCAAATATAAAACAGGAATGATAGCAGTACTCATGTCATAGATTGTTGTGAGTATCAAATGAAACAATATTTTAAAAAATTATTTGGCACAATGACTGGCACATGGTAAGTGCTGTATAAATGTGGAATTCTCTTTCCTTCCCTTTGTGAATCACGTACTACTTATTAGGCATAGTACAAATATTGGGGAAAAATACAATGTGAAAACAAACATGAAATATAAAGTGAAAACAAAATGAGAAACCAAAAATCTGAGGTAGGGACAGGTAAGGTGCTGGGAGGAAGTAGTCAGTCAGAGGAAGATGCCATACAGAGAGTATTTACAGTGGGAGAAGTTTAGGGGGTGGAGTGACCTTCCACCATGAAGATATCTCTGGGAGATAGTAGTTTAAGTCTAGAGAGTCTTGAGTGCTGCCTGGAGAGGAATTATGACATAGATGGCTTGGCTTTCTCCCTTAACATGGAGGTCTTGAGAGGAAGCTCCCAAACAGAGGGAGAAATTGAAGAAATGAAGGATACTTCCAATGTGAAAATTCTAGGGGTAAAATGAATTTCCAGGGGGTAAAACTGTCATAATACAGAAAGTCTAGAGAGTCAGGAGTGTGTCCTGGAGACAAATGAAAAGTAGGAGAATTGTATTTAAAAAGTGTTTAACGGTTATTTTTAAATTAAGCACTGAGCAGATGCAGGTGTGAGAATAAAAGAACATGGGTAGATCTCCTGGTTCTTCATATTACTGTGTGATTTTTGAGTAAAGTATTTAACATCTTTGTACCTCAGTTGTTCAAATAAAAAATGAAGATATTGGACTAGATGACCTAGACATTTCCTTTTAGTCACCAATCTATGATCCCATGATATAGAGACATGACATACCTTATGTTTTCTTCTTAGGCTACCCACTTTCTTCCTATAGAGTTGGAAGTCACTCATTACTATATGCCACTAGTGATCCTTGTTTTAATAAAATGTGTCCTTAATCTCTATTTCAATTGTATCTTTTCTCAAGGGTCTTTCCTCCCCTCCTCCATCCTTCTTAATAGACTGAGATATCCTGATTATTTTGGAAAATAACAGATTATTTGGTCAATCTCTGAAATCTTATTACCAACTTTATTTTGGTAGTTGCAATAGCTTATTGGGAGGGAATATAAATAATTTAACATTCTAAAATGCAAGCTATATCGATATCTAGCATAGGTCTTGATACTAATATAAAACCCAAATCACCATTTTATCAGCTTTATTATTTCAACAGATTTATTAGTAACTATATTTGGTGGATAAAATCTATTATATAATGATTAATTATATTATATGATTAATATATTTCACAATTCACAGATTAAGATTGTCAATTCAGTATCTGCTTACATATATGTAACAGCTTCATCTAACCTTTTATGTTAAAAGATCATTTAAATAATTTTCTAAAAACTCAACCATTTTACCTACTAGACAACCATATGAAGATACTACTCACTTGTTTTATAAAAAGAAAAGAAAAAGGAATCAAAGAATATCATATTACCAGGGAAGTGACCCAGTGACAATATCCAATGTACTCTTCCTTTATTGATTTCTCTCTGTAAATCACAAACAGAATTGTGTGGTTCAAAAGGAAAAGCTTGTACCAGTCTAGCAGTATGTGAGATTTACTGTCTGAATGATACTATGGACTTAGTACATATTCCGATGAAAGGCTAAGTCTCTGCCTTTTAATGAAAGCGTCTGAGGTTATCATAAATGAAAACATATAACAGTAACTGAGTAATGATTGAAAGCCACATGACATCACTGTCGATATCCCCCTTTCCTCTAGGTGTTCATTAAGCTGGTAGTAAACCATAATTTCCTGTTTCAAATGATATTCAAAATATACTCTGTTCTATATAATTAATAACTTTTCACCTCGTCTTCACAAAAAGAACATCTGATGACGTCCTATTTTCTTATTGTTACTTTTTTTAACATTGGTGACATATTCCAGACAACTACCAGTATCAAATATATAACAAATGAATGTGATATTAATTGTAGAAACTGAGCTGAACTACTGCAGGGATGTTTGGGTAGAGGATAAGAGAAATAAAGCACAGGAAAAAACAAATTATAATAAAGTATAATGTTAAAACGATTTTCAAAATATGTAATGCATTTAATCTATAAATTATAATCGAAATTTACATGAATCAATGTGTAATTTTAAAAAATATACCAAATCACATCGATCATATTTGCATTTATCAACATTACTTCTCTATTTTACAAATATGTATCTTCTATTTTCCTTATGTTAAGAGAGTGAAAGAGACTGTGAATCTTCCTTGAGAAGACAGAATGAGGCATTGTTCCCAGAACAAGAAAACCATATAGAGTTTTGGCTGTGTCAACATATTCAACGTGTTTTGACAATTTTGATTGATCATCTTCAGTTGATGACTTGTCACATTAGTCAAAGCAAATAAGTAGTTTTATTTGTAGAGAAAAATGCACCAACTTTTGTCAAATTCAATCATAAGAAATTTGTCCTACATAGAACATATTATGCCATATCTTTTTGGGTATACCTATGCTTTTATATGTTATATGTGGCTATATGAATCTATATGCATACACTCACGTTTTCACACCTTGTCTTATATTTACTTTTTGGGGTAATATTATATCCTGAAGTATAATATGTATTTTGCTTCTTTTTAGCCTGAGTGCCCAAACTACCTCGCTCATAGATAGCAGTTAATAAATGTTTGATGAATCAAATTATTCTCTCAACATCCCCCAAATTATGTGTCTCTCTGCGTGATTAGAGCTTTGAGACAGTAATTCAAGAAATACTAAGGCATTCTTTTTAAGGACTGAGTTCAAAAGGACTACAGAATACTCTGAACTCACTCTCCCAGAGGAAAAAAAAACAGCTATATCTTTTCCTTTATGATTTTTGGGTTCCTTTAAGGATTGGAGACATCTTTTTCTCATGCTATGAGCCTGATATACAATTTCATTGTGTTCTCCCACTGTTAGTTACTGGTGAACAATATTGTAGTTTATGTAGTCAATCAACATCAATTAACTTGTCCATGGGGATATTTACTGAAAAGATATGGCATTAATGTTTTCCCCCAAGACCAGAGATCACACTATCCTCCATACCACCTCAGTCCCTGGGGAGAATGACCTTGAACTTAAGTTTTTTATTCAAAGCCATGGTCCCACCAGCTTTACTTTCAAATGTGGCAAGGTTAGTGGATAACTATACATTTAAGCTACCCCTGGTCTGGGTTAAGCAAGTTACCATCTAGTAAATCATGGCATGGGGTCTAGTTCTTGGAACTCTAATGCTCACCATTCTGACATTTTGAACAAAGGACACAAAGATATAGAGTATAAAAATGGCTACACCTCCATCATGGAAAGGTTTTTATGTCTTTTTGATTCTCATGGTTACTTCATACCATGAACATGTCACTTTTCCAGATTTCCTGAACTGGCTACTCTCCCTAATTCAACTCAATTTAGCAGCTGGTTTCTCTGTGTCTCTCTCTATTTGGTATTATCTATCTTTTACCTGGTGAGTTGCTGCACTTCTGCATGCTTTTACAACACAATTGCAGAAGGGACTGGTGTTGGAGAAAATTTCTTTGCTTGCTACCTCTCTGTGGAGTCCAAGAGTATCTCCAATATTCCTTCATCTAAATGAAATCCAGAAGAAATACAACAGGGACAGAAACAATAGCAGGATTATGTGCTAATGACTTCATTCTGCCCCAGGGGAAAGGGGACCTAGGAGTCCTCCCCTCTAGGTCCTTACTAGCTCATTCTCCCACCAGTTTGAGTCTCCATTTTGGAAGTTAGTGCTTTTTGAATGCACCCAAGTTCTAGCTTGACAACCAATCAAAAAGTTTCCTCTTCAGTTTGTGCTTAGCAAACAGAACAAATTACAGAATATCTAAAAATGTTCTAAAGCCCTCACGGAGATTGCATCAGGGGAATATGCTGCATATGCTCACTAGTCCTTCTAGTACTTCCCATCCCACTACTCCACCCCACCCCCATTATCATTGGCTATTCCCTTGCATTACAAGACAAAAATGAAAACTTCTTACCCTCAGAGTCTACTGAGGTTGCACAACTTGAATATAAGTATATATACACATATATATGTGTGTGTGTGTATGTATCTATTTCTCTATATATACATATATATGAATAAGTATATATGAGATATTTTGAAGAGGAAGAGAAAAAAAATTTGAAGATATCAGATGTCTTTGAGAGGAGGTGGTTTTGGGGGTAAGATAAGAAGGAAGCTAATTCTTTTAGGAAGCAGAGAAGGAAGAGTGGATGTCTCTGTGTGTGTGTGTGTGTGTGTGTGTGTGTGTGTGTGTACCTGTGCTAAGGGCTAGGCACTATGTACAAAGGCACAGCATGTAAAAATGGAACATTGAATTCAGATAAAAACTAACAGTCTTGTTTGTCTGGAATAATTAGTGTATAAAGGAAGAAACATAAATAAGATTGGAACGGCAGGTAGAACCCAGACATTAGGGCTGAGGGGTTTATATTTTATCTTAGAGGGAATAGGGAAATACTGAGTTATGTGCATAGGATAATAAAATGACCAGGCATATTTTAGGATTACTAATTTGATAGCTGTATGGAGGATGGATCAGAGAGGAGAGAGACTACAATCAGAGAAACAGATTTAGAAGCTTTTAAGATGAATCAAGATGTCACAAGAGACTTAAGTAGGGTAGTAGAACTTAAAAAGAAAAGAGAGAGACCTACATAAGAGATGTTCATAGTGTATCAGTACCTTTAGACTATATCCTGCCTCACTTCAGTCCGACAGGTTGGGTATCCAAGTGGTGGTTGCATAAGCTTCAAGCAAGGTACTCTATGTGTGTATACATATAAAACTAGCCCTAACAATGTGTTTATCTTTAATAGTCACACAGTTGACACAATTGGCCCAAAGCAAAACCATTTACTAAAATAACATAACATGGAAAATAATTTTAAAATATCCTCCAAACCTCTAATGGAAAAAAATAGGGATCACTCTCCCATAAATGTACATGGTATCAGTGGGGAAAATGGGCACTCAGAGAGAGTGCATTGATAGAGAAACACAGATAAGGGGAAAATAAGTGTCCAAGGAAACTGATACCTCTAAACCTGAAAAGTTCTTTTGTCTTTTCTCTCTTCTCAAAGTATTGGCACATCATACTAGGCACATCATTCTTCTGGGCTTCCTGAGCCTGTTCTTTTCTGTAACTCAACTCAGTTCTGCAGCTGACCTTTCTGGGCCTGCTTTCCATTGGATGTTACATTTTCTGAAGTGTGAGCTGCTTTACTGCAAGGCACCATTCATTGATGACGGGGTTAGGAACAAAACTAACCCTTCTTTGATTACTATCTACTCTCTAGAAGTTGGACAAAAAAAAAAAAAGGTGGAAGAGCAGTCCCATGAGTTTGATGTGTCATTCATAGCTTGATCTTTTATCACCTACCAGAGAAACCTGCCTACAATAACTTTCTTACAGTGTCACTAAAAGCTGGATAGTTTGCTTTTAAAAACAATAGATTTTTATTGAATCTTTACAATGCTTTGATTCTCTAACTTATCCTTACCCTTTCAGACTACCAGAGAGTCATCCTTTAAAATAATTTTGAAAATGGAAAGAGAAAAGGAAAGAAGAGAAGAAATTCAGCAGAAACAATACACTGAAAAAAGAGGAAGGAGGCATTTACTCACATCGTCTTATCTTTTCATGGTGGCCAAGAATGTTTTAAAAATAATTTTAAGACAATCATTTTTATTTTTTAAAAATTTACATTATTGTAATTATTATGCACAGTCTTTTCTTTGACTCTACTGACATCTCTTTAGGTCAGTCTCTGGCACATAGTAGGCACTTAATAATGAATGTTGATTGATTAAGATCAGTTCATGTAAGTCTTTTCATGCTTCATGGTATTCGTCATTTCTTACAGCATGCTCTATTATACTTAAGCTCCACAATATGTTTAGCCATTCCTCAATCAATGGACATCTACTTTTGTGAAGCTCTTTTCTATGAGAAAAAAAATCAGGGAGAGATGCTATAAATTCTTTGGTGTAGATAGATCCATCTTTTTTTTTTCAATAAACAGCTTGAAGTATATGCTTTTAAGTGGAATTTCTGAGTCAAAGTATACGGATATTTCAAATCATATAATGTAGAATCATGCAACTGCTTACACAATTCCAAGGTGCTTTTCAGAAATGTTATACTAATTCATAGCTACACCAATAATTTATTAATGTGACTGTGGATAGACTGCTTTAAAAAAGGGGGGGGGGAATAAGGGAGACTTTCAGTCAGCCAATAGCTAGCTAACCGATGAGTTTGATGGAAATGTTCGTTTAGTTCTGCTAAAGGAAGACAAAAGAGTATATACATCTTCACATTTGATTTACATTTTACAAATAAGACATTCAAGGTGTGAATCACTTGATGTATCACACCCTTTGACAAATAAGAATGTAACTACTCCAGGTCTGAAAGAGAAACAAAACAAAACAAACAAAAAACAAACACTCAAAAAAAACCACTCAATATCTTCTTGTCTTAGTTCCCAGTTCTTTGCATACTTTACATATGTGTCATTTAAGGGCCTGGAGTGACATGTTCAATAGCAAAGGTCCCTAGTAAAAATCACGGAGAATATCGGTATCCGTTAAATGTAGTTGGGAAATTAGAAATTAGAGGAGGGGCTAAGATGGTTGAGTAGGAGGAATTAGCAAGGCTGAACTCATCTCCACAACTACTCCACAGAGAGCTAGAAAATACAGCAGGTAAAGTCTTGATTAAAAAAAATCCAACAAGAAATCACAAGTAAGTTCCCAAGTCAGATTAGGGTGATAGACAGACAGGTCTTGTGACCATTGAGAATACAATCTAGTTAAGAGTGTCAGTCCGTTGCTTGGACTGACAAAGTCCAGCTTACAACCCTATACCAGGATAAAAAGGTGTTCCATAGCTAGTACAGAGGAGCCTGACCTTACGTAGGGAGCAAGAACAGATGCTGTTGGTAGCACTGCTATACATTACACACTTCTGGGTTAAAGATCCAGTGTGCACTGATGAAAGGACCTGTGCCCATGGATACTGGTCTAGGGCAAGTGCTTTTCTAAGGAAAGCAAATTTAAAGGGGTTACAATCTCACTTTAATTAAACATACATATATCATTCACTTAGCTCAGGGGGAAAAGTCAGCACCCTGAACTTCAGAGCAAACCCAAACAGAAATTACAAACAGAGAAACTATAAGGAGATGAACCTACAGGCTTCTGTCTGACCAAAGTAATACATACATAGTTACCAGAGAGAGAAGCACCAACATCTGGATTTTCAAAGCCAGGGGGCTCCTTAACAGCTACCCAGAGTCTCATCTGGTCAAATCACATGACATTCTTCCAGTGAGTGAGCCCCAAGGAAAATAGTAACCTCAGATTATATATACACTTCATCAGGGTCAGAAGGCATCATGTGACTCAAACCCATGTGACTGAAGCCTTCCTGTGACTTAAGCAGGTCATCAAAGACTCCTGATTCAATCAAGGACTCTTGATTGAAACAAAGGCAAGACTCAAAGACACTTAATTGCCTTAATGCTGAGAAGCACACCAAAACAAAAGACAATAAAAATTCCCACTTTGCTTGCCATTACAGCAAGCACTGACTGGAAGCCTTAGGCCATGTACTGAGAGAGAAGCAAATGTGGTTCTATCCCCAGAAGTTATGGTTGATCCTTGATCTGGCCCCTAGCCATGTCTGAAGCTTATAACAGAATAAACGTGGCATGAAATCCACACAAAAGAAGACCAGAAGTTCTGTCACTTTGAAAATTCTAAGCTTTTCAACTGACTGTTGGTGCCTAAATATAGTAGCAGTTTACTGGAGCTCCATCTAGGAGTGAACCCACAGGTGTGCTAGTCAGATCCAAATTCAGGTAAAGAACTTACAGAACTCAGGCCAGGCCAAACAGTAATCATATTCTTCCCTGGATTTTTTTTTTACTTTGCAAGTACTGAAATCTTTCAGGTCCCTAGCCTGACCTGTTCCTGAAATCCTGGAATAACACAACATTCAATTTAATAACAAGAGATAAGAGTCCACAAAATAGTACCAAGAATGGCTCAGCTATAATGTCCAGGATGGCACAAAGCCAAAGCATACCAAAAGTCTGAAATCAAGGAGAAAGTTTGGAAGAATAAGCTTACAAAAATAGTCTCAGTCTAAAGAGTTACACTGACACAGACATTCAAGACACAAACAATGCAGAAGGGTAAGAGACTCAAAAATCCATTCAAGAGAAGAACTTAAAAAGCAAAATCAGGAAAAAAAATATGTAAAAATTCTTTGAAGAAAAGAACTGAAAAAAAATAGAATTGGGCAAATGGAAAAGGAAGCGCTAAGCTCAATGAAGGAAATAATTTCTTAAACATTGGAATTGGGCAAGCTGAAGTCATTGACTCCAGTAGACATCAAGAAATAATAAAACAAAACCAAAAGAATGAAAAAATAGAAGAAAGTGTGAAATATCTCATCAGAAAAAACAACTGAATTTACAAAAAATATAAATTACCTAGATTAATAGATCTGGAAATACAATGCCTAAACAACCCCATTTTAGAAAAAGAAATTGAACAAGGAAGTAATGAACTCCCTAGGAAAAAATCTACAGGGCCAAATGGGTTCACGAATGAATTCTACAAAAAATTTAAAGAACAGTTGATTCAAATATAATATAAATTATTTGAAAAAATAGGTAAAGAAAGAGTTCCACCAAACTTATAACAAAATCATGGTGCTGATACCTAAAGTAGGAAGAACTAAAACAGAGAAAGAAAATTATAGACCAATTTCCCCAATGAGTACCAATGTAAAAATTTTGAACAAAATACTGGCAAGGTGATTACAGCAATATATCACAAGGATTATATACTATGGCTAGGAGGGATTTATACCAGGAGTGCAGGGTTGGTTCAATGTTAGGAGAACTATTGGCAAAATTGACCATATCAATAACCAAACCAACAGAATCATATGATTACCTCAACAGATGCTGAAAAAGCTTTTGACAAAATACAGTACCAATTCCTATTAAAAAGACTAGAGAGCAGATGAATGAAGGGAGCAATCCTTAAAACAATAAGCAGTATCTATCTGAAACTGTCAGCAATGATTTTCTTTAATGGGTATAAGGTAGAAGCCTTCTCAATAAGATCAGGAGTGAAGCAAAGATGCCCATTACCACCAATATCATTCAACATAGTACTAGAAATGTTAACTATAGCAATAAGAGAAGAAAAATGCTGCTTCATTCTGTGCTAGTGTCTCCCATGTCTCACAGTTGATTCCAAAGTTCTTCAGAGAGACCTCAAGAGTTTTCTTGTATCACTTCTTCTGATCTCAGTAAGAACATTTGCCTTGTGTGAGCTCTCTGTAAAATAGTCTTTTAGGAAAACATACACTTGGCATTCAAGCAATGTGGCCAGCCCATCAAAGTTGTGCTCTCTGAAGTAGAATTTGAATGCTTAGCAGTTCAGCTTGAAAAAGGATCTTGCCACATGATCTTAAGAATATTTTTAAGATAATCTAAATGGAAGTGACTCAGTCTCCAGGCATGATGCTGGTATACTATCCAGGTAGCATTGGCAATGTGTGTGTTAATCACATCATCTCTGGGTATATCCCTGGAAAGTATATTTCCAAGGTAAGTGAACTTATCCACAACATTTAAACAATCTCCATTTGCTGTAACCCATGGTTGCATACATGAGTGGTGTGGTGCTGGCCCACAGAGAACCTCTGTTTTCTTGGTGTGCATTGTTAGCCTAAAATTAGCACAAGCAGCAGAGAATTGATCTGTACTCTATTGAATCTCAGCCTCAAAGGTTGCATTGAGTGTACAATCATCTGTGAACAAAAAGTTGCACCCCAACTCTCTCTCCAATTTAGTCTTGGCTTGTAGACTTTTCAAGTTAAATAATTTACCATGAGTGTGGAAGCTGACCTTGATGCCATTTTTGTCCTTATTGAAGGCATCTGATAACATTGCTGAAAACATCAGGCTAAAAAGCATGGAAACAAGCACACAACCCTGCTTTATTCCATTGCCTACTGGGAAAAGAATGAAAGCATCTTCCATTATCTAGAACCCATGCAAGTAAGCCATCATGAAACTGCCTTACAATGCTGACAAATTTCTCTGGGCAAGCTAATTTTTGCCGTGTTTGTTGGTAATTAATAGTTGGAAGAAGTTGGCAAGTAGTAATTGCTTCAGAGTGAAGCATATAAACTTATTTGGCCAACCAATATTGAAGTAATCTGCCCTGAGTCCCTGTGGAGAAGGTTTTTATACAGAGCTTTCAGGCATCATTCTATTGCACATGATAATACCAACCAGTTCCTGGTTAGATTAGACCTTGAAGTAGAGCAGTTCCAGGGAAGGGAAAAGGGATACATTTCTGAGAAATTAGGCTGCAATTATAAGGGTGTTTTGTTATTGTTTGTTTTGTTTTGTTTTGTTTTTTTGCTTTTACAGAGTGTGTTAGGGGTCAGAGCAAGTTGGCAAGGGAAGAAGAGATCCTTGACCCAATTCCTAGAGGCTATCAGCTTGTAGCACCAATGTGATACCCACAGTGGCTGTGGCTGCTATGAATATGCTGGCATAGTTCTGAATCCCAAAATGTAATAGACTCTCTCCATGGAAAATGGAACAAAACATTTATTCAAACACCAGAAAGCCATATCCCACACCAGAAAGCCAAATTCATCATAGCAACAAAGAAGTCTATACACATTATCAATGAAGAGGCCACCACCATCCACAAGCCTTCCCTCATTCGGGCCTCTATACAAACCAACTTCCTTAAGCAAAATCCCTCCCTCTCTCACCTGTACTATCTGCTCTGTTTTCTCTGCCTGCCTCCTCTCTCCAAGCTGCAACTCCCACATCTCTCTCCCAGCTCTGATTGCTCTGTCTCACTTCGCGCTCCACCCCTTCTTGCTCCACCTGTTTGGCAAGCTCCTCCCACCACAGGCTCATGTGACTCAGGCTTCCATGTGACCCAGGCAGGTCACGTGAGCCTATTAATAGATGGGCCTATTGCATTAACAATACATTCAGCCCCAACAGCTTTCCTATCCATTACATAGGTCAATGGGAGTTTAGAGGTAACTGGTGTCAACAGAGAGGTACCACAGTATAACAGGGATAACACAAAATAAAGATATAAAACAGTATCTTAGGGTGTGGCTTAAGCACAAGCACCTCATCATTCCCCACTCAAACAAATGAGGCTCAAAACCCCTTGGGGTAAGAAGTGAAGGTCTCTTCTATAGTTGCTTCCTGCTGAAATTGGACATAGAGCTGTCTGTCCCTGCCTCTAGAGGCCTTATCTGAGGGATCAGTTCTTTGGCCAGTATCTGGAGCTTGGTCAATGCTAGGTCCAGGTGTGACACAACACAGTCTTGGACAGGGGGTGACATCTAGCTCAAGCAGTCAGGAATCTTGAGATAGAGGACAACAAACCTACGGGAAACAAATCTAGCAAATAAGTTGAGAAGCCAAAAAGAATAAGGAGACAACAACCAGAAGCAGAGTAAATGTAGCATTAGCCATGCTTCTGCAGTTCATGAACCTACTACAACTGTATTAATTCTTATCTTCCTTACTTCTGTGTATTTCTTTCATCTGGGCTGGGGTTTGCCCAATTTCCTATTCTCCCTGAAGGGGTGACAAATTTGGATACAATGATTCAAGAAGATCTGTAGGGGCAGTTCTTACTTCCCTATTCCATCTAATATTAAGTCCCTTTTCTCTGCACATCTTATATAGTTCATTAGTTTGAATACCATCCATTCTTGTCAAATCTATTCCTGATCTTATTAAAGCAGTAAACAACTCTTTTCTTGTTAATCTATTCTGACTTTGAGTCTGTTGGCTATTTACTCTTCTCCGTTGAGGAAATCCATCTTTTCCCCCTTTTTCTAAGTCACTTAACTGTAAAATCTTATCCAGCACCTCCAAAAGAGGGTGCCCTATTTCCCCAATTAGTAGAGTTGGAATTAGGTGCTTATAAACAGGAGGAGTCATCTTCACTGTGATATTTGTATGAAAAACTGTTATGGGAGTACCATAAGTTGCACCTGAATCTCTGATCATAATTGTCGTCTTCATTACCTCTTCCTTTAACTTTCTCGTACAGTCTCTAAGCAAATACCAGAGTCTATCTCCACTAGGCCACACAGAGTCAGTAGGATACTGCCTACTGCATCTTTCTGCAACCAAAGCTAGCAGATTAGTTCCATTTTTACTCCTTGCATATGGTAATCCCTAAAAGCTTGCTGTACAAAAGGATTCTGACTAATACCTATGAATTTCAAACAATCTATGTTATCTATTGATACTCCTCTGGCCCCTTCATCACTGATTCTCAGCATCCAAGATACTAATGATTCTCCCATTTTTTGGGCGAAATGACTCAAAATATCTGTGACCTGCTGCTGAGTAAAATCCTTGATTTTTGCTTAAGCACTGTGTGGCCCCTTGATTCTCTTGTTTCCTTCATAGCATTGGATGAACCTCTGCATTGCTACAGGCCTCATTTAACTTTGTTTCATTCTCTTCCCACGCATCTTCCTGGCAGGTGTTTGGGCCCCCAACAAGCCCAATCTGTGCAAGGGCTGCACGTACCTTCCTTTTGTTAAATTTTTGCTTTTCTTGCTGAGCTAAATTAAGAGCTGCTTTTTCTTTTACTGCATGAAACTTTCCAGCTTGCTCTTCTAAAGGAAAGTTCAAACACTGTAGCACAGAAAGCTTCTCATGCAAATCAGCTAACTTCTTTTCCATCTGAACTTTTTCCTCCAGCAACTGGTCTCTACTTTTATACATATGATAACTTGTTAGCAAGGCCTGGCCCATGCTACAAATTCTTGCCATTTCTTTCCCCAGTTCTATTGGTATTCCTTGCAAACATCTTTCTAAATCTCTGGGTGCTCCCTTCTGTAGTCTCAATTTCCAGTTTTCACAGACCCCTGTGATTTTAGCCCATTCTCTTGCCAGGGAGGAATAAGGTAAATTCTCCCATCCTGGGATATTCATTTCCTTAAAACTTTCCTGTCTCCAAGTAGAGGTTTTACATTTTGTGACCCCGTCCTTGTTGCCAAATGTAGTGCCAACACGATACCCACAGTGGCTGTGGCTGCTATGAATATGCTGATGTATTTCTGAATCCCAAAATATAACAGACTCTCTCCATGGAAAATGGAACCAAAACATTTATTAATACACCAGAAAGCCAAATCCCAACACCAGAAAGTCAAATTCATCATAGCAACCAAAAAATCTATATACATTATCAAGGCAGGGGCACCGCTATCCTCAAGCCTTCCTTCACTCAAGCGTCCCCACAAACTGACTTCCTTAAGCAAAATCCCTCCATCTCTCACTCACACTATCTGCTCTGTTTTCTCTGCCTGCCTCCTCTCTCTAAGCTTCAACTTCCACATATCTCTCCCAGTTCTGACTGCTCTGTCTTACTTCCTGCTCCATCCCTTCCTTTTCCACCTGTTTAGCAAGCTCCTCCCACCACAAGCTTATGTGATTCAGGCTTCCATGTGACCCAGGCAGGTCACATGGGCCTATTAATGGATGGGAAAGATCTTCCCACTGCATTAACAGTACATTAAGAATACACAGCCTTGGTGTAAAGTCTTAGGATGCTATTAGTGTCCCACAGATGGTAAATGATTTGCTTAGGATTGTACAGCTAGTAAATGTCTGAGGCCAGATTTGAACTCAGATCTTCCTGATTCTAGGCCCAGCACTCTAACCTAACTACCTTTTAAATTCTTACCTATCCTCAAAACTCACTGTCTTCGGGAAGTTTTCTCTGATTCCCTGACTCAGATCTATAATTATCTGTTTTGTATCACCTAGCAATATACTTTCTATTTATCCTGTATTAATATATATTAGTTATTTCTCTGTGTATTCATGGTCAGTTACAGGGGTAGCATCTTTTTCCTATCCTATCTTCTCTCTCTCTGTGTCTCTCAACATATGTGTATATCATATATCACACACAGGCAAGTATATAAAATATATATGATGTATATTATATATCACACATAGATAACATATACATATGTAATACATACTGTGTGTATTGTGTATATACATATGCTGCACATATACATATACGTAGGTATGTATATATAAGATACACATATGTCTCTATATATACAAGATATGTAACATACGTAGATACACATATACACAAATAGATATATACACACACACATATACCTATACACATAGGTATACATACTCTGCCTAGTACTACTCTGGATTTTTAATATGTGTTTAATAAATGTTTATTGAATTTCAGCAAATACTGTTTTTTACTGTAATTAAATGAAATTTTGCAGATTTTTATGGAATTTTTTTTGGTAAATTTTTTATTTTAAACTTAAATACTAAAAAGTAAAGAAAAAAGAAACAAACTTAAATACGAAAACTGAAATAATACAAAATAGCAAAAGAAAAGCATTGCCACCTGCACAGCAGAATGTGAGAGAAGATTGAAAATATACAACTCTAAATTTCTATTTTAAGAAAGCCTATATAATAAATACTATGCATTGTATTGAGATCTGTCCATCTTTTCTTTGCTTCCTTGTAAGTTTTCTTTTATTCTATGCTCTGCACTTTTTACTTTGTTTTTTTTCTCCCTTCCTCCCCCTACCTCCATCCCCAGAAGGCTACAAATAAGTGAGGATATATATGTGGGCATATTTGATATATTCATATATATGATTACAGATATACAAACATACATAGACATATACACACAAAGATAGACGTATATACACACATACTTGTACATGCATATGTTTGCATATACATATACTTAAGTATTGATAATCATAGTCATATATAGAGTTCTCTGGAATTTTTGAAGCACATTCACATACATCTCATTTTATCTTTACATAACCTTCTGAATCTGAGAAGGAAGCTATCATAATATCCACTGTACAGACTCATGCATTGAAATTTGGGTTCAATGACTTGGACACAATGATGGAATATGGGTGACAGCACAGAGATTTGAACTTAGGACTTTTGATTCTCCATGTTCTATCTTTCCTGAAAAGTAAATGAGATTTACAAACTCCCCTGACCCTGTTTCTAGCCTTTCCTCTGTTTCTCTGTCCCTCTTTGTTGCTCTCTTCTTCTTTTCTCATCCCCCTTCCCCACCTATTTCCTATGAGGGCAATATAATTTGACAATTAAATAGCTTTCTCTGAGTTTCTTCTTTTAAAGATAAGATAAATTTTAAATATTACATGAAATCTGACTGCCGAATACAGATGAAACAGGATTCAGCCATAGTAATTGTAAAGGGGGAGAAAAAGTCCAATTTCATGAATTTCTGAGAATTAAAGATTAACCTTTTTTCAGAATAAGACAGTACATTAAAAAAACCAAACAAACAAAAAACTAAACATGAAATAGAAGATTTTGCTTTTTTTCTCTTTTTATTATTGAGAAATTGACCAAGTAAGAAAAATGGGGTATTCTGGGCAGTTATTTGCCTCAAAGAAGGATTATTAAAGTTGCACAAGTTGCACAAGTAATAGTGATAGTTCATAAAGCTTTTCTGAGTAATTTATGTCATTTTAATACAGTGAATCCTAAACTTTCTTTTTTGTAATATAGCATGTGAAATCAAATGTGAACCAGAAGGGCTAAAGGAATGGCACCAATTAATGAAGATTTATGACTTTTTTCTAACATCTCTTAAAAAGATAAGGAATATTAGAAGTAAAAATAGTCAGCAGCAGAATTCTTTTGTAGCATCTTCAACATTATTCATTTGCTTTATTCATTTATGATTCCAAATTATGGTTTTTTTTCCAGTAAACAATGAGAATTGTGCTGGTCTTAATTCATCTCAAAGGACCAGAGATTTTTGTGGTTGGGAACTATGCATATAATAAAGGTAAAATATGGTCTAAAGCTGAAGGTCTTGCTAGCCTTATCTGTCTTTTTATTCTTGCCCCTAACTTTATTTATATGCCAGTCAAGGAGGATTTGCGGTTCTGGAGAAGCTTCATTATCACAATCCCTGTATAGCTCCTCTGGGAGTTTGGTTGGGCAGTATCTAAAAGCAATTTGCAGATGCAGGTAAGCCTGCAAATCAAAGATTTGATATGTTTTAAAGTGAATCCTTAACCACAAGTCACATAGTTTCCTGGAGCCAGGGTCTACACCAAGTCAAGTTTGGGTGAATTAATTAATAGATTTCATTTTAATTTGTAGCATTCAGCTAACTTTTGTTAGCGACTTGGTTGGATATATTGGTTATACAGCTAGAGACCATATAAGTACTAGATGATTAAGAAATGTCTGCATAAATCATGATATATAAATGTCATGATATATCAGGACTACAGAATTTAGTACCAGTCACCAATCCCAGTTGAGTTGATATAGTTATAGGATATACTTCCAGGTCACAAGGTATTAATATGTTAACTCTGTGTTCTTCCCTTACAAAATAGTCCATTCTTTGTAAGCTGACTTCAGTTAATTCATATTCAAACTCATGGTTTGGGATCTCCAGAAGAAATCTACTAATATCCTCAGGATTCTAAAGGTAACTCTTAAGGTTTATGCTTCCTTTTGAAGAAATGCTTTAAAACTTCTGCTTGTGTATTCTCTCATTGCTAAAATGGGGATAATAATAGCACTTAGCCTTCTGAATTGTTGTGAGGATCAAATGCAATAATAATTGCAAAGCTATTAGCACAGATCCCAGCACATTGTAAGTACTACATAAATGTTGCTGCTGTTCTTGTTGTTATAGGAAAACATCCTAATAATTAGAGCTGTGTAATAGTTACAGAAAACACTCTGCCTCAGGAACTGCTAAATCATGAAAAAGTAAAAATCTTTGAAGAAAATAAGAGATAAATCAAGGAAAATAGTCTTAGAGAGATAATATAAATGGATGGGTTTTTTGTGTAATAAAGATTTATGTATCACTTTGATAATTTACATGACAATTGCACTCTTTAGGTTAGTCCTTTATGTCTCAGTCTCATGTAAAATATTTCTATAGTTAGTTTTAATTAATGTTTATACTCTCACTTGATCAATGCAGGTGGTTTTAATTTTTATTTTATTTTACTCCAAGATCCTATTCCAATGCCTTTACTTGCACTAAAGCAAAACACGAACAGAAAAGAAAATTAAAAAAAAACCCTCTAGAATATAAAAAATTAGATTCAACTGAGAAGAAAACAGGACAGGTATTTTAAAATGTGTATTTCTCCTTCTTGATAATATTTCTAGAATCTTCTTTAGTCAATATCCTTTGCACCTTGTCTCTTTGCTTTGGTGTGACTAAAAAAATACATTTCAGAGAAGTTGTTTGCCTTTCAAAATGTAAGATTCACAGGGATCAGAGGGCTTGGAATATAATATTCCAGAAGTTAAAGGAGCTAGGATTAAAACCAAGAATCACCTACCCAGCAAAACTAAGTAAAATACTTCAGGGATAAAAATGGATATTCAGTGAAATAGAGGACTTTCAAGTATTCTTGATGAAAAGAGCTGAATAGAAAATTTGACTTTCAAATACAAGAATCGAGAAAAGCATGAAAAAGTAAATAGGAAAGAGAAATCATAAGG
>CM053622.1:488319637-488346578 GCA_028646595.1 Phalanger gymnotis
AAATATATTTGAGATAAACCCATGAAAGAGATTAAGGTTTTACGGAATATTTATTCAGAAGCCATATGCTAAATTTTTTCAAGTATAGAGTCAGAAGATAATAAATGTCAAATAAAACTGAAACTAGTGAAACTATCTTAACAAAAAAAGGGTGAAAAAAGACAATTACAACAGCTCCATCTGCCTATTTAAAAAAAAAATAATTGTCATCTCCAGCCTATTCTTCTACACACACACACACACACACACAGAAAGAGAGAGAGAAAGAGAGAGAGAGAGAGAGAGAGAGAAGTAAATTACACTGATACCAACTCATTTCCTAAAGGAATTCTATAATAGTCAGAGATTACACAGAGGTAATTGTGGTATAGTTCTAAAAGGGAGCAAGTCCTAGATTCAAGTCCCATTTCAAACACATATTAGCTGGATCACTGGGCAAGTCCCTTATCCCATTTTGGCATGTTTCATTTTCTTTTAAAATGAGAATAATAACAGTATCTACCTCACCATATTGTTGTTAAAAAGCACTACGTAAATACTAGCTATGATGATGATGATGGTGGTGGTGACAAAGACTTCTTAAGGTTATATACATTACAGAGAAAGTGCTGGCCTGAATTAGTAGAGGGAATTTCTTCTCCTAGGGAGTTGAGTATAACAATGAGAAAACAAGTGTGGATTCTATATGAATCCCTAAAAAATAATCACTCATATAGAGATTAAAAAAACATCAACTTAGGCAGTAAAAAAAAAAATTGATCTGCTTTCCAATCTGATAGGCAATAGCAGAATATAAGATAAATGCATTTGCAAAATGGGGGCAGAGACCAAGGAGTACAAGAAGTTCCTCTGTAAAATAAAAATAGTCCAACTTGCACTGGAAAGAGAGAATGTCCACTATAATGTATCACATAAGTGATTAAAATGATTCTTCTGCCTCTGTTTCAAGGCAACCAATAAGGGGAAAGGTCACTATCTGTTCTATGTTACCCAAGGTACCACAGGAGGAAAATGTGATGAAGCAAGTTTTTTCAAGTTATTATGTTTTATTTTATTTTAGCAGCTTTGTAGAGAGTTAATAGGCAACAACAGAAAGAGGGCTGGCTTGGAATCAGATAGCATCATGGGACAAGTTATGTATGTGCTACATGCAGTCTGGGGGTCCCTGGGCAAGTCAATTAACGTCTTCGGACCTTAAGAAATTCTCTACAAGAGGAATTCTTTTCCTCTTTTGTGTAGTTTTGTAAAACATGCCTCAGAATATTTTTTTAATATTTAAAATGAAATACATAGAATTACAAAGAAAGGAGTGATATTTAAATCTATTTCCAAAATTTTGTGAAAATGTTATTGATTAGACACTGTAAGAAAAAGATGAATTGTTGGCATTAGCGAATGGAGTAAGCATGTGGGAAATTCCTTATACTAATTTAATTAGTAAAAGTATAAAAATAATGTAAGTATAAAAGTTTTGTCCATTGTCTCCCATGACCTGAAAAGAAATAGTTCATGAAGGGGATACTTATTTATTAACTTTATCCTTATTTAAAGCTGAATAATTTAAAATTGAGGTAAGAAAGAGTTGTATGGATTTCTTTTCACAGAAAAGGATAAAAAGGAGAAAGACTTCAAGCAATGATGTACTGCCGATGTGGCAAATGGACATAGGTGTCTGAGCATGTGGAGCAAATCAAAAATAATTGGAAAATGTGAAAGAATGTAAATGTAATATAATGTAAATTTGTATGTTTTCTCCTCCTCACCCCCACAGGGTATAGGCTCTGGAAAATCTCTCTACCCATTGTAAGAGATGGGGAGCTGTTTTGTTTCTACAGGGTCAAAAGCATATCCTCTTCCTCCCTCGCCAACCCCCAACCCAACTTTAGCCGAATGCAGGTCAGGTGATTGATTGGAACTACTTCCAATCGGAGCTCGGATGTAGCAGAAACCAGGCCTCAGGTTGGCTGGGCGAAAGGCAAGAGGTTTGTACACATGCTTAAACAAGCCATTTGAAGAAGGCGTGACAGGCAGTCAAGGAGTTGTATCTGGCCAATGAAGAACCTGGCAGGAGATTTGAGGGAAGGGTCTATAAAGGGATTGGTGTCCATCTGAGGGCTTTGTACTTTCTCCTGTACTTTGTTCAGGGGATGTACCCATTTATTCAGGCGGAATAAAGGTAAAACTGTAATTAAAATGTACCTAGCTTCCCGAGTGTTGTTTATTCCTAGAAAATATAAGCATGTTTCACACACCCCAATTCCCCTGAACTCTCTCACACAGCCTTGGCATTCACCTGAGGCTCCTTTCAGTGTAATCCTTTTAACTGTCCTTTCTTTGTGGCCCTTATTGTCTGCACTAGGCCCCACCCTAGACCACCACTCCTTGATTCCATCTAGACCCACTCCTTGACCATAGTATACAACGTCCATCTTGCCCCTTCCTCCCAATTTTCTCAGATTCCTTAAGAGTCTGGCCTGCTTGCATTGGTGATCCAAATGCTCAAATTCAATCTGGCCTGCTTGTCAATACAAGAGTCAAAAATGCTCAGAATCTTAAAATCTGGCCAATAGCACCGATTCTTAAAATCTCTCTCACGACAACCAGCGTTGTAATAAATCTTATCTCTGGCTGAAAGAAAGCTTGGATCAAATTCATTGAGGCAGGACCTGTGTTGTTTGCCCTTGAATTCTGGGGTCCCAATAGCCCTAGATCACAACACCCCCATTATATTTTAAGCTGTATGAAGGCAGGATCTGTCTTTCTTTTTTATTAATTGTAGCCCCACAGCTTAGTATAGTGCCTGGCATGGTCATAGGCATTTAATAAATGCTTATTGGATTGGGAAAATATAGTAATATAAAACATTCTAACAGAAACAGGGACTGGCACACCCTGAGCCAGGACTTCTTAACTCTGTGTCTGTGAGCTGATTTAAAATTTAAAAATTTGATTTAAGAAGGATAACTATTTCAATACAATTGAGTTGTTTTTTTTTTTTTGTAATCCAATGTATTTTAGGCTTATACATTAAAAAATATTATGCTAGGAGAAATCCATGGGCTTCAGCAGACTAATAAAGCAATTCATGAGAGAAAACAGGTTAAGAACTGTTATCAGAAAGTAAAGAATCTCTGCAAATATAATTACTCTGGGAAAGTTAAGCCTCCTGGCCAGACAAGGGCTGCCAATAGGTTGTTCTACCTGCCTCCCCTACCTGGAGATTTTTAATCTATTGATAGAAATTTTATTTATCAATTGATGTTGTATAAAAATTCACCAGTCTAGGTTTAAGAAAAAAAATTTTTCCTACTAATTTTATATTATTGGGCCAGAAAAATTACCTCTCTGTTTTACCTAATTTAGTTATTAATAAATGGTATACAGGTACAAAACTGAATCTCCTTATCTTTACAGAGGCTTAGAGTGGACTAGATAGCTGTTATCTTGGCTCAGATAAATGCTTAGTCTACATAACTGAACTACAAGTGGCAGGTTCAACTATGTTACCCCCATAATCAGTAAACTTCAGGGTCTTTCTGATGGGGTTTAGACTGTGGGAACCCCCTTGGACCCCAAAAGAACTTGGGTCCTATTTGTTTGAGGGGGGAATGATGAGGGCACAGTCTCTGGGAGCCCCCTTGAACTCTTCTTGAGTCTTCCAACTGGATCTGGCCTTCCCCTAAGGCCATGGGTCCTTATCATTGGGCCCAACTCTGCCCAGCCTAGCCCTCTATTGTCCAGCTGTTTCCCAACCTTAATCCTGATCAAAATATCTATACCCTAGCTCTGTTACCCTGGCCCTGGTCTGTTATCTCCATGTAGCCTTCAGCTATTTCCCACCCTGGAGTCTGACTTCAAGCCAGTCCCATCAAGCTCCTCCTTAGATTCCGCCTCAAGTACCTCCCTAAACTCTTCCTCTAGTCACTCCAGACCACCCCCCAATCCTTCCCACAATCTTTGTGTATATAATCTCCATCTTGCCTCCATGAAGGCGCTCAGATGCGATCTAGCTCAGTAGATTGAATCTGGCCCACTTGCGAAGACAGGCATCACAAAGGGTGCGATTTCTTAAGACAACCCATTATGACAAACCCTTAATAAACTTTGTCTTTTCCCTTGGCTGAGAAGACTTGAGTGGAATTCTTTCGGCAGGACCCGGCCTGTCGGTATTTTGGGGTGTCGAGCACCCCTCAACCCCAAACCTCTTTATTTTTATCATTTCCAGGATCAAGTACAAAATTCTGTTTTGATTTTTAAAAAAATCCTCCCCCTACCTTTTCAGTCTCATTGCACCTTACCCTACACCCTCCCATGGACTCTTCAAATCTGGCCTCCTTATTTTTCCAGGCAGATGGAGCTGTTGTAATTGTCTTTTTTCGGACCTCCCAGGTCTGTTCCATCTTGCCTTATGAACTAGCTGGATCAGAAGCCTAGGAAAACATAAGCTCCTTGAGGGCTGGGACTCTTTGGATCTTTACCTTGGCGTCCTCATTACCAAACACAACGTCTGGTATGTAAAATCCTCATCTTCCACATCCTTAATGCTCGAATCACGTTCGGGAACCTCAGTGGCTGTGATGAGCCCGTGACTTCTGTCTGAGGCAGCCCCAGCAGCGAAGCCCCATCCCCCAGCAGCGACAACTTCAGCATCAGCAGCTCCAGTTCCATGACGTCATGCCGAAGCTGTGAGATCGCGCCCTAACTGTTCGAGGTGCCTCGGGGGTACAGTGTCCTAGGCAGCCAGCAGGAGCCAGGCCGAGAGGAACAGGATGATTTGCTGCAGTTTGCAATCCAGCAGAGCCTGTTAGAGGCAGGCAGTGAATATGACCAGGTCACCATCTGGAAAGTGCTGACCAATAGCAAACCTGGCACCCACCCCATGTCCCAGAAGGCCGAAGGCCAGACAGGCCCCTCCACCACACTCCCCAGTGGCAGCCCGGCCCTCCGAGCCTCCACCCCCAGCCCTGGTGTCCCCGGCCACGTCTTCCCTAGCTACGATGAGCTGTAGGCCCAGGAACACTAGGAGGCCGAAGGGCGGGAGCGCCAGGAGGAGGAAGAATTCGAAAGGAGCCTTCAGTTGTCGCTGACTGAGCGGTAGCCCCCGTGTCCCCCCCTTCCCCTCCCTTTCTCCACTCCCCAGGCAGGGCCCTCCACCTCCAGCCTCATGTGGACTGATCATCAGGGTGCTAAGGCTGGGGATGCCCGCTGTGGGTCAGATCCCAGGACAAGCCCTCCCCACTGGCGAGGTGGAGGGCAGGCCCAGATGTGACTGAAGGGGAGAGGAAAGACATTTCCCCCCCACCTCAACCCCATCCCCATCCCCATACTCAGATTGAGCCACTGGAAGGAAGGGAAATGGGAGGGGTTCAGAATCGAGCCTCTGGTAGTGACACATGAGCACTGGGGTCAAAAATTGGGGACCTTGGACACAGTAAGCAACCAGAATTCCGAGGTTGCGACTGGGGTGTGGGAAGGGCCAGGCAGGCAGGGTGGTGGAGGTCCAGAGCACAAGGGCCTAGGGCACCTGCAGTATCAAGGGAGCCTCTTTGGCCCCAGGGCAGTGTGGCTTTGGTTCCTTCCTCCCAGGCTGTGCCCTGCCCTCCACCCTCCCCCAGCCACCTAACCCAGTAGATTCTCCCCCAGCCCTTCCCTAGGTGGGCAGGGTGAGCCTTTTATTGTCCCACTTCCACTCACCATTCAAGTACCCTTTCCAGAGCACCACTAGAGAGGAAGCTCGGAACCCTAGGTAGGCCGAGGAATGGGTGAGCAGGAGGCTGTCTGAGCCCTGGCCCCCTTTGCCCCAATATTGACTCCTGGCCTGCTTACTCTGCCCTGGGGAAATGTTCTAAGACCCATTAACATATCTGGCCCAACCCCCTGGGGGAGAGGGGTGCTCAGCTCCACCCTGTATGCTCCACCTCAACACAAACCAGCGCCCCGAGGGACCTGGTCCCCTCGACTCCTCCCTGAGTCAAGTGGACTTAGCTGGGCCTGGGCGCCTTGGGCGCTGCAACCAGTGTTGTGCCGAAAAAAAGCGAGTGAGACCGGGTTATAAATTTAGATGTGGATTTATTGAAGCATGCGACTGTTTGGAGTAATTACTCAAACTGAACAGCAACGAGTAAGGGAAGAGAAAGAGTACTTAAAGGGAAAGAACACAATTAGATTTCCGTGGAGATGGGGACACAGACGGTGGGACAAGCTGAGGCAGGATTATTTATTTCTGTGTAGATGGGGACACAAACAGTAGAGTGAGCTGGGGCAAGATGGAGAAACTAAAAAGGCGGGGGTAGGGCATAACATTCTCAACTTTCTTTTCAAAGTGTGTCAGTTCTTTGACACATTCTCAGGGGATCTGTCACAAGAATCAGGGGGACTGGGATTTGCAAATCAGTAATGGAGATCCCTAATCAATAGTAGTTTAACAGAGTTTATTCGGGACTTGACAAATTGCAGAAAACGATTAATGAGGCAGGGGCCCACAACCAGAGCTATAATGAAGAGGAGGAGGGGGCCAGCCATTGTCGGCACCAGGGTAGTGAGCCAAGGGGATCTACGGAACAGGGACTGATACCAATTCTCAGAGATTTCCAGCTTCTTTTGTTTATTGGCAAAATTTTGGCATACTAACCTCAAACTTTCCCGCACAACCCAAGAGTTGTGAGCATAGAAACAACAAGCCTCTCCCATGGCCACACATATGCCACCCTGCTTGAGAAAAAGAAGGTCAAGGCCTCTGTGGTTCTGGAGGGCCACCTCTGCCAACGAGTCCACTTGTTTTTCTAGGACTGAGATGGACTGTTCTATGTGGGAGAGGTCAGTGTTTACCTGTGCACTTAAGGCCTTATAATTGAGATCCCCTTTGACTAGGGCTGCCATCCCGGTGGCAGTGGTGCCCACAAGCCCCAGGCCCACTAAGATGGGGATGAGGAGTGGTGTTGCTCGCCTTTTATGGTAATTCAGTTGCCCTTCGGGAGAAAAATAGCGCCAGCCTTCCTCACCCGGGAGGAGGGAAACCTGGGGAATTATGGTCACCAAGATGCACAGGGGGCCCTCTGGGTGTTGTTGGTGTCTGAGGAACACAGTAGCAGAGACACACTGGGTAAGGCTGTTGTGACACGCTCACCAGGCTCCTGGAGGGGCTGGGAAGTAGTCTGAGCTGGAGGCCTGAATCTCCTGAGTTTGTTTGCCAATGGAGCCATACTGAGAACTGGATAAAGTAGTGTTAGATGATGTAAGGCAAAGGCCTGTTCCCCGTATATCCCCAAGGGTGAGCCGTGGTTGGTTCCACTCACAGTTCTCCGTGTTGGAGATAGGAGTGATGGAGGCATTTAGTGCCACCACTATATAGTAAGGAGGCTGGGGCTTAACACAGATCCAAGAATTTTTCCCAGTATGTGGTTAGAGCTGTTCAGTGTCTTATGAACAGCCGATAAAAGGACAAGCAAGGAAACCTGATAGGTATGAGGTTCCTGAGTAATAGGTGTTGGGGCAGAGATAGCTAGGTCCCCTATTGGGCCAATGGGATGGGGACCTGGTAAAGGCTTCTTGGTTACAGTCAGGGTCACGGTTTTCCCACGTGTGGCAACCTCATGGTCACCCAAGGGATAATAATGAGTCCCAGTACCTGAGAGACTAGGTCTCTCCAGGCAGGGTCAAAAGGGTTTAGGACAATGAGCTAGGGTCAGTTGAGGGGAGGTTGTGGGCCGTGACACAAGGGCAGGCACAAGTGGTTGGGCATCCTGGAGTAGAACAGAGCAGGTAGCCTGCATCTGCTGGTGGGCCCTCAAACAGGCTTGGCTGGGAAAAAGGGTACTGAGGGGCCTTCATGACTTTGGAAAGTCCAGGACTGTTTGTTCCCTGTAGTGGCTACTCAAGTAGAGCTTAGCTTGGGGACGTGAGGATTGTGAGGTACCATGGAAGGGGATCGGAACAGTCTTAGCTTTAGGGGTTCTCAGGGGGCTCTGCCTTCCATTGTGAAGATGGAGCTGCTTTCACATGGCTGTGGTGGAGCCAGACAGGAATGGAGTTAACCTTGAATGCAGATGGGGTGGTCAGGATGACAGTGTAAGGGTCCTTCCACTTAGGCTCCAGACCAGACAGAGGCTGTATGTCTTCGGATTAGGACAGAGTCCCCATGCTGGAAGCGGTGGAGGTGGTCAGAAGTTGGAGTAGGTGGGGCTTCCTGGACAGATTTATGAAGCTGAGACTGGGTATGTTGCAGACCCCGTAGGAACTTAATGAGGGAAGCATTAATAGGAGGGGGGGCACCCAAAAAGAATTTCAGAGGGGTCAACCTAGTTTATTAGGGGTGCATTGGCTGCAGAGCCAGGTCAGAGGGAGTAGTGTGACCCAGTTCTCCTGGGTTTCCAGGACAAGTTTAGATAGAAACTCTTTAAGGATGCAGTTTGCTCGTTCAACCTGACCAGAGTTCTGGGGCCGTGGGTACACCTTAAGATACTTTGGCAACAAAGCTGGGGCCATTATCTGAGCCAGTGCTAAGGGGAAGGCCGAAATGGGGGATGAGCTCATTCAAGAGTTTCTTTATAACCAGCGGGGCTGTCTCTTTCTGCAACAAAGACCAAGAGACATTTAAAACCTGCTGCTGGTGGTTTGACTTCAGCAAAATCCATTTCCCAATGTTCCCCTGGTTGTGCCCCAGCAGCCCCACCTCCAGTGGAGCTGTCATTGTTTGTTTGGCGTTCACTTGGGCACAGGATGCGCATCTGGTGACTGTGCTGGTAAGGATGTTGTCTAAGTGGGGGGTGTAATATCTGTCCCTGAGTAGCTCCCCCCACAGGGGTGTGATCTGATGGAGTCTTCCCATCCAATCCCTCCCTAAGACCTCAGGAACAGAAGTTTGGCCATTTCCCAAAACTCACCACCCGGACTCCTTCTTTCCCCCCTTTTTTCTTTTGGCCATGAAGGAATCATCCGAGGGTGAATAGGAGGGAGGAGGGGTGGCAGAGGGGAGAGGGTCTGAAACAAGAAGAAGGGGGTGGCTTCCAAAAGGGGTGCTGCCCAGGCAGCCGCATCGGCTGCACCTTTGCTAGTTGCTTCAGGGGAATTGCTGAATTGATGGCCCGGGCAGTGAACAAGAGAAACTCCTTATGGTGTTAAACTTTAACCAGACTATGGACACATAGCCTGCTCTGCTCCCTCCTCAGGAATGTCAGTGTGATAGAGAAGGGCAAGGGGGGAGTTTGCTGCCCGCTGCTGCTGCTGCAGCAGCTGACAGGCTACTCTCACTCACGGACATACACACACATACAGGCACAGACAGACAGACAGAAAAAAAAAACACAAAACAGAGACATACACCAGAAGCCAGAACAGGCAGAGGCTGGACCATCTCCAACTTGCCTGGGAGATTGGTACTTTTTTCAGAAGGTGGGCCTGTCAGACTGATTAGGTCTGTCTCCCAGCCTTACTGACAGCTAAAGTCTCGTCCAACCCCAAATCTCCACCAGAACCAGAAGAGAATTCCCACTAGAAACCAGAAAACAGAAACCTGACTCAACTTACCCTCTGGAGCATCTCAGAGGGTACATCTCAGAGATGGATTCCCCTAGAGGTTTTTTTTTTTTGATCCACAAAAGTCAGAATAGAGGGCAGGTCGGCGTCAGGGGATGGGTTAGTTGTCCTCTCTCTTGAGCTCTAGGGGCTCTGAAACTTTTGGTCTAAAAGCCAATTATTAATGTCTCAGAGGCCAGTTCCCCTAGAGATCAGGAGAAGGAGATGCCCACTACTCAAGGATGAGACCTTACCTGGCCCAGGTCTCGGGGGGTGCCATAGACCACCCCCAAATCTCGCTGGGGCCTCCAAAAATGTTGTGCCGAAAAAAAGCGAGCGAGACCTGGATATAAATTTAGATGTGGATTTATTGAAGCACGAGACTGTTTGGAGTAATTACTCAAATCGAACAGCAACGAGTAAGGGAAGAGAAAGAGTACTTACAAGGAAAGAACACAATTAGATTTCCGTGGAGATGGGGACACGAACAGTGGGACAAGCTGAGGCAGGATCGTTTCTGTGGAGATGGGGACACAAGCAGTGGGACAAACTGAGGCAGGATCATTTCTGTGGAGATGGGGACACAAACAGTAGAATGAGCTGGGGCAAGATGGAGAAACTGAAAGGGGGGGTAGGGCATAACACCAGCTCCCCCTTCCCCACCCCTCCAGGTTTTCAGGGTGGCCCTGACCTCTCCCAGGTGGTGGGGCACAACACTGGAACCCATGCCTGGGGGCCATCGCTGCTCCTCCCTCATGGGCTGCAAGAGCAGGTAGGAGGGTAAAGTGTCACCCCCATCATATGTGGTGCCCCTTCCTCAGTGCCGGCGACGGCCCTGGCTGCCCCCTGGTGTCTCAGAGGTTGGGCGGAGGGGGCATACTGGGCATAGGGACTCCAGAAGCCCAGGTCACGAGATCTGAAGTTAAGATGGTAGTGGTGGAGGTATGGTGTGTGAGGGGGTCACACCCAGCTCTCCTGATGCCCCTTGGCACCACATGCCCCCCCGCCCCCACCTCCACCAGCTATTGCTATCCCACCCACCCCCACTGAGGGTGCAACCACAGAAATCTTCCACCCAATGGGGCTAACTCGTCGCTGCTCTCTCCTTCCCCACCCAGCCCAAGAAGCACAGACCCCTGAGCAAGGTTCCCAATGCACACAACCCCGTCCCCCCATCCCCAAAGGACTGGCTCACACTGTGAGAAGGGCCTGCCCAGCCAGACAACTCCAAATACACACACACACACACACACACACACACACACACACACACACACACACACACAGGACAAAAAAGCAACAAGATTGAACCCTTCTGTCCCACCCACCTCTCCCAGTCATTCCCCTACCCTGGGTCAGGGACACTCCAACAGAAGAGACACAAATAAAACAAACAAAAAGGCTTTAAAACAAACAAAAAACTCTATGCTGAAAACTCTAAAACATAGTGGTTAAAGTTAATAACTCCAGTGACAAACAACAAATTCTGTAAGTAATCAAGGAAAAAGACATTCAAATATAATGAAAAGGCATTATGAATAACTCAAAACTATTTTGCACTCACCAGAAACTGCAGAAGGGAATGGAATAATATGTTTTGAGGAGCAAAGCAACTCAAGATGACCTACCATGTGATTCTGCCTACACATGATCATTTAAGAAAAAGATGGATATTAAATAAAACGCAGATATCTGAAATATTTCTAGGCAAGATACCAGGGAGGATCAGATTCTTTGCTTTGCAAATAACCTAGATAAGAGACATTCAAGAAAGATCCAAACCAATAAACATTTGTTATACACCAATGAAGTGCTAAGCATTATGCTAAGTGATTGGATACAATCAATAAAAACAAAGATAGATCTTGCCCTCAAGGAGCTCACAATCTAATGGTGTAAAGACAGCACACAAAAGGAGATAGGAAACAGGAAATTGGAACACCAAGGGGTATTTTGGTATCTTGTTCCAAGGAACTGAAACCCAGCAGGGCAGCAGATGTAAGGTGGAGAAGTAAACAAGAAATTAAGGGAAAAGAAAACAAAAATACTCTTACTGCATTCCCCAAGTCCTCTTAATTCTAATACTCCCTCCCCTCTTTTATATATCCTATACATAGCTTGTATTGTATTTATTTCCTTGCATGTCATGCTCCCCCCCCCATTAAATTGTAACCTCCTTGTGGGCAGGGACTGTCTTTTGCCTCTTTTTTTATCCCCTACTCTTGGCAAGTGCCCAGCACATAGTAAATGCTTAATAAATATTTATTGAATGAATGAAAGGTCACTTCTCCGCTAAGAAGCTTCAAGAAGCCTTCTATTGCCACCAGGTTAAGATCCAAATCCATTTCTTTGGCATTAAATGCCCTTCACTATTTGACTCCAGCTCATCTTCTTAGACTTATACCTCATTACTCCTTCTAACAAAACTTTCATTCTAATTAAACTGATTTACTTTCCATTATCTATAGGACACTTTCTATTTCACACCTGTGCTTTGTCATAGGCTGTCCCTCACTCATGTAATTCCAATCTTCCTAACCTCTGACCGTTAGAATCCTTGGCTCCTTCAAGTTTTACTGTAGGTACTGCAAGGTCTTTGATGATATCAACAGTTAGTGTTTTTGTCACTCTGAAATTACATTTAATTTCTTTGTATACATTTTATATTTATTTAAGTATCTGTTGCTTTCTTTCAGGAGAAATTGAGTTCCTTGATGACAGAGGCTGTTTTGTTCTTTCTTTTATATCCCATTGCTTACCATAGGGCTGTGTGCATAGCAGGTGCTTGGTAAATGCTTGTTTAATTGAATTGAATTACCTTTGGACTAGAGATGAACAAATATTTTCTCAATTTTAGAAACTGGAAAAAAGACAGAGAACTCAAAATTATTTCAGGTCAGTGAGTTCAACTTGGATTTCCTGCAAATTTTTAAACCATGCGATTAGAGTAATGGCTAAGGAGCATTTAGAAAAATAAATATAAATCACAAGAGTCAGAATGACTTCACCAAGAACAGGACATGCCAGCCCAAACTAATTCCTTTTTTTTTTTTTTGACAAAATTACTACATTGACAGATCAGTGGACTTCGGTAGCTATTTGGCAAAAGCTCTCAGGCTATTAGTGAAGGATAAAATAAATTTTGGATATGATGAGAATACGGATTTGTAGATTTGGGAATTAGTTGAATTATTAGCCACAAAATGTTTTCATCAACATACCTAAATCACAATGCAATTGAATAGAGAATTTAGGAAAGGGAGCAGACTTTAATAGGGATAAGAAGGGATGAGGTTATGAAGAACTTAAATGACAGAGAATATCATTGAGTGGGAGTTAGGGTGGATTTCACTTGGTAAGATTTACATCCTAGAAAGCTTACTTTATCTTCTTAGTGGAGAAAGGATTAGAGTGGGGGAGAGAATTGAGGCAGGGATACCAGTTAGAAGGGTACTTCAAAATAACAGGCAAGAGGTTATAAGGTGTTTAAGATAAGTGAAAATCAGTAATTGATGATAACATCAAGGTTGTCGGCTTCTGGCAGAGAAGAAATTGATATTCTCAACAGTAATATGGAAATTCAGAAGAAGGAAGGGCTTGAGGGAAAAGCTAATGAGTTTTGGACATGTTGAGTTTAAGATTCCCAAGGACACATGATTGCACACTTTCACTCAGCTCACACAATCAAACTTTTGCCCTATTGTGTTGTTTTTACCTTTACAACTTATCTCATATACATCCTCTTCTCTCTACTCATATAGACACAAAAGGAATTCGAAACCTTATTACATATTGCCTGGACTTTTTCAATACCTTTCTAATTGGTATCTCTGCCTGAATTCTCTCTCCACTCTAATCTTTCCTCCACTCAGCTACAAAGGTGAACTTTCTAAAATATAAATTTTACAAAGTCATATCCACCTCAATCCAACTCAGTGATCTCTGGTGGCTCCCTATTACCTCAAGGAAGAAATATGATATCTTCTGTCATTTAAAGATCTTTATAAACTCATCCCTTCCTATCCTTAAATCTCGTTCCTTTTTTTACACTCTACATCCAACTACATTGGCCTTCTTGCAGTTTCTGAAGCACAGCGTATTTGTGCTTATATTCCACTTGCTTGGCATGTTCAGCTTCTTCACTTGCCTCTTAGGATTACTGGCAGACTTCGTGGCTCACTTTAGAGCCCACCTTCGGCAGGCAGCCTTTCTCCCTTCCCTTAACCACTAATATTCTCTTTTTGATTAACTTCCATTTACTCCCAAAATATACTCATCTGGATATATCTTGTATGTCCCTGATTATTTACATGTTTTCTCTTTCATTAAAATATATACTCTCTAAGGACAAGGACTATGTTTTTTTTTCTTTTTCCTTCCTTCCTATCACCAGAACTTACAACAGTCCCTAGCATGGACACCACACACACATACACACAAATAATGCATAATAAAGGTTTGCTGACCGTAGACCATTGGACTGACATGTCTAATCATATCACACCTCTGCTCAATAAGTTCCTATGACTCTCCATCACTTCTAGCATCAAATACAAATTTATCTTTCGGGCATTTAAAAACCTCTGCAGCCTATTTCCAATTTATCTTTCCAGGTTAATTATACACTATTCCCCTTTTCATAATCCCAGACTAACCTTCTTCCTCTTTGTAATTTATAATACTCCTTCATATTCCATCTCCATTCCTTTGAATGGTCTTGTCTTCAGTTTCTGGAATACAACCCATCCTTACCTTAATCTCTTAGAATCCCTATCTTCCTTTAAAAATCAATTCATGTACCACCTATAAATGAGGCCTTTCTTGATCCTATCCCTAGGTTATCTCATCCCCCAAAATTGTCTTTTCTTTATTTCTGTATATTTCTATATACTCACTCAAATGTGTAAATATTGTTTACTCCGATAGAATATATTTCTTGAGTACAAGAGCTATTTTATTGTTTTTGGTGTTATTTTGTCTTTGTAACCCTAGTGATTATCATAGTACCTGAAATTTTTGGGAGTTCCTCCCAGAAAGCTGAGAGGAACAAGTAATATATTGGGTAAGAAAGTCCAAATTCAAAGTTATCTCATTATACTAGAATATTGCATAGTACAGAGTATACTAGAACACTCAGTATACTAGAACTAATTAGATTATATTTAATAGAAAGAAGTGTAAATCCTTACATTTGGATCAAACAAATCAACTGTATAACCACCAGATAGAGAAGATGGGGCTAGATAGTTTGTGTAATCAGCCTACATTGGTTTTGGTAGACTATTGAGTCAACTGATAACTGTGGTAAACACCTTCCTTATGGAAACTCTCCGATATCTCTCTAATGATATAATTATTTGTTGTTTACTCTTTCATTAGTTAACCTTCATTTTATGGCTTAAAAATATCTCTACATAATTTATTTTGTTTGATGCTCAAAGCATCCCTGAAAGGTAGCAAGTCCAAGTGTATTTACTTCTATCTTACAGGTAATCTAATTTCTGTCTTTTTGTTCTGTGTCCTAAACATTCCTGACTGGATGTTGGTGTCTGAGCAACACACCTGTGGGCTTTTCTTGGTTGGAGTTGCATTAGACTGATTCTACACTTAGCCACTATCAGGTAGTTGATAACCTCTGCAGGTTCAGTGATAAACCTTCAGGCTGCCCTTTTCTCTGGTCTGGTTATACTACTGCAAGCTTTGTAGTGGGCTGGAGGCTGGAACACCTCCTAGGTTCAGAATCACAAACTTCCTGCTTGCTTCTGAACACTCTCTTCACTCAGTCTAGAATACTGCCTGTAACCGCAGGTTCCTCCTCAGTTATCTGTGAGGCAGAAATGTTTGGTGAAAGACAGAGCTTTCATTTGGAGTCCATTCCTATACCTCACAGAAGTATAGGCTCGTCTTTGCAGAATTTGTAACCTCTTCTTTCCCTGGTGTGTAGCCTTCTTTCTCTGCTGTGCTGGAATGTTCTGTGAAATCATACCTGGGAGTGCTCACAGATCTCTCTGGCCATCTCCTTCTGTTGATCTGAATGGGGCAGGCATGTTGGGGAGAGGGGGGGATGGAAGGGGGGGAACGAATGACTCTGATTTTTTTTTCTCTTTGGTTTCTTGATTAGGACTTGCTTTTGTGTCTTTTCTAGATCTGTAGATCTGTCTGGGTAGCTCAGCTGCACCTTTTCCTGATACCCTGCCATCTTAGCTCTGCCTCAAGGTCTTTACTTTTTAATGTACGCATTAAACATTAACACAGATTAAATTAACATAAAAATTAAGCATTAACTTATTGGGGATTGATTGCCAGAAATGAGGAAATTATGGAGAGGGAGATTGAGACTGGCCAGGAGATAGCATGGTTTATCAAAGCTATATATGGTCAATTCTCACTTTTCAGAAGCCCAAGGCCCATATCAAGAGCTTAGACAGCCAAGCTAGAGGTGCAGGCTGGAGCACAGGAGCACAGCAGCATGAAAATGTCTGGGGAGTGATAATTTGATACTGTCAAATATGCTAACTAGTCAGACTGCTAACACTGGGTCAGTTTTATACAGTTAGAATAGTGGCCCTTAAAGCCATTTATATCAGAATTTCCCAAATCATCCTCTTTTCTCTGAAATAACTTCCTCAGTCTACTTTCTGACATTTGAAACTATAAGTCACTTTTAAATCAGAGACACAGCCTTTTATTCCTTAGACATAATGCTTAAATTACACTCTTGGGAAAGTTAACACATTGACTCAAATTTACACCAAGTTGTAAATGGCTCATATTAGTCTCTTCCCTGAGAGCAAGTTGTAACTAGGTAATTCATGGACTATCTTAAAGAGTGAGTGAGGGAATAAAATGCACAAAAAGGTAAGATGAATACTCTAAAGACAACCTCTTTTATTTTGCAGTTGTGCCAAAGACCAGATATCCTTGAGAAAATATGATTCTGATGAATATACAGATGCTACCAAACATATATGCTTTCCAGTCATTACTAAGAGAGAAAGTAAATATATTTTAGATATCTTTCTGATGTTGATTAATGAAGGACTATTTATTGCATGAATGGCAATAACATATTTCAGGATGGACTGGTTCAGAGCTCTGTAATTGAACTTCTTTTCCTCTTTGACAGAAATGTCATCAGCTTTGAAGGCTTTGAAAACAAGAGCCCAGAAAACAGCTGCTTTCGAAGCTATTTAATGATAGGCCATACATTTCAAAATAGCAATTACTGAGGAGTATGAGGCAGAACAACTTAGAGATAATTATCTACATAACCCATATTAGCATTAGTGAACATCACAGGGCTAAATACAGTTGTAACATAACTTAAACTCACTCTTGGGACTCTGTGAAGGTTGTTGTTACTACTAGTAAACCTACTTTCCTTCATTTCAAATTACAATGTAAAATGTTTGTGAGAAGGGATCATTTTATTTGTTGAACTGCGTTCCTAGCTCCTAGTACAGTGTAGTCACTTAGTAAATCCTTGGTGGTTGGTTGATCTTTTTAGTTCGTATAAGAGTGGCCTGTCAATATAAAGTGTGCTCATACTAATAATTATTCTCTGGAAGTGTTCCCATTTCTTTAAAAATATACAGTTGAATAACTTATGTCATAATATGAATAGTGTCCTTTCTGAAGAAACCCATACACTTTTGGTTACCTATCCTGGGACTTCTCCCAAAAATTCAATAGGAGATCAAACTCTGAGAAAGGAGAAGAACTTTTTTTTTTAATTGAATTAGTCCCCAGAAGGATTTTAAAGTGCACAAGTTCTATGTAAATTGTAAAACAAAGAGTGGTCTTTCAGGCAACTGGCAAATCAGTAGTCTGGGCAATATAACCATGCATTTACTTAACAGTCTTCGATTTCTGGCCCTTGAAAATTTATGAAACAAAATGAATATATTAAGAGATAGATTTAACTTGTGAAAGACATTCTTATTTGTTTTTTGTTTGTTTATTTTTCTGTAATGGATGTGGTTTGTGTGTAGATTTGTTAGCATGGACAAATTATTCTTCATCAAGAGGCCTCCCTTTGGGTGATGCTTATCTAGTTACTTAGTTGATTCTTGGAAAGCCTATACACCATAACTGACACCTTTCTGGCATGGCAGTGTCTTCCAGAACTTATGATCTCCTGTTATGTTCTTCAATAACCAAGGGTCATTTCAATTCAAGGGTCAAAAACCAATGGCTCATTTCAATGGTGAGGTAACACAGCAGATCTCTCTGAGGATAAATTAATTTCTTTAATTCATAAAATCAAAGATATGATTAGTTATGTCAGGAAATGGTAGAGTATGTATCTGAAAGGCATACTAATGGCTATTAATGCCTTGGACATATTCAAAATTCACCTTTCTTCATCTAAATCTGAGTATCCATAAAACTTGAAAGCAGATAGAACTGAAAAAAAAATGCAGATTTAACCAATTCTTTTAAAAAATATTTCCAAAAAGAATATGATACTCTAAAGATAAGGAAATGAACTAAAACTGAGACCAAAGAGGAACTATAGTCAAATGTCAATTATTCAGCAGCTAACTATCTTGGAGTGCTGTATCTAGGCCTCTTACTCCTCTCATTCCTGTTACTTTCCTATTAGCCATTTTGTGACTTCTTAATATCTCCACTAGAGGGTGGGTGGGGTCATCACAAAGGCAAAACTCATATCATTCAATTCTCTGTTACAGATAGTTGGAATAATTTTCTAAAATGAGATTAAGGCATTATCTGTGGATTTCAATTATCAGTGCTATCATTCTGTCCCCACTTTCATTACTGTGCTGGGACAAAACCCTCTTTTCAGAAATGAATTTTCTTTGTGTTTCCCTAAAGATTTTCTTATTATTCCTAGTAATATTAACTTCTATTCAGATTTTTCTCCAGGTTTATTCATTTCCTCATTCTCCTCAAATCATGTAATTTGAAATTAATTAGTTCAATAGATGATAAATCAAAATTACTCCTCATCTTTTTTTTTCTTTTAAAGGAGGCAGCAGATAAAAAATAGATGAAGAAATGCCTAAAATAAAACCAAACTACTAGTTACTTTTTCCCCCTTTTACCAGAATTGGAAAATTAGGGGAGGGGGGACCAAACCCTGAATTAATTATCTGAGATAAAACTAAGTAAGAATAACGGAAACTGCCCATTTTAGTTTATTTTTCAAGAAAGTAAAGAAAATATTGAAATTCATTTTTGGTTGGTTTTAAGACAGTGGAATACACCTTTTTTTTTTTGTCAAGTGCTTTTTTGGAAAAGTAGGCAGAACGGCAGAGAGGTGAATAACACATACTTTTCCCAGAGCTCAGGCCATTTACCATTAATCATGGATATTTTGAAGGACCTCTGATTTCATCTGTGTGACAAAATCTATATTTCCCAATCAATCAATAAAAATTTAGATGCTAATCAGTTAGTTCTCAATAACTTATCTCCTAGGTGCTGGGCACTGTGCTAGGCACTGGGGATATGAACACAAAAATTGCAATGGTCCCTTCCCTCAAGGAATTTTCATATATTCTGGGGAGACAAACATGTAAATATAGTTAAATAAAAATAAAGACAAAATAGATAAAAAGGAATTTTTGAGGGCAAAGGCATTACTACCTGAAGGAATCAGGCGATGTTGAAAAAACCTGAAGTTATTTTTGTTTTTTGGGCTTGTTTTTGAAATGGCGACATGTTCTTCTTCACCCTCTTCCCTAAAATCATATTCATTTGCTGTGATGGTTGCTATTCTACCCCCAATCAGAATAGAAGTAACAGGCTTTAGCATTTAATTGTCAAAAACAATTAGCGAACTATAGAAAGCTACCAGGTACATTGCTTTAATCGATGATGGAGTTGGTAAGATCCTGCCCCCTTCCTCCAATGAAAATATGCTGCTTTGAGTTGTCCTGGAATCTTTTCCCATGGAGGTTGGTGACCCATGGGTTTTGTGCAGCTTACAAGCCATTTCCCCATCCAGTGCTTGGTCACTGCATGTGCAACCAGTATGGTCTGTGATGTAAATATTATTTATTTTAACTTTGGCTTGTGCTAAGTGAGTAGCCATTTCAAAGTAAAGAATGTGGTGGAGGTGATAATAATTATGATTGCAAGCACTGGTATAGAGATCTTCCAGGTTTGCAAAGCACTTTACAAATATTGTCATTTTTGTCTCAAAACAACTGTGGGTAGGAGCTATTATCGTCCTCATTTTACAAACAAAGAAAGAGAGGTAGTCACAGATTAAATGACTTACCCAGGAGCACACAACTAGTAAGTGCCTGAGCCTGGCTTTGAACTCGTCTTCTATACTCTTGGTCCAGCCCACAATCCACTGCTTCATCTAGTTGCCTCACATTCTCACTAGATATATAAATACAGAAAAAGAGTCAGTCTGCATTTGACAACCCATACCTGTTCCCCACCTACAAGGAGAAGCTGTGTTAGACTCAACCTTCTTCATCTCCCTCAATCCTATTTTCTTGTCTTACCACTGTTTTTTTTTTCAATAAGCATCATTACATAAGTATTTGATGGATATGACAGTAAAATAGTGTTCTACCTATTTAAACTCTAGGATTTGTCTACTAGATTTCAGCAAGAATCAGTGCTATTTGGTAACCCAGGAGTGTAACAAGAGAACGTGGACTGCAGAAATTACTGTAAATTCTCCTCGAGCAATTATGTGGATACAATAACTATCAACATGAGACTAGGATAGGATAGGATAAGGGCTATAAGGGAATGAGGTATGACTGGCTTAGGAGAGATCACTGTTAAATTTTCTTTTTTTTTTTCAGGGAGGAAAGCAGGGCAATTGGGGTTAAGTGACTTGCCCAAGGTCACACAGGTAGTAAGTGTGTCAAGTGTCTGAGGCCGGATTTGAAGTCAGGTCCTCCTGACTCCATCACTGCACCACCTAGCTGCCCCTACTATTAAATTTTCAATGTGAGAATTTAAATATTAGAAATCTGCAAGTGCTACAAGTCAGGACTTGATTTATTGTTTTATTGATCATTTAGTCTAAAGAAAGTGATCAGAGACAATGCTAATTATACAGATTAAGTTTAAATGAAGCAGCTGGGTGACTTAGTACATAAAGCTCTGGGCTTGGAGTCAGGAAAACCTAAGTTAAAATCTAACCTTAGATAGTTATTAGCTGACTAGCTGTGTGACCTTGGGCAATTCACTCAACCTATGTTTGTCTTAATTTTCTCTACTTTAAAAAAAAACAAATAATAATAACACCTATTCACAAGGTTGTGTGAATATTAAATGATAATATTTGTAAGTGCTTAGCATAGTTCTTAGCCCCTAGTAGATGCTATATAAATTCTAGATATTATTATTATTATTGCTGGTGTTATCATCATCATCATCATTAAAAGTGTATCGTCTGTGCTTTTTTCTTTCTTTCTTTTTTTTTTTGGACAGCAAGTTAAAGGTTTACCAGCACATCTCTGCTTAGCGTACAATAAGTAAAAACTGAGTGCTTAAAGAAAATCCCTTTTGCAACTGCGTAGAAGCTATATGACAGGAGAGAGAGCATTAAGGTAGGAAGACCAATAAGGAGATCATTGAAGTATTGCGGGTATTTGAGGACCTGAGCTAAGGTAATGGCTGCATGAAAAGTGAGGAGTAGGATTTGACAGATATTGCAGAGGAGTAACAAGAAGATAAGGCAACTAATTATATATTTGTAATGTGGGGGAGTTAGGAATAAATGAAAGACAGAGATTCCATCGACAGAGGGAAATTCAGAAGAAGATGAATTTAAGGGTGAAAATAATGTTATGTCTTGGATATACTGAGTTTGAGATTTCTATAGCTTATCCAGTTTGAAATATCCAATAAACAGTAAGTGATCCTGGAATGGAACTCAAAAAGAAAAAGCTCTCATAGAGCTAGGTATGTAGATCTATCATCTGCATAGGGATGATAATTAAGCCCATGGGAACTGATGAGCCCAACAAATGAGAGAGTATAGAGATGACAAGAAAGTACTGAAAAGAGCTTTAATGTATATCTACCATTAAAGGTTATGTTATGAATGATGATCCAGAAAAGAATACTAAGGAGAGGTCACAAAGTTAAGAGGGTCACCAGGAGAGAAAAGTGTCACAGACCTTCAAAAAAAAGAGTATTGAAAAGAGTTTGGTCAACAATTTCAAAAGGAGGTTAAAATAGTATGAGGACTGAGAAAAGACTACCAGTTTTGATAAATAAAACAAAGGATTAAGATTAAAGGAAGCAGTTTCAGTTGAGTGATGAGCTAAAAGTCAGATCGAAAGGATTTAGAAGCTAGAGGAGTGGGACTGAAGACAATTAGTATAAGGAGATTTCTCTAAGAACTGGGCTATTAAAGTGAGAAGAAATAAAGGTTAATAGCTTGAAGAGATTATAGATTCTAGTGGAAGGTTTTGTGGTGGTTGTTTCTTTTTTAAAGAAAGTGGATTGTCATTCTTCCGGTGTATTTGATGTGTCCATTAACTTGTGATGCTGTTAGGGAACTCACACTCTTTGTGGATTTTCCATTTTAAATAAATTCCTGTAATAGAGATATGACAACAGCCCAATGTGTCTGTGATCTCATCAATATGGGTACTCCACCCAACAATGCAAACTGCAACCTATCCAAGCCAGCTCAATCGATTCACATTCTTTTGCAGAGTCATTCTATACTTCTTCCACAGGGACTCCACCCCATGTAACGCAGGCCTTTTTATAATTTTCTTGACATTGATTGCATACCAATGGAAGACTCAGAGGATCTTCTAGTTTTCAATGGCTCTTATCAATATTTTTTGGCTTACAATTTTAAAATATTAAAATTTCAAATTGTGCTGACTTTAGAGACATTTTGCATCATACTAATGATTTTCTTTATACCATTTCATATTATTTTTTATTTGTAGGTTGTTGCAGATTCATGCATCTCCATTGCCTTTTAAGTGACCCTCAAACTTTATTTCTTCAAAATTTGTTGTATAATAGGTCTTTTTTATTAATGAATTTATTTTTAGTTTTCAACATTCACTTTCATGTGTTTTTGAGTTCCAAATTTTCTCTGCATTTCTCCCCTCCCCTGCCCACACCCCAAGACAGCCTGCATTCTGATTATTCCTTCCCCCAATCTGCCTTCCCTTCTATCACAGCCCCCTGCCCTCCCATCCCCTCTACCTTCTATCCCCTTCACTACTATTTTCCTGTAGGGCAAGATAGTTTTCTACACCCCATTGCCTTATATATCTTATTTCCTAGTTGCATGAAAAACAATTTTTGACATTTGTTTTTAAAACTTTGAGTTTCACATTCTCTCTCTTCCTCCCTTGCTACCTACCCTCAATGAGAGGGCAAGCAATTCCATATAGGTTATACATGTGCTGTCACGCAAAACATTTCCATAATAGTCATCTTGTGAAAGACTAAATATACTTTCCTCCATCCTTTCCTGTCCCACATTTACTCTATTCTCTCCTTTGACCTGTTCCTTCTTAAAAGTGTTTGCTTCTGATTATCTTCCCCCAAACCTGCCCGCCTTTCTATCATCCCCCCACTCTTATCCCCTTCCTCCCTAGTTTCCTGTAGGGTAAGATAGTTTTCCATACCCAATTGAGTGTGTACGTTATTGTCTTCTTAAGCCAAACCCAATGAGAATAAGGTTCACTCATTCTCTTCCATGTCCCCCCTTCCCCTCCATTGTAAAAGCTCTTTCTTGCCTATTTCATGTGAGATGATTTACTACATCCTACCTCTCCCTTTCTCCTTCCACTAGATTCCTCTCTCACCCTTTAAATTTATTATCATTCCTCCCTCCAACTACCCCAATACTGAGAAAGGTCTCATGAGTTACAAATAGCATCTTTCCATATAGCAATGTAAACAGTTCAACTTTGATAAGTCCCTTATGATTTCTCTTTCCTGTTTACCTTTTCATGCTTCTCTTGATTCTTATATTTAAAAGTCAAATTTTCTATTCAGCTCAGTGCTTTTCATCAAGAATGCTTGAAAGTCCTCTTTTTCTTTGAATGACTACTTCTTAAAAATTTATTTACTTATTTATTTAAATTTGTTTTTACTTTTCAACATTCCTTTCCACAAGATTTTGAGTTGCACATTTTCTTCCCATCTCTACCCTCCCCCCACCCCAAGTTGGTATATATTCTGATTGCCCCTTTCCCCAGTCTGTCCTCCCTTCTGTCATTCCACTCCCACCCTCCATCCCTTATCCCCTTTCCCATTAATTTCTTGTAGGGCAAGATAGATTTCTATATCCCATTGCCTGTTTCTATTTCTTAGTTACATGTAAAAACAATTATTTTAGCATTTGTTTTTAGAAACTTGAATTCCAAATTCTCTTGCTTCTTCCCTCCCCACCCACCCTCCTTGAGAAGGCAAGCAATTCAATAGAAGTTATACTTGTCTCATTATGCAAAGCACTTCCATAATAGTCATATAGTGAAAGACTATATTTTCCTCCATCCTATACTGTCACCCTTTAGTCATTTTCTTCCTTTGACCCCGTCCCTTTTCAAAAATGTTTGCTTTTGACCACTTCCTCCCCTAATCTACCCTCCTTTCTATCATTCCTCCCCTTCTTATCCCCTTCATACTTACTTTTCTGTAGAGTAAGATACCCAGTTGAGTGTGTATGTTATTCCGTCTTTAAGACAAATCCAATGAGAGCAAAGCTCACTCATTCCCTTTCACTCACCCCCTTTTCCCTTCCATTATAACAGCTTTTTCTTGCCACTTTTATGTGAGATAATTTACCTCATTCTATATCTCCCTTTCTCCTTCTCCCAATATATTCCTCTCTCACCCCGTAATTTTATTTTTTTTAGACATCATCCCTTCATATTCAACTTACACTGTGTCCTCTGTCTATATATATGTACATTCCTTTCAACTACCCTAACACTGAGAAAGGTCTCATAAGTTACAAATATCATCTTTCTATGTAGGAATGTAAACAGTTCAACTTTAGAAAGTCCCTTATGATTTCTCTTTCTTGTTTACCTTTTCATGCTTCTCTTGATTCTTGTATTTAAAAGTCAAATTTTCTCTTCAGCTCTGGTCTTTTCATCAAGAATGATTGAAAGTCCTCTATTTCATTGAATTTCCATTTTCCCCCTGAAGTATTATACTCAGTTTTGCTGGGGAGGTGATTCTTGGTTTTAATCCTAGCTCTTTTGACCTTCAGAATATCATATTCCAAGGCCTTCAATCCCTTAGTGTAGCAGCTGCTAGATCTTGTGTTATCCTGATTGTGTTTCCACAATACTCGAATTGTTTCTTTCTGGCTGGCTGCTTGCAATATTTTCTTCTTGACCTGGGAACACTGGGATTTGGCTACAATATTCCTAGGAGTTTTCTCTTTGAGATCTTTTTTAAGAGGTAATTGTTGGATTCTTCCAATTTCCATTTTACCCTCTGGTTCTAGAACATCAGGGCAATTTTCTTTGATAATTTCTTGAAAGATTATGTCTAGGCTCTTTTTTTTTGATCATGGCTTTCAGGTAGTCCAAAAATTTTTAAATTATCTCTCCTGGATCTGTTTTCCAGGTCAATGATTTTTCCAATGAGGTATTTCACATTGTCTTCCTTGTCATTGTCATTCTTTTGGTTCTGTTTTATAATTTCTTTATTTCTCATAAAGTCACTAGCTTCCACTTGCTCCAATCTAATTTTTATGGTGGTATTTTCTTCAGTGGTCTTTTGGACCTCCTTTTCCATTTACCTAATTCTGCCTTTTAAGGCATTCTTTCCTCCTTGGTTTTTTTGGACCTCTTTTGCCATTTGAGTTAGTCTATTTATTTGGGTGTTATTTTCTTCAGTATATTTGGAGGTCTCCTTTACCAAGCTGTTGACTCATTTTTCATGATTTTCTTGCATCACTCTCATTTTCCTTCCCAATTTTTCCTGTACTTCTTTTACTTGATCTTCAAAATCCTTCTTGAGCTCTTACATGGCATGTGACCAATTAATATTTTTCTTGGAGGCTTTGGATGTAGGAGGTTTGACTTTGTTGTCTTCTTCTGGTTGTATATTTTGATCTTCCTTGTCACCAAAGTAAGATTATATGGTCTGGTTTTTCCCTCTGTTTGCTCATTTTCTCAGCCACTTACTGACTTTTGAGGATTTTGTCAAGGTAGGACTCTGCTTCCAGTGTGGAGCATGTACTGTCACAAGGTTTAGGGGTTTTGTGCATCTATTTTCAGAGATATTACTAGAGATCTGTAAATTTTCAGTTCTTCCAAATTTGTATGGTCAAAGGAGAGGTGTTTATTCTTCTCCCAACTTATGCTCTGGTCTATGAGTGACCACAAGCACTCTTTTCTGCCTTGGAACTATGAAGAAGATTCCCTCTCCACCACCACCACAAGATCCACTACTCCAGTGCTCCTCCTTGCCCCAGGACCACCTCCAGGACTATGACCCAGATCTAAGCATGGGCAAAGCAAGACGATACTGTCTCAGAGACAGCAAAGAGATCCCAACAATCCTCCTCTGATCAACCACTAGATCCCCCCCACCATTTGTGGGCCAAGAGCTCTGGAAGCAGCCACTGCTGCAGCTGCCTCAGGGACCCCAGGCTAGGGCCAGACCATGCTTTTCTCTCACCCAGATCTGACAGACCTTTCCTCCTAACCTTCTAAGTTGTCTTTGGTGTTTGTGGGTTGAGAAGTCTGGAAACTGTCATAGCTGCCAATGATTCAGTGCCTTGAGCCCTGCGCTAGGTTTGCTGGGGGCCAGTCTGTGCCAGCATGACCATGCTACACTGTGTTCCTCTCCCAGCCTGGTGCAGCAGACCTTTCCTGTTGACCTTCCAGATTGTCTTGGGCTGGAAATTTATTTCAGTCAGTCATTTCGTGGGTTCTGCTGATCTAGAATTTGTTTAGAGCCATTTTTTAGTTATATGGAGGGGTTTGGGGGAGAGCTCAGGCAAGTCCCTGCTTTTACTCTGCCATTTTGAATCTGTCTCCCTATACTATGTTTTGATCATATAATATTATCAGAAAAATATTGATATTAAAATGAACTTTTTCCCCCTAGGAGAAGCAAAGAACCATTTAGGTGGCACAGTAGATAGAGTGCTAAGCCTGGAATTAGGAAGACTCCTCTTCATGAGTTCAAATTTGGCCTCAGACACTTACTATGTGATACTAGGCAAGTCATTTGCCCCTGTTTGCTCCAGTTTCTCATCTGTAAAAAAAAGAGCTGGAGAAGGAAATGACAAACTACTCTAGTATCTCTGCCATGAAAACCTCAAATAGGATTGGAGATTCAGCTATAACTGAAAAAACAACGACAAAATAGAACCATTATATCTATCTTTCTCTCTCTCTCTCTCTCTCTCTCTCTCTCTCTCTCTCTCTCTCTCCCTCCCCCCCCGCCCCCTTCTCTGTAAATTTGAGACATATTGATCCACTGT
>CM053622.1:488346678-488364068 GCA_028646595.1 Phalanger gymnotis
GTGATCCCACTAACATTCACTCACACACAAATGAGAGATCAAAGAAAGAGAAAAAAATCCCATATGTGCAAAGCTATTTATAGCAGTTCCTTTTGTAACTGTAAACTAATGGGGTATCTATCAACTGGGGGAGGGCTGAACAAATTGTGGCATGTGAATTTAATGAATTTTATTTCACTGTAAGAAATGACCAAAAAAAATAAACTCTGAAGACATTGATAAACTGATCTAGAGTGAAGTGAGGAGAACTCTAAGAATTTATACAATGATAACATTCTAGAGAAAAAAATTTTCCAAGACTTTAGAATCAATGTAATTATAAACCAAATTTCCAAAAGAATGAAGATGAAATATGCCGCTCACTTCCTAACAGAGAAATGATGACCTTAAAATGAAGAGATATACACTTTCATGATTAAAATAAGAATTTGTTTTGCCAGACTACATAGATATGTATTGAATAGTTTTGTTTTATTTTATTTTTTTTAATTTTTGCACATGGTGGAGAATGTGAGAGGTATTGGGAAGGACAGATTCATAATAATAGGAATAGTAAAAACTGCTATAATGATAAACTTGTTACTTGAAAATTTTAAAGCCATTAACTGATTTGGGGATACTTTCTGAAGGTCTGGATTTTAAGTAACTCTTTAAATAATAAAAAGAGCAAATCAGATTGGGTAAGACAATCAGATAAAGGATTTGACAACTGATAAGTCCCAGATCATAAGTGGGATTCATGAAAGGAGTCAGAAGTCAATATATTTCTTGGGGATCAGTGAAATGGATTGGCCACCACACTACAGAAGAAAAGAGTCAAGGAAGTTTCCAATATTCCTTTATCTTTTGATGAAAGACTTTCACCAATAGATGAACCTCAAGTAAAACGTTGAGACTAAAAAATAATTATTGCTTTGTGTTCTAATTCTTTTGAGATTATTGTTATAATAATTACAGATAGGGACTAGACCTGTGATTTCATTGATATAGGGCACTCCTGGATGAAGTATAATCTTCTACAAATTCAGGTTCATCCCTTTTCTGTAATTTATGTGTTAGACAATTATCATTTAGAACATATGAAGGTTAAATTCTTGTCCAGGGTCACACAAACAGTATAAATCACAGCCAGGACTCCAACTTTGGTTTCCTGGGTTAGGGCCAGCTTTCTATCCACTATGCCATGGCTGCCTAAATTCGATGAAGTTTGGAAGTCATTTGTATGGAAGTCATTTGTAAGTCTGACTCTTGGCCACCCCAGTTGGGATTTTCTTGGCAAACATACTAGGGCAGTTTGCCATTTCCTTCTCCTTTTCATTTTACAAATGGAGAAACTGAGGTAGAGTTATTGACTTGCCCAGGATCATACAGCTAGTATCTGAGGCCTAATTTCAACTCAAGTCTTCCAGACTCTAGGCCTAGCACTCTATCCACCGTGCTACCTGCCCTAAATGAAATTTAGATGATAGTAGTAAGATGAAATTCAAAATGAACATCTAAAAAAATCTCATTCACTTATCAGACAGTGAACTTATCATGACACAGATGGACAAATTCTCCTATCCATTTAATGTGACATCCAAAAATAGCCTCCAAATGTTCAATTGAGAAGGAAGGTTAAATTTTATTGTGAGATTTAGGACCCAGTGTTCAAATATGAAATGAATCTTTAGCATTACCTGAAGAACCCAGATATGTTTGACACTCATTTAGAGTCCAGGGGATGAATGAAAATGATTAAATATTTGCTATGTCTAAAGTTCTGTGCTAAGCACAGGAATGTAAGCAGAAAAACAAGGGAGTCTCTGCTCTTAAGGAGCTCATTTTCTACAGGAGCCCATGTTTCAGCTACAAGTTAGATGAAAAGATTGATAGTCTTAGGGTATTGCAACTAATCAGTTGGTAATGCATCTTCTTTAGTGTCAACTCCATTGATAAATTTATATCCATTTATGATGTTGAACTATTTGACAGTATTAAGTACTTTGCAGATAGAAGCTAGATCTTTCTGAGCATGTCTAAAAATAACATTAACCAACTTGTCAGAAATAGGGATTAGCAGCCTATCACCATTCTTACTATCATTCCCATTACCACAATCAGTTGAGTACACATTCAGGTTGTTCCTGGTAGGGAAGAGTTTGTATAATAATTTGTACTGATGGTAGGCTGCCTATACAGGCAGATCAGCTGATTTATTCAGATCAGTCTCCTGGTTAACATGGTATTCACAATTATCTGGAGCAAGTACACATATACTCTTGACATTCATTAGATTGTTTTTTAATCTTGTGTGGTTTCATGTGAAAAAATCAGCTGATTTTCAAGAAGGCTATAATAAGTTTCCTGAATAGTATTATTAGCACTGCTGAAAATATAAATTCTATAGCAATTAAATGGTTGCTGAAGGCAGCCAAAGTAATAGGGAATAAGCAGTCATCATATGTAAAACCCAAGTGAGGTGTGGGGAACAGAAAGTATAGTTTAAATATAGACACGTGTATCGATTTATATGCATATGTACATGCAGGTATGTGTATACATATATATGAATGTGTTTTATATTGTATTTGTATATTTCCATGTAATCAAGAAATTCTTTTTCATTCCTAAATAAGTCTTCTTCAAAACATAATACTCTATAGAAAAATGACTGATACACAAATAAATAAAACACACTGAAATTTATAGATCTAGAAGAAACGGGCTGCTTTTGATTAAAAGATGAATCATAATGAATGAAAGAAAAGTGCTCTTACAGTAAATGCTCTCACCTTTAAAAGTATTTCTACTTAGAAATTTTGAAGATGAAGCTTGATTGGAAAGTGAAAAGGTCATTTTTGACCTTTGTATCCTCAGTGCTTAACACAGCATATTGCAGGAATAAAAGGCTTAATATATTTTTTAAAATTGAATTGACAAAAGTAAAATAAAACTAAAATGTCACCATCAAGTGGCATGGAAATAATTTAAAATGCCTAGATGATATTTTTCATATGTAAAATTTCTCTACTCTGATCACTCATTTTTAAAATGTAAAACTGAATAAAGTTAATTCAAGACTTTTTAATCACAGAGAAATATTACTTTCATGTGCTAATTTGAATAAGGATGACCACTTAAAGCACAATGTCTTGAACAGTGATTAATAAATATTGATTTGATTAAATTGTATGAATATATTTCAATAATCTAACATTCTTAGGGATATATTTAATCTTGATAATGAGAATATATATAATAACAGCTTTGATTTTCATGGCATTTTAAGTTTGGAAAAATGCTACACATACATTAACTTATTTAATTGTCATAATAACTTTGTGAGGTAGATGCTACTATAACCTCAATTCCTCAGATGAAGACATTTAGCATAACAAAGTTTTAGTGACTCACTCATGATCTCTTAGCTAGTAAATGTTTAAACCAAGGCCTCAAACCAGGCAGGCCGGCAAGTATTTTTGTCTTTTAAAATATATATATATATATATGTATACATATATATGTACATATATATATAATATATATATACACATAATTTTGTTTTTGTTGACCACATTGCATTATATTACACTTAAGAATTCAATTTAACCAATATATACTTCCCTAGGCAGGCAATGGATAAAGCTGGGTTAAGAGTCAGTAAGATCTAAGGTCAAATCTGGCCTCACACTTACTAGCTGTGACACTGGGCAAATCACTTAACCTTATTTGCCTTGGTTTCTTCATCTGTAAAAAGACAATAATAACAATAATAATAACTAACACATATATACGTATATGTATATATACATATATACATAATATATTTGTATATATACACATACATATACACACATATGTGCATATATGTGTGTATGTATGTATGTATATGTGTATATATACAGACACACACATACATATATACATATGTATATATATACATGTGTGTGTGTATATATATACATACATATATATATATATATATATATATTTTTTTTTTTTTTACTATGTGCCAGGCACAGTGCTAAGAGCTTTATAATTATGTCATTTGATCCTCATAACCACCTTGGGAGTTAGGTGCTATTATATCCCCATTTTACAGTTGAAAAAACTGAAGTAAGCAGAGATTAACTGATTTACCCAGGGTCATACCATTATTCAATGTCAGAGGTTGACTTCAAGTTTAGTTTTTCCCGATTCCAGGACTCTATGCTATATAGCTCCTACCTTCGTCCCTCACTGTACCACATAGGAAACTGTTTGGAGAAAAACTAATTAAGAGGCTTTTGGGAAAGACAGAGTCAAGCTGGAAGAGGAGTATAGTCTAGTTTCCCACCCTATCTATTTCATCAAGAGCTAAAAGAACACATTAGATTGAATTCTTATGTAGAAAGCCAGGTAAAGGGTTATAATTAATCATTTTTCCAGCCCAAAATGGCTTAAGGAGAGGGACAGAGAAGTCTTCAGACTACGGAGCAAGGTTTCTCTAGGAGCCAGCATAGCTGGGAGCATTCCAGGGCCCAGAAACTGAAAAAGGGTTAAGAATGGACATGAATAAAAAACGTACCCAGGCAGAAAGAGATCCCAGGATATCTCTGAACTAGCCTTGGTGCAGAAAAAGAGTGACATATGGCAGCTTTATCACCCACTACCCACTTCTGGATCATAGATCAACAACAAAGAGGAAAAGTCATAAGCTTGGGCCCTAGGCCTGAATTGAGCAAGAAAAAAAAATATATGAAACAAATTGTAGTTGTGTGGGATTCAGTTCTAGCCTCCAGCCCAGGGTGGAAGCCTGCAATGGGATAACAAGGGTAGGAGGCTGAAACCAAAGCAGAGCTAGGAGCTCAGCTACTCTAAACCTGCAGAACCTCTCGGCAGACTAATAGCGGTTGATTCCAGCAGTGGCCTACTAAACCTCCCAACCAAGCGGAAATACCAAAACCTAGGTCATGAACTTGTAGAGTTCAGATCAGAGGACAGTCAGCAAATTTTGACCTTGACCTTGATCAAATAATTTTGGGAGCACTGAAAGCTTACAAGCCTACAGTTTGAGTTGTAAATGTAGCATTAAACATAAGAAGACAAGTTTGGGCCAGAGATCCCTCCTAGAATTTCACACAATGCAGCACTAACATAAGTCAGGTAGGTAGATAGGTGGTGCAGTGGAGCTGGGGAAAGGGCTGGAGTCAGTTTGACTTGAGTTCAAAAGCAGTCTCAGGTATACAATAACTGTATGACTCTGGACAAGTTACCTAAATTCTATTTGCCTCATTTGCCTTTCTGTACCTCCCAGGGTTGTTTTAAGGATCAAATGAGATAATTATAAAGCACTTAGCATAGTAGCTGGCATATAGTAAATGCTATGTAAATGGTTGCTATTATTACTATTATTATTATTAAGTCAAGAAGTAGACCAGAAGAATGAGCAAACAAAAGAAACAGCAAAAATAATATCACCATGAATATTATTATTATGGTGACAGGGAATCTCAACACAAACCCAAAAGAAAAGAATTTTTAAAATATCTACAGTCAAAGCCTAAAACAAAAATGTAGTTTAAATAAAAGTTCAAAAAGAATTTTGGAGGAATTAAAACAGAGTTAAAAAAAAGAATCACAAATTATTTTAAAAACAAAATGAGGACAGATGAAAAATGGGAAAGAAGTGAGGGCCAGGGAAAAGGATATGAAAAGATAATTAACAGCTTCAAAAAAGAGGTATGAACTTTATTCAAGAAAACAACTTTTTGAAAATTAGATTTGGTCAAATAGAAACTATCTCCATGAAACATCAAGGAATAAGCCAAAAGACTAAAATATATGAAGACTCTAATTACAAAGATTAAGTGGCTGAGAAAGCAAATAGAGGAGAGATTATTTATTTGTAAATGGACTACCTGAAGGTCATAAATAAGAACAACAAAAAGCCTAGCCACCCTGTTTCCATAAGCGATAGGAGAAAATATCCAGGTACCTTAGAACCAGAGGGCAAAGTAGAATTTGAAAGCATGTGACAGTTACTTCTTTAAAAAATAATGGAATAAAGCAAGTATTTCCATAACATAGTATAATAAAAAAAAGATGATTGCACATGAAACTGCAAATCTACTTCATACAATTTGTTATTCTTTTTAAAAAATACAACTAAGTCATTATGTAATTTTTTTCTTCCCTCTCCTACCCCAGAGATGGCTACCATTAGAAACAAATAGGTGTATGTATACACACATACATATTATATATATATATATATATATGCATACATTTACACATATATATGTTAAATTTTTCTATACATACTTCTATTTATCTTTCTTCCCCTCTGGATGCAGATAGCATCTTTTTTCATATGTTTTTATAGGTAATTTGGGTATTTACTCTTTGTGGTGGCAAAGACTCATGAATTGCAGGGATGCCCATTATTTGGGGAATGGCTGAACAAGTTGTGGTATATGATTTTATGGAAGACTATGTGGTAGGAAATGATGAGTTCAACAATCTTAAGAAAAAAAAACATAGAAAGACTTGCATAAAATAATTAAAAATGACAGTCATTTCCTGACAGAAACTCCCAAATGAAAACTTTCAGGAATAAAATAGCCAAAATTCAGAGCTCCAAAGTCAAGGGGGTTGGGGGAGATGTTGGCAGGAATGCTAAAAGCATCTAGAAAAAAAGAATTCAAGTATCGAGGAACTATTCAGGAAAATACATGATATAGCAGTCAAAATAAAGGAGCAGAGAGCCTGGGATATCATATTCCAGAAGGCAAAGGATGTAGATTTACAACAACAAATAATCTACCCAGTAAAATTAAGCACAATTCTATAGCAGAAAAAAATGGATATTTAATGAAATGGAAAATTTCAAAGCATACCCAATGAAGAAACAAGAGATGAGTAGAAAATCTTACCAGAAACAGAGGAGTGAAGAGAAGCATAAAAAACATTAATATGATTGAGAAATGATAAGAGACTAAACAAGGTTAAACCTTTTACATTCTTTTTTTGAGTCTTTTTAAAATTTATTTTTAATTTTCAACATTCACTTTTATAAGATTCTGAATTCCAAATATTTCTCCCTTTCCTTCCTCCCCCAGATAGCATGCAATCTGATGGAGGATATACATGTACAATCAGCTAAAAAATATTTCTACATTAGTCATGTTGTGAAAGAAGAATCAGAGAAAAAAGGAAAAAAGAAACAAGAGATGGCAAAGAAAAACAAACCAAAAAAAAAAAAAAAGAAAATAGTATGCTTCAATCTGCTTTCAGATTGCATAGTTTTTCCTCTGGATGTAGATAGCATTTTCCAACACGAGTCTTTTGCCACTGTCTTAGATCATTGTACTGATGAGAAGAGCTAAGTCTATCAAAGTCGTTCACCACACAATGTTGCTGTTGCTATGTACAATGTTCTACTGGCTCTGCTCACTTAACTCAGCATCAGTTCATGCAAGTCTTCCAGGTTTTTTCTGAAATCTGCCTACTCATCATTTCTTAGGGAACAATAGTATTCTATTACATCATATGTCACAATTTGTTTAGCTATTCCCCAATTGATTGGCATCCCCTCAATTTCTAATTCTTGGCCATCACAAAAAGAGCTGCTATAAATATTTTTGTACATGTGAGTCCTTTTTCCCTTTTTTATGATCTCTGGGGTTCAAACCTGGTAGTGGTATTGCTGGGTCAAAGAGTATGCATATTTTTATAACCCTCTGGGCATAGTTCCAAATTGCCCTCCAGAATGTTTGGATCAGTTCACAACTCCACCAACAATGTGTTAGTGTTCCAAGTTTCCCACATCTTCTCCAACATTTATAATTGTCCTGCTCTGTCATATTAGCCAATCTGTTAGCTGTGATGGGGTACTTCAGAATTGTTTTAATTCACATTTCTCTAATCGATAGTGGTTTAGAGCATTTTTTTTCATATGTCTATAGATATTTTAATTTCTTCATCTGAAAACTTCCTGTTCATATCTTTTGAACCTTTTACATTCTTGTAAGGGGAAATTATACATGTAACCCCTCATAATTCTATTATCAGTTATCATGTATCAAAGAGGGACTCTAATTAGACAAAGGGTCTCATGTTTAAATCATCTTAAAGGAAGAATGGAAAGGATAGGGAAGAGAAGCACACTGGGAAATGAAGGAAGGAAGAGCAAGAATGAAAAAAAATGTCATATATAAGAAAACATATATGTAAATATATATATGAACATATATGAAAATATATATGTATATATATATACATATACATGTATGGGTATATATATGTATGTGTATGTATACACACATATTGCATGTCTATTAAATCAGAGGGTAATGGAAAGGAGGAAATGAACAACCTCTGAACATTATTCTCATCTGAACTGGTCAAAGAAAGAAAGTATATACAAATATACAGATGAGTACAGAAACATATCTTACCTAGAAGGAAAATAGGAAGGAAAAGGGGTTATGGGAAAGGTAGAGTGGTAGGGGGTAGAGAGTAAAGGGAGGTAGATCAAGGAAGGTTTTTGTCAGAAGTAAAACAAACTCTTAAATAAGAGTAGGTAGGGGAAAAAGGAAGAAAAGTTTCAGTCAATGAACATTTTATTAAACACCTACTATGTACCAAGCATTGTACTAAGATTAGATGGAGAGAAATTACACAGCATTAGTCAGTAAGAATATGAATGGGATGAACTCAGCCATAAAACAGATGAGAGCAGAACATACCTGAAACAGAAAGATAAATGCAGAGATTTTTAAAAAGCGGGAGTAGAATCTATTATTCCTTAGCTGTAGTAAAAAGGCAAGGATAGCAATTATGATCTCAGATAAAGTAACAGCAAAAATAGGTCTAAGGAAAAGAAATAAACAGGAAAACGACATTTTACAAAAGTTACAATAGACAATTAATTAATATCAATACTAAATATATGTATCAAACTACAGAGCATCTAAATTCTTAAAGTTAAACCTGATAGAGTTAGATAATAAAACTACAATAATGGAGGACCTTAATATACCCCTTTTGTACCTAGAAAAATCCAAAAACAAATTTAAAAAAGAAATGAAGATGAAGGACCTCAATAGAAATTTTGGAAAAGGTAGATATTATACACTTTGGGAGAATAGTGAATGAGAATATCTCTCTCTATATATAGGTATATTATAACATATATATATATATATATATATACAGTATACAGAATATATATGTAGAATATAGATAGATAGATATAATATATATTACATACTTCTTAGCTGCATATGGCATATTCACAAAAATTGACCATGTATTATGATATAAAAACCTCATAATCAAATATAGAAAAGATGAAATATTATTTGCTTTTTTAACCAATCATAATGCAATAAAATTGTATTCAATAAAGTCTTTGAAGCAAAGATTAAAAAAAATTGGAAACTAAGTGACTTAAACCTGAAGAATGGGTGGGTCAAAAAACAAATCATAAAATCAATATTTTCATTAACAATGAGAAAACATGTCAAATTTGTAGAATGCCAAAGCAGTACTTAGAGGAAAAATTATACCCTCTACACACTTTCATCAAGAAAAGACAAAAATAACAGATCAACAAATTGGGCATGTAACAACAGCAACAATGCCTAGAAAACCACAACGCATCAAAAATTTCCAATTAAATATAAAAAATGCTTAAAATCAAAGGCAAGATGAACATATTTGAAAGGAAAAAAAATCATTGAATTATAAACAAAATTAAGAACTGGATTTTTTTTGGAAAAAAAAAACAGGCCTTTAGGTGATCATTTTAAAATGAAAGAAAGAAAACCAAATTACCATTATAAAAATGAGAAAAGTAAAATTTTAACCAACAAATGAGATAAAAGCAATTATTCAAAGCTATTTTACAGAATTATATGCCAATAAAACTGATAATCTAAATGAAATGGATGAATAACTACAACAATAGAAACTGCTCAGATTAACAGAATAGAAAAAGAGTTCTTAAATAAACCTTTCTAAGAAAAAGCTATCTAGAGCAAACCACAAAATGTCTCATTTATTGGGATAGTGGGGAGAAACAGGACCAGATAGATTTACAAGAGAATTATATCAAACACTCAAAGAACATTTAATTCCAATACTACATAAAATGTTTGGGAAAATATTGTAAAAGAAGTGTACCTACGATATTTATTATATGATGCAAATATTGTCATGATACTCAAACCAAGAAGAATCAAAACAGAAGAAAAGAAAGTGACAGTCAAATATTCCTAAAGAATATTAACGCAAAAAATTTAAATAAAATAATAGCAGTTCATCTATAGCAATATATCACAAAGATCATACACTATGATCGGGCTGGATTTACACTAGGAATTTAGGGTTGGTTCAATAGCAGTAAAATTATACACACACACCTATGTTTAAATATATGTATGTGCATACATATACATATTAATAACCAGAAAAATCATATGATTATTTTATTATTTAACAATTTTATTTAACAATTATTTAACAAAATACACACCTTTCCAATTAGGTCTGTGGTAAACCAAGGATATACACTATCGCATTATGGTTCCACAATATTGTGCTGGAGATATTAGCTATATGACAAGAAAAAGAAATTGAAGAAACAACCATTGCCAAAGAGAGAACAAAACTGTCACTCTTTGCAGAGGATATGACGGTTTTCTTACAGAACTCTAGAGAGAATAATAATAATAAATTCAATAAAGTTGCAGGTTATAAAATAAGCCCCTAAAAACCACCAACATTTCTGTATATTGGAAACTAAACTCAACAGGAAGAGATAGAGAAATTCCTTAGAAAGCAACTTAAATTGCCTCCAGCCTTCACCCCGCCCTCTGCCCTTCTCCTCCCACCGCCTAGGCAGCCCGAGCTGCACTAGTAACCCTGGTAGGGCTCATAGCTTCACCAGTGCTTCCTGAGCTGGCGATCACAGCCTCTGAGGAAGTAACCAGGAGCAATTGTGGTTGCCTAGAGACGATAGCCCTGGAAACCCGGATCCCTGCTCTATCTGCCCCTCTTCCAGCGTCCCTTCCCCCAAACCCCAGTTTCAGACGCTGGAGCGCCTCGGTCACCTCCCCAACTCTGTGGCCCAGCCACCTTCTGCTCCCATCACGGCGTTCGGGCTCCAAAAGTCCATCTTTAAGGAGGCCGCCCCTTGCAATTCCCACTGCCCCTTCGTGATGACAGAGAAGAGCATCTGCCCCAGAACCTCGCTGGGGTTTCTGGAGGGGAACCGTACCCGAGCATGTAGCACCGCACCCGAGAAAGTCAGGGAAGGCAAATGGGCCCAGGACTCTGTGGAGATTGAACAACACTTCAACAAAATGGGGGAAACAAATTTATTCTGTGGGATCTCTGGCACTCATCTCCCTATGACATACATCCCTCATGAGAATGTAAATCACTGGAATTTTGAATCAGATGTCTTCACTCTTGAAAGTAAAAACCTCCCACCTACAAAGAAGAGCATGGCAGGTGGCAAGCTGAAAAAGATTCATTTGGAAATGCCACTAGAACAACTGAAAGAATTTTGTTTGTCAGAGAACTCACGAAAAAGATCACAGAAGGATAGTAAACAAGAGAAGTTTAAATTCTGCAGTTATCTTCCTAATGAAGCAGTAATTATGCAGAATAAGGATTTTCAAAAATCTCCCTTGGAAACTGGCTTTAACGTAAATAACAATCGTCTAAGGTTCATTCTGAACCACTCACTACCATGTGGCTCCTCCTTTGGCAGACAAGCTGATTCTCATCCTGGACCTCAAAGACAGATGTCATTGAGTCTCCACTGGCCAAATGCTGATGGAGACTTTTGTAAAGACAAATATGAGCCCCAGAGTAACTCATCTTCAGCTCCAGAATACAATAATGACAAAACTTTATTCTCTTCAACTTGGAATACAAAATGTGGGAAAAATAGCATGGAAGAAAATCTAATTGATAAAAGTAATTTATCAGAGGATGAAAATGTAAGTGATACATCGCTCAATCACTTTAAAAAAATAGACTTGAACTTAAGGCCAGAAATAATAGATGACTTTGAAGAACCTTTCTCAGAACAGCCAAATCAAGTATTTTCATATCCTGATTTTCTCCCACCACCTTTTAATACTCTAGACCTGCATAAACTGGCCCTCTCAAAATCTAAAAAATGGAAATTGGCATTCAATCATGTAGAAAACTCCACTGAGAAGTTGATAAATCGTTTATTGGAGATGGAAAGAAAACAACATATGACTATACAAAAGGAGAGGCCAAAGATACCATTCAACTGTTCCACTCCTTTTGTTCCTGAATAATCCATTTCCTCCAAAGGCAGATCCAAAAAGAAGGCATCAAGACATCCTGGATCTTTGCCTCCTCATATAGCTTGCATAGATAAATGTAAAGAATCAAAAAAGAAGAGAGAGAGAAAAAAGAGAAAAACCTCTAGTTCTTGTAAACTTGAGAATACTTCAAAATGCTGTGATCTAGACTACTATCAGAAAGAAGCTCACCCACCATAATTAAACTCATTGTTACTTGTGATGAATTTTAAATTCTCATAGATTTCTAATTAAATCCATGACAAGAAGTTTCATCCAGATCAACTTCAAGTCCTTCCATTGCTCAAACAACTCATCCACTAGTTAGAATGGTTTCAACAAGATGTCCACAGTCAAAGTCTTTGCGCCAGTGTCATTCCTTTCTCTTTGTTGTCCTAAGACAAAAGGAAAAATAAACTATTATAGAGGGAAAAAAAAATATTGTCAAAAATATAGCTGTAAATAGACTTCTATATTTAGAAGAGGAATTGTTGGTCTCCTTTATTTACAACTATATGTGAAAAGTACTCAAACACTGACCAAAAATAACCCTTTTTCTGTTGTGATTCTCAATGGATAAAAATGTGGCACATCAAACCATTTGAAATATGATTTATCACTCCCAGTTACAAGTATTAAAAGCAAAACAAAGTAAACTAAAACAAAGATTACTTGAAGTGCAGTGATGGAAATTTTGTGAAAAATTATTGCTTTGTACTTCATGTAAATCTAAGAGCATTTGTCATGACATATTGGTAAACCTTTTGTGTTTTCATCACAAAGAAATAATTCATTAAATAAAATTCTAAAGACTGAACTTTTGTTGTGCCTATTTCTTAGTCTAATCGTACCAAATACAAAAAAAAAATTAGACAACTGATTTCAAAAAAAATAACTATAGACAGTATAAGATACTTGGGCATCTGCTTGCCAAGACACTCACAGGAACCACATGAACTACACTCTTTACACAAATAAAGACAGATCTAAATATTTAGAGAAATAATAATTACTCACGAGTAGGCTGAACAAATACAATAAAATTATAATACTACCTAAATTAATTTATTCAGTGCCATAACTGACAAATCATACCAACAAAGGATTACATTATAGAGCTAGAAAAGAATGTCAAAATTCATCTGGAGGAACAAAAATTCAAGAATATCAAGGGATATTGATATCAACGGAATAAATGAAAAGACAGTGGGAGGGCAGAGGCCTAGCAGTACAAGATCTCAAACTGTAGTTCAAAGCTGTAATTACTGAACCATTTTGCTACTGAGTAAGAAATAGAGAGGTTTATCAGTGGAACAGATTAAATATACAATATATAGAAACAAACCATCATAGTAACTATTAACAAATCTAATGATCCCAGCAATTGTGGCCAAAACTAATTATATTTACAACAAAACAAAGCAAAACAAAAACGCTAGTGGGAAAGCTGGAAACTAATCTGGCAAAAATTAAGTATAGACTAACACCTCTCACCATCTACCAAGATAGTCTCCAAATGGGAACATGATTTAGACATAAAGGGTTTAGTCATAAGCAAATTAGAGGAGCATAGAAGAAATTCTCTGTCTAAGGATCTATGGATGGGGAAGATTTTATGACTAACCAACAGAGAGATTAACAAAAAGTAAAATGGATGATTTTTAGTAAATAAAAAGTTTTGCATAATGAAAACCAATAAAACTAAAATTAGAAGAGAAGCAAAAAAAATGGGGGGGATGTAAAAGTATTGAGGGATAAATATGCAAGGTAACCGAATGAAGAAAAGATACCAAAGGTATAGAAAAGTTTAAACCTCATTCAAATATAAACAAAACAACTTAATGGCTATCAGTGATTGTGTACATATATGTTTTTCCCCCATCTATATAACATTTTTATAAGAACCATCTGCTCTTTCATTGAGCAATGAGGCTGTTCATAAGGAACAAATACATTCTTGTTAGAGATATGCCATAGTAGACTACATATTCAAAATAATCCTATTAACTGAAAGATGTGGGGAAAAAAATAATAAAAAAAAAAAACTACTGACCTTTCAAGTTTTCTTAGGCCAGAAAAATGTCTTACCCTGATCCTTTTTTTTCTTTGTCCCTCCAAAATTTGGTTTGAGGAATTATTTTAAAGTTGTTTATAGGGGAATGTTGAGAGAGTTCAGCTTGGTTGCCACTAATCTACCATATCGGCTCTACCCCTTCTAGAGATTTTATTTTTCAAAAGAAAAGCAACATTGCTAACCTCGATTGAGGACCTTTTCATCATTAATGTCATATGAAGCATGAGACACGGAAGAATACACATGCTAAATAAGTTCACTACTGTTATGAAGAATATCCAGAAGATACTTCAATTTGGAAAGGGATTCTCCATAGAAAATGTGGTCCCGAGAATTTTCCTGTTCTGTGATGACATAGTGCTAGTTGAATCAAATCAAGGAACGTTGCAGAGTAACCAAGATGAGATATATATGCACTCAAAAGATTTTGGCTTAACTATGCACAAAGAAAACAAAAAAAAAATGAAGAATTAATACTGTTCTGATTGAAATGGATAGATAGTCAACATAAGTTTACCTATCAGTACACATATTTAAAACTGAGACAGCAAATTGACAATAAATTGGGCCTAAAATTAAAGAGGAGAAATGAGTTGACTGTTTTGTCTTTTGGAAATGATAGAACTCCATTAATGATCCCAAAGTTCTACCAGAAACAAAAGACATGTATTTTAATACCAATATTCCACTAGTGTTGTTGTTTCCAATTAGCTAAAAATCAGTGTCACTCACAGGACAATGGAAAGGTAAATATCAGGCATGAGAAGGCTGCAAAACTTAACAAATATGGGTCTCTAAAGAATAACTCTGTAGAGAATGTCATCAAGGAAATATATGAATATAAACAAAATAGGTTATTCAAGTAGCAAGAGTGACAGATTGATGTGCTCCATACTTTTCCTTGCAAAGTCAGAAGAAAATAAGGAAAGCTCCTGGCACATTTGTTAGGCCCTCTGGAGTCAACATTTAAAAGGATTTAAACAAGGGTTTCATAATACTAATAGGCACAGTAAGCTTGCATCATTGGAAGGAATATCTGCATTGACGAGATCATAAATGCACTGTAAGATTTACAATATACTTTCTTCGTAATAAGCCTATAGTACAGGTATACACCTCTAAGAGGTAGATGAATTAAACTCAACATAGACAGTAATAATGTTTCTATCATTTTCCTGTTAAATCTTTTTTTTCCCCTTTGCAACAGCTCTCATATAAAACTTTTCCTCTTAAGTTCACATGGACACCAATCTAGGATAGGCCCTCATCACTTTCCACCTAGACTATTATACTAGCAATATAATTGATCTCCCTGCCTCAAGTCTCTTCCCATTCTAATACACCCTTTATTCAGTTGCCAGTATGATTTTCCTGAACTGTAGTTTTGACCATATCATCCAGCTACTCAATAAAATCCAATGACTTCTTCTTAACACATAATCAGATATAAAATACTTTTAGCCCTTTACAACCTGGCCCTATTCTACTCAAGCTTTTTTCCCCTCTGTGTACTCTCCCATATACCTTCTCTGGGGTACTTTCTCTTCCTCACTCATGATCCTTTAGTTTCCAAATCTATATACATTTGCACTGGCTGTCTCTCATATCTACAACATTCTGCCCATTCATCTCTACCTTTAATTTCCTTGTTTTCATTCATGACTCAGATCAAAGTTCATCTATAGGAGGCCTTTCATGGTCCACCCATTCACTAGTACCTTCCTATATCAGGTTACCTTACATTTCCTCTGTCTATATCTTGTATATATTTATTAAAAGACATGCTCCCCCATTGAGATGTAAGCTCCTTGGGGAGAAGGACTGTTCTGTGCCTTCCTCTACATCTCTAGTGTTTAGCATAGAGCTAGCTGACTTTACCTTCCCAATCATTTCTGTTATACCAGCTTTTTTTTTAAACTGCAAATTGACAATTGTGGTTTTTTTCTTTGTTTTTATAGAACAATTTGTGACTTTGCAGAGGTTAGTCCATTTTTATTTAGCTGTTTCTCTAAGGAAACACATTTGAGAAATACTATAAATTTTATCGTGGCAGTGGCTCAGGTTGCTAACCTTGTATGAGAAAACAGAACATTTATATATGAGGCATTAAAACCTTTCCATTTCTTTCTATGAGTCAAATTCTTCTTCCCACTCACCTTTTAAAAGTCCACTTTTCCTCCTCATAATTCCATTTTCTTTTATTATATGAGGGCTTCTGCAGTAGTTTTTATTTTGTGTTTTGTATTCAGCGCTATGGCCTAAGACCACTTAACCTTGACTGGGTGGATGATCTGGGGCTTGTTACTAGGATCTCTGTCATCATATTCTTCTCAGTCTTACTAATAAGTTAGTAATACCTTCTTAAATGACTTAAGTGTTTCATTAACTTGGCTTACTATTGTAATTATCCATAGCATGTTTCTATGCTCTAGTAATCTTTGAAGCTATCTGTTTTATAAATATTTGGTAAGCAGTAGGCTAATTAGGGTGTCTCTTTGGGAGTGAGGGCAGGGGGGACAAAAACACTTGTCTGATTGGTAGAGAACAGACTGATAATACCATAGGCTTTTTTCCTGCCCCTGTAACTCCTTAGTTTGAGGAGTTTATTTTGGTGTCAAAGTATCTTAGTTGTTGATGCCTCAGAGATGTAATATCTTAGCTACCCAGTAATTGTTCTTTTTATCCTCCTTGCCACTTTCTGTGTTCTGGTCTTTTCATTACTGTGAATTTCTTGTTCCTGCAGTGCATACTTATCCTTTACTTACTGTTGTTCCTTTCTTTCTAGTTTCTGTATTCTCCTGGTACTTTCATTTCTATTGTTGATCACTTCCTTGCAATCTATACTTCAGGATACCCAGATGTAGTAGGAAGGCCGAATTTATAATCTCAAATATAATCATGTATGTGTTTGAATGGTTCGAAATTGCAAGGTATGAGAGGTTCTCTAAGGAGAAAACAACAAGAAATTTATTTAGGCCCCACCGCAGCTGATCCATGAACCAGCC
>CM053622.1:488364568-488381756 GCA_028646595.1 Phalanger gymnotis
TTTCTTTCTTTCTTTCTTTCTTTCTTTCTTTCTTTCTTTCTTTCTTTCTTTCTTTCTTTCTTTCTTTCTTTCTTTCTTTCTTTCTTTCTTTCCTTCCATCTCTCTCTTTCTTTCTTTCCTTCCTTTCTTTGTTTGTTTCTTTCTTTTTCTCTTCACTGTGTATTCAAACCTCCTTCATTTGCTTCATATGAAAATTACTTGACTTTATGCATAGCCTACTCTCTTTACCTCTTCTTTTATGTCAGTATGGTCTTCTAATGCACCCTAATTAAGTGCCTTCTACCACCTTATTTCTTCTCTATTTCCTAATATAGTAATTTCCCCTTCCATTTTCTTTTTTTCATAGGTTTGTCAAAAATGGACAAAGCCACTCCAGGCTGCTTTGTCTTATTTACTCTCTGTGTGGCCCTTGAATCAATTAGGGTTCTGGGGTCAGAGGTATTTCTTCTCCATCATTAGAATGTAAATACTTCATCCTAAAGTTGTTTCCAATTGATTTAATATTTTTATCTATCTTGTTGTCCTTGACTCCTCTCACCTGCACTTCAAAATGTCTTCTAAGCTCTGTTTTCCTTCATCAAGAGTACTCAAAAGTTTTCTGATTATTCCAGGTTAATTTTTCCCTATCAGTTAATATTTGATTTTGTCGCAAGTTATTCTTGATTGTAGATTTAATTATCATTTCTATGCTGATGATTCTCAAATCTACTTATCCTGTCCCCATCTGTCTGCTGACCTCTGATATTACATCTCCAGTTGCCTTTTAGACATCTCAAGTTGGGTGTGCATTGGACATACCAAACTCACATGTCCGAAATAGAACATGTTATCTTTCCCCCTAAACCCTTCCCCATTCCTATTTGCTTTGTTATGGTAGAGGGCAACATCTTCACCCCAGGCCCTCAGGCTTGCAACCAAAGAATCATACTGGATTCCTGTGATGTTGATGTGATTAGAGATCTTCTCTGCCCATTTAATAGGCCTCAGGTGGGGCTAGTCAAGGGAAGCTTGATTAGGGGAAGCTTGTTTATAGTAAGGCCCACACTCTTGCTAACTAGGTATGAGGCCCCAGGCCCATACTGCTTTGCTAACTAGGTGCAAAGCCCCAGGTCATACCCTTTTTGTTAACTAGTGGAGGGGAAGTTTACAGGATGGCTTGGCTCCTTGCTGTGATAATGTGTTTTATTTTCCTTACTTTTACGTTGAAGTGGACTTACTGGTTTTGGGATACAATTATTGCTATGTTGACTTAGAATTATTGGTTTTGGGGTTTGATTCTCTGATGTCTGAATGATTATTTTCCTTCTTTTGCCTTCTATATAGAGAGTCTCTTATATTTTACAATTCTGAACTATACAGGCATATTCATGGTCACCATCACTATTGTGAATCTTACCTTACTGATACAATTCCTCATTATTTCTCATTCCCTTTATCCAATTTATTTCTAGAATCTCTAGATTTTGCCTTTGCTCCATTACTAGAACATGGTCCCCCTTTTTCCTTTATCATTGCTACTACTCTAGTGCAAGCTATTATCACTTCTTGCCTGGATTATTGCAATGACCTAAATTCCTGGAACTTCATAGGTACTAAATAAATATTGATTGATTAGTGAATTATAATTTGCATTTTGAAATATGATATTTTAAGCTGTCTTCTCATTCTTCGAGTTAGTGACCAACTCTGTGTTATCCTGATTGTGGCTCCTTGGTACATGAACTCTTGCTTTCCCCTGTACTTCATGTATTTATTTTTTTCTTCCTTGATCTAGAAGGTCTAGATTTTGAGTATGATGTTACAAGGATTTATTATGTTGGTCTTTCTTTCAGGAGATGATTTGTGGTTTCTGCAAGAAAACCTAGGAGAGTTTGTGGAAAATATATAATTTTTATTTAAGGCTTTTCCTATTGATGATTTTGTTTTGTTTTGTTTTCTGGAGGCTCTTTTGTTCTATGGTATATATTTCTTATTTTATTTCTCTCCCCCCTTCCAGGGTTCTTAGTTTTCCAAGTTTATTTCCTGATTTGGGACTTTGTTTTGAAGCCAGAATCTCTGCAATTTTGGAAAGAATGACAGGCCTTCTTTGGTACTGATGTATTTTATCTTGATGCTGGCTAATGATTCCTGCCTTCTAGTCCCTTAAGAGTGGCTGACCAGCATGATCCCTGAGAGTAGTGTATGTATATCAATGTACTTTGTGGCATCTGGGCAATTTTTTTTGGACACCCTATCTTGTGGTAGTCAGATCTAGGGTAGAATATGACCAATACTTTTCTTATCCATGCTCTGGTTTGACATTACATTAAAACATTTTTAGGTATCCTTGGTTGGATCCCTGGTGTCCTTATTCTTAACTCCCATCTCCTTGAGCCTGGTACATAGCTTGAGGATCTAGGCTTCTTGGGATTTCCAATAATGTGCAAACTTAAAGATTTCTGTAAATTGTTGTTCCTTGGCCAGAGTTTTCTGTTTGGATCCCTTCCCCAGTGAATATAAATTTCTTCTTTTCTCTTCATGTAGACTTGGGCTGGTAAAATACAATTGAGATAGTTTCCCCCTGAATTTATTGATCATTTCTCCATCTATTGCTCTTTTAAAATCCTCTTTGTAGTTGTAAGAGATCTCGGCTAGACTGTTTCTAATTGGTCACCGTCCTGAGGAAGACCTCATTAGATTTGGTATATGGAAGCATTATTAATGATAATTCACAAAATTGTTATTGGTTCACTTGGGAAGTACATTGTAGTGAAGATTTGTGTTGTGTGTTTTAAAAGATGACCACTGAGGTCTTTTCCAACTCTGACACCTTGTGATAATGCTCCCACCCCAAACCCACCTTACTAGCAGCTTCTAGAGCCACAATATTTGTGCTGTTCCTCAAATATTTTATATGCCTAAGTGTTCACTAGTTGATCCAGTTTAAGCCTGCTTCTAAGAACCAAGGGAAACTGAATGCCTGCTATCTTAGCAGCATATTAAGGAATTTTTACTATATTTTGATAACTTTTAGATCCAATACATTATAACCTTTTTCTTGATGATTTTTACATTATAGAAGAGTCCTGAGAGTCTCTACCACTACCCTTGATATTTAAACTTTCCTTTAAAGCAATCCAAATTTGCTATATTTGCCCTACAAAGAAGGGGTGAATGCATGAGAGCTGCCAAGGAAGACTAAAGAGTAAGAACAAAGTTTAATTGGTTTCTTGCTGTCTGATACTTAAGTCATATATGCAGAAGTCATATTATTACTTTCAAGTACCATTTGCAGCTTTTTGAGCTGTTCCATTGTCATGATAAATGTTTTTAGGAGCATTTGTTTGGAGAGCAGACACATTCATAAATGTATCCAATTTTCTCTAATGCAACTTTCATTTACAATGAGATTTATGTCACTTAAAAAAACAGGAAATTGGTTTCCTCATTAACCAGAAACAGATTTGCCCTCTCTTATTTCAGATTAAAGAATTTGCTGCTTGGGTGAAGGTGGGCTTGTAAATTAGCAGCAAATTAAATATAAAATGTCAGAAAAGAAAAAAAATGCTTCATTATTTCTCATTATCAAGAAAATGAAATGGAAAAATTGCATTTAAAAAATCAACTCAACTCCCCATAGTGATGAAATAGAAAAATGAAAAAATCAGATTTTCTGATGATCTCTTGAATCCATAGTTCATAGGATCAGAGACTTAGAGCTGGATGAAGCCACAGCAGTGAACTTATCCAAATCTTTCATTTTAAAAATCATGATAAGCTCATAGATTTAGAGGTGGAAATGATTTTAGAGGCCAACTTGTCCAAACTTTTCATTTTATAACTGAGGAAATTGAGGCCCAGAGACATCAAGTAACTTGTTCCTTTTTATACAGGTAGATAATTGCCATTTATATAACATTTTAAATTTTGTAAAGCATTTTATATGCATTTTCTTACTATATCTTTATAATAGCCATGTAAAGTAGATATAATTAATATCCTCACTTTACAATTGAGAAAACTGAACCTCATAGAAGTAAAATGACTTGCCTAGGATCACACAGTTTATAAGATTCAAACATTTCTTTTTCATACCAAGTCTTAAACTGTACACTGTTTGAACTTAGATCCTTTAAGATCAAATTAGCATGTTTTCACTATCCCCATATTATGTTTCAGTTCAAAATGATAATATTTTTATCCATATGACTACATGGAAGACAATGATGTGGTTTGATCTTTAAATCTCTCTCTCTCTCTCTCTCTCTCTCTCTCTCTCTCTCTCTCTCTCCCCACCCCCCTCACAATGTGATCCTAAGCAAGTCATTTTACTCCATAAAGCTCAATTTTGTCAACTGTAAAATGAGGGTATATTTTTATCTATCTACTTTACATGGCTATTGTAAAGATCCAGAAAGAAAACATATATAAAGTGCTTTACAAAATTTAAAGTGATATCTAAACAATAAATATCTACCTGTGTAAAAATGAGGTTACTTGATATCTCTGGGCCTTAGTTTCCTCAGTTATAAGATGAAAAGGATGGATAAGTTGACATCTCAACTTGTTTCCAAGAATAATTAAATAATAAATACAGACACAGACACACACATGCACATACACACAAACAGATATACACACACACACACATACTCCACAGGTCATTTGATTATTGGAGAAATCCCTAGGGTCCTAATTTAGAGTGACAAGGGACCTTCCTGACTACATCTTTTCAGCCTCTTTATTTTACAGATGAAGAAGCTAGAAATGTCAAAGCCATAATTTGAATCCAGTTCACCTGACTTAAAAATTTATCTTCTTTTGGGGCAAAGTGACAGTTCTGTGTCTGTTGCTACTTGGGATTAGATTATTAAAGTACAATTACACTTGTTTTTCACTTAAATTAATTACAAATAATGATTCAAATCAGGAGGTAGTAGGTGAGTCATTAGGCTTTTTTCTAAAAAATTATGAAATAAGAAATAAGATTCATAAAAGAAAAAGAAGGTATACACACATTTTCGATATTCTTTAGGGAGAAGAGGTATTTGGAGCAAAAGGGAATGATAAGTTAGTGTGACAGTGGAGAAAATGACACAAAGGACAGTGGAGGAAATGACACAAGCTGCAGATACTCCAAAGAAAAGAAAAATAGAGAAAAGAAGACAAGTTATCAGGGGTGGCTTGTGGAGTACCTCTGCTTCTTACCTTTCTCGGATTGTACTGCTTCATTATCAGTGAATGAGCTTTGAAGAGTAATTAGGGTCCTATAAATCCTGTCTAATGAGCAGTCACTAAAGGAGGTAATCAACAAATACACTTATAGTTTACTGGCAGCAGCAAACCTGTGAGTAGAAAATTAATGGCATTTGAAACTACCTCCTTAGTTCCCTAGATAACTTGACTTTGACCCTCTAGGAGTCTGTCATGGGGAAGCCATGGGGGATGTGTTGGCCACAAGAAAGATTTGGGGATATTTGTCCAATCCAACATTTGGAAAACATGACACTTCTGGTGTTCCTAGTTGAGACCCGGCATCTGAACTATGTCCAGGAACTTCTAGATTTGGGGCATGCCCATAGACTCAGTGTGGATGGCTGTCATGTGGAAGAAGCTTCTGGCACAAAACTGGCTGTTTTTTTTTTCTGTTTTGATTATTTTACTTTTACTTCTTTGGTCATAAGCAAGGTCTGCAAAAAGTTAAGTCATGCTTCTGTGGTGGCCTTCCTTATGTCATGTTTACATGATTATAGTCTATGGAAATACAACAGATCAAGGAGCAGGTGAATTTTTCCAGGAGGGGTAGGGAGCTTGAGCAAAGATTCTGATTGTATAGAACCACACTGACCATATATCTCTACAGTTCCAAGGAATGCAGATACTGACCGAAAAAGAGTACAGATAAAGAATAGAGATAGCAGCTCTCCAATAACCGTTGAGAGACAGGCATTTTACGTGAGTACCCATTAGTTTTAGTTGGAGTGTACAGCCTTTAGGGTAAGTGTGGGATTGACAACAAGGCTATCATCATTGAAAGGGGTCATTTAATACAAAAGTGTGTCTGCTGCTGAGTTAAAGGAAGAAATAGACTACCAATTAGTAAAAGTCAGTTTAATAGGTTTTTGCATATTCGTACTAGATTAAATCTTTTCCGAATGTTAATATTTAAAATTCTATTTAAATACTAGGCAGCTTGGCTAGACAGCATAAAGGGCATTGGATTTAGAGGCAAAGAATCTAATTTGATATTTGTGCTCTGTGACTTACAAGTTATTTGATCTTGAATTGGCCATTCGGCTTCTATAGTTCTTCGTCTTCTTGTCTGTTAAATAAGGGTATTGGACTACATGAAATCAACATTCCCTTCCAGCTCTAAATTCCATTAGCCTATGATCATATCCTATGATCTTCTCCCTACTTTTCTCTGTCAATTTCTTATTGAGTGGAGTTTAAACTAACATACTGCCCCTATGAATCACTTGCTGAAAGGTCCCAAGGATTGCTAAAGAGGAAAGAAAATCAATTGCTTTTGAAATCCCTTTCTGGAGCACTGATGTTAACACCCCATTGAGAAGTAGACACTTAAGCTAACTTAATTACCACAAAGAAACTCCAGAGTCATTTTAGCTAGATGCAAGAATAGTTCTCAAGACATTTACACAGATAGAAGCAATACTTTGCAGGTGTTGCCCAAATTTCTGCCTAAAAATAGTCAAACTTTCTTCTCATGTATCTTAGGGTCCTTATAAGTTCTTATGATGATCCAAGGAGTTATGTAAAACATATTTTAAAGAAACCCCTTCCACTCCAATTCTGATATCTACTGGATAAGCCACTTCTCTGTGGCCTTTTTTTTTAACATTGCATAAAATGGACTTTTTATTACACAAACTTTATGGTTCCTTTCAATTGTAAATTCTATTATCTTATGATCCTGTTGATTTGGAGAGAAACCCCTCCTAAAAATTTGGGGTGATATAATGAAGAGAAAAAATATCCTTTCCTAGTACTAGAAACTAACAAATTATTATTCTATATTATTTTAAATTATTCAATATTTAAATAATAAACACATAGGTTTTAATTAGTCCTTATTAATATTCAAAAGAAAAAAATCATTTCTCTGCAAAAGGATTTAAATTGTTTGTGTTTTATGATCATTGATCACCACAAATCTATAGACAAGACCTATATTTAAAGAGCCATATTCCTATTAGTCTTTTAATCTCCATAACCTATACATTCCTTGGAAGGAGAATGCCAGGTTAGCTATGTAGTATTTACCAAAGTCAATTCAAAATAATGCCCATTTGCCTGTGCATACTTTCCTTTTTTATTGTTATAGATGGGTGATCCAAAGAATGTTTCGGATCATCATTTTAGATTTGATAATCTCATGTAGAAAAGCCTTTGTTTCACATTCATCTGTCTATAGTGCAGTATTATATTCCTGGATATAAGGTATAATCAAAAGAATTGAGGATTGGAATAGCTCTCCAACATCTGCACATTATATAGGCAAAAGGAATTATGAATACAGAAGCATCAACATATAATTAAAGACCACACCAATTTGAATTAAACTGTCTGAAAAATATTACTTGCAGAAATATATTGTTCTGGGCAAAGGAATAGCCTTGGTTATTTTCACTTCTAATTAACTGGACTAATTTCGCAATTATACAAAGAGAAAGCAAGATTAAAATTCCCTACAAAGCATGTTGCTGTAGCAGAGATTGCAATACTGAGTGTCGAATTGTGCCTCTCATGTCCAGTGAAGTCAATACTTCTGCATGGTCTATGACACAAGCATGACCTTTTTTTTCACTAGCAATAGTATGCCAGTTTCTTACTTTTAGGTCAGAATCTGGGGTTTTATCAAGTTATATCATTTCCACTTGGGAAAATGATGCAGATTTCCTTGGGTTGGTGGGAAAAGAAGTGTTCGTGCTCATAGTCACACAGCTAATATTTGTCAGATTCAGAAATTGATTCCATGTCTGCCTAACAACAAGACCTCCCTATCCATTACGTTATGTTATGTCATATTCTGCCATATCATATTTAGGATATCTTCTCATCAATCACCAAAATCTGCTTCCCTCTGTCTCACAGTATTTTCACAACCTTCTGCCATGTTTAGTATGCACAGAGGGATTTGTAAAATATGTATTGCAGTGCTTGACCTGCTTTTCAATCCTAAGTGTGTGTGAATATGACATAATTTATTTTCCTCAAGTCACTTATTTCACACATTTTCATGCATTTATCGTCTTCTTTCCCATGTGATCTGAACTTTAGCTGGTACAAGGTGAAATGACCTAAATAGGAACAACAGTCATACCAACCAATGATTTTTTTCAGCCCTATCTGACAGTGCTAGACAGCTGTGCTGAGTGGATTTAGATTTGATTTAGCATCTCTGCCAATTTTATTATTCTTTACAGTATATAAAAAAGATTATTAGGTAGATCAAAATAAAATTAATTATATGAATTAGTCTGTCTAACTGTGACTTACATGGACCCATGAAGAAAAATAATCATCCTAAAAAATAGAGGTATCCTGAATGCACAGGTGTTTCACTTCAGTGAATAATTGCTCTCTTCATCGTATCCCTCCCCCATCTCGAGCCTTTCTCATTTACAAAGCTGTCAGGAGAGAGTGGATTGAATCTGACTTGGCAGAGATGGAGAAGAGATCTGACTGTATAATAGACACTGTGCTGCTGTTACTTGCTTTACAATCAGGCTCCCTCGAGCAACAGCTTGTGACAGAAGAAAGAGCATCAGATTTTACAATACCACTAGACACTACTTCAATTTGCATCACAGATTTTCAGTATTCTTACTAGAAGGTTGACCTGACCTTCAGAATATCTTCTATCTACCTGTGATAAAAAGAGGATTTTGTGAGTTGTTAACCTCTAAATGCCGGTGGAAGAAGAATGCAGTGCCCTTTTACTTAGTACCATGAGAAATATTTTGATATCTTTTGATAAGAAGTCACATAATTTAATGTTTCATGCATACAAGAACAATTTAAACTATAGATATGCCTTGTTTTTTTTCACCAGTAGTATTTGTGTTCCATTGTGAAAAAAAATAATATGGAATATTTGATTATTTTTCCTCCATAACTTCAACTAGAGTTACTAGTGTCCTTTATTCCTGTAGGAAGATAACAGGTTTGGAGTTTTAAAATATTTTGTTTTTCTTAAAGACATAAACCTATTTTTCTACTTGTTGGTACTATAGGATTTCTATATACAATAAAATATAGCACAATGTAACGTTTCAATATTTCCTGTTGTGTGGAGAGCAACCCACAAAGTTCAACTCATTCTTCAAGCTGATATGGAGGAGACCTGGGATTCACAAAATACCATAAGCTCCGGCAAGTTTTACCCTCCTGGAAAGGTTTGTGTATGGAGCTGGCAGAAGACCATGTCTTCCGGGGGAGGCTTAAGTAAGGATCGAGATGGTCATCACCATTTAGTTGGGAACTTAATGATGAATGCTTTGGCCATGGCAAACCAAGAAACAACAAAAGTACAAAATTGGCCTAAGTTCTTTATAGCCCTTTATGTGTCTGCAGTGACCTGGATAGGTTTACTAAGAATCAGACAGTTTCTAGATGATCTACAAACATTAACTTAGCTATTAGTACTCTAAATATAAGATCTTTGGTCTATGACTTAAGAATAGACATACTATATCATATCAATCTTGACATTCTTAAAATGCCCACACACAGGTTGAAAAGGCAGAGAAATTCTACAAAGATGATATTAATTCTTAAATATAGCAAGATATAACTTGATTTTCACCAACTTCAAATGTGAATTACTAAAGGACTATGAAATACAATGGAAAATATAGATTAAGAATTAGGAACGAGAGAGGTCAAATATTCTTTATTGTTGAGAAGACCCAAATCTATGCATTAGGGATACTCTCTTCCAAAAAAAATTGAGGGGTTCTCTGAATGCTAAAAATGAAATAACATTTAAAAATAATTTTATATCAAAAACCACGACACTACTCATTTTAATATGTGACCATTATGAATCACCTGTATTCAGTCAAGGCGATGATTTGTTAGATAGAAGATCAAAATTAATATAACACTTAAAGGAAAAAATATATACGTATGAATACATATATACATAAATACATGAAGGATAATTAATGCAGCTCCAACCTAGGTCAAGGTAAAAAGTTATTGATGGCAAAAAATAGTCACTGAGTAGGAAAAAGGACATTAATACTGATTATCACAATTTCATACAGAATTTTAACCAATGCAAATCAATGGTCATAATGTAGAGAACAAAAAAGCCCATTATCTGTCTTGCCAGAAAATATTTGATATCCTTGTCAAGTGGAGAGATATGGCAGTCAAGGGCAGCACTGGTTTAGAATATAAACTTGTTTGTGAAATTTAAAGGAGAAGGATAGTGGAAGATTATGAGCTGCATTGCCTCATAAAACAGCAAGAAGCAGTGAAGGGGAAAACCTTTTTAAAGGAAGCTTGGCAAGAGACCTAACTAAGCAAAGTCATCTCAAGGGCATTTAAGAATGAAACTACAAGAACAACAAACCAATGAAAAATGAAAAAAAAAGGTGAAATATTTTATAACTTTCCCCCCCTTTATGTCACAGATAATGTGACAATTATATTTAGTAATGCATAAAGAAGGGTAAATGGTGTCAAAGAAAATAAAGATAAAATATAAAAATAAACACAAAAAAAGATAAAACACAACTGGATTAGCCCACATACACAGACGGGGAAGTGCTTGCTGGAGGTGACATAATTTTGAGAGCATAGTGTAATCTTTTTGGTTTCCCCTCATAGAATTTGAAAGAAGGAAGAATATCAAGATGTACAAAAACAAAAGAAACAAGATAAGAATAATCTTGTACCTAATAATTATCCCTCCTCCGAATATAGCAAAACTCAAGAATATGAACAAATTTTAATTTATATGTCTACTTTTCCACCACTACACTTGTTTTGTTCAAATAAGGTATGTCCTCATAAAGGATATTTTTATGATAGTTTTAGCCAGGATTAGACAGTCTTTTTTGTAAGCAATATTCCACAGAAGACCACACATTTGCAATGATAATTCACCAAAAGATTCAGAGAATACAGGATCCTACTATGATCATCATTTTAGCTATTTTTTTAATTTTGTAGAATTATGTCACCTTAAAATGATTTCCTTTAGCAACGTGTCTCCCCTTCATAAGTTAAAATCCTATAGGACGCTTTGAAAGATGTGAAGAGAAACAACTTTGCTTTATTTCCCTTTGACAATTTATAACAAGTGAGACATAAAACACAGTCTTTTGCTTGCCATTTTCATGGAAGAAATCTGACTTGAATTGAAGAGTGAATCCCTCTAGATAATGACATCCTCAAGATGTTTCTGTTTGCAGATGGTGCAAATTCTTTCTGCTAATGCTACCAAACTGAGGAACATTATAGAGCCTCTTAAATAGATCCAGAAGTGCTCAAGAGAATTTTTCCTAACCATCATCAACATAGGAAAAACAAAGTGAATCAAAACTGCTCATTGTCCACCTGTGGCATTCAATTGTACATGTAAGCTACAGAGCTTATCTGTCAGTGCACAGAAATGTAGTAGACACAGCCAAGGGAAAATGAACCTGGCCCAAAACTGAAGAAGGAGGCAGAAGACTAGATGCCCTTTTGAAAATTGCAAAGTTATTTTAAAGATTGTCAAGTTTCTCTCTATTAAAAAAATCTTTCAATAAAATTGTATGGCTAGGACACAATGCCAATCTCTGAATAATTAAAATTAAGTACTGGCTAATGGAAAATGAGGATTCACATCATATATATCTATAGATACAGATATGTACAGATATATCTATCCAGACTGCAATACAAATAATGTGTTTTGAAAGACAAGCCATAAAATGGATGATATCAGAGAAATGTATGACAGGAAAAAGAAAAAAATATAGTCTGATAACACAGTAAGAGTGTGGGTCAACTTATGGGCAGGTTGAACAATTCATTTATATTCACATAATGTGAAGAGAATATGAAAAAAATTCCCCATATTTTGGGTGCAAAATGTAGCAAATTTATGACAGTATATGGATGAACTTCATTCAGAAAGGCTACTGTATATGGGCTGCAATCTAAAAAAAAGTGGTATGGGAAGTTTGAAGGACAAAATTGGAGGAATTACATAAGGTTATCAGGTCATCTTCCTATGTATTCTGTAGATGCTGTTTTTTTTTTTTTACATTCTACAGTTATATGTTGCAGAGTTTCTACCACTAGTTTATATAATCTATAGTGATCTCAGAGTCTGGGCTAAGGATAATCTTTTTGTAATTCCTATTGAAAATGACCTGGTTCTGAACTGCTGGTATAAAATTCTCCTTACTTCACATAAACAAATCTACATGATCATTCAATTCTTCTTCATCTATCAGGATACTAGGGTGTTTGTAAAGATTAGTTTCATCTACTGGTAAAATGGGATCCTCAAATTTAAACATAAAGTCTTCAAGCTCTGTCATTGGTACGGTGCTATATATTAAAAATTGTAAACTTATCAAAATTCAAACATTTCATTTTTTTTTCTTTTCCTTCTTCACCACAATGGTACATGAAAATGTTAAATTTGGAATCAGAGAACCTGGTTTACAATCCCCGGTCTAACTTTTAGCAACTTTGTCACCTTGGACAAGTCATTTTACTTCTCTGTTACTCAGTTTCCTCACTTCTAAACTGAGCAGATTGAAACAGAAACCCTTTAAATTCTCCTTTGCCTCTAAATCTATGATCTCATATTGGAAAATCCAAATGGTAAGGATTTTTTTGTCTAATTCTTTTTTTATTCTTCTTCCTCAGCATCTAGCATAGGCCTTTAACTATAGTAAAGACACAATAAATGTTTATTTAATTGAAATAAATTTAAATATTTCCCCTCAGAACCATTGTTTTGAGTAGGAGGAAGTACATATACCATTGGTACAAAGATCTAAATTATGACTGTTCTATGGAGTAGAGCTTAAGGTCAAGAGTATCCTAGAAGGCTTCAGTGAAATATGTCTGTGCATTTTGCAATTGTCAAGGGTGATGGCAAAGGATTGTATAAAAAGCAGTATTGTATCACTGGCACTGAAATCACAAAGGAATGGGGAGAATGACCCAGAAGCAGGGAGATAACAAAGAGAAGGATGGCATAAGAAGATTGGGAGTTCTATCAAAGGAAGAAAATTTGCTAAATTCTCGTTTCCAATCCAGCTGTAACCTTTGGGCTTTTCTGGCTAGCTCAGTCTCTGTCCCAGGAATCTCATCACTGGGAAATCTCAGCATGCTGCAAGATCGAATCAGCTTTGGTTAAACATCTCCTTAGTAATCTTTGGCCGGCTGACTGCAGAGTGGATTTATGAGCTCTAAAACCTCCATTTAAGGAGGGTTCCCCAGAGAGATCAGCCATCTCTTCATTTCCCAACCAACTGAGCTCCTTTGGATTTCTTTAGTTTTTTCCAACTTGCACTAACTCCCCTCCACTCATCCAAAGTGGGTACATTCTTCCCTCCTACACTTTTCAGCTTCCTTTTCTGTATTATCTTCCCCCATTAAATTGTAAGCTCTTTGAGGTCAAAGACTGTCTTTGTCTTTCGTATTTGCATCCCCAGGGCTTAGCACACTGCCTGGCACACGGTAGTGCTTAATAAATGTTTATTGACTGACTGATAACTCTAATTGGATTTTTCCCTTTGATTGGATGGCTTCTTCCAGAATGTTCATTCAAAAAGGGCACGCATGAAGCTTCATCTTCCCCCAGGCTATCATCTATGCATTTCTACCATGCTCTTGTGTCAGGTTCCTTCTTCCATTTTCAGCTTCCCTTTATATTTTGTCTGCCCTAGTTAGAATCGAAGGTCTTTGAAAGCAAGGATTGTCTTTCTTTTAGCTTGTATTTGTATCTTTTATCACATTGCCTGGTACATAGTAAGTACTTAATAAATGTTTGCTGATTCACTGAATGAGTTCTAGTAATAGCACAGACATAAAAATAGTAGTAGAAAGTAGGGAGTATGTTTGCTCTTCCTGTGAGATTGACAAGGTGGGAGTAGAATTAACTTTCACTCAAAATAGATCCACCAAGAAGTTATCATCATTTTATTCAACCAAAAAATTAACAAACATTTATTATGTGTTTACTCTACGCCAGGCACTGAGCTAGGCTCTGGCAATACAAATAAAAATGAAACAATCCTTACTCTCAACAACCTTACATTCTAATTTGATAGTAAGTACACAAATAAGCTGGTATGAAAATATGTTAAAAGAACAAATCCAAATATGTACAGAATAGTTAGAAACTGTATAGTTGGAGAGGCAGGGCACTAGCAGTTGTTGGGTTCACAAAAGACTTCATGTAGAAAAAATGTGTCAAACATGCAGTGGTTGCATCCACGATACTCCTGAATGCAGCTAAACCATATTAAAATGTAATTGGGAAACAACAAACTAAATAAAAATACAATTGAACATAGATGATGTTAATATGTGGTTTTCTAAGTGTTAACTCCTGTCTCGAAGCCCATTGATGTTGGACTCTCTCCTTATTGAGGGATATGAATGCCCTGCTCTATCTGAGAGGAAAGGTGGATGACAGCAAGACAGCTTTAGTTTTCATCCAGTTTCCTTGAGACCTTTCAAGGTCATGTTGCTTCTAAGGCTTCCAACTTCTAGATTCTAGAAGTTAGATGGAAGAAGCAAACCTCACTTCATATCGCTGAAGGAAAAGATCCTGAGAAGACCTTGTAGTAACAGTCTTGCTAGCAGCTACTGTAGCTATGTAAGGCCAACAATAACAGTGCACAGAGGGCTGCCAACACAGGTTCTTTGATCTGATTTTCTAAGGAAAGCAACTTTAAGGGGTTAACAATCTCTGTTTAATCAAGCATACATATATCATTCACTTAGTTATGGGGGAAAAGATCAGCTTTCTGAATTTCAAGGCAGAAATTACAAACATCAATAGACAGACTTTGATTCAAATCAAAATTCAAAGTTACCAGAGAAGCACCAACATCTGTCTGGGCTACAAAGTCAGGGGGCAGTTACAATGGCTTGCCCAAAGTCTCAACACTCCTTCCATGAGTGGTGCCCAAAAGTCAAACACCAAGCTCCCCTCAGTTGTATCCTGAGGGCTCTGACCTCACCCAGACTGAGTGTGTGAAAGCTCCCCATCCCCAGCATCACATCTTATGCAATTCAATGACTCTCTATTGTCTTAATGCTGAGAAACATTCCAAGGCAAAAGATCCCATCATACCTGTCCCATTAAAACAAAGAACAGTGAAAAGTCCCATTTTACTTGCAATTACAGACACAAGAAGAGTCATCAGTGTTCATTATGTCTTTATTACCAGTTTGCTACACTTGAGGCTTCAGGGAATTTTTACTTGGGTGAGATCTAGTATACTCTCCCTTGGTTGAGCTGTGCTACCTTACTTTTAATGGGAGAACTTCATTCTGTATTATTTAGTGTATATTCCATTATATATACTTCCTCAGATTTCTCTTTTCCTACTGAGTTGGATAAGTGGTTTTTCTTGGCTAAGTGCTATGTGTGCTCATTGTAGAACTGGTATTTGGTGGGCAAGGAGGTTAAATGTTAGATATAAATCTTGGGGTCTTCTTCCTGTACCCCCAATAATGACTGATTAGAAGTTAGAATGACCTCGATAATATCTACTAGAATAACAATATTTAAAGAAGTAGAAAGATATAATTGTATTGTGGTGTCCCCTTCTGTCTGAGCAGAGAGGAGAGCAGTCGTCAATCCCAACTTCTGGCTTCCCCTTCTCACAGGAATTAAAGTCTTCCTTGGAGATTAGTGGGAAAAGAAGAGGCTAGAGTCATCTAGGAACACATGAGACCTCTCTACATAAGTCAATATGCAGTCCTCATCAATTCTTATGTAAAGTTTAGTGGTTCTTACTTCTATTTTAGGTTAATACTACTCATGTAGAAGATGGTGCTTGAGCTTCCTTTTGAAGAGAGAAAGGGATTCTATCATGTAGATATGAGGACAGATCACATAACAGGTATGGGCTAAAGCCAATGTAGTGACTGGGACTCAAAACAATACTGTGATTTTGGAAGGACAAGTTTTCCAACATTCACTAAAGCAACACTAATTCCTTATCATGATGTGGAGGCAACTGCATAGTTTTGAAAATCATGTCAGAAAGTGTGCTCTCCATTAGGTCCAACCAAAATGTCTCCAAATGTCCCCCTCCATAGATAAGTTCCTAGGATAATCAAATAATCCTCCTATAAAATATGGGACTAAATTATCTCCAAGGTCCCTTTCAGCTTCAAATGCTATTCTAAAATTTTTACTGCCTCATTTTTTCTCCTGGGAATTTGTCATGCCATCCTATCCAAGCCTGTCTTAATCAGACAGGGTGTATACTCTGCACATATTTATCTTCTGTAACAAGCCTTACTAATCTGACTTAGGAATCCTGAAGGAGCCTGCCCCTGGCTATGTGTAATACCATATGCTTTCAAGCACTTTTCCACTTGCCAATATTTACTCTAACACTTACTCAAGCTCTACTGCCCAAGACTGGCACAGTTAGGGTTCCCAATTATTATGTGATAAAAAGATGTCAGTAAGAGAATATGTTTTGACTCTCTTTTCCATTTGTTTGACTTTTGTAAGAATCTGTGACAGAAGGAGAAACTGGAAGCATTTGCTCTAGATGCATGCTTATGTACAGTTACCTTTTTGATAAAGGAGTACTAGAGACACATGAGAATGATAAGCAGGGTCAGGATGACAGATTATTGAAGTTGTTGAAACCAATGTAGGCTTTGATGATCAAAAGGAAGTTCTTTTTAGATGAAACTTTTGAAGACGTGCTTGTAAGCCCAGATAATTTTTCATGCATATTAATAAGTCAACATGCATATCAATAGCGTATTGGGATAAGGGATTTGTCAAGCATAATAAATAAATGTAGGTCAGGAAAATGTATTTTTTTTCCTATTCAAATAAACAACATATGGCAAACTGAAGAACATTGCTTTACTAATTACCTATATTGAAAATAAAATGCAGGAGGAGAAAATAAATGGGCTCTGTGGGGTCATTGATAAAATTACCCAAATATAACACAATATTCAGCTC
>CM053622.1:488382256-488417197 GCA_028646595.1 Phalanger gymnotis
CATATTTGGATTTGCCATTTTAGTGAGAGCTCTGAAGTAGCTGGGCTTCATTTACTAAAGCATTGATATAAATTTCTATGCGTGTAGGCGGGCCACGTGAATCACACTGTGGGCCACGTGGCCGTTGGGCAGCATTTTGGACAGTGCTGCTCTATTTCATTGGATATCCATTTTTCCCCCTGAAGTATTATACTCAGTTTTTCTGGATAGGTGATTTTTGGTCTTAATCCTAGCTCCTTTGACCTCTGGAATATCATATTCCAAGTTTTTTGATCCCTTAATGTAGAAGCTGCTAGATCTTGTGTTATCCTGATTGTTTCCACAATACTCAAATTGTTTCTTTCTAGATGCTTGCAATATTTTCTGCTTGACCTGGGAACTCTTGAATTTGGAGACAATATTCCTAGGAGTTTTCTTTTTAGGATCTTTTTCAAAGGGCGATTGTTAGATTCTTTCAATTTCTATTTTTCCCTCTTGTTCTAGAATATCAGCGCAGATTTCCTTGATAATTTTTTGAAAGATGATGTCTAGGCTTACTTTTTGATCCTGGCTTTCAGGTAGTTCAATAATTTTTAAATTATCTCTCCTGAATCTATTCTCCAGGCCAGTTGCTTTTCCAAGGAGATATTTCATGTTGCTTTCTATTTTTTCATTCTTTACTTTCTGTTTTATAATTTCTTGATTTATCATGTCATTAGCTTCCATTTGATCCATTCTAATTATTTTGAAATCATTTTCTTCAGTCAGCTTTTGAAACTCTTTTTTCATTTGGCCATTTCTGGTTTTTAAGGCATTCTTCTCCTCATTGGTTTTTTGGAGCTCTTTTCCCATTTGGGTTATTCTATTTTTTAAGGTCTTATTTACTTCAGTTTTGTGTGTGTGTGTGTGTGTGTGTGTGTGTGTGTGTGTGTCTCCTTTAGCAAGCTGCTGACTTGTTTTTCATGATTTTCTTGCATCACTCTCATTTCTCTTTCCAAGTTTTCCTCTACTTCTCTTAATTGATTTTCCAAATACTTTTTGAGCTCTTCCATGGCCTGAGACCAATTCATATTTTTCTTGGAGGCTTTGGATGTAGGAGCTTTGACTTTGTTGTCTTCTTCTGGTTTTTGTTTTGATCTTCTTTGTTACCAAAGTAAGATTCTTTAATCTGAATTTTTTCACTGTTTGCTCATTTTTCCAGCCAATTACTTGACCTTTGAGCTCTTTGTCCACATAGGACTCGGCTTGCAGATGGAAGAGTGCTCTGTCCCAAGCTTCAGGGATTTTGTGCAGTTGTTTTCAGAGATACTTCTAGGCACCTGTAAATATTCAGTTCTTCTAAAGTGGTATCTTCAAAGGAGAGGTGTTTATTCCACTCCTGGCCTATGCTCTGGTCTGTGAGTGACTTTAAGGACTCTTTTCTGCCTTGAAACTGTTAGGAGTATTCCCTCTCCAGTATCGCCAAGCTCTGCCACATCAGCTCTCCTCCTCACTCCAGCCAGCACCACCACTCAAGACTGTGACCCAGATCCAAGCGGGGCAAAACAAGACAATCCTGATTCAGTACCCTGCAATCCCTGCAAACCCCATCTGAGCAACTGGTTGATCCCTCCACAGTCTGTGGACCTGGAGCTCAGGAAGCAGTCATTGCTGCTGCCACCAGCATCACCACCTGTGCTGCCCTGGGTCTGGGGTCGGACCATGCTCTTCTCTCACTCTTGTCTGACAGAGTTTTCCCTCTGACCTTCATGTTGTCTTTGGCATTTTTGGGTTCAAAAGTCTGGAAACTGCCACAGCTTCCAGTCGTTCAGTCCCCTGAGGCTTGCCCCAGCCCTGCCTGTGCTGGTGCAGCCCACGCTGGACTGCACTCCTCTCCCATCCTGGTGTGATAGACATTTCCTGTCAACCTTAAAATTTGTCTTGGGCTGGAAATTTGTTTCACTGTCATTTTGTTGGTTCTATTGCTCTAGAATTTTAGATTCATTTTTTACAGGTATTTGGAGGTATTTGGGGGACAGTTGAAGCAAGTCCCTGCTTTTACTCCACCATCTTGGCTCCACCAAACACTTTGAATGACCACTTATCAGATGTGTCAGTTATTACCCTGACCTCTACTGCTTGAACGCAAAACATGCTATATCTTGCCCCTCCCCTATCATTCTATAGTACACTGATGAAGATTAGGAGGCTATCTATGCTCTCTGTAGCTCCTCAATGATAATATTCCTCCTATTGAAGGCATGAGTCTCATGTATACCAGTTCCATTTAGCCACTAATAGATGGAATATCCTTTTCAAAAGAATATTTACTTCTAAGGTATAAATGATATAAACATGTAGCACAATATGTGTTCTCCCTAGCATTCACTACCTCAGTCTCCATGGAGAAAATGGTGATTTGGTTCATAGCTTAGTTCAGTTCCTACACAGTACAGTCCCAGCTCCAAGTTCAAGACCTTCCTTGATCTTGAATCACAAATAACCAGGCTTTCCATAGCTTCCCTGCTGGGCTGACTGGTTGCAACATCGCACCTGGAATGCTGGCTCTAAAGTCACCATGGCTCTAACTCCTGGGACTATTGACAGTTGCTTTCTGCAGCTGAAACTAAGGACAAAAGAAACAACAGAATTAGAAACATTGAAAGCCATGAGGACTAAAATGAGAGAGGGAAAGTTCACTGGCTGAGCTCATGGCATCGGCAGTGAGGGCTCAACTTCACCCTGTCTGGATGCTAAGAAAGAGAGAGATACACTGCCCAGTCTGGCAGTTTTAAAACATAGCCTATTCTAATTATTCATTCAATCAAAGGAGGCTACTCCCATGCATAACATAGGAGTACAAAGGATAGCTCCTTCCAAAAGCAAAGTGCCTCTGGCTTTGGAGATCTGGTCATGTGCCAAGCCCCATTACAAGTGTTCTATGTAAATCTGAGATTCTGTGAGTCTATAAGTGAGAGAGGTTAAATGTTGAAGCCATCTATGTAAAGTTACTTTGATCCTTGAAAAGAAAAAGAATTTACCAAAGGAGCATGTAGAAAGAAAGAGATAAAATAAAAGGACAGAGCCTTGGTGGGTTATCATTTAGGTTAGAGAGTTGAATGACTGTCCTGGAGAGGGGACTGAGGAGGGCTGGGATAGATAGTATACAAGGAAAGCACTGCATTCTAGTGGTGGTGGTTATCGTCCTCCGTTCTCAAAGAGGACCAAAATGACATCACTATGCTTGAGTCAAGTTTCAATTTGTCCGACTGGCAGATCATACCAATACAAGCTCAGAATGCCCTACCACAGGTCAGGTACGAATAGTCCATGTGAACATTTGGGGTAGATACTCCAAATTTAAGCATTCTGCCTTTCCTTTGAGCTTTCTCAATTCTACTTTGCTCATAGGGCACAACACGTTCTCTGGTGTGGGCACGCTGTTCCAGGGTCTCCCATGTCACACGATTTCAAAATTCTTAAGGGAGACCATGAGTGTGTCTTTGTGTAGCTTCTTCTCACCACCACGTGAGTGCTTGCCCTGTGTGAGTTCTCCATAAAATAGTCTTTTCGGCAAGTGTACATTTTACATTTAAACGACATGGCCAGCCCATCAGAGTTGCACCCTCTGAAGCAGAGTTGAAGGCTTGGCGGTTTAATTCAAGTAAGGATCTCAGTATCTGGTACCTTATCCTGCCAGGTAATATTCAGAATCTTCCTAAGACAATTCAAATGGAAATGATTCAGTTTCCTGCCACGGTGCTGATAGACTGCCCAGGTTTCACAGGAATACAATGAGGTCAGCACCACGGCTCTGTGGACCTTCAGTTTGGTAGTCAGTCTAATACCTCTTTTCTCTCACACTTTCCTTTGGAGCCTCCCAAACACTGAGGTAGCTCTGGCAATGTGTGTATCAACCTCATTATCAATGTGTATATTCCTGGAAAGTACTCTACCAAGGTAAGCGAACTTATTTGCAGCATTCAAAACTTCTCCATTTGATGGTGTGGTGGTGGCTGATGGAGCACCTGTGTTTTCTTGGTGTTAATTGTTAAGCCAAAATTAGCACAAGCAGAAGAGAATTGATCTATTAAATGAAAAATGAGAACTCCGCAGGCTTTTACCAGCTGCATCCTAGAAGTGAGAGGAATAATTATCTAGGAGAAGTTGGTAGACAATGGATTTAAAAGCCCTTAAAAGTTCAAGGAAGAGGAAGAATGATAAGATCTCATCAAGTTTAACCTCTAATAGAACATTGTAAACCTCAGAATGAACACTTTCAATGGAGTGGTGGAGTCTGAATTGTCTGAGAAAAGAATGTATAGAACAGATGTGCAGGTAGAGATATAGATGAGTTATTTTGGGTGTTTGAGAGTAAAAGGGAAGAGAACTAGTTTATTGATTTGGGGAATGATAAAGTCAAATGAAAGTATTTGGGGGCTTGGAGCCTTCAGAAGTGTTCACCAAGTTTGGGAGTAGAAAGGGAAGATGTTGCATGTGTCAGGGATGGGGTGGAGGGGGAACTGATTGATTGTTAAAAAGGCATGAATGGTGGTAGAATGAGCTGTCAGTAGATTTAAGATATGGGGTATTATGTGGTCAAATTGTTTAACTAACTGTAGGGTAAAGATTGTAAATGAAGAAAAGTGAGGCTAGAGTAAGAGGAGAACCGAGAGTGGTGGGAGGATTACAAGTTGTCTGGTGGATGAAGAATAGGTGGAGAAATGAGGGAGTAAAAGAGAAGCAAGGGGAAGGAACGTATGATCAGAGATGGGAATTTCAGAGTTCAACATCATAGAAGTCATGGGGCTGGTGGGATGCAGGAATTATAGGTAAAAGTGACATTTAAAGAATGATTACCAACCTACTATACTTTTCCAGTATAATCCTTGAGTGAGGCTTCTTGTAGGGCTAGATTGATTGAACACTGAATCAGCTAGGAGGACTTTGTAGCAAGACAAGCTCTAATACCCCTTCATGTGGAGCACCTGAACTAGGACCTAAGATTAGGACAGTGTAGCTTTGCAACCATGGCCTGAGTAACAAAGTTGAATTGATACCAATAGCAGATAATAATGCTCTCTACTCGCATGGTTGTAATGTTATGTAATGTAATGTAATGTAATGTTAATACGACTTGAAGATCTCTGCCCTTTAATAGGCCTATGTGACCTGCTTTTAACATGAGTCACATGGAAACCTGAGTCACATGAGCCTGGGTCACAGGGATTGTGATGCTGTCTGGCCCTGAAGAAGTGTATATATACTCTGAGGTTAGCATTTTGCTTTGGGGCTCACTCATTGGAAGAGTGTTCATGTGATTTAGCCAGATGAGACTCTGGCTATGGAAAACTCAGATGTTGGTGCTTCTCTCTTTGGTAACTATGTATGTATTGTTTTTGATTAGACAGTTGGAAGCCCTGTCTGCTGGTCTTTGCTGTTTGTATTTGCTCTGTTTATATAATTTCTGTTTGTGTTTTCTCTGAAGTTTAGAGTGCTGACTTTTCCCCTGAACTAAGTGAATGATACACACACACACACACACACACACACACACACACACACACCCCTAGATACGTACACACGTACATATATACATGTATATATGTATATATATACACACAAATATACAATACGTTTGATTAAAGTAAGATTGTTGACCTCTTTAAAGTTGCTTTCCTTCAGAAAAGCAGAACAAAGAACCTGTGCTAGCAGCCCTCCCGTGTGCTGGTATTATTGGTCTTACACTCCCACAGGAGCTGCAAGTAGCATTGTTGTTACAATGGGTTTGGACCATGTAGTAACAGAGGATTGTGGAGATGATAGGGCATTGCTATGATGTTGTTAAAGTCCTCAGCAATGCTGCTTCTTTCCTCACCTTTTCTCTGCTTTAGAGGGCCTGCTCTACCTAGCAGGCATGTGTTATCATGAAGGGTCAGTTTTCAGATTCTCTATCCTATTTCAAGGTTTAGCTCAGTTGTCACCTCAGAGAGTTAGCTTTGGAGTCAGAGACATGGATTCAAATGCTGCCTCTGACACTTATTAGCTATTTAACTATGGACACAACCTCTAGGTTTCCTCAACACTAAAATATCAATAATACTGAAAGAATTTAGTTTAGTCAGTCTGAACAGTGAATTTTGTATCTGTATTATATTAATTATATTCTACCAATTATATTAATTATATTATATCCTATCATATTTTACCTAACACTGACAGGGAGTCATTGGATCTTGAGTCAGAGAGAGATTTAGACACTAAACACAACCACACTTTAGGAAAATTATTTTATCCATTTTGAAGAGGACTTGGGTGAGATTTGAGGCAGGGCAATCAATTTGGGCACTATTTGTTGCAACAGTACAGTCTTCAGAGAGAAGGGACTTGATATGAGTGAATGAGAAAAGGTTCCTGTAAAAGGTCAAATCAGAGAGGCTAAGAGGTAGAGATAAAGAGGGATAATTCCAGAAACATGGAATATGGTTAGTGAAAATGTCTGGAATTGAGTAATAGATTGTCATTTTTCAAGGAACAGCAAGGAGGTCAGGCTATCAACAGAGATACGATAAAACCAATAAATAAGAAAACATAGGAAAGACAAAAAATATATGGAGCAAAAATAGATTTAATCCAAATTATTTAAACAAATGATTGAACAAATTTTAATGGGAAAGATATGAAGAAAATGACATTGATACCAACCAGGATAATTTCACCTAGAAGTAGAAAACCATTTTTGTAAGCATGTATCTCTTTCTTATTCCACACCTGATGTATGCTCATCAAACAATTTTTGCCACTGTGATAGCAGACCAGAGTCCTGGTTAAAGAAGAATTCCCTGTGGATGATGGGTCATATAAATGCTCTTGTTTGTAAATTATTTATATTGATTACATCAAGAAGAAAGACAGTTCAGAGATAGAAATCTGAAAGCACTCAAAGAAGATTGACCTATTCATGCGTATAGGGGAAAAAAGCAAATAGATGAATGTCTATTATTCATATTTCAATATATATCTTAATAGATTCCCTATAGCATTTGTCCAGTAGTGCATATATTGGAAACAGACAACAAATATAGAGAATAAACCATATAACTGTTTGGACAGGGAGAAGAAAGTGGGCTAGATTGTTTTTGTGAAATGACAAAGCATATTTAGACATCTCAAATTTTCCCTAATGGCTGTGCCAATCTTTTTGAATACAAATATTTACACGATGCTGCTGTGTAATGAGACATGGAACACCACTGCATCTGGAGAACTAAAGATGAATAACACATGGAAGACAAGGGAAAGTCACATGGCAAGTATGAAAGAGCTGCAGCATATAACCAATAAGGAATTCTTAAGAAAAAAAATAGAGAATATCATCAGATAATTGCATGACAGAAAGAGAAAATGGACTGGTCCTTTGGTAAGAACGAGAAATGACAAGTAGATAGTGAGAAAACTCTATATGTGCCCTCATCATGGCATGAGAAAGCCGCTGAAGAAGGCCTTTCTAGCTCGTTGAGTGCACCACATCTTGTAATCTTTTGAGTGGACATAGAAGAGAGTCACATGAGCACCATTTGCAATTTGCATCACCTGAGAGAATTTCTAAATCAATGCGATCACACATCATATTTTGCATATTGCTCTAAGCCTTTTTGTTAGGATTATAATTTTTTAATTTACAGTTTTATTTTTAATGTTAATATTCATTAGTGTGATTGGTTTTAATTTGGTTACTAATCTTTACCTCTTCATGGTTAAGAAGAGTTTGTAGAGTACATTAATTCTTAATTATTGAGAATAATTTTATAGCATATGAATTCAGTGTTTCTGAAACTCTTGAATATGCTCAGTGGATAGAGTGCCAGGACTGGACTCAGGAAGACCTGAGCTCGAATGTGGCCTTGCACATTTACTACATGTGTGACCCTGGACAAATCACTTAAACCTGTTTGCCTCAGTTTCCTCACTTGTCAAATGGGATGGAGAAGGAAATGGCAAACTACTACAGTATCTTTACCAAGAAAACCCCCAAACGGGCTCACAAAGAGTCAGACACAACTGAAACAATTAAACAATGAAAGACTTGAAAACTTATAAATGTGAATCTATTTGTAGTTACTTAATGGTTTACTTAGCTTCTCTTTCTGAGGTGAGATTACTTGAAATTTTATTTCCAGTTTTGCCAATTTGGCATTTAAAACTTTTGTACTTAATCATGAATTGCCTTTTAGTTCTAAGTTTTGTTATGATAAAATTCTCTTGAATAAATACTGAAAATTTCTTTGTTTGCCTCCCAGTTTGTATGTTGTGAATCTGTCTTATTCATTGAAAAACAATGTTAATTTGACTTTTCTCTTTCTGTTTAAGTCAGCTAAAATTATTCCAACACTGTTTGCTTAAAAAAGCAGTCTTTTAGGATGTCTATATATTTTTATTTTCATTTTTCTTCATTTATGCAAGTTTTCAACATTTATTTATTTGGTCATGTTAATTTTTAATTAAATCTCCGTTTTTTTTTTCTAATTTTGCTCATGTATGCTTTCAGATGTATATTTTTAGCCTAATTTAGCTATATGTTTAATACGTTTGTATGTTATCCCATCATCATTCCCTTCTTCTTGTGTATTATTTATTGTTATGATTTGTTCTTTGACACAATTGTTATACAACACCATTCTCAATTCTCCATTTAGGTTTATATCACGTCTGTACTATTTAGGTAAATTCTTCTTTTAATGTTCCTTATACTACTTTCATAACACTATGTTATAACATTATAACTTTAATGACCTCATGATAAATGAAAGTTGAAAATATCATTTTTGCCTTTTACAATTGTTTATCATTTTTCATACCATAGCATATTATCAATTTGTGTTAATGTACCTTTGGAACTCAAAAATATGGATATTTGTTAATCTTTCTATTCAGAGGAAGCTGAAAAGTCTTTCATATCTAATTTTTCCAATAGTCTGTTCAGATTTCATCTTCCTTTGTTTTTGGTTGTGGGGTTTTGTGTTTTTGGTTTATATTTTAGTTAGATTTATTTTGAAATAGTTTCAATAAAGCATCCTACAATTATTGTACTGATAGCAAGTTTTATTAGGCGACATAGTACAGAAATGGAAGTAACTTTGAGGCCAGGTTCTAAAGGATTTTCAATGTTAAAGGTGTTTATATGAGATCTTAGAGGCAGTAGAGAACAAGTAGAGTTTATGTAGTAGGGGAATGATGGGAGCCAGATCCTATGTTTAAGGAAAATCACTTTGGTGACACCATGTGCTGTGGACTGGAGTGGAGAGAGATCAAAGGTAGGGAGAACAAACGAAAGGCCATTGCTGCAATCTGGGCAATAAGTGAGGAATCCAACCAAGAAGGTTACTGCTAAGCATATATAAGGGGTCAGATATAAGAGATGCTGTGGAGGCAGAAACAGCAAGATTTTGCAACTGATGGGATACATCAAGGAAAGTGAAGAACTGATAATTCTAAGATTACAAACCTAGGGGAATAGAATAAGAGTACTGTTTTCAATAGCAAAATGGAAGTTTGAAATGCAGGAAGGCATGAGGAACAGGAGGAAAGATAGCAAATTCCTGTTTGGACAAGGCGAACTTGAGATTCTCTAGGTTATCCAATTTAAACTGTCCCTTAGTCAATTCAAAACGTGGAACTGAAGCTCAAGAAGGAGGCACATATATAGTCACATTTCTTGTCTGCATAGTAATCATTATAGTAATCATTATAAGCATGTGAACTGATGAGGAAAGGGACAGACAGAGAGAGACAGAGACAAGCAGATACACTGAAAGACAGAGACAGATAGAGCACAAGGTGGGGGGAGGGAAGGAGAGAGAGAGAGAGAGAGAGAGAGAGAGAGAGAGAGAGAGAGAGAGAGAGAGAGAGAGAGAGAGAGAGAGAGACAGAGACAGAGACAGAGACAGAGAGAGACAGAGACAGAGAGAGACAGAGACAGAATGACAGAAATGATTGAAGGGGAGTAATCTGATAAAGAAGACAGAAGGGATAGAATCAACTTTATTTGTAAAAAGAATAGAATGAAATTAAATCCAAAAGGTTTGAAATGAAAAGTTAGGAGAGAGCTCATGGCAAACGGCCTCAATTTTTCAAAGTAAAAAGAGAGTTCTTCACCTACAGGGCTTAAGAAGAAGGTTTGAGAGACTTAAGGAGAGAAGAGTCTTGTGATAAGTTTTATGAGGAGTAAGGTAGGGAATCATTTGAAGGAAAATAAAAGGATTTGAAATTGGATATTTTGTAAAATTATAATTTATAATGTGCCTAGTAAAAGAAAATTTTGCGCAGTTAGGTGGTTCAGTGGATATAGCACTGCATCTGGAGTTAGGAAGAGTCATCTTCCCAAGTTCGAATCTGGCCTCAGACATTTACGAGCTGTATGACTCTGGCCAAGTCACTTAACCCTGTTTGCCTCACTTTTCTGATGTGTTAAATGAACTGGAGAAGAAAATGGCAAACTCCAGTATCTTTGTCAAGAAAATCCCAAATGGGGTCACGAAGAGACAGACATGATTGAAATGTCTAAACAACAACAACAAAAACCCCACAGGTTTTTTACTTACTCTACTTCTTTCAGCAGCTCAGTATTCTAAGATTGAAAAATTGAATAGTCAGTGTAGTCTATTACTTAGCACTGCTATCCTATAAAGTGTACCTTATTCTAACTAGAACCAGCTGCTAAAACTCTTTAGCAAGCTTGATGATGTGACACACTGATAATTCCAACTGTCTTGTGCTTAGTAGGGCCTCCAGGTTAATTTGTAGAAACACCATTTTACTGGTCCATGCTCTCTGAGTCCATGCTCCCTCTCTGCAACACTGATATCCTAGCTGCCATAGCAGCCCCCTTTTCTGAAAACTCTTTGGAAAGCTGGGATACTACTGGTTCTGTCTGTGCCTTTGTTTGAAGAAAACATTCCACTATGCTCTAATGACATTGCCCATCATGTTACCTGGTAGGATGATAGAAGGAAGGGAAACCACATGTGACTCTATCCCTGACTGCCCCTCTCCTGCCTCTCCTATTCAGTGCTATATCAATAAACCATTCTAACCCATTCTGGTGTTCTTGCCTGGCATTCACTTCAATCTCACCTTAAATTTGCATAAAAGCTACATAGTTAGTGGAGACGAGTGATGTATTAAGATTGGAAAACTGAAATTTCAGTTACCTTCAACTGTCTAAAGCAATCATCTGAAGTAAGGGTTTTTATTTACTTTCAAATTTTCAAGATGATTTTCTGAAGGAATGATACTTAAGTCATCAGTCATATGCTAAATCAAATTTGTTTTTCTCTTCTCCGAAACAATCACTTGAAAGAGAAGTCACTTCCACCCTGTCCTCAAAGAGAAGAGAATCTTCCAATACTTTGAAGCATTAGAATCAGTCTCTTATTAATAAGGGTGGAGTGATCTGTAGATAAATGATGGATAGACAAATTAATAGAAATCTCCACATACATACTATGTAGGGGATATATGCATACATTTAAAAAAATAATGGTGCTGTCTCCCCTTTTCTGTTTTTCTTTCTCCTTTTCTCTCTCTGTATATTCATATATATCTTTGTATGATTTTACACTGAATTGTTCTTTTTTTAAATCCCTCCAGAGCAATGAAAAAACAAAGATTTTCTTTACACCTTATCATGTGACAAGAAAAAATTAAGAATCTCACTGCTCAATTGTCTCTTGTTAAATATCTCCTCTTTCGTTTTCTGTTAAACCACACTAATCCAAAACATGAGTAAAATAAGTCTGTAAGCTTCTCTTATTAGAGACATGTTTTATGAGTAGGTACTAAAAATAGTTAAGTATTTTCCCTGTTCAGTATGCCACCCATCAATTTCTTATGTACCCCTTTTATATTAACTTGTTTTAGTATTTGTTTAAGCACCATAAAATTATTTCTAAAAGACTACATACATATATGTGTGTGTATATAAGAAAAAGGAACTTTTTTATGTCTACATATATGTCGAGAAATACGAATATATGTGCATTTTTGTTCAATTGTTTTCGGTCGTGTTTGACTCTTTGTGACCGCATTTGGAGTTTTCTTGGCATTGAAGTGGTTTGCTATCTCCTTCTTCAGCTCATTTGACAAATTAGGAAACTGAGCTAAACAGGGTTAAGTGACTTCCCCAGAGTCACACAGTTTTCAAGTGTCTGAGGGCAGATTTGTTTTTTTTTGTTTTGTTTTGTTTTTTTGGCAGGGCAATTGGGTTAAGTGACTTGCCCAAGGTCACACAGCTAGTACATGTGTCAAATGTCTGAGTCTGGATTTGAACTCAGGTCCTTCTGACTCCAGAGTCAGTGCTCTACTCACTGAGCCACCTTGCTGCCCCTGAGGGCAGATTTGAACTTAATAAGATAAGTCTTTTTGACTCCAGGCCAAGCACTCAATCTGCTGAACCAGCCAGCTGCACATATTATATTGTTATTATAATATTATTATTATATAATATCACTATTATATTATTAATACTCATATTAACATTTACATCTTAAATGTTAGTCTATGTGTGAATCTATATGCACATATGTATGTACATATATATATACACAAACATATGATTCTTTCATATTTTCTTGTTAATTGTTGCCCTTTAATTTCTAAGTCTTATTTAATCCTGAATTCCTAATTGATCTACTTACCTTCACTGTAGGGTAATAGTAAAACAAGAAAACAGAAAAAAAATTCTGGGAGCCAAAAGATGAGAAATGTAGTTGAAAAGTTTCCCTTTCTTTCCTGGACCTGCATGCAGACAGGAAGAAAGAAAGAAAGAAAGAAAGAAAGAAAGAAAGAAAGAAAGAAAGAAAGAAAGAAAGAAAGAAAGAAAGAACAGGAAAGGAAAGAAGGAAGGAAGGAAGGAAGGAAGGAAGGAAGGAAGGAAGGAAGGAAGGAAGGAAGGAAGGAAGGAAGGAAAGTAGGAAGGAAGGAAAGAAAGAAGGAAGGAAAGAAGGAAGGAAGGAAGGAGAGATAGAGGGAGGAAAGAAGGGAGGGAGGGAGGGAAGTAGGCAGGAAGGAAGGGAGGGAGGGAGGGAGGAAGAAAGAAAAAAAATTGTCTTCGTGAACCCAGACGAAGAAAAGATAACCATAAAATTAAATTTTAAATGTTAATTATATTGCTTTAATTCTATTATAAGATTTTTAGATTTAGAGAAAACTAATAATAATACCATGGCCTACATTAGTTGAGTAGGAACTATTTTTATATTTAGGGAAGGAAGAAAAAACATTTCTTTTGGTGACTTGCTTCCTAGCTATTGCTTCTTAGAATAGTAGGACCAGAAGTGAGTCCAAATCCAGAGTCCAGTGTAATCCTGGAGAAACACTCATATACACAAAGCTTTCTGAAACCCTTAGCAGTCATGTTCCTTTCTATCTGAGTCTAAACCCTCAAATTGTATCTTAATCAATTTAGTTTCATATAAACTGCTGTCCTCATTGTATTATTTATTTTTTACTTCTTGGGTATGGCCGCTGAAACTCCTTCGCCCTCCCTCCAACTCACCCCTTTAGAGTACATTTCTATTTTGCTAGAAAACACATAAGCACTTGGTCAAATAATTCACAACAGCTGTAATATTAATCTCTTCCATGTGGATTTTTGGCAAAACAAACAAAAATGGTATAAATGTAATTTCGTTACCATATAACAATTCTGCAATATCAACATATCACATTGCCTGGTATTGGAAAATTTAATATAGCTTTTCAGGTGTACTCTTATATATATAAAGATATTGTGTTCTGTTCAGAGCTTTGGCTGTTTCTCATAACCTGGAGGGAAAATATAAGGAAGATTTTAAGTCAAGGACATTTGTATCACAAACATGAGCAGCCCTACTTCGGTATATAAGATTTCAACACACAAAGACCAATAATCTCTTTGGTTATGAAATCTATGTCAACATACCTCAAAGCACTTCAAAGTGAGGTCTTGGAAGAATTAGGACTGGATTTTCAGAGGGAAGACTGAGGAAAATAATTGAAAATGACTGAATCCCACACAGAATATGGGAAATAGACCAAATAGAGAATGTCAAGAAAAAATAGTTGGTACTTAAGTTGTAGAAAAAGATAGATTAGCTAAAAGAATTAATAATCATGAGATAGATAAGAAGATAGTTAAGAGAGGACCATGAATTTGAATTCTAAGAAAGAAAGACTGTGGAGGAGTGTAATTTACAATTGACGATAAGAAGATGATCTCATACTTGACCTGAAGGGGGTTATTGATCCAAGATTAAGACCGATTCTAGAAAATAGAATCATTTAGCTCTCAACTTAGCACGGTTATTCCAGCAAGTAACAACCTCTACATCACACACACACACACACACATACACACACACACATTGTAAAATCTCTTAGCACAAAAGTGAGAGCATACTGAGAATCTTTAAAGTTTAAATATCCATATTCTACTGTTCCACAGATCTCCAGTGAAATATTAGTTTAAAAGTCCTCAAATTTTCTGGAAAATAGGAAGTTTCCAAAGAATCAACTCTCCAGTGATTCATGGTGAGGGTAGGGATGCTACTGTGAAGAACCACACATCTTCCTTCCTAGTAGTGTTAATTTTGCTCAGATCAGCCCCATGGACAGTTTTCTCTTATACTTAGAGAAAAAATGCTGTTGTGAGTCTCACCTAACTCAGAATCCAGACATGTAGTTTTAAATGAGAAGTAAGCCTAAGACTGGTAAATATAGCTTTGAAAACTTTTCATGAATTACTTTTCCCATGCTAAAATTTTATTGTCTACCTGGGAAACTTTTGACATCTAAAAGAATTAAGGCATTATTTGCTATGTCCAATTTTAATTCAATTTTAAGTTTATTCTAGTCCTTTGTACTGAAAGTAAAATATTAGTAAACATTAGTGCAGCTAGGTGGCATAGTTGATAGAGAGCCAGGCCTGAAGTCAGGAAGACCTGAGTTCAAATCTGTCCTCAGACACCAATTTGCTGTGTGACTCTGGGCAAGTCACTGAACTCTGCTTGCCTCAATTTCCTCATCTGTCAAATGAGCTGGAGAAGGAAATGGCCAACCATTCCAGTATCTTTGACAAGAAAACACCAAATGGGCTCAGACACAACTGAAAGGACTGAACAACAGGTTGCAAGAACAGGTCAACGTGACATTACAATGCATCTTACTCTATTTCATTTCACTCAGAACCAGCTGTTCAAGTCCTCTTTCTTCAGGCTCACCAGCCAGCAATCATTGTACTCCAAGAGTTTAGTGATCCCATGAGACTTCTCAGTTAGTTGGACATCTAATTAAACCAGGACAACATTTAATATGTCTTCAGTAAATGAGAACAGAAGAAGTTAATGGGCTTTATTTGTGAGGACAAGAGATAGAAAATAGAAAACTGGAAATGAGACACATTCCTAATTTCAATGCCAAAGAGTTGATAACACTGACTGTATTTACTTTTTTTACAAATGTATTTTATTTCATATTTTATATAATTTGGTTACCATCTGGAGCTTGGAAATTTTTTATGTACAGTCATTTACATTATAATGGATTTTTTTCCAATCATATTCTACCAAGAATTAGAATTGCCATCAGGGAACTTCTTGAAGATATGAACAGCTTTTAATATGTGTATAATTGACAAAGGTTTTTGCTATCATATTTCTGAGGCTGTAAATTTACTTGTCATCAATCTTTAAATTTCACAGAAAACAACGATGTTACTTTTGCATTCTTTCTTGATATGCATTTTAAAATTCAGGTTTTTAAGAGTCCATGTTTAAATTTTCCTACAGTAAATCTAATTTTGAACACTTGATTTGCATCAGGAGAGTCATCTAGGGTGATACATTTTGAATATTGTATGTGAATTCCAAAAGAAATATTGCCCAAGAGGCTCCCATTCCTCATGTAACCTGCATTGTAATCATCCTTAAAGTAAAAGGGAGTAAGTTGTTCCAAAAGGGAGCCCATAATAGTTATTACTAGTACAGGGGATAGGCATGGAATTTCAAGGTTGGTCAGTTTTGTAGCTTAAGCTGAGTTGGATACTTTATACAGATATTATTCCTAAGGTCACTTCAATCATGGAGCAGTAAAGTTTGATTTGATAATGTTTCACAGTAAAACCATTGATATTACAAATGGGGAAAAGAGTCTGTGAAGGCCAACAACCAAACACCTCAGAGGAGCGATGACGACTGGCAAGGACAGGTTTAAAACTTGACAGTAAAACAGTTGAGGTAGAGAATCATTTATTAAGCTTTGATATTTCAGAGTAGATAAGGAAGAGAACATTTCAATTTCCATGGTATTACATGTTTTAGCATGTGAGCTTTAGAATTTAACCTGATATATGTTTTTACATTCTTTTCTACCTGAAACTTAAGGTCATACAGACTATAAGTAATTCTTGAATTAATAAGGGTATAAATAATCCTTCTGGACAAGACTTCTAGGATTCTGGGACAGAAGAACATCAGAAAAGCACTTTCAGACTGTCCATTGAAAGCCTTTCCCAAAAACCGCCTTGAGAGATTTAAAAAAAAATTAGATTAACAGTAAAACTTGTAATGATGTTTGCCTCCAGAAGAACTTAATGAACTTTTTTTCTCTTCAAAGTGTTTCTCTTAAAGTTGTAATTAATTATTCCAATTATTTTCTCCCCTAGTGAATAATTATCTCTTCTATCCCATGAGCAGAAATATCCCTAAAAAGACAATGTGGGTATGTCATGTGACAAATGATTAGTCTGTAACCATTGAAAGGAAGAGAAAAGGCAGAAAGAAGCTGAAGATGATTATAGTAACAGACCTGCTATGGATATGTTACAAGGTTTGAGGCTAAACATGATCTATTTCGGGGTCACTTCCTAGTAACATGAAGGCACAGGAGAGGCAGCTGTAAGATATATTCCTTTCAGGCAGTGATAATTGTGATCCCCCCCGCCCCAAATGCTGTAGTACATATCTTGCTGTTGTGGCTGTGGGCTAGGTTTAATTAAGGTCGGGGAACTAAGACAACTTGCATGCTTTGCTTCCTTCCCCACCAGGAAATGGTTAGCTATTATTACAAGAATAGAATGGCTCTACTTTTAGGCAACTAACACAAGTTTTCATTAGAAATTATGTTACAGGGGCAGTTAGGTGGTGCAGTGAGTAGTGCACTGGTCCTGGAGTCAGGAGGACCTGAGCTCAAATCCGGTGTCAGACACTTGATACATGTACTAGCTGTATGACCTTGGGCAAATCACTTAACCCCAATTGCCCTGCCCACCAAAAAAACCTTAAAAAAAGAAATTATGTTATTTTCAAAAAGAAATTTCATTCTCCACTCAGTGGAGTTTTTCCTTTCATGATTTATAATTATAGCAATTAAAATTTATATAAGGCTTTAAGGCATACAAGCACTATACCTAAAGTATACTATGTGACTGTCTTCAGATAAAATAAGATCTCCTTTGGTTAGCATTTAGAACTTTTACAAGCCTACCTTTCCAGGGTAATTAAGCATTGTTCCCCATTATACACACTATAAATTCCAGCCAATTAGTGCCCCCCTCTGTCTCTGTCTCTGTTTCTGTCTCTGTCTCTGTCTCTCTCTTTCTCTCTCCTCCACATCCATATATAAAACTTTTTGACATGTGTATATATATTACATTTCCCAATCAAATATAAGCTCCAAGAGAGCAGGGGCCATTTCATTTAGAAGGCTCTTAATAAATGCTGGCTAGTAAGGATCTCATGTGAGCCCTAAAACAATCTTGTGAATTAGGTATACAAATGGGACTCTCATCTCATTGAACAGTATATGTCTCTGATCATGTGGACCACACCCTGTTCATGTCTATCTGTGTATCTCTGCTCTCTAACTCTTGTGCATGTCTCACCTTAGGAAATCCATCCCATGTGCTAAGAAACTTCTCCTCTTCATCTTCACATCACATAGGTACCAGTGGAGAATCCCTTGGGTTAACAGGTCCTTGCTCTCACCACACATATATTCTTTTTATCTTCTTTTTTTCCTTTAAATATTTCTTAGATCATGATTTTAACTCTGTTTCTACTTTGTAATTTTTTGTTTGAAATGTGTTACATTAAAACCAATAAATTCCTGTGGGATGTACACATGTGGTATGTCTTTAATTCATGGAACACTATAGAATCCTGAGAGTTAAAAATGAGTGTCATCCAGATGGCAATTAGAGACACATGATGAGAAGAAGCAGACCACACCACTGTAAATCTAACATTAATTAGGTAGATATTGCAACTATTTTATTACCAATTTTCAAATGAGGTAACTGAGGCTCTGTGAGGTTAAGCTAATTGTTCATTATCTCACAAGTGTCAAAAGCGGGATTTGAGTTAAGATTTTCCTAACTAATTAGTAGGATCAGTACTCTATTCATTATGTCACACAATCTCTCAAGACTGAACTTGAAGCTTCTACATTTCATGACTCACCAAGGTTGAAAAATTCATCACCTTCAGATCAGCATTCTGATGATAAGCTTCTGTGACAGACATAGTCTGTGCTTGGATCCATATGTAAAGTCATTTTAGCTTGGTATAGCTGAGCAAAATATGTGCACTTCAGGAAATCACTACCATATCACAATGTTTGAGGAGGACTTTTATGGAAATAATCAAAAATATTCCACACATTAATGGAATACTATTTTCAAAATCTATCTTTAATAAGTGCACACACACATACAGAAGGAACAGTTCCATGTACAGAATAGAACAGAAAAAGATGATATGTAAAATCACTGATATCTATGACCTAAAACTTTTGTTATTAAAATATGTATAATAGCATTTATATAACATTTTATGGTTTGCAAAGCAGTTTTAAAAATATTATTTCATTTCATCCTTACAACAAGTCTGGTAGTTAGGTGTTATTATTAGCCCTATTTTACAGGTGAGGAAACTGAAGGACATAGAGCTTAAGTGACTTACCTTGGGTGATGCAATATTAAGTATCTGAGTCCATATTTGAACTCAGGACTTCCTGACTTCAGGCCCAGTCCTTTACCCATTGTGCCATCTAGCTGCCTCCAAGTAAATAATAAAATCAGCACATCCCTTTCCAATTTGTCTAGCTTCTATCTATTTCCTTTTGAACTTCCTCGTTTTCTCTTTTTTTGTGTTTAAAAATATTTCAATCATCCTCTTTTTTCCTTCACTTTTTATAGCATTATTGCTAGCTCACTGCTCCCCTGAATAAAAAACAAAACAAAACAAAATCCTTGTAGTAAATAAACACAATCACAGAAAGCAAATGCACATATTTTTGCCAAATCCAAGAATATACCATTTTGGGCTGTCAGTCCGTTATTCCTCTTGCAGATGGTGGGTAATGGGCTTCAACACTGGTCCTCTGGAACTATGATTACATCGGTCAGAATCCTTACATTATTCCAAGTTACTTTGCTTTGCACTGCTTGTTTTTTTATATGAATTTTATTTTTGATCATACTAGTGAGCATTTCATTCATACATGTCCTATAAGCTTTCTCTGAAACTCTCCCTTTCTTCATTTATAAAATTAAAACAATATAAATCAATAGGATATTTTAGGGGAAAAATAGGTAAGCAAACATTGTTTTCAAATGTCAATGTTTAAAATCATAGAGTCAGAGTTGAAAGGGATCTTAAATGACATATAGTCCAACTCCCTCATATTATTGGTAAGGAAAATGAAGCACAGAAGATTAAGTTACTTGTTCAAGGTCATATAGGAAGTAAATATCAATGGTAGAATTCAAACCTAAGTCCTCTCATTTCAAATCTGTTACATTTCACACAGTTGAAGTCTTATTTAGAGTTTTGATATTTGGGAAATAATAAAGGATTGACATGTAATATAGCAAGATATTTTCGTCCTTCAAAATAAGCTTTACTAATAACATAGAGGGGAAAGCAAATAGAATTTTTTTAAAAGCCTAAATTTGACAGTATCTCTTGAATACCAATGAAAAAATGATGCTCTGAAGAGATGGAAGTAAAAGAACTAATGAGAAATGTTTTCACTGATAAACAACTGGAAATGTTAATATAGATAAAAAATACATGCTGAAATTCTAATCTGTAAATTGTAATAATTCCATAAGGAAATTAACTCATTCTTCTTAGAAAATTGAGTTATACTGTTTAATGAAACTTGTGCTGTTAGCAATTATGGTAAACTTAATCAATTTGCTTTTGGTATCTTTTTTTCTTTCTAGGTGACTCTTTAGATTGAGTCCATGCTCTGTCATCTGTTAACAAATTGATCCAGGACAAACCCCTAATCATTCTAAGCCCATTTCCACATCTGGGAAATGGTGATAATAAGATTTACCTTACATGTCTCTCAAGATCTTATTTTCACGCATTTGTTTTGTTGTTGAAAACTTTTCTAAACTGCTTTGTGGCACTGTGAACTCTCACTGTTGTTAAATGTTAGAATGTCATAATTTGGAACTGCTTATATACTTAAATATTTATGTTGCCTATCTAAACTTTAGGGATCCTGATCCCAGCTCTTACTCTTATAGATAATTCTCAGGTCCCCGAGTCAGAGTATATCTACCCTTCAGTGTGCTAAGGGATTCTGTGAGGATTCAGGAAGAATTTTCTAATGTAGCTCTTAATAACTGGGGGTCCATGGATCCATGAATAATTTTCAGGGAATCAATGAACTTGGATGAGAAAATTTATATTTTTATTTTCAATTATCCTTAACTGAAATTTAGCATTTCTGTTAAATATCAATATATCCAACAATCATTAGTCTGAGAAGGAATCTACAAGTTTCACCAGACTGACAAATGAGATATATGACAAAAAATGGTTAAACATTCTTGGCCTCACCAGTGTATTTCTCCCATCCTTCTACTCCCCCTTATTATCAGTTGAGATTAATTTTGTCATTCAGATTTAAGTAGCTTTTAGCAAGGGGTTATTTATTAATTTTGGTACAAAATATCCCCCACCAAAAGTTTGTAATACATTCTCTCACAAGTAATCGCAGAGTCCTAGAACAAGTGGACTCAAGCTTAGAAAGTATGCATAACAAAGGCATAAGACATAGCTATTGGTTCCTGAAAAGTCTTTTTTTCCCCCCTTTTCAAGGATGCTTAAGAATTTTCCTTTATGCATGATTTAGCTTCCTTGAGAGGCTCCTGATATAGCCTTGAATCTATGTCCAGTCTCCTTGGCCCAAAGTAGGTTCTGCTCTATCAGTTACTCTGGGAATACTATTGAGAAACTGATGGGCTGATGAGAAGTCCAACATCCTCAAATTTCTTCAAAGTTCAAAAGGTTCTCCTCTGACAAAGAAAGTTGAGGAAAAGAGGAGTGGGAGTGGGGTAAAAAACAACACCAACAACAACAGAAACAATAATAATTATAACTGGGGTGGCTGGGTGGTGCAATGTACAGAGAACCAGTCCTGGAGTCAGAAAAACCTGAGTTCAAATTCTACCTCAGACACTTATTAGCAATATGATCCTAGGTGATTCACTTAACCTCTCTTTGCCTCAGATCTCTCATCTGTAAAATGGGGATAATAATAGTGGTAAGGATCAGATTAAATAATGTTTCTAAGATATTTAGCACATTGCCTGGCACATAGCAAGTGTGATATAAATGGTAACTCTTTAACAATAATAATGACAATAGTAAATAATCTGTATATAGCATATTAAGGTTTAAAAAGTGCTGGACTAACTGCGGCTGAACAATAAGATTTGTGAAGAGGAGTACATATGCAGTGGAAAGGGTGACAGGACAAGCATAATGGAAACCATTGTATGTCAGACCGAGGAGGTGGAACTTTATCCTGAAAGTAATAGGAGCTCATAGATGTGTTTTTAGTGGGAAGGGTACGAAATGATTGGTTTGGTTTTGCTGCATACTACCAACGTGACATTGGGTATCAGTCTCATTGCGGCTTTTCCCTGATTTTTGAAATACAGTGATTTGATTCTGATGTCTTCAAGCTCTAAATTTGATGACTCTTATAAAATTTTATTGAGAATAATTTTGCAGTGTTGAATATTATGGTTTGGAGTGAAAGGCAGAGAGACCAGTCAGATCAATAGGGATACCAGTCAGATAAAGTGTTTCCTGACCCAGCTATATATTGGACTAGTAAATTCTCTAAACTATCTAATTTTGGAAGTTCCATCCTCTGCAGGTAGCTCAGTGGAGAATAGGAGCTAAGTATATGAGAAGCAGGATGCAGGAAGAACTAAGAATAAGGTTTTTTGGGTTTATGGATTTTAAGACTTCCAAGCAAGAAGAGTAAGGGAGAAGCTGTGCAGAAGCAGAACGCCTCATCACCTTAAAACAGCTGGAAATGTGCCAAATAGCTCGCAGAAAAGCAATAGCTAAAACAAGGAAAAGGGAAAGAAATTTCCAAGAGGAAATTACACACACACACACATTAACACGCAAGAAAAACAACAGAAGGGATTGAGAAAATGAGCAAATAAAAGTCCCTAATAAATAAAGTAATATTATGAGGTTTTAAAAAAAGGCCAGGAGGATACTCAATAAGAAGAAAATAATCCTCCAACAAATACATCTAACCAAGAGAAAATAATGGTCTCAAGAACCTCTGGAGTGATTGGAAAGCCAAGTAATAGAAATAGATGAGTGATATTCATGGTTTTTAAATGAAAAATACAAAAGAGGTCTATGTTTAAAATAGACTCTGGAAACCCTCAGCAAAATAGTAGAAACCTTGAAAGAAAAAGAATAGTGGAAAAAGAGCAATAATTTGGTGTCAAAATAAAAATGATTAAACCAAAAGAAAAAGATAAAAAAAAATCAGACCTACAAGTCAGATAGCTATACTGAAAGAATGGAGCAGAAAAAAAAAAAACCAACAGGAGTCAAAGAGAGATTCTCACAATCATTTACCTCCTTGGGGGAAAAATAAATCAAAAATTCATAATTCCATAATTTAGCAAATCATATATTTTTAAGAAAAATCCCTGTAACTTTTAGACCCAAAGGGTCTAATTCTGATTGGCAGAATTCAAAGGAAATCAGCAGAGAGGATAGGACCCTCATATTTAATTTGTGTAGAAATGTTGCCAAGCTCCAGATCTCCCAATTCAAAGCAAAAATGTTGCAAGTGACCAGGAAAAGACACATCACATACCAAGCAACTCCAGATTGAATTGCTTAGAACTAGTTGTCATCCAAAAATACCACTAAAAATAAACGATTAGAATGTTAAATGTAAAAAAAAAAATTGACTTGTGCACAAGCATAGCATGTTATGCAAATTGAGCATAACTCTTAGAATATTTTTAATAGATGACTTCAAAGATTTATTTTGAGGGAAAAATGATATATAAAGAAAGCTTAAAAATTCTGACCTTTTCAAAAGTGAAAGGTGGTGGCCCATTGTATAAAGTTAGCAAGGTAAGGAGAAAAATTTTAGGAATCTTTATTTTATTAAATTTAAGAGGAAAAAAGAAGGATAATTTCTGCAATAAGATGATATAAAAATCGTTACTACTTTAGAGCTTTAGAGAAGAAGCTGTACATAAGCACAACTCCTCTTTCAATCATCTTGCTTTACTACTTTAGAGAAATAAAAAAGAGTCAGGGAAAAATTCAATATTTCTTTAAACTGGAATGCCAAAGATGAAAATTATGGTTGTATAGAGGGAACCTCATAAATTATAACTTTATCTGAGCTGGAAATGTGTATTAGAAGTATAATTAATAAATAGGAGGCTGGCCGGTGATAGGGAAGCAAAGGTGTAAGGTCACAAAATGGGATCCTTAGCACTTAGTTCAACCAAGTGCCCTTGAAGAGTTAGGCTTTTGTTTCCTTTGAGTAATTCAGTGTATTTCATTGAGCCTTACTAGGTGCTGAGCCCCAGGCCCAAACCCCTATTAGGTGTAAAACCTATGTGGGTATAGATTGGTAACTAAGGTGGGACCCAAGGTGAGGCTAACTCAGGGGAGGGCCTAGTTTACACATGAGTTTGAATAACATGTCTAGGACAGCAGAGGCTTTTAGACCACGTGGGTTTAAGTTGCCTATTTGTGACAATTCTAGGTCATGTGGGTGAGTCGCATGTGTGACTCATCCCTGATGTTGAAAAAGATATAAAACCAGGGGTTGGCTTTCTCTTCTTTGGAGCACTTACCCACAACAGTGGTGGTACCAGTGACTCTGGGCCAACCCACGTTATGAGCTCCCAGGTTGAACCTAGATGTTGGTAACTGTGAATCTGTATTTGGTCTGTCTATCGATGTTTGTAATTTGTTCAGGGCTCTCACTTGCGATGGTGTTGATGCGGAGACTCTGGGCAGCTGTAGCTAAGAGCCCTCCAGCTTGTAACCTGGGTGCTGAGACTTTGTTAAACTTTGGTAACTATGTATTGGGATTTGAATTGGACAAGGTCTGTCTGTCGATGTTTGCACTTTGTATTTTGTTCTAAAGTTCAGGGTGCTGGTTTTTCCCCCTGAATTAAGTGAATGATATTTGTATGCTGAATTAAAGTAAGCTTGTCAACCCCTTAACTTTGCTTTCCTTACTAAAGCAGATCAAAAGAACCTGTGCTTTTGCAGCGTGCTGGTAGTGTGCTTGTTGTTGGGCTTCTGTTGGTTTTTCACCCCCACAACAGTTGCTAGCCAGATTGTTGAAACAATGAAATAAATTATCTACAGATTTTTCTTCTCTCTCTCTCTCTCTCTCTCTCTCTCACTTTCTTATAGTGAAACTACAAACTTAGGATGTAGTTAGTATTATCATATCTTTATCTAGAAAAAACAATGCTAAATATAAATAAGCAATGAGCAAAACCTAAAAGCAACAAAACAAAAATAAAATACTTCTCAATGATTATGGTCCTCAGTGTACAAGCCACCAAAAGAATAAAAGAGAAAAAAAGCTTAGGGGATATTAACCATTTTCCAGAGGTTTATCTGAGCAACCATGATTGGCACTCTGCTAGATTTTCTTGATAAGACAAGCATCAAGACAAGAAATGGAAAAGGTCCCCACCGATATAAGGCTTAGAGTCCATTTCCTAGGAAGAGTCCTTCATCTATCACTATTACTGCTATTTGCTTGTATACACTCTTTGTCTCTCTTTTTAAGGCCTAGGGTCACACAGCTAGTAAGATTCTGAGGCCGAATTTGAGCTCAGGTCCTCCTGACTCCAGGGCCAGTGCTCTATCCACTGCCCCACCTACCTTCTCCTCCCAGTATTCTCTTTCTAACTTGTCTCCCTTGTTGTTCTCTGAAGAGATTTTTTTAACTCTCATTGTACTAGAAAACTTTGACCTAAAGTCTTAATTCTGCAATGAGTCCTCTACTAATTCTTAGAAGAAATTTTACTCTCAGTTTTTATAACGACTCGAGCTTTCTTAAAAAGCAAGCTTTGGAAGAAGGACTATTATAGATATACATGACAGTCCGGTGTGCTATAATATTAATGTCAATTAGGAAAATACACACACTTAGATTTAAATGTAGGTATATAAACATACATGAAAGAATGCAACAGTCAGATAATGGTGGTCATAGTGAGAACTATAGCGGTCATATTAACAGGCTGAGCCATTTCACTTGTAAACACAAATTTGAATTTTATGTTGCTTAGTTTTGATATTTCTCTATTCAATGAAGATTAGGAGTTGTCTTGATGGATATGTTCTCTTTTTTTTCTGAACTAAGCAAGGGCCCTGATATGTCTTCACTGACCTCCAAACGCAAATCCCACAGGGAGTACAAAAGTGAGAGAGGAAGAAAAACGGTCCAGGTCTGAATTCACCTGATTATATGATCGAAGTCCTTATAGAATCCCATTTTGTCAGGAAATCCATTTTATTGCCTGTTTTGGACATCTTATAGTAATGAATTTATTTTCTGAGAGAGTGAAATGATTAAGACAACAATAGCACTGTATGAATTTTTCTTTGATTATTGGATCTCTATTTGTATCATCTATTTGTCCCTATGAAATCTGTCTAGTCAAATGCAAGAAATACAATTATGTTGTGGCTAAAGCTAGCAACTCTATTGTAACAACACTAATTCAAACACGCCATTTCAATTTGATGTTTTCCCAGCTCATATTATAACTATGTTCTAAGCAACACTGTTTTCATAAAACCTGGATTGATTTTATCGAGGGATATATCTATGATGCATCATGAATAAGAGGAAATAGGCATGATTTCTGATTGACTGAGCAAAGCTGACTTCAAAAGTGCTGTAATGCATAAGGGTCTTCAGTTTGTTACGGAGAGGAAAAGTCAGGAACATATGGAGTGAGAGATAGCAGGAAAAAAGAGGGGGAGAGGGAGAGAGAGAGAGAGAGACAGAGAGAGAGAGAGAGAGAGAGAGAGAGAGAGAGACAGAGACAGAGACAGAGACAGAGACAGAGAGAGACAGAGAGAGACAGACACACAGACAGAGACACAGAGAGAGAGACAGAAAGTCAGAGACAGACAGACAGAGAAACAGATAGACAGAAGGACATAGAGAGACGGGGTGGAGGGCAGAAACAAAGACAGCAAGACAGACACATGGAGACACAGTAAGAAACACAAAGAGAGAGAGACAGAGAGAAAAAGGGAGGCAGAGAGACTGATGGACAGAGATAGAGAGAGATACAGAGATAGAGACATACAGAAACAGAGAGACAGTGAGACAGAGAGAGATAAAGAAACAGAGACAATCATAGAGAGAGAGAGAGAGAGATAAAAAAGAGACAGGAGAGAGAGAGAGAGACAGAGACAGAGACAGAGAGTAAAACAAAAAGAAAGAATGACAGCAAGAAAGAGACAGAGACAGAGCCATTTCAATGGTGGACCAGAACTGAAATCCAGTTGCTGCTCATATAAATAAACAAACAAACAAATAAATAAATAAACAAATGAATGAATATATATATATATATATATATATATTTCTGCTGGCACTATCATGCTTCTTACCCTCTGAGGCTGGTAATTCTGGAGACTGTTAAGTGAGTGCCTCCAACGGATGAGATTATTCTCTCTTCTGTTTTGGGCTGAGAAAGCTACACTTGTAGCTCCCAACATCTTTTAGAGATTAAAGGAACCTGAATCCTTCTTATCCTTCTAATTTGCTAGTTCTACAGATTGAGTAGTCAGTTTAGCCTACACTTATGACTGATAAACTGGACCTCAGATCATATTAATCCTTGCCAACTGAAAGGTCCATTTACATATTTAGATACCACATATATACATATATCTAAGTATTCACATTTACATTGTGAATTTCTCCACTATATAATATTCTGGTGCCTCATTGTTAAGTAAAAGTGACTCCAGGTTTTGAAAATCTATGCTAAAGTAATATAAACTTTGGAAGAAGCACCTAGCACAGCAAAACTCAGTGACAAAGAATATGTCTGCCATCCAAACACTACTCTGAACTAATTGATGATAGGCAACACTTGACCAATTATAATTCACAGCAAAATAATTTGGGTCATTATGTCTTCAAGAGCATGCTATATTTAGACTGTGTCATATGTTGCTGGGGAACAGGGAAGGAGGAGCCAAATGGAGGAAATGACTTATCTTTTGAAGTATGAGAGAATCTAGTAAATTATAGTAGTTGATAAAATATGCTAGAAATAATTGTGTACTTATATTGTACCAACATTCTTTCCACAAACTTGAAATTTTAATTTCCTTTAATGTACTTACTTTAGAATACTAAAGATTTTGGATTTTTTAGATCATTTAGCCTAAGCTTCTGCATATTTTCTGTAATAAGGCCTTTTAAAAGATCTTTAATAATTAAAGTAAATAACTTTTAATTGACTTCAGTGGCAGTTACAGGATGTCTTCAAGAAGAATGTCATCTGAGCCTGGATTGCTCCTGTTTACATAACAGAAAAGTTCCTTTTCTGACGTCAATCTTTATAAGTGAGGCCCTTTGCTCTCTAAGTGTTCTTGAAGATTTATGAATACTAATTGGCAAGTTGCCTGACCTGAGCTTGTGAACAATTTTTTTTTTCCATGTCCATGTTTAGTTTCTTACCCTCAGTGGCCTCAAATGGGTGCCTGTTACTTGGCGGGAAACCTATGATGGATTACTTCACAGAATTAACCTAAAGATGAAATATGACCAGCGACATTGGAAGGTGGCAGTTATTTCATGATGGGCAGACTGCTCAGCTGGGATATTAATAAATATCCTAAAACTGGCTTTGACAAGAGATACTGTTACTGTGGTGAGGGAAGGAAGAAACAAATCCTTTTGTAAAAATTAGGAGGGATGTGCATGTGCGTGTATGTGTGTGTGTGTGTGTGTGTGTGTGTCTGTAAACCTGTTGCTATTTTTGACAAGCAAATTTATGAGGATAAAAGAGGCTATGCTTTAATGAATGATTTTTTAACATGCAAACCAAAGAATTCTAATAGGCAAAATTAATTTAAATAAAGTTTCTCATTATGAAAGGAGTCTCCTAAAATGTTTATTGCATTTGCAGTTATAATAGGCAGTAATAACAACAATAATGATTACAAAATAGTAATAGAAATGTTGTCCATTACTTAGCCCCAGTTCTATATATAAAAATTCATATATCAATAGGAATTGCAACTATGAGGTAAGTCATAACAATCAAACTCAGCTACCAGCTAATGAGAATAAATGTTGTGGCAGGTGAGACATTTAATGTTGTTAAATGTCATTGTTACACTTCAATTGCACTGGTCTACACTCATTCTATCAAATGGAAATTTCTTGGTGTTTTATACATATTTTTATGCCAAATTCTTTATCTTACACTCTTATTAGCAGAGGAATTTTAATATAAATTGCCCAATATGAAGAGTTAACAAAGCATTTTTTTGAAGGAGGTTGAAAGAATTCTGCTAACTCTTCTTGTACTATTCTTTCATATTGTGCCAATGCACAAAATCAGTCAGTAAATAAACATTTATTAAGCATTTACTGTGTGTCAGGCTCTGTGTTAAGCACTGAGGATGCAAAGAAAACTAAGAGACAATCCCTGTTCTCAAAGAGTTCACAGTCTAACTGGGGAAATGGAGGAGCAACATGCAAACTACTATGTACAAACACACTATACACAGGATAAATTTGCAATATTCAACAGAGGAAAGACATTACGATTAAAAGAGATTACAAAAGTCTTCCTAGAGATAATATGATTTTAACTGGGACTTTACAGAAGCCAGAAGGAGGAGATAAAATTACTAAGAAATTATCAATGATATTTTCAAAGTCGATAAAGACAATATGATTATCATTCAGTATTCATTTCTTGAATGCATATTTTGCTTTCTTCCTAGAAAAACTAGGTGCTAAGAGTGATAAATTTGGCAAACACTTCCATCAAGAAATCTTCACAATGGAAAGGAAGAACTGGGCATTTTGCTATATGTGGAAGGATTTCCTCACGTGAAATACAACAGGAAATCATCAATATGTGGTTACATTTTAAATACACCAAACAAATAACTCCAGTAAAGATAATGAAAGAAGTGTTTTTTAAGCACTTCCTATGTACTGTCGATATAAGAATCCTGACATTGTTCTTCTCCTGAATTTTAGCTGCCTTTTGAATGTGCCCTTCCCCAACTAGATTGTAAGCTCCTTGAGGTAAGGGACTTTCTTTTTCCTTTTTTATAACTTTAGTCCTTAGCAAGTGCCTGGCATGTATTACACACTCAAGAAATGTTTATTAACTGACTGACTGGAGGTACAAAGAAAAAACAAAAATAATATCTGCTCTCAAGAAGTTCACAAAACTATGTTTAAGAGAAAACAAAATTATTAAACATTAGACTGTGATACCCATGAAAATGGAAGACAACAACTAAATCTGAATCTGTATTTGAAATAAAAAATACTGTAAGATTCAACTATTTTTATGTAATGACAGAAAAACAAAATCCCTAGCCTTTTTGTTTATTTTTCAGAATTCTCTGAGTTCACCTTTCTCTCTCACAAGGTGAAGAATAATTGTTTGTTTGTTGTTTATTTTTTCTGACTAAAGAGTTTGGGTATGTTACCCTTTTTTCCTAAGAGTATTTTACTTTTTCCCAATTACATATCAAGAAAAATTTCAGCATTCATTTTTACAAGATTTTGAGTTCCAAATTTTTCTCCCTTCCTTCCTCCCTCACTTCCCCACTTCTGAAAATGGTAGGTGGTTTGATATAGTTTATACATATGTAAAACCTATTACCATATTCATCATAGTTGTGAAAAAAGAAACTGATGAAAAGGAAAAAGTAGGTGAAAAAATTATGGTTCGATCTGCATTCACAGTTCATCAGTTCTTCATGTAGATATAGACAGTGTTTTTCTTCATGAGTCCTTAGCACTTGTTTTGGATGGTGCTGCTGAGAAAAACTGAGTCATTCATAGCTGATCATCAAATGATCTTGCTCATACGGTGTACAGTGTTTTCCCTGGTTCTGTTAATTTCACTTTGCACATTTCACAGTTCCTTCAAGTATTTCCAATTTTTTCTAAAGTCTGCCTGTTCATCGTTTCTTTTTACACAGTAGTATTCAATTATATTCATATAATACATCTTGTTCAGCTATTCTTCAATTGATGGGCATGTCCTCGATTTCCGGTATTTTGCCATCACGAGTAGGGCTGTTATAAACATTTTTTCACATGTAGGTTCTTTTCCTTTTTATGATCTTTTTGGAATACAGAAGTAGTAGTGGTAATGCTGCATCTAAAGGTATGCACAGTTTTATAGCCCTTTGAGTATACTCCAAATTGCTCCCCAGAATGGTTAGATCCGTTTGTAACTCTACCAACAGTGCATTAGTGTCCCAATTTTCTCACATTCTCTCCAACATTTATCATTTTCCTTTTTTGTCATATTAGCCAATCTGATTGATGTGAGGGGGTATTTCAGTTATTTTAATTTGCATTTGTCTAATCAAAATTGATTTAGAGCATTGTTCATATCCTTATATGTATCTTTGATTTTTTTTTATCTTAAAACTGCCTGTTCATATCCATTGACTATTTATCAATTGGGGAATGGCTTTTATTCTCATAAATTTAACTCAGTTGTCTATATATTTGAGAAATGAGGGCTTTATCAGAGATACTTGCTGTAAAGATTGTTTCCCAGATTTCTACTTTCCTTCTAATCTTGGCGGCCTTAATTTTGTTTGTACAAACCCTTTTTATTTTAATATAATCAAAAGTATTTCTTCTACACTTTATAATACTCTCTATTTCTTGTTTGGTCACAAATTCTTCCCCGTAGATCTGGCAAGTAGACTATTCTTTAGTCTTCTAATTTGAATGTCTCATTGTCTATGGTACCTTTTAGCAAGATGTAGTTTCCTTCTTTATCTCTTTTAATTAGGTCTATTTTTCACTTTTACTTTGTCTAAGACCAGGATTGCTACTCCTGCTTTTTTTACTTCAGCTGAAGCATAATAGATCCTTCTCTAGTCCCTTGCGTTTACTCTGTGTGTGTCTCTCCACCTCAAGTATATTTCTTGTAAACAACATATTGCAAGATTCTGGTTTTTGATCCAGTCTGCTGTCCACTTCTGCTTTTGGGAGAGTTCATCCCATTCATATTCACAATTATGATTACTATGTGTGTTTTTCCCTCCATCCTATTCTTCTTGCTGTTTGTCTGTTCTCTCCTTTCACTGTTTCCTTCCTCAGCCATATTTTGCTTCCATCTTCCACCTTCCCATCTATCCTTCCTTCTGTTAATCCCCCACCACTTTTACTTAATCTTCTAGCCTCCTACTTCCCTGTTGCATGAGATAGATTTCTGTATTCAACCGATTGTTTATATTGTTCCCTCTTTGAGCCAATACTGATGAGAGTAAGTTTCAAGTGATGTTCATCACCCATCCTCCCTTTCACTGTAATATATTGTTCTCATTTCTTGGTATGAGATAGCTTACTCCTTTCTCCCTCTCCCTTCCTTCTGCATCCGTTGTACTCCTCTGTCTCATCTCTTGATGTTTCTAAATGCCATTTCTTCAAATTCACCTAGTATTCATACCCTCTGTCTATGCATATTCCTTCTGTCTGTATTGTTAGCGATATGATTTTTAAGAGTTACAAGTATCATCTTCCTGTGTAGGGATATAAACCATTTAGCTCTATTGAATCCCTTATGTTTGTTTCTTTTCCCTTTTTGCCTGTTTATGCTCCAATTTGGTCTTCATATCGGAAGCAAAATTTTTGGTTTGGTTCTAGTCTTCTTATGGAGCCTTGAAATCCATCTACTTTGATGAATGATCATTTTTTTTCCCTTTGATATATTATGCTTATTTTTGCTGGGTAGGTGATTTTTGATTACAGTACTAGCTCCTCTACTTTCCGGAATATCATGTTTCATGACCTCTGATCCTTCAATGTTACATGTGGCAGTCTGTCCTCTGGAGGCTGCCTATTTACTCAGGGACTCATAGGGTTGGCATCTACATGTTTGCCTAGGGCTGTGCTGTAGCACTGTGGAGGTCTGGCCTCTGGAGGATACCTGTTTGTCCAGGTCTACCCTGAAGCATCTGATGGTTCTTGGACCTAGAGTCTGCCAGTTCCCCTGGCCATGCTAAGGCACATGGTAGTTCCTGGTGTTGATGTTTTCCTGCTCCACCATACTAGGTTCCAGGATCACCCACTAGGTGCTGAGATGGGGCTTGCTGCTGACTTTCTGGGATGCTTCCCATCCTACACTGTGTTCCCCTTTTACCTGAATGCAATAGGCTTCTTTTGCCAAACCTTCAAGTTTCTCAGGCTAAAAGATTATTTCATTCCATCTTTTTGCTGGTTCCACTATCCCAGAATTTGTTTTGGGGCTCTATTTTATGGTTGTTTGGAGGTGAATAAGGAAGAGTTATAATGATTTACTGCTTATTCCACCATTTTGGCTCCTGGAAGTCTAGATCAATCATGTTGTAACCTTTTTGAATTTTTGGTAAATTATTCTATACTTATGTTTGTGTATATATATATATATATATATATACACATATGTGTGTATATATATGCATATACATATGCATGTATAGACAGAAAGAAACAGAGGTAGATATATTTCTTAAAGCACATAAATGCATTTAAATGATATTTCTATTTATTGATTTATTATCTTTATAAAATTGTCATGCATAACCTGTTAAGATTCTTTGACCTATCATTTGTGTAATCATGTTTGTCTCAGATTGGAGGCACTATAGTACAACAGAAAGATTCCTGGCTCTGGTTTCAAAAGATGAGGCTTAAAGCTTTGCTCTGCCAGACACTATTTGTGTGACATTGGGCAAATTTTTCAAGCTCTTTAAGTCTCCTGTGGGGACTTCACTAGGTAGCCTCCAAGGTCCTTTCTATCTGTATCTATTAGTCTTTAAGAGAGGAAAAAAAATCTCTCATAGAATCTGAAGTTTGCTCCTCTGAAATAAAGTACTTTTATTACACAAGGGAAATAAAATAGGGAAATAGAGAAATTCACAATCTTTTTATTATGTGGTATCTGAGGAAAACAGAATCACAATCCAAGGAAGATTACTAAAACATGGATTATATAAATATAGAAAAAGCATAGGCTTCATATCTCAAAAATATTATAAAATATGTTTCCTCAGTGGTAGTTTTTCGGAAAGGCAGTGGCAGATTTTAGTGCAATAAAATACTGTATTTAGTAGATCATAATCTCTTCAAATTAATGCTAAAGAATTTGAAAGAGTTCTACTTCTTTAGCTTAACTATTCAGATTTCCTGAGGGTTCTACCAGTAACAAAGCATATCTGCATTTTATAGAGCTCTGAAAGACTTGCATAATAATGTTAAATAGGCATTATCCCACAGTCTTCCGAGGTAGGATATGCCCATCTTGCAAATGAGGAAAATAAGCTCAAAAAGATGGTTTTGCCTACAGACAAGATTGCAAGATCAAATTAGGAAGAACAGAAAAAGCTTAAATACTAGGTAGACTTGGACTAAACATTGAAGGAATCCAGGCATTACAGGGGGAAGCAGTAGAAGTAAAGAGAAAGAACATGCTACACACGATGGTCTGTCTGCTCAAAGGCAAGAAAGTAGGAGATGGAATATTGCATATACAAGGAACATCAAACAGGTAAGTTTGACTGAAACATAGAAAGTACAAAGGGGAAAATTAAAAATTTTATAATCTAAATAGATGGCAATCATACTTAAAGGACCAGGGGAAAGGCAACAGGTAAGATGCTATTTCTGTATTCAATCTATAAAATGAGATATATCACAATATAAATTAAGATATGATAAATGCCAAATGATCAGCACAGAAGATAAGTATTGTGGGAATCATCACATAGGATGGAGTGCTCAGTGAGGACTTTATCAAAAAGGTAAAGATTGTTAAAGAAAAACTCCTGTGAATTGTTAGATGGAAGAAAATTCAGGTCCAAAAAGGGAAACCTGGAATGGACCTGAGTCTGATCGCGGTTTACACAGATTATAAATACATTTATTGCCTGAGAAAAAAAGAAGCTTGCAAGCTGGAACAGGCGAGAACACTGACTCCCTATTCAAAGCCCAGTTGGAAAGAATGAGATATTTATGCTTTTCAAATAAAGGAAGACAGAGAATTGGGGGAGAGGGGTGATAATCCTCCAAGGAAAGGGAGAGTTCCAAGATGAGGAATGAGGAATTCCAGGTGTTGGAGCTTTGTCCCTTTGATACTCAATTCAGCCTGACAATTGAGTGCAAAGATTAAGATAAGGACATCTCTCTGAAAACCATAAAACAAGGATGTTCTTGAGAGCCCCATTGAGGGGTCTCTGAAGATAAGGAGGTCTCTTGAAGGTCCTTGATCAAATGGCTCAGGGTGTGCTTCAAGGCTAGTATGAGCTTAATTGGTCTCAGAATTGCTGATTTTCTGCATATCCAGCTGGGTTTGAAGAGGTTTATATGTAGGGAACCATAAGTTTCTAGGGG
>CM053622.1:488417697-488436358 GCA_028646595.1 Phalanger gymnotis
TTGAGTTCTGATTATGAATTTGTCCTATGTTGAAAAGAAAAAAAGAATGAAATCACTAAGAATGAGATTTGGGACCATCTAGATCTGTTTCTTTGTTTTGTTCCTTAAACCTTGAATTTAAACTTTTTTTTTTGGAGGGGGAAGGCAGGGCAATTGGGGTTAAGTGCCTTGCCCAAGGTCACACAGCTAGTAAGTGTGTCAAGTGTTTGAGGCTAGATTTGAACTCATGTCCTCTTAACTCCAGGACCAGTGCTCTACTCACTGTGCCACCTAGCTGGCCCCTTAAACCTTGAATTTAACTGTAAAGAATAACATATGCCTGACTTGATTCAACTAAACCATTTTGAAAAGAAAACTAAATTGAAAAAAGTTTGCAAGGAGTGGAACCAAGATGGAGGGGTAAAAGTTAAGACTTGCTGGAGCTCTCCCCCATATTCCTCAAACACCTGTAAAAAATGACTCTAAATAAATTCTAGAGCTACAGAGCCCACAAATGACAGAGTGAAACAAGTCTCCAGCCCAAGATGGCTTGAATGGTCACTGGGAAGGGTCTATCACACTTGCTGGGAGCAGAGTGCAGCCCAGCATGGGCTAAGCCAGCACAGACCAGACCCGAGCAGACCAGGCACGGCAGATTAGGCACAGCAGGCCTCAGGGCTCACTGAGGTATGGCACTTTCCAGACTTATCAAAACACAAACACCAAAGACAAATTAGCAGGCCAATGGGAAAACTCTGTTAGACCTGTGTGAGGGAAGGGCATGGTCCAGCCCCAGCCCTGGGTCAGAGGTGGCAGCAGCAGCTGCTGGGGTTTCTGGAGCTCCAGGTCCACAGACAGTGGGGAAATCAAGTAGCTGATCAGAGTGGGAATGCAGGGATCTCTTTGTTGGTGCTGAGTGAGGATTCTCTTGCTTTACCCTACTTGGATCTGGGTCGCAGTCCTGATTGGCAGTCCTAGGATGAGGAGGAGCACTGGTGTGGCCGAGCTTGTGGTGGCTATGGAAAGGAAGTCCTCCTAGAAGTTCCAGGGAAAGAGATGACTTGAGGTGACTCACAGACTCACAGACTAGAGCACAGGCCAGTAGAGGAGTAAACACCTCTCCTTGTATCATATCACCTCAGAAGAACTGAAAATTTACAGGTGCTCAGAAAACAGTGGTGCAAAATCCCTGAAGCTTGAGAGAAACTACTTTCCACTCTGGAAAGAGAGTCACACCTTGACAAAGAGCTCAAAAGTCAAGTATTTAGCTAGGAAAATGAGCAGACAGCATAAAAATCTCAGATTATATAATCTTACTTTGGCGACAAGGAAGATCAAAACATACAGCCGGAAGAAGACAACAAAATCAAAGATCCTACATCAAAATCTTCTAAGAAAAATATGAATTGGTCTCAGGCCATGGAAGAGCTCAAAAAGGATTTGGAAAATCAAGTAGATAGAGGAAAAATTGAGAAAAGAAATGAGGATGCAAGAAAATCATGAAAAACAAATCAACAGCTTGCTAAAGGAGACCCAAAAAAATACAGAAGAAAACCACAACTTAAAAATTAGAGGAAGGCAAATGGCAAAAGAAATCCAAAAACCAATGAGGAGAAGAATGACTTAAAAAACAGAATTGGCCAAATGGAAAAGGAGATCCAAAAGCTCACTGAAAAAAAAATAATTCCTTAAAAATTAGAATGGAGCAAACGGAAGCTAATAACTTTATGAAAAGTCAAGAAATTATAAAATAGAATCAAAAGAATGAAAAAATAGAAGACAATGTGAAATATCTCATTGGAAAAACCATTGACCCAGAAAATTGATCCATGGGAAATAATTAAAAATTATTGGACTACCTGAAAGCCATAACCAAAAACTGATCCTAGATATCATCTTTCAAGAAATTATCAAGGAAAACTCTCCTGATGTTCTAGAACCAGAGGGTAAAATGGAAATTGAAAGAATCCACTGATAGCCTCTTGAAAAAGATCCCAAAAGGAAACACCCTAGGAATATTGTAGCCAAATTCCAGAGTTCCTGGGTCAAGGAGAAAATATTGCAAGTACCTAGAAAGAAAAAATTCATGTGTTGTGGAAACACAATCAAGATAACACAAGATCTAGCAGCTTCTACATTAAGGAATCAAAGGGCTTAGAATATGATATTACAGAAGTCAAAGGAGCTAGGATTAAAACTAAGAATCATTTACCCAGAAAAACTAAGTATAATACTTCAGGGCAAAAAAATGTATTTTCAATGAAATAGAGGAGTTTCAAAAATTCTTGATGAAAAGACCAGAGCTGAATAGAAAATTTGACTTTCAAATGCAAGAATCAAGAGAAGCATGAAAAGGTAAACATGAAACAGAAATCATAAGGGACTTTTTAAAATTGAACTGTTTACATTCCTACATGGAAAGATGATATTTTTAACTCATGAGACCTTTCTCAGTGTTAGGGTAGTTGAAGGGAATATACATACATACATATATATATATATATACACATGTATATACAGAGGGCACAGGGTGAGTTGAATATAAAGTGATGACATTTATAAAATAAAATCAAGGAGTGAGAGAGGAATATATTGGGAGAAGGACAAAGGGAGAGATAGAATAGGGTAATTTTTTATATGAGATGATCACATAAAAGAAGCAAGAAAATGCTGTTATAATGGAAGGGAAGAGGGGGGAGGCGAAAGGGAATGAGTGAACCTTACTGTCATCAGATTTGGCTTAAGGGAGGAATAATATACACATTCAATTGAGTTTCTTACCCTATAGGATAGTAGGTGGGAGCGGTCAAGGGGGGAGATGATGGAAAGGAGGACAGATTGGGGGATGGGGTAGTCAGAAGCAAACACTTTTAAAAAAGGATAGGGTCAGTGGAGCCAAGATGGCACTGTGAAAGGAAGGAATTATGGGAGCTCTCTCACAAATTCTGTCAGATAAATATAAAAAAGTGAATCTGAGCAGATTTGAGAGTTGGAAGCCACTAGTAAACTGAGAGTGGTAGTAGCATCTGGCACACGAATCGGCACCAGACCAAACCAACCAGGAACAGCAGAAGAATCCAGCCATCACACTGGTCTGGGAGAGCACTGGGTGAGCAAAATGCCACAGCAGGAACAGGCCCAGAAGAGAAGTACCTGCTACAGCCGTGATCGAGCCCCAGGCCTCCCAGCACAGGATGGGAGACTGTCAGAGCACAGGGCCTTGCAGCCGTGGGAGCAGCTAGCCCAGAGGCAAACCCTAGGCAAAAGCAAGGGCACCAGACCAAACCAACCAGGAACAGCAGAAGAATCGGGCCAGGCTGCAGGTCTAAGAGAACACTGGGTGAGTGAAATGCCACAGCAGGAACAGGCCCAAGGAGGAAGTACCTGCTACAGCTGCAATCAGGCCCAGGTTTCTCAGAGCCTGGAGCCACGGGAGCAGCTAGCCTGGACACCTTCAACTCACAGTCTAAAGTTTTGAAACTCACTTCTTGGACTCCCAGTAGCCAGGATGTTCAGGAGAAATTGGAATATGATATTCCTGAAAGGCAAAGGAGCTTAGACTACAACCAAATATCAACTACTCAGCAAAATTGAGCATAATTTTCCAGGCAAGGAGATGGACATTCAATGAAATAAGGGAATTCCAGACCTTCCTGATGAAAAGGCCAGAGCTCAGTGGAAAATTTGATCTCCAAATGCAAAACTCAAAAGAGACATAAAAAGGTAAATGGGGGAAAAAAAAACCCTAGTTAATCAATAAGGCTACTAAATTACATCCTTATATAGGATTATTTTGTTTTATATATGTTTGATATATATGTCAATCTTGAAAATAGTATGCTTATTATGACAATTGAAAGGGATATTCATAGACTGTGAATGTCAGTATAAAATAACTGATATAATGATAAAAATATATTTATAAAGATATAAAGGGATGGTTCTGGGAGAAGAGGCAAGGAGGTAGTAGAAAAGGGTAAATTACATCACATGAAGAGGCACAAAAACATATTGTAGCAGAGGGAAAGAAGGAAGGAAGAAGAGCAGTATATGAGCTTTACTCTCATTGGATTTGGCTCAAGAAGGGAATAACATACCCTGATAAGTATAGAAATCTAACTAGTCTCACAGACAGTAGGAGGGGAAAGGGGGAAAAAAGGGAAGGGAGTGGTCAGAAGGGAGAGAAGAAGTAGCTAGTGGAAAATGGGAAGATAAGAGAGGGGAATCAAGAGGGAAGGTAAACTGAGGAAGGCAGCAGACAAAAGCAAAATTTTGTTGAGAAGTGGAAGGGGAAAGGGAGAAATAAAAGCATAAACAGGGGGGAAATAGGATGGAGAAAAAGGCACAGATAGTAATCATACCTGTGAATGTGAATAGGATGAATTCTCAATAAAATGGAAACAGCAAAATGGATAAAGCCATAATCCTACAATATGCTATTTACAAGAAACACATTTGAAACAGGGGGATAAACACAGGGTAAAGGTAAAAGGATGGAGGAGAATATATTGTGCTTCAGCTAAAGTAAAAAAAAAAAGCAGGGGTAGCAATCCTAATCTCAGAGAAAGCAAAAGCAAAGATAGATCTAATTAAAAGAGATAAGGAAGGACACTACGTCCTGCTATAGAAACTTTAAAATGGAATGAAATCAAAGGCCATCCAGTCCAATCTATTCTTATATCTTTTTAAAAATGGTCACTCAGCTTCTGCTTTTTTTTATTTTTGCCGGGGGGAAGGCAGGACAATTGGCATTAAGTGACTTGCCCAAGGTCACACAGCTAGTAAGTGTGTCAAGTGTCTGAGGCCAAATTTGAACTCAGGTCCTCCTGATTTCAGGGTTGGTGCTCTACTCACTGCACCACCTAGGTGACCCTAAAAGTGATCAGTCAGCTTCTGCTTAAAGACTGCTCCAAGGAAGTAACTACTACCTCCAAAGACAGCCCATTCCAGTTTGGGGTAACATAATTCCACTCTAGGATAATAGAATAAGTGATTTAGAGCTCAGATACACTACAATGTCCAAGTATTCTGATATTCTTTTTTTTAAAAAAAATAGTTAAGGAAAACAAGGCCAAGGGAGACTACATCATTTCCCTAGGGTAACACACTTACCCTTGAGATTTTTAACCACAGTTCCTCCCACTGAACTATGCTGCTTTAGCAAATTTTAATGATTATTTCGTTACCTCAAGTCAAACTGCCTCTGTGCAGCTTCATATCTGTTATTTCTAGTTCTGAAATCTGACACCTAACAGAGCAAAACTAATCCCTTTTATGTTACAATGTTTCAGATACCTAAAGACTGTTATAATATGGTCCATAAGAATTCCTTTCCCTAAGCTAAATATTCCAGATACTTTCAACTGATTTTTTTTTATGTCAGTAACTTGAAGACCTCTGCTGTGCTTCTTTTCTTCTAGATCAGAGCTTCTTCACCTTTTTCGTGTATCATAAACACCCTTGGCATTCTGGACCTTTTCTCAGAACAATGATTTTAAAGGCATACGACAAAATACATAGGATTACCAAGGTGAAATTCATTTGAAATACAGTTACCAAAATATACATTTTTAAAAATCTGAATTTGTGAATCTCAGATTAAGAACTCCTGTTATAGAAGTTCCCTAGTCCATGTCCTTTCAAAATGTTTCCCAAAAGCTAAAACAGTACTCCAGATGTGGTCAAATCAGGCATTATGCTGTGAGACAATAACAGTAACAATAACCTCTTCCTGTTCAGCTGAAGGAGAAGGCATTTTGAGAAAATTGAGAATAGATTGCTTGAATTCACCTAGTTGTTTTCTAAATAATCAAATATTGTTCTATGAGCCTACAAGCTGAGGGAAACAGTCTCTCTTGCTTTATACTAGATAGCATTGCTGACCAAAGGATATTTTTTTCATGTATACTGGGGAAACAAGGGCAGAGACATAATATTAAGGATTTATACCACTCAGATTTGCAAAAGCATAAATTAATCAGGTGGTGTTGTATCATACACAGCTATCTGACATGATGGATATACAATGTTAGACTTAAGAGTCAGGAAGATCTAAATTTGAATCGAGCCTCAGAGATATACTACCAATGTGATCCAGGGCAAGTCACTTAACCTCTAATAGAGAGGTTCTCAAGTGACTTTCTAATTCACTGTTCCAACTAACTGCCTAATATATTTATGCATCCCAGGGTTGGTACATATCTACCTATCTATGTATCTATCTCTCTATCTACCTATCTATCTACCTATCTATCTATATAACTATCTATCTATCCATCTATCTGTCTATCTAGCATTTAGTTGGCACAATGAATAAAGAGCCGTGCCTGAAATCAGAAAACCTGAGTTCAAATGTGGCCTCAGACACTTACTTGCCTATGTAACCCTGGCAATTAATTTCACTTATATTTTCCTCAGTTTCTTCATCTGTAAAAGGGATTAATAGCACCAACATCCCAGGCTTGTTGTGTGGAACAAATATGCTATATAAATGTTAGCTTTTATTATTATTCATTATTATTAGAGATATCTATAATAGTTTCTGCAAGAATTGATGCATAATAGTCATTATATTCAAGAGAGTAATAAGCTGTTCGAATCTCCTGAATAGTCCTTAATTTCACTGCCTCTAGGAAGATCTCTCATCTGCACTCTACTCTGGCATCTGGCAACTATCATTAATTCTTATGATTCACTGCTTGCCTAAAGTAAACTATATCATTTAATTAAAAAACAATTAAAAATAAAACAGATGAGAAATATGCTTGGGGGGCAGGAAAGAAAAACAATCTAGCTCTAAAGAGAAAAAAATTAACCAACACAACAAACCCCAGTTTTACTGTAAAGGTGGCATTAAAAAATATCAAAGTTACAAGCAAAAATAAAATTTTTCAGTGGAATGAATTAGAAGTTGTATATAAAATGTGCTGTGTGAGCAGCATATTTTTACTCATTGAAAAGCTTTTTAGTTTTAATTTGTTTTTATAAGTTGGAGTAAGATTGGAACTGGACCTATGATTTTCATTGATTTAGGGAATTTTTAGGTAAGGGAACTTCCTCTACCAATTCAAGTTGCCATATGTCTGTGTCTGTGTGTATCAGTAGCAGGACTTGAGTGCAGTCCTTCTTGGCTTCAAAACAATGTTCTATCCACTTCACTATGTTTCCTCTTACATTGATACATTTTTTTCAAGCATTAGAAAATAATTCTCTACTGAAATGTCTTCTCATGATATGTCCTTATTTTAAATCAGCAGAACCATCGTATACAGTAACAATAATATTGTTTTAAGAACAAGTTGGAATGAATAAATTATTTTGACTACTATAAATACTGAAATTAAATATAAAGGACATATGAAGAAAGGTGTTATATGAATCCAGAGAAAGAAATGATAAATAGATGTATAGAATATGTTTACATATATTTACCTATTTGTGTCTAATGGTGGCCATTTCTAGGTTGGGGGGGATAGGGAAGAAAAAAGGGCAGAAAAGAGAAAATTATTGTATTTTTTAAAGAAATAGCAAGTTGTGCATAGAGGATTTGGAGTTTCATGAGTAATTATCTTTTTTTATTGTACTGTTATAGAAATGCCTGTTTTATTCCATAAACTTAAAAGAAAATAAATTTTAAAAAAGAAAAGATTATTCTAGTGGAACAAAAGCTCTGCTGATTCCTAGGGACATTTTTGTGGAAAAGCTTTAAAAATGGACCCAACAAGGGATGATCATCTAAGGTAAGTACCAATCTATTTAAATACAGGAGACTGACTACCAAGTGATTTTTCTTTTATGGTCCAGAAGAATTCAAATAAATGTTTTGCCTTAGATTGTGGCAATATTTTGCTATGATGTGCTCAGGATGAGGCATGTCCGCATTGATGAAATTACAGATATTTTGAAGTACTAGAGTAGTAGAAGGAATCAACATGATGGTAGACAAAGAACACCGGATTAGGAGAATGTCTAGGTTTGAGTTTCAGCTTTGCTACTAACTGGTTTTCTGACCTTAGACAAAACACTTTAACTCTCAGAATTTTAATTACCTCATCTGAAAAATGATGGGTTTGGACTAGATGATACCAAAAAAAATCTATCTTATTTCTAAAAATCTTTGACTCAATAAAGAAATTTGAGAGGAAATGGCTTTTTGTCTATTGCTACTCCCCCTATACCATGCCAGTCTTGAAAAATTCAAACTATTATAAGATAGGGGAAAAAAGAAAAGATTGACTTTAAAAAAAAATCTTCACTAGTTGCTTAGGAAATGTGCATTCACAGCTATTATTCAGTGTATTGTCCTGAAAAAAAATATAGGCTTTATGAAAGTGAAGTGTGTTGCAATGGAGATTGCATTAGAATAGCAGGCAGTTCCTCTTTGGATATGTAATCTCTAAAATGTTTGTCTACTATTAGATGAGATGAGTGTTTATACAGTGAAGAGAAGAGAGAAGAAGGAAAGAGGAAAAAAAGAAAAAGAAAGAAGAGACAGATAAAAAAGAAAAAGAAAGAAAAAAAAAGAAAATATCTCTATCCATTGTTTATACTTCAAGGAGTACTAGCTCCTAGGCTTACTTCTTCAACTTACTAGCTTTGTGACCTTAGGCAAGATGAAATAATCTTCATTGGTCTCTGTTTCCTAAACTGTATACAATAGGCAAAATGTGACATTACATCACAATGAACTTGTAGGAATCAAATTAAATAATGGATGCAAAGCAATTTTAACTGCAAAGTGCTATATACAGGTGAGGCATTCTCATTCTTAGTATTATATAGGATTTCATTGTACTAACCAATATTGAAATTTTATATGACCCAGTGGGTTTAAAAAGATTGCTCATTCATGTTCAGTGGAGAACACGGGTTGTAAGCAATGTGAAGCTACTGTTATCATTTTTGTCTGTTTATTTCCAATGTCTTACAAAGCTCTTGATATTGTTTGGTAAATGCATGATGAATTGATTTGAGCCATGAACCAAATTGAAAATAGTGTAAACTATTTTTGCTTTGAAATGGCTTTAATACCATTTGATCCAGAAATATCATTTTTAGGGCTGTATCCCAAAAAGATAAAAAAAAAACAGGTAAAAGACCCAGATGTACAAAAATATTTATTGCAGCTCTTTTTGTGACGATCAAGAATTGGAAATCTAGGGGATGTCCGTCAATTGGGGAATGGCTGAACAAGTTGTGGGATCTGAATGTAATTGAATACTATTGTTCTATAAGAAATGATGAGCAGGTGGACTTCATAAAAACCTGGAAAGACATATGAACTGATGCTGAGTGAAGTGAGCAGAAAGAAGAAAACAGTGTACACAGTTACAGCCACATTGTGCAATAACTAATATTGGTAGACTTTGTTCTTCTGAGCAATGCAAAGATCTAAGACAACTCCAAAAGACTCATGATGGAAAATACTATCCACATCCCAAGAAAGAACTATGAAATCTGAATGCAAATCAAAACATACTATTTGTTCTCTCTTTTTGTTGTTGCTGTTGTTTTGGTTTTTCTTTCTCATAGTTTCTCCCATTCATTCTATTTTTTTTTTTACAATGTGACTAATGTGAAAATATGTTTAATAAGAATGTATATGCAGAGCCTTTGTCAGATTTCATGCCATCTTGAGATAGGAGGAGGTGAAGGAGGGGGAGAAAATTTAAAAGTCAAAAGCTTATGGAAGTGAATGTTGAAAAGTAAAATTAAATGAATTCATTAAAAAATAAATGGATTTACTTTCATTAATTCAACTTGCTTAGAATGTTTCTTCTTCTAGGAAATATAACATTGTGGAAAATGAAATGGAAACTTTTTATGGGCACAAAGAAATCAGCACAAAGTCCATGCCATTAATTTTCTAAAGTTGCTTTATGCTATGAATCAATAACATTATGCTGACATCTTGACAAGACAAATCAATGAGAAGTGAAAATGTATACTTGGAATTTTATAATGCATTGTTTTTAAAACTTCCCACTTAAACATTTGAAGGACTTTGGCAGTTTATGTCTTCACCATATTTCTTATTTTAATTTGCTTTGTGAAATAGCAGAACAACTGCCTTCAAATACCTCCAGGTCAGTTCAATATCTACTTTTGTGAGAATTAATTTGGTCTCTGGATTAATCCAGTTTTATATTTCCCACACCTGTCATCCTTAAAGCTTTACTTCTAAAGATCTGTTTTGGTTAATGGGTATTGAGAGTCAGGAAAAAAAATCGTTTCCCTGTATTCAAATGAGTTTATTCTCCTATCGAATTAGGTGAGAGTAGATAGGAGACTAAAGGGATTAAGTAGGGGAACAATTACTAAACACAGTATGACTATTTTCATATAGGGAATTAATCATGAGATGAGGTAACCAATGGTTATTCCATATTTAGGTGTCTAGCATGTGAGGAATCTCACAAGGTGATTTTTACTAGCTGATTTGGATAGAGTTACTAGAAAATTCTGCAGCTTACAAATCCTGCCTCACATACTACCTAATGCATAAAACTATCTCCAAGATCTTTTGCCCAGAAGTTGGGAAAGTAACTCTTTTGTATATTTTTTTAATATTTCCATATTATTACAGGAGTGTGCTGAAACCAGCTTGAACTGACACTTAAGAATGGTTGTTAAATTTTTGTTGTGAGGGTTTGTACTTTGGAAATCAGAAAAAGCTGCAATCAGGGCTTAGTTTATTGTTTTGTTTATTGTCTAGACTTTAGAAAGTGATGGAGAAAATGTTAGGAATAGATTATACTTAAATATTCATCCCCTATAGTGTACATATTTTCTCCCCTATTGAATTGTAAACAGCTTGAAGGCAGAGGTTATTCCAGTTTTTAAAAAGAATATGTATCCCCATTGCCCAGTCCATAATAATTCTTTAAAACTGCTTATAAATTGAATAGAAATGATTTTGAGATCTATGTGTGAACCAGAAACAGGGTTATTGGTGCTTTGCTCTAGGGTCCTGATGTGGAAAACATGACTGGGGCAAGTTTGTACTGTGTGGCAGCCACACTATTGCATCTTGCCTTGGATATACTGCAAGTCCATGCTATTGTGTTATACAACCAACTCATCAAGTTCTTGACATTCTAACAATTCAGAGGGCTACCTTACTCTTGCCAAACACCATGACAGTGAGGTTGGACTTCCCCCTTCTCCAAGGGTACCAGGTGGTCTAATTGTTTCTGTAACATGTCTACCTGACAACCATCCCCCAGCCCAGGTTTCATGCTGCTAGGTTTGCTTCTCCTATTTACCTTTAAAAATCTTTAACTTGCTTTTAGGAAAATTTCCGTTTAATACCTAAAGTTTTATTGAGTTACCAAATGAATTTGAGACTTGGAAGGCACCTCAGACTATATGCAATATAAGCAGTGTCTGAACAAGAATACCCTCTATAAAATTTTGAGTGATAATGAGGTCATTGCTTGTAAATCTTCAATGAGAGGCAACCTACTAAATCTCCAGATTGCTAATTTTACTTTAGGATCATAGCAGTTGATAAAAAGTTATGTCTTTATGTAAAACTCAAATGCACTTTTCTATTACTCCTACCACAACTCTCTTTACTGCCATCTAGAGGCAAATATAAAAAGTGTAATCCTTCCTTAACACGGTTATCTTTCAGATATTTGAAATTCTGTAGTAGTCTGTCTCTGCCACTTATTAACTATGTGACACTAAGCAAGCCATCTAAACAATCTAATCACCAGATTCCACATGTGTAAAATAAGGCAATTTTATAAATGAGAAAGAACACTGGGTTTGTATCAGAGGACCTGGTGTCACATCCAAGAATTGCCACTTATTACATGCAACTACAGATGATAGCTTCCTTCTAGACAGACTTAACTGGTTTTCCCAAGCATAAATACACACGAACACAAATTAACTACACACACACACACACACACACACACACACACACACACAATATATATATACACATATATGTACATACATATATATAAACTGACATAAATATATACACATATATGTATGTGAATGTGCGCAAATGCATACATTTATACTTATAGAGCCCCAAATATATGTGTGTGCATGTAGTTAATAAGCATTTGCTAAGTTCCTATTATGTGTTTGATACTGTTCTCAATGCTGGAGAGACATAAAAATATGAAAAAAGAAGACAGCCTCTGCTTTCAAGGAACTTACAAGCTAATGGGGGAAGACAACATACAAAAAAAAGCTAAAAGAGAAGAGGAAGTATGTTACATGGGGTTCATGGTGAAGATGACCCAAAAATCCAAAATGAGTGTCATTAGAAAATACAAAGAAGTCCAAAATTGCTAGTTAGGCACTATAAAGAGTCCAAAATGAGTGGAACAGAGTAGAAAATGTATAACTCTTTTCTGTGAATACACACACACACACACTTATATGTCTGTTTCTATATATCTATATAGATATCTACATCTACATCTATCTATAGAGAGAGTGAGATGGGTAGCTGCATGGATCAATAGAGATAAACCCTATTGAAATCACTGATATGATATTGACATGTAAATATGCAAATATGTGTCTGTGTGTATATATGCATACATAAATACACACACACACACATATAGCTCCTGTTTTCAACTTGGCAAAGAAGTGAGAAGCAAAACATGAACAGGACAGCACTAAGGCTTGATATTTAAGTTGCAAGGAAAGGTTTAAAGTATTATTTAAGTTACATACAAATTTACTCAAAATATTTTTCAATACTTTCAATCAATAACTAGTCAATAAACATTTACTCAGCACCTTCAAGGTGCCAGGAATTATGCTAAGCACTGGGGATTTAAAAAGAAGCAAAAGACAGTCCTTGCCTTCAAGGAGTTCACAATCGAGTGGAAAAACAATAAGCTAACAAATGTATACAAACTAACTTTGTACAAGATGAATAGGAAAGCATTAAAAGAGAGACAGAAGACCGGAGAATTAGTAGGGATTGGGAAAAAAAGTCCTATAGAAGGTGGGACTTTATATATAGAAGGAAGACTGGAAGCCAGTCCATAGAGATAGTGAGTGAGAGGACTGGAGGCATGTGGAACACCCAGAAAAAATTCCTGGAGCCAAGTGATGGAGCATCATTTTCACAGAAAAGCATGAAGACTTGTGTCACTTGATGGAAGAACACATACTATGGTGAAAGACTGGAAATACAGGAGAAGACTAGGTTCTGAAAGGCTTTGAACACCAGAGGATTTTGTATTTGATCCTAGGGGTCATAGGGAGCCACTGGAATGTATTGAGTAGGGAGAGTGACATGGCTGGACATGGACCTTCAATGAGTGTGATCTAAGCAATGTAGGTATGTAGATATTGCTTACAACAGAACTTATCACAAGCTTTATAGTTTCCCCCTGCCCATTCATAAGTGAGGTATGTTATACTATATTTATGCTTAGCAAACTGTTAGACACTATCCTGGTGGATGTCCAGTGCAAAGCACAAATGTAAGGTTTATTGGCAAGCAAAGTGGGTCTTTTTGCTGTTTTTTCTTTTGGAATGCTTCTCAGCACTAAGGTAATCAAGTGCCTTTGAATGAGATTCGCCCTTGCTTCAATCGAATCTTCGATTGAATCAAGAGTCTTTGATGACCTGCTTAAGTCACAAGAAAGCCTAAGTCACATGAGTTTGAGTCATGTTCTTCTTCTTCTTCTTCTTCTTCTTCTTCTTCTTCTTCTTCTTCTTCTTCTTCTTCTTCTTCTTCTTCTTCTTCTTCTTTCTCCCTCCTAATACTAATTATTCACCAAAACCTAGAAAATGACCAAATGTAACAGGGATAAAATATAGAGAGAGACCGTGGACCAGTAATTATTTTATTAGAGGGAACTTCCAGATGGAAGAACTCCCATTAACAATCAAAATCAACCTTCTAGACTTAGAGTTACTGAGAACACAGGTTAAACGTCTCATCCTGGTTCACATAGCCAGTATGGATCAGAGATGGGACCTGAACCTAGACATTCTTACATCCAAGGTCAGTTCTCTTCCTAATAATCCTTCTTGACAGTTTATTGTTGTTGTTCTCAGTCATTTCTCAGTCATGACTGACTCTTTGTTACCCCATTTGGGGTTTTTTTGGCAAAAATATTGGAGAAGTTTGCCATTTCTTTCTCCAGCTCACTTCGCAGATGAGGAGCTGAGGCAAACAGGGTTAAGTGACTTGACTAGGATCACACAGCTAATAAGGGTCTGAGGTCAAATTTGAGCTCATGAAGATGGAACTTACTAATTCCAAACGTAGTCCTCTATCCACTGCACCACCTAACTCCCAAAAATAACTGAACAAGAACTTCCTGACTGCAGGCTCAGTGATCCCTGCCCCCTTTTATTTAGTCAAACAGAGATTAAGTGACTTGCCCAGTGTCACACAGATAGTAAGTGTCTGAGGCTGGATTTGAACTCAGGTCTTCCTGATTCTAGGCCCAGCACTCTATCTACTAAGCCAACTACCTGCTCTGATAGTTTACTGGGAAAAAACAAAAGCAACTAAATTTCATTCAGAATTTCAAGTGGCCTACTCTGTAGGATTTTTTCTATATATGTAAACTGAAATCTAATGAAAGGTATGTTCTTTCTTCATCAGATCTGACATTTAAATCACAAATAATCATATTCTAAAAATGTAATATATTGTCAAGTTGTCATGGAAACTGATAGATTTTTAACACTGAAGAAACCTCTGTGTTGGACATATCTTATCAATAGACAATAGTTTAACATAAAGATCTGCCTCAAAATGTATGTACAGTAAAAAAGAGATAAATGCTATTATTCTAGAAAGTCAAGGATATGAACTAGACTAGAAAGAAAAATTACAATTCACTGGTTGATGCTTTCTTTATGAGGGTAGATGCTAAAATTTCTGCTCTTTTATAATGTAGCCATCATTCTAAAGAGGCATAGATTTTATGGTTTTCTTCTGTTTCATCATTGTCTCTGATGTATAGTATAGCAATATTCAGGAAGAAAGTAGCCTTAGATAGTCATAATGAAACCAATAATATCTAGGATCTGGTGAGTCTATCTGTGTGACAGTAGGGAGGTATAAGAGGAAATTTCTAGCATTTATTTCTCTAATACTTTCTGTGAGACAATAAATCTCTCATATACTAAAACCTTATGGTAGTTGCTATATGTATCCCTAAGATTAGGTGGTTACCAAATTTACCTCCCTTCTAATGCACTTAAGCATATTCAAATCTATCTCTTAGAATCACAAGAGTAAAACCCTTTATATATATATTTATATATATATATATATCATGTCTGTGCTCAGTAAACAAATAAATATCCAGTTGACCAATAAGCCAGTGACTCTTTTGTTCAACTACATGGCTAGTAAATTTGTGGCTAAAGGAAACTATTCTGCTCATATCCCTGTTTCTGGCCATTCAGTGGAATACCCTGCCTTTTGGGGCTAGCCAGTAACTGCTTCTCCTGGAATATACATTAACCATGAATGCATAATTACAGATGGGTTTGAAAAAGCCATTTATTATGCATTGGGAATTTATGTTGTTTTGTTTTGTTTTTTGAAAGTAAGATTGGGTCTTATTTTTCCCCCAGATGAAGAAAGGTCATTTAGGCTTGAAAATTCCTGTTATCTACAAACTGATCAGCAACATAGTGCCAAGTGTCAGGTCAGATATGGATCCTTAAAATGCTAAATTTTTCCATCCAGTAGCTCAGACAGAATTTTCAAGTCATGCTTGGTGGCCTCTCTAAGCTTCAAGCTTGGATTGTCCATGCTTGTCCTTTGTTTGTGCCAGGACACTCTGCTACCTAACATCCTGAAAGATGGAGCATTTCCCAGAGTAGCAAGAAAGTCTAACACAGATGGCCTCATTGAGAGGGAGAAAGTAGTAATACTCCTTTCCATTTGTCACAGTGAGAGTAGGTACTTGAGGATCCCACCTCCCAAGCTGGAAAAGGATATTTAAGGTAAAAAAGCCATAACTTGAATTGAATAGATGTTCATTTTATGGGAAAGCCATTTCCTTTTTTCAAAGATTGTCATCATCTATGGATGTAGCTTCTGCCCCCTTTACCCTGAAAATGAGCACCTTATAATCATAACATTAAAATATTAAAATTGTTTTTCCTTAGAGTCCTATTTTTCCATTTAGGAAGAAAGCCCAAATAAAGTAAATGGACAAAAAAGAAAACAATTTATACGTTATTGACAAGAGTTCAACTACTTCTCCACTTTCTTCCCATTATATTGCTAGGAACCGATCTGTGAGAACAATGGATCCTGTGAAGTAGTTAGATTACTGGAATTCACATCATAGATGCCCAGTGGGTTGGTACTAAATAATATATTTTACATAATTATGATTATAACTTTGAATATGTGAATTCAAACACATGTGGCCACTTCATGCCATTCATTATTCACATTCTTTCTAATTTTACCTGGGGCTGATCAATGATTATTAATCCTAAGCAGTAGCTTTAGACTAGTGAAATCACATAGGATGATTTACTAACCAAGTTAAAACCTATAATTCTTGGCTCTAAAAATTATCCAAAAATAAGAAAAAATATGTTGTTTATTTCTAAATAAACAGACCTTGGTTTGCATGTGTCATAAATAAATAGCTAACCCAGGATCTGGACTACCTCATCTCCAAGGAGATATTGTGATTTCCATCTCTGAAGGGAACAGGAGGAAGACCACGGCTGTATGTTGACTCTTTAACCTCCTAATCTTGTAAAAGTTGTATTGTGGTACAATGATATCTGCCATTCATCATAGTATTTTTACTTTAAGATTCTTTCAAGCTCAAGATAAATACCACTTCCTTCCATTTTACTCTTTTAGACAACACATTTATCACAGAGCATTACACAAAGTAAGCACTTAACACATGCTTATGAATTGTTGATTGTTGACAGTGGGATTGTGATTTATCTATTTTCTGTCTTTGAAAATTTTTTGTTCTCTTTGACTCTTTATCCCAAAAACAAGTCCTGCCAGTTCTATCCTTATAATAACTCTTGAATTTTTCCCATTCATTCTGTTTTGGCTCCTGTCACATAAATACAATCTATGTTCCATGCAAATATTCCTGCTAAACATGCCACATAGAAATCTCAAGATTTCCTGACTCTATGAATTTACTTTCACTGTTCCCTATACCTAAAATGCCCTCTTTCATTTCCCATTCTATTCACTAAAACCATCCCCCCTCCCTTCAATGAATATATCATTTCTTCTATTGCTTTCTTTCAGGTCCATCCAGTCTTTAATGATGCTACGTTCCATGGGCTTTTCTAATGCAACAATCATTTATCCATCTTAACTATAAACATATACTTCTATATGTCAATTCTACATTATTTCAGAACAGCATATCCCCCCCCAGTGGATAAAGCATTAGAATAGAACAGGTAACTATTATATAAAGTTTGCATTTTCTTCCAGGATCTTGAAACTGCTCTGCACATAGTAGGCATTTAAAAATAAACAAACAGCAAAACAATTTGTTGATAGAAATGTATAGGAATCCTCAGAAAATGTAATCCAATTATCTCTCTAGACTTAAGAAGTCTATAGTTTGTACTCATATGGAAATCATCCTACTGAATAAAAACAAATAAAATTTCACAAAGAGATGAGCATGCATGCAATATTCAGATCATGCACAGAATGGCTTTCAAAATTTCTCTGGATTCCAAGACTCTTTCCCCCTTTAGGCATAATTATTTCATGAAAAATCCTCAAAGGTTGCCCCCCTTTTTTCCTATTTCTCCTTTTGCTAAAGAAAAAGCATGCATTTAATATAAAGGGCCTGGAGAAAGCTTCAGGCACTATAATTAACATTCAGATGTTTTGTTTAGAATGTTTAGATTCATTAAACTCAGTTACAGATTCCATCTATACTATAATCAATATTTCAATATTCCTGTGGTTTACACATATTCCTTGCAGCAACCTGGTTTTATCTACAAATCTTCATAATTTTAAACAACACATTTCAAAATATATTTTAAAAACATTTCTAGAGGGGATGGAGGCAAGATGGTGGCCGGAAAGCAGGGACTAGCCTGAGCTCCTCGCCAAGTACCTTCAAAAACCTATAAAAAAAATTACTCTGAACCAATTCTAGAACTGCAGAACCCACAAAATAGCATAGGGAAGCAGGGCTTTAGCACAGGACAGCCTGGATGGTCTCTGGGTAAGGTCTATCCCTCATGAAGCAGAGAGCAGAGCGGAGTGGAGCACAGCGTGGGCAGCGCAGACCGACTAGACCAGGAGCCGGGTGGAGCGTGCCCTAGCGCCCTGAATGAGTAAGCTGCAGCAGTTACGAGACTTCTCAACCCACAAACACCAAGGACAACAGAATAGGTTAGTGTGAGAAGCTGCTGGGGACTGGGATAGTGTTTGCTATTAGGCCACCACCCCAGAGGCAGTGGAGGTGGGGCAGCTTTAGAACTACAGCCCCAGTTACTTCTGGCCCCAGGCCTACCTGGTGGGAGGAATTAAGTGGCAGATAAGAGCAGGAGTGCAGAGCCTGCTGAAGGTCTAAGTCCAGTCCAGGTTGGGGGTTCTTGGGGAAGAAGGAGTGCTGGTGTGGCAGAGCTGGCGCATTCCCCCAGGATTGGAACATAGAACTCTTTAGTCTACAAGCAGTCATACACCTCTGAAAAATTCAAG
>CM053622.1:488436858-488462474 GCA_028646595.1 Phalanger gymnotis
TCTTTTAGCTTGGGACGTTAGCGAGATTAACAGGAAGGTTCCCTCTTGCTGCGGCTGAAAGGGACCAATATAGGATGGGAGGCATCCCAGCAAACCAGAGGCAAGCTCCACCTCAACTGACCAGTGGGAGATCCTGAGCTCCAGGGTGGAGCAGCAGGAAAGTGCCAACACCAGGCACACACTAGCCACCACCACCAGCTCTAGCTCAGCACCAGGTAAACTACCAGACCACTACAGCATCCAACTGCCAGCACCTGAGGCCCCATCACACAAAACAAGTAAGCACACCCCTAGCTTCCAGTACATAAAGTCTGAGACAATGCCCCTTGGGCCCCAGAAGTAGAGATTAAATTTAAAAGCCACAAAAAAGCAAACAACATGAGCAAGAAGCAACATGGAAAAACGATGACTACAGAGAAGTATCTTGGTGAAAGGGAAAATCAAAATACAAATTTAGGAGAGGACAACATGGTCAATATACCCACATCCAAAACCAAAGGGGAATATAAACTGGTCTTAAGCCCAAAAAGCCTCCTTGGAAGAGCACAAGAAGGAGTTTAAAAATCAAACAGGTGAGGTAGAAGAGAAATTGAACAATTCCTTCAAAAATACAATTGACAAAATTGATGAGAACAATGCCTTAAAAAGTAGAATTGACCAAATGGAAAAGGAGGTACAAAAGCTAACTAAAGAAGACAATTCGATAAAAATTAGATTTGGGAAAGTGAAACTAAAAACTCTGTAAGACATCAAAAGTCACTCAAACAAAATCAAAAGGATGAAAAAACAGAAGAAAATGTATAATACCTCATTGGAAAAATAACTGACCTGGAAAATAGATTCAGGAGAGATAATTTAAGAATTATTGGTCTACCTGAAACCCATGAAAAAGAGAGAGAGAGAGAGAGAGAGAGAGAGAGAGAGAGAGAAATAAAGAGAGAGAGAGAGAGAGAGCCTGGACAGCATCTTTCAAGAAATATTCAAGGAAAATTGGCTGAGGTCCTAGAACCGGGGGGGGTAAAATTGTCACTGCAAGAATCCAAAGATCACCTCATGAAAGAGATCCTAAATTGAAAATGCCAAGGAATATAGAGTCAAATTCCAGGATTATTATATTGAGGAGAAAATGCTGCAAGAAGCTGGAAAGAAACAATTCAACTATTGTGGAACCAACCAGGATTACACAGAACCTTGCTGCTTTTATATTAAAAAAAAAATTACAAGGCTTGGAATATGATATTCTGTAAGTCAAATGAGCTTGGATTGCAACCAAAGATCAGCTTCCCAGAGAAATTAAGCATAGTCTTTCAGGAGAGGAGATGGACATTCAATGAAACAGAGGACTTCCAGATTTTCCAGATGAAAAGACCAGAGCTCAATGGAAAATTTCATCTTCAAATACAAGACTCAAGGAAGGCACAAAAAGGTAAACAGGAAAGGAAAAATAACAACAACATGTGATTCAATAAGGAAAAACTGTTTACAATCCTACATGAGAAGATGATTCTTATGACTCTTAAGAACTGTATTTTTATCACGTAATCTAAAACAAATGCATAAACAGAGGGGGTGGGTTGAATTGATTTTGATGTGATGATAAATACCTAATTAATTGTTGAAAAAAGATTGTAAGGAAAAGAGAAAAGGAGGAGGCAGAAAAGAATAAATTACCTCACACGAAGAGGCACAAAGATATATTACAGTAGAGGGGAAAGAAGGGAGGGAGAAGAGTACTGTTTGAAATTTACTCTCATCAGATTTAGCTCAAGGAGGGAATAATATACGCAATTAGGTAGAGAAATCTAACTTGCCATATAGGCAGCTGGCAGAGAAAAGTGAAAGAAAAGTAAGGGAAGAAGCATTAAAGGGAAAGGAAAAGGAAAGGGAGTGTGTCTCATAAAAGGGAGGGAAGACAGAGGGTGATGGTGGTCAAAAGCAAAACTCCAGGGAGGAGGGAAAAGGAAAAAGGAGAAAGAAAAGCATCATGGGAGTGGGGGTGGAGGTGCAGGTGAATAGAATGGAAAGACACAGATAGTAATCATAATTGTGAATATGAATAGAATGAACTCTCCCATAAAACAGAAGCAGATAGCAGAATGGATTAAAAATCATAATCCTACAATATATTGTTGACAAGAAACACATTTGAAACAGGGGGATACACACAGGGTAAAGGTAAAAGGCTGAAGTAGAATGTATCATGTTTCAGCAGAAGTTAAAAAAAAAAAAGTAAGGGTAACAATCCTGGTCTCAGACAAAGCAAATGCAAAGATAGATATAATTAAGAGATAAGGAAGGGAATTTATCCTGCTAAAAGGCACCAGAGACAATGAAGTAATATTATTGCTAAACACATACGCACCAAGTCGTACAGCAGACAATGTCTTAAAGAAGAAGTTAACAGCTTCTCTGCCTGGGGATGGACCATGGGCAGTTTTGTGCGCTCTCTCCTCTTGTTGAGGACCCTGGCCCTGCCAGAGGCCTGGGAGGGCTCCCACTCCCTAAGTGCCAGTGAGAGTCAGAGGGACGAGCCGCGGGCGGTGTGGACAGAGCGAGTGGTGCAGGAGGATCCGGGGTACTGGAAGTGGAACACAAAGATCTTCAGGGAGGCGACACAGCTTTACCCAGGGCACGTGGAGACCCTGCGCGGCTACTTCAACCAGAGCGCGAGCGGTGTCCACACCTTCCAGCGCATGTGCGGCTGCCAGGTGACTCCCGAGCTCGCCTTCAAGGGCGGGTTTGAACAGTACGCCTACGATGGGCGAGACTACATCGCCTTGGACACGGACACCTCCACGTGGACGTGGACGGCCTTGGCGCCCCCGGCTGTGAACACCAAGCGCAAGTGGGAGGCGGACAGGAGCTACACGGAGAGAGTTAAAGCCTATCTGGAGGAGGAGCGCGTGATGTGGCTGAAGAAGTATCTGGAGATGGGGAAAGAGACACTGGGGAGGACAGACCCGCCCTCTGCCCAAGTGACCCGCCACACCCACCCCAATGGGGAGGTGACCCTTCGGTGCCGACCTCAGGACTTTTACCCTGCGGACATCTTCCTGATGTGCTGAGGGATGGGGAGGAACTTCTCTAGGAGACTGAGTTCATTGAGACCAGGCCTGCAGGAGATGGGACCTTCCAAAAGTGGGCGGCTGTGCAGATGACCCCGAGCCAGGAAGGCAAATAACCTGCCGAGTTCAGCATGAGGGGCTGCCTGAGCCCCTCTCCCTGAAGTGGGAGCCACAGTCCTCATCCACCTGGCTCATTGTGGGGGTCATTGCTGCTGTCCTCTGCGTCATTGCAGGCATTGCTGGACTTGTGATCTGGAGGAAGAAGAATTCAGGTGAAAAAGGAGGGAACTATACTCAAGCTGCAGCCAATGACAGTGCACAGGGGTTGGATGTCTCTCTCGCAGCCAGAGCTTGAGAGAATTGCCTGGTATGGACCTGAGAAAGAAAACCAATCTCCAGGCCCTGTGTTGTTCCTGTTGACCCCTGGCTTCTCTCCCCACCTCTGGTCTCTGGGATCATCCCTGGACTCTAGTGGCCCAAGCCCAGGGCAGCATCATCGGGGCCTTCACCCTGTTATCTAAAGCCTCCCACTCCCTTCCTTCCTTTCTGCCTGTCTGTCTAACCTACAGGGAGACAAACAGCAGTAAGGTCCAGAGGGTCTTTGGAAATGATCCCTCCTTCACCTCTGGTGTGGCCCTGACCTCTGGGATGTCTGTCTCACTGAAAAAAAAAAATGCCTAATAAATGATTGTTCTTGGAAAAAAAAAGAAGTTAACAGACTTACAGGAAGAAATAGAAAGCAAAACTATACTAGTGGAGGACCTCAACCTCCCCATTTCTGAATTAGATAAATTAACCACAAAATAAACAAAAAATAAATTAGAAAGTGAATAGAATTTTTAAAAAGTTAGATGTGGTAGACCTGTGGAGAAAATTTAATGGGGACGGAAAGGAATATACCTTTTTTCAGTGGTACATAGCACCTACAGAAAAATTGACCATATATTAGGGCATAAAAACCTTACAATCCAATGCAGAAAGGCAGAGATATTAAATGCATCTTTCTCAGATCATGATGCAATAAAAATTATATGTAACAAAGGGCCATGGAAAGATAGACTAAAAATCTAATCCTAAAGAATGAATGGGTCAAACAACAAATCATAGAAACAATCAATAACTTCAAGAGAATGACAATAATGAGACAACATAAGAAAAATTATTGGATGCAGCAAAAGTGGTTCTTGGGGGAAGTTTTATATCTCTAAAAGATGAAATGAATAAAATAGAGGAAAAGGAGCTCAATGAATTGGGCCTGCAAATAAAAAAAAAAACCTAGAAAAAGAACAAATTAAAAATCCCCAATTAAATACCAAATTAGAAATACTGAAAACCAAAGGAGTGATTCAAAAAATTGAAATTAAGAAAATTATTGAACTAGTAAATAAAACTAAGATCTAGTTTTATGAAAAAAAACATAAAATACATAAACTTTTGGTTAATTTGATTAAAAACAAGAAAGAAGGGAGTGGAGCCAAGATGGAGGTTAGAAAGCAAGGACTTGAGTGAGCTCCCCCCCAGGTCCCTCCAAAAACCTATAAAAAATGGCTCTGAACAAGTTCTAGAGCTGCAGAACCCACGGAATAGCAGAGGGAAGCAGGGCTCCAGCCCAGGACAGCATGGATGGTCGCTGGGTCAGGTCTATCCCACAGAGCCGGGAGTGGAGCACAGCAGAGCCCAGCATGGGCTGTGCCTGGACCAACCAGACCAGGAGGCGGGCAGAACATGCCCTAGCACCCTGAATCAGTGAGCTCTGGCAGTGGATTTCTCAACCCACAAACACCAAAGACAACAGAGACGGTTAGTGGGAAAAGCTCCACGGACAGCATGAAAGAGTTCGGGGTTCAGCAACCACCCTGGGGGCAACAAAGGTGGTGCATCTCTGAGGACAGAACTACAGCTGCAGTTGTTTCTGGCCTCAGCCCCACCTGGTGGGAGGAATTAAGTGACAGATCAGAGCAGGAGTGAAGAGCCTGCTTAAGATCTGAGTGGGTCTGGGTTGACAGTTCTTGGGGGAGGAGTAGTGCTGGTGTGGCAGAGCTTGTTGTGTAGAAGTAGCTCTGAAAACAACAACAGAACCCTCAAGCTGGGGACAAAGTACTCTCTATTCTACAAGCAGCCATACCTTGACAAAAAACTCAAGGGTCAAGTAGTTGGCTGGGAACATGGCCAGACAGTGAAAATGGACTCAGATTCAGACTGAGACTTTGGAATCTTTGGTGACAAAGAAGACCAAAACATACAGCCAGAAGAAGTCAACAAAGTCAAAGAGCCTACAACAAAAGCCTCCAAGAAAAACATGAACTGGTCTCAGGCCATGGAAGAGCTCAAAAGAATTTTGAAAAGCAAGGTAGAGAAGTAGAAGAAAAATTGGAAAGAGAAATGAGAGTGACAAAACCATGAAAAACAAGTCAATGACTGGCTAAAGGAGACCCCAAAAATATTGAAGAAAATAACACCTTAAAAAGTAGACTAACTGATATGGCAAAAGAGCTCCAAAAAGCCAATGAGGAGAAGAATGCCTTGAAAGGCAGAATTAGCCAAATGGAAAAGGAGGTCCAAAAGACCACTGAAGAAAATACTACCTTAAAAATTAGATTGGAGCAAGTGGAAGCCAGTGATTTTATGAGAAATCAAGTTATTATAAAACAGAACCGATGGAATGAAAAAACGCCATAATCAAAAAAAGAATCTAGATATCATCTTTCAAGAAATTATCAAGGAGAGCAAAATAGAAGTTGAAAGAATCCAATGATCACCTCCTGAAAAAGATCCCAAAAGGAAAACTCCTAGGAATATTGTTGCCAAATTCCAGAATTCCCAGGTCGAGAAAATACTGCAAGTAACCAGAAAGAAACTTTGAGAAACAGCAACGAATTGAGAGATACAATCAGAATAACACAAGATCTAGCAGCTTCTCCATTAAGGGATCAAAGGGCTTGGAATATGATATTCCAGAGGTCATTGGAGCTAGGATTAAAACCAAAAATCACCTACCCAGCAAAACTGAGTATCATGCTCCCAGGCAAAATATGCAATTTCAATAAAATAGAGGACTTTCAATCTTTCTCAGCAAAAAGAGCAGAGCTGTATAAAAAATTTGGCTTTCAAATACAAGAATCAAGAGAAGCATGAAAAGCTAATCAAGAAAGAGAAATCATAAGGGACTTACTAGAGTTGTTTACATTCCTACATGGAAATGAGACCTCAGTATTAGGTAGCTGAAGGGAATATACATACATACATACATACATACACACACACACACACACACAGAGGGCACAGGGTGAGTAGAATAGGAAGGGATGATATCTAAAAAAAATAAAATAAAATTAAGAGATGATTGAGGAATACATTGAGAGAGGGAAAAAGGGAGAGATAGAATAGGACAAATTACCTCACATAAAAGTGGCAAGAAAGAGCAGTTTTGTTGGGAGGGAAAACAGGGCAGATGAGGGAGAATGAGCGAATCTTGCTCTCGTTGGATTTGACCTGAGGAGGGAATAACATACACACTCAATTGTGTATTTTACCCCACACAAAAGGAGGAAACAGATAAAAAAGGGGAGACAATAGAAGGAAGTGCAGATAGGGGGAGGAGGTAAGCAAAAGCAAACACTTTCAAAAAGGGACAGGGCCATGGGAGAAAATTGGATAAAAGGAGATAGGATATGAAGGAGCAAAATATAGTTAGTCTTTCACAACCTGAGTATTGTGGAAAGGTTTTGCATAATGATACACATGTGGCCTATGTTGAATTTCTTGCCTTCTTAGGGAGGGTGGGTGGGGAGGGAAGAGGGGAGAGAATTTGGAACTCAAAGTTTTAAAAGCAAATGTTCAAAAAAATGATTTTGCATTCAACTAGGAAGTAAGATATACAGGCAATGGGGCATAAAAATCTATCTTGCCCTACAAGAAAGTAAGGAAAAAGGGGATGAGGGGGAGTGGGGTGACAGAAGGGAGGGTTGACTGGGGAACAGGGCAATCAGAATATATGCCATCTTGGAATGGGGGAGAGGGTAGAAATGGGGATAAAATTTGTTATTCAAACTCTTGTGAAAATTAATGCTGAAAACTGAAAATATTAAAGAAATAAATAATGATTTAAAAGAAAAAACAAGTAAGAAGAAAACCAAATTACCATTATCAAAAATGAAAAGGGTGAATTCACCACCCATGAAGAGGAAATTAAGACTATAATTAGGAACTATTTTGCCCAACTGTATGCCAATAAATATGACAATTTTAGTGAAATGGATCGATATTTACAAAAATATAAATTGTCCAGATTAACAGAGAAGGAGGCAAAACACTTAAATAACCCCAACTCAGAAAATGAAATTGAACAAGCCATCAATGAACTCCCTAGGAAAAAATCTTCAGGGCCAAATGCATTTATAAGCGAATTCTGTTAAACATTTAACGAACGATTAATTCCAATAGTATATAGACTATTTGGGAAAATAGGTAAAGAAGGAGTACTACAAAATTCTTTTTATGACACAAATATGGTACTGATATCTAAACCAGGAAGAGTCAAAAGAGAGAAAGAAAATTATAGACAAATTTCCCTAGTGAATATTAATGCAAAAAATATTGAATAAAATACTTTAGCAACTTATCACAAGGTTAACACTATGACCAGATGGGATTTATACCGGGAATACATAACTGGTTCAATATTAGGAAAACTATCAGCATAATTGACCATATCAACAACAAAACTAACAGCAATGATATGATTATCTCAATAGATGCAGAAAAAGCTTTTGACGAAATACAGCAGCCATTACTACTAAAAACACCAGCGCATAGGAACAAATGGAGTTTTCCTTGAAATGATAAGTAGTATATATCTAAAACCATCAGCAGCATTATCTGTAATGTGGATAAGCTAGAAGCCTTCCCAGTAAAATCAGGGTGAAAGAAAGATATCAGTTGTCACCACTATTATTCAATATTGTATTAGGAATGTTAGAGCTAGCAATAAGAGAAGAAAGAGAAATTGAAGGAATTAGAATAGGCAATGAAGAGACACTCTTTGCAGATGATATGATGGTATAATTAGAGAGTCCTAAGGAATCAAGTAAAATCCTTCTTGAAAAAATTAACATTAGCAGATTCGTAGGATTCAAAATAAACTCACATAAATCATTGAAGTTGGGCATACCAACAAAGCTCAGCAGTGAGAGACAGAAAGAAAAATTGCATTTAAAATAACTCTAGGCAATATAAAATATTTATGAGTCTACTTGCTAAGACAAACCCAGGAACTATAAGAACATAACTACAAAACACTTTTCACAAGAATAAAATCACATCTAAACAACTAGAAAAAATATCAGTTGCTCATGGGTAGGCTGAGCTAAAATAATATGAAAATTCAACCTAAATTAATTTATTTATTCAGTGTCATGCCAATCACAGTACCAAAATTATTTTATGGAGGTTGGAAAAATAATAACAAAATTCATTTCTAAGAACATAAGTTCAAGAATATCAAGGGAATTAATTTTAAAAATGCAAAGGAAGGTAGTAGCCTAGCTTAGCCATATCAGATTTATAATTAAACTATAAATCAGCAAAAATCAACTATTTGGTACTGGCTAAGAAATAGAGTGGTGGATAGGTGGAATCAGGTACACAAGACACAGTAGTCAATGATGATAGTAATCTGTTGCTTAATAAACCCAAAGACTCCAGATTCTGGTTTAAGAACACAGTAACAAAAACTGCTGGGAAAACAGTATGGTAGAAACTAGGCATAAACGATCATCTCACATCATATACCGAAATAATGTCAAAATGGGCATATGATTTAGAAATAAAGGGTGATAACAATAATCAAATTAGGAGATCAGGGAATCATTTACTTGTCAGATCTAAGGAGAAGGAAAGAATTTATGACCAAACAAGGCATAGAGAATAATATGAAATGCATAATTTTGATTACATTAAATTAAAAAGGTTTTTTGCACAAATAAAGCCAACACAACCAAGATTAGAAGGAAAGCAGAAAGCTGGGAAACATTTTTACAGCCAGTTTGTCTGATAAAAACTTCATTTCTAAAATATATAGAGAACTGAGTTAAATTTATAAGAATACAAGTCATTCCCCCGCTGATTAATAATCAAAGGATATGAGCAGGCAGTTTGCAGATGAAGTTAAAGCTATCAGTAATCATATGAAAAACTGTTCTAAATCACTATTAATTAGAGAAAGGCAAATTAAAACAACTTTGAGGTACTACCTCACACTTATGAGGTTGGCTAATATGACAGAAAAGGAGAATGATAAATGTTGGAGAACATATGGGAAAATTGGGAATTGGGACACTAATACATTCTGGGTAGAGTCTTGAACTGATGCAACCACTCCAGAGAGCAATTTGGAACTATGCCCAAAAGGCAATCAAACTGTACATACCCTTTGATCCAGCAATACCACTACCACATCTGTATCCCAAAGAGATCATAAAAAAGGAATAAGGAGCAACACATTCAAAAATATTTATAGCTGCTCTTTTTGTGGCATCAAAGAATTGGAAATTAAAGTGAAACCCATTAATTGGTGAATGGCTGAACATGTTTTGGTATATTAATATAATGGTATACTATTATGCTATAAGAAATGATGAGCAGGTGGAGGTCAGAAAAACCTGGAAAGACTTACATACGTTGATGCTGAGTGAAGTGAACTAGATCCAGGAGAATATTGTACATGGTAACTCTTACACTCTCTATCTATGATCATCTATGATTGACTTAACTCTTCAAAGCAATGCAATGATCCAAGACAGTTCTAAAAAATACATCACGGAAAATGCTATCCATATCCAGAGAAAGAACTATGGATTCTAAATGTAGATTGAAGCATATTATTTTCACTTCTTTGATTTTTTTTTCTTTTGTTCTGTTTCTTCTTTCAGAACATGGCTAATGTGGAAATATGTTTCCATGATTGCACATGTATAACTTATATAAAAATTCTTGACATCTTGGGGAGGGTGGAGGGAAGGTAGGTAGGGAGAAAAAAATTGGAACTCAAAATCTCATGAAAATGAATGTTGAAAACTATTTTATATATGATGAAAAATAAAATAATATTCAAAAAATAAAATATGTATCCCCAATCTAATTTTCTTTTATACTTCTCATTTTAAAATATGTCAAATAGCAATTTTAACTTTAAAAATTCCCTTAAAATGTTTTCACCTGATAGGCCCTGAAGAAGAAATAATTCAACCTCTATGACTTGCTTCAAGGGATAAAAGAAAGTTCAATGAATTTCTTCAAAGATTTCATCGTAATCACAATCAATAGCAGCTGCATTTAGCAATAAATTTCACATGCCTCAGGACAAAGTGATATGTGAGTTGAATTTCTGCTTTTACATTTATTGTTGTTGTTGCTGTTAGTTTGTTTGTTTGTTTTGCCCTGCAAGATATAGCCTGGCACAAAATTAAAAGGAAATTGTTAATGTTGGACAGTGGTTCCAACACCACATTTTGTTCTCTGCATTATTGGCTTACAAAGCTTTATGCCCAAGTCAATGTCATTTCAACTGTATCAAAACGATTCTAGCGCCAGTTTTTCAATGAGCATACTTCTTCTAATATGCATTTGAATGAATGCACACCCCAGCTCCAGAAAATACAGTGGCTTGTCAATTTGGAAAGACTCACTATGGATTAGCAAATGTTTTTTAATCTCTCCCTGTCTTATCAAATTCATTTCCATCTCACGCTTTCCACTTCAGTCAACTGAATCACAATGTTTCTTGCAAATGTTTTGTTTCCTACTTCTATTTCTATAACTTTGTCTTGTGTCATTTCTTATTTCCCAAAAGGCCTTTTTTACTTGAAGAATCTCTTAAAAATATTAACTTTAGAGCACATTAGATGAGAATCTGTGTTACCTAGTGGTAACAGGATGCTGGACTTGGAATAGGGAAGATTTGGATTGGCATATTGCCTCAGATTCTTACCAGCTGTGTGACACTTTAGAAGTCATTTACCTTCTCTGTAATTCAGTTTTCTTTAAGCTGCAAAGTTAGAGGATTGGATCTGATGACCTGTATGGGTGCTTCCATCGCTAAGTTGATGATCTTATTGTCCAACAAATCTTTATCATGGAAGACTTTTGAGGGGGTGATTTGGGGACTGTGATATAACAAATAACATTTAAACATATATAATACTCTGTTAGACTAGGGCTTTATGTGGTGCTAGCACCACATTGGGAAGTTTAGGAGAAATATCCCTATTTACAATGCCAAGTAATCAGCTAAATACGACTTAACTCCCCTACTTAATTCCCAATTCTATCCTATTACTTCAATTAGCTTTTCTATATCTCCTATAACTCTTGAGTGTATCCTAAAAACAGTCATGTATACACTCTTGGTTCTCCCATACTTGGACCAATAATTTAGACATAAATCCATTATATCTCATCAATGTGAGTTCTCTCTCTACTAATGATGGTCTAAGCCCATATATGCCTTCTCATTCTTGTCCATATCATTTCACAGACTCTTCAAACTGGAACATTTTCTCTACTTCTTTTACCATGTTAAGTATGCACCCAAGCAGACCATTTACTTTCCCTTTCCTTTGATACATGATTATTGCACCTCATTTTATGAGTTTCTTTTTTAGTATAATGGCTTTTTGCACATAATTAACCAGACCACGTGCCCTTGGGATGACTTGGACATACCAGAGCAAAAAAGAAAGGAGAACCAGAACCAGAAAAAAATGAGAAAATATTTGGAGAAAGTATTTTGTCAAACTATTTTCTCCATTAAAGGTAACAGAATCTTTATACTTGGATCTATACATGAGACTTCCCAATGTACTTATACAGGATGTAGACATGGAACTAAAGAGAATAAATTGGGAAAATATGGGAAAAGGATCTATATCAAAGCATTGAAATGAAATGAAATTTGGTTAGGAACAATACAATTATAAAATGGTTCAAGGATTGTCATAACAGTTCATTAGAAAGGGGGGAAAAGATAGCAAGACAATGGGAAAATATCACAACTCATCAATGTTTTTATAAAGTGAGGTAAAATCAATAATTGATTTATATTCCTACTTCTGCCAGTTCTACAAAATCTTTATGAGGCTTATTTATACTTGGACTGAAGGAACCCTAAAGGAAAATCAGGGGAATACATAGGGAATAAGCAAATGTTAGCAAGTGATATCTAACAATGGACTTTATCTTTAGGATATTATAATTAACTTAGACATAGGAAATATAAGATCTCATTCTACTTATTGTCTGTTGGTTTTGAAAAAGCATTTGATTAAGTAAAAAATAAAAGACACTCATTTAAATATAGGTGTTTCTCACCCCTATATAAAAACCATTCATTACTCTTCAGGAAAACAAACTTATTTAATAATTGTCTACTAATTAATATTAGATGAGGCATAAAATAGGGAAATGTGTGTTTACCAAAATTATTTGCCATAGAAGGCATCCAGAATGGAATCTAGTTCAAGGAGATACCAAAATAAAAACTCTCAAGAATCTTATAACCAAATTCCAGAGCTCTCAGGTGTATTGGTAATTAGGGTGGGATTTTTTTTACTGTTTTCTCTTTCAGAGCACTTAGGTAATCAAGTGTCTTTGATGAGTCAGGCCTTTGTTTCTTTGATTAAAGCAGGAGTCTTTGATAACTTGCTTATGTCAAGGTAAAGCCTAGTTCACATAGGTTTGAGTCGCATGATTGTGATGCCTGAAGAAGCATCACATGGTTTTGAGTGGCATGGTTGTGATGTCCTTTGACATTGAACAGGGTGCATGAACTTAGAGGTTAGCATTTTGCTTGGGGCTCTCACTCACTAGAAGAATGTCCTGTGATTTGACGAGATGAGACTCTGGGTAGCTGTTTTTAAGAACTTCCTGGCTTTGAAAACCCAGATATTGGTGCTTCTCCTTTTAATAACTATGTATGTGATGTCTTGAACAGACAAAGCCTGTCCATTGAATTGTGTTATTTGCTGTTTATACTTTCTCTGTTTGTATTTTCTCTGAATTTCAAGGTGCTGGCTTTCCCCCCAGACTAAGTGAATGATATATGCATGTTTGATTAAAGTGAAATTGTTAAACCCCTTAAAGTTGCTTTCTTTAGAAAAGCAGATCAAAGAACATTTGCCTGCAGCTGTTCTGTGTGCTCTTGTTGTTGGTCTTACACCCCCACAGTGGCTGCTAGCAACATTGTTGTTACATCAGGTCAAGGAGAAAATACTGCAAGCAGACAGAAACAATTCAGATATCATGGAGTCATAGTCAGGATAACAAGATTTATCAGTTACTACAATAAATTATCAGAGAGCTTTGAGTATGATATGGTGAAGGGCAAAGGAGCTAGGATTACAACCGAGAAACACCTACCCAGTAAAACTGAGTACAATCCATCTGGGAGGGAAATGGATATTTAATGAAATAGAGGACTTTCAACTATTCCTGATGAAATAAAAAACCTGACCTGAATAAACAAAGTGACTTTCAAATATAAGACCCAAGAGAAATATAAAAGGCAAATGAAAAGAGAAATCATATGGGAGTCAACAATTTAAACTATTTACATTTCTACATGAAAAATGATACTTGTAACTCCTAAGCACTTGGTCATTATTGGGGCAGTTAGAAAGACTATACATAGACAGAGGACACAAGTGTGAATTGATTACAATGGGAGGATATAAAAAAATTAAGGAATGAGGAAGAAATATGCACTGAGAAAAAGGGGAAGGGAGAGGTAGACTAGAGCAAATTATTTCACAAAGAAAAGAGGCATGAAAGAGCTTTTACAATGGAGGGGAAGATAGGACTGGTGGACTATGCTGGAACTTTGCTCTCATCAAAATTAGGTCAAAGAGGCAATAACTTATACACTCAGTTGGGTATAGAAACCTATCTTACATTAAGAGAGAAGTAGGAGGAGAGGGCGATAAAAGGAAGAAAGTGAGGGATGAAAGAAGGGAGAATGGTTTTGGTGAGATGGTGGGTAGAAGCAAAACACTTTTGCAAAGGGACAGGGCCAAAGGAGAAAGAGAGGAACAAACAGGGAGAAAAAGCAGAATGGAGTGAAATTAAACAGTATTCAGAACTGTGAATGTGAATAGAATTAACTCACTGATAAAACAGAAGCAAAGAGCAGAATAGAATAAAAACAGAATACTACAGTAAGTTTTTTTTTTACAAGAAACATGTTTGAAGCAGAGAGATATAAGGAAAATAAAGGCAAGGTACAGAAGCAAAATCTATTATGCTTCATTTGTATTTTTTAAAAAAGCAAACAAACAGGAGAAACCATCATTATCTCAGAAAAAATAAAGCAAAAGCAAAAATAGATTTAATGAAAATAGATAAGCAGGGAAACTATATATTGCAAAAAGGTACTATAGAAAATTAAGTAATATCAATACTAAGCATATATACCCCAAATAGTATAGCACACAAATTCTTAAAGGAAAAGTTAAATGAGTTACAGGAGGAAAGAGAAAGCAAAACTATGTAGTGGGGAAACTCAACTTCACCCTTTCAGAAATGGATAAATCTAATAAAAAAAATAGACAAAAAGTTTAGGACACAAATATAATTTTTGAAGGGCAAGTTTTGATAGATATTTGGAGACAATTGAAGAGAATAGAAAGGAACATGCCTTTTCTCAATTTTTTTGTTTTTTTTTTATGTTAACAACTTTATTTAATATTTTTTTAGTTTTAAGCATTGATTTCCACAAGATTTTGAGTTACAAATTTTGTCCCCATTTCTACCTCCACACTCCAAGACAGCATATATTCTGATTGCGCCATTACCCAGTCAGCTCTCCCTTCTTTCACCCCCCCTTCCCCTCCACCTCCTATCCCTTTTCTCCTTACTTTCTTACAGGACAAGATAGATTTCTATGCCCCATTGCCTGTATATCTTATTTTCCCTTTGCATGCAAAAATAACCTTTTTTTGAGCATCTGCTTTTAAAACTTTGAGTTCCAAATTCTCTCCTCTCCTCCCTCCCCACCCACTCTCCCTAAGAAGGCAAGCAATTCAATACAGGCCACAAATATATCATTATGCAAAATAGTTCCATAAATAGTCATGTTGTGAAAAACTAACTATATTTCCCTCTCTCCTATCCTGTCCCCATTTATTCAGTTTTCTCCATTGACCCTGTCCCTTTTCATTTGCTTTTGATTATTTCTTCCCCCTATCTGCCTCCCCTTCTATTGTCCCCCTTTTTATCCACTTCCCCCTATTTTCATGTGGGGTACAATACCCAACTGAGTTTTTATGGTATTTCCTGCTCAAGTCAAATTCGATGAGAGCAAGATTCACTCCTTCCTCCTCTTCCCTCTCAAAAGGACTACCATTTCTTGCCATTTTTTATGTGAGAAAATTTACCTCATTCTATCTCTCCAGGTCTCCCCCTGTCAATATATACCTCTCTCATCCCTTAATTTGATTCTGGTTTTTTTGGATATCACCCCTTCATATTCAAATCACTGTGTGCCCTCTGTCCATATGTGTGTGTGTGTGTGTGTGTATATATATATATATATATATATATATATATGTATATATATATGCGTGTGTGTGTGTGTGTGTGTGTCTGTATTCCCTTCATCTACCCTAATACTGAGGTCTCATGAATTACACACATCATCTTTCCATGTAGGAATGTAAACAAAACAGCTCAACTTTAGTAAGTCCCTCATGATTTTTCTTTCTTATTTACTTTTTCATGCTCCTCTTCATTCTTGTGTTTGAAAGTCAAACTTTCTTTTCATCTCTGGTCTTTTCACTGAGAAAGCTTGAAAGTCCTCTCTTTTATTGAAAGTTGATATTTCATCTTGGAGCATTATACTCAGTTTTGCTGGGTAGGTGATTTTTGGTTTTAATCCTACCTCCATTGACTTCCAGAATATCATATTCCAAGCCCTTTAACCCTTTAATGTGGAAGCTGCTAGATCTTGTGTTATCCTGATGGTGTTTCTACAATACTCAAATGATTCAGGGCCTTGTGAATGGCTCTGCCTGGCTCCTGGTCTGGTTGGTCCTGGTGTAGCTCACACTGGGTTCTGCTCTACTCCCCTCCCAGCTCTGTGTGACAGACCCTTCTCCGCAACTATCCAGGCTTTTCTGGTTGAAGCCCTGCTTCTCTCTGCGATTTTGTGGGTTCTGCAGCTCAAGAATTTGTTCAGAACCATTTTATAGGTGTTTGGAGGGGTTTTGGGGAGATCTAAAGAGTCCCCTCTTTCTGGCCACCATCTTTTCTCTGCCCCCCCCCCTTTTCTCAGTTTTAAATGGTACATGCAACTGAGAAATAAGATATACAGGGAATAGGGTATAGAAATCTATCTTGCTCTACAGGACAGTCAGGGTTTGGAAGGGTACAAGGGGGTGGGATGGGGTGAGAGAATGGAGGGCGGACTTGAGGAAGGGATAATCAGAATGCATGCCATTTTGAGGTGGGGAGGAGGAGAGAGATGGGGAGAAAATTTGGAACTCAGAAGCTTGTGGAATGAATGCTGTAAACTAAAAATAGATTAATATAAAAGAAAAAATAAGAATAAAACTAGTTCTTAATGTTATTTATTAGTTCTATGGTTTTCTTTCTTTCAATTCAATTTTAATCTTTCCTTTGATTTTCAGGATTTCCAATTTTGTGTTCTAGGGGGGTATTTTTAATTTGTTCTTTTTCCAAGTCAGTGGTTTTTGACTCATTTTTCACGACTTTCTTGCATGACATTTCTCTTCACCATTCCCCCCAATTCTCTTACTTGATTTTCAAAATCCTTTTTGAGCTCCCCCGTTGTCCCTGACCAATTCATATTTTTTCTTGGAGGCTTTTGATGTACAAGCTTTGATTTTGTTATCTTCTGGTTGTATGTTTTGATCTTCTTTGTCACCAAAGTAATATTCTATAGTCTGAGTTTTCCACACTGTTTGCTCATTTTCCCAGCCAATCACTTGACTTTTGAGCTCTTCGTCAAGGTATGACTCTGCTTCCAGAGAGGAGAGTGCTCTGTCCCAAGCTTCAAGTGTTTTGTGCAACTGTTTTCAGAGATACTTCTAGGCATCTGTAAATTTTCAGTTCTTGTAAGGTGGTATGATGAAAGAAGAGGTGTTTACTTGTCTTCTGGCTTGTGCTGTGGTCTGTGAGTGACCACAAACACTCTTTTCTTCATTAGAACTGTGAGGAGGATTAGGGACAGCCGCCACAACCTCTGCCACACCAGCCCTCCTCCTCACCCCAGGATTGTCACCCAGGATTGAGACCCAGATCCAAGCAGGGCAAAGCAAGATAATCCTGCTTCAGTGTCAGCAAAGAGACCCTGGAATCCCCCTCTGATCAGGCACTTGATCCCTCCACCAACTGTTGCCCAGAGCTCTGGAAGCAGTTGCTACCACTGCTGCCACTGTCATCTCTGCTGCCCTGAGGCTGGGGCCAGACCATGATCTTCTCTCACCCAAGTCTGACAGAGTTTTCATACTGAACTTCTACATTGTCCTTGGCATTTCTGGCTTGAGAAGTTGCATTGGTAATCAAGATGGGCATTTAACACTTATTCAATCAAGCACCCTTGAAGAGTTTGGCCTTTGTTTCCTTGATTAAATTACATGATTAAATTCCTTGATGACCTCCTTGCCTCAAGGGAAAGCCTAGTTTACATGGGTTTGAGTGATGTTTGTGACATGAGTGGTTTTTAGACCATGTCTCCTCGTCACATTTTTGTGACACTTTTAGGTCATGTGAGTGAGTGGCAAGTGTGACTCACCTTTGATGCTGAACAAGATATATAAAGCCAGAGGTTGGCAGTCTCCCTTGGAGCTTTGAGTCACAGGAGGAGCGGTGCATAACTCTGGGCCAGCCGTTGTCAAGCTCCCTGTCTTGTGAACTCAGATGTTGATGCTTTTTGGTAACTATGAATTGTTATTTGGTCTGTTTCTAATGTATGTTTGTATTTATATTTGCTCTGAAGTTCAGGTTGCTGGCTTTTCTCCTGAACTAAGTGAGTTTATATGTATACATTCAATTAAAATAAGATTGTTAATCCCTTAATGTTACTTTCCTTGGTAAAGCACATCAAAAGAACCTGTTCTGGCAGCATTCTTGTTATTAGGCTTGTGTTGGTCTTTCACCCCCACAACAGCTGCTAACCTAAATGTTGCAACAGAAGTCTGGAAACTGGCACAGTTGCCAGTGATTCAGTCCTAAGGCCTGTAACATTCCCATCTGAGCTGGGACAGCCCATGCTGGACTGCTGTCTGCTCCCACCTTGGTGCAATAGACCCTTCTTGTCAACCTTCCACGTTGTCTTGGGCTGGAGGCTTGTTTCACTCTGTCATTTTATGGGTTCTGTAGCTCTAGAATTTGTTTAGAGCCTTTTCTTTCCTGATATTTGGAGGGGTTTGGGGGAGAGCTCAAGCAAGTCCCTGCTTTCCACCATCCTGGCTCTGCCCCCAAGAACTCATTTGATGAAAAAATAGAAAACAAAATTGCCAATGTCAAAAAAGAAATGGGTGAATTCACCAACAATGAAGATGAAATTAAATCAATGATTGTGTGCAGTTTTGTCTCCTCATCTACCAATAAATCTAACAATTCAAGTAAAATGGATGGAAATTCATAAAAATAGAAATATACCAGATTAACAGAAGAAGAGGTAGAATATTTTAATAACCTTGCCTCAGGAAAAGAAATTGAGCAAGACTTTACTGAACTCCCTAAGAAAAAAATCTTTAGGACCAGATAGATTCACAAGCAAATTCTACCAAACATTTAAAGAACAAATAATTTGAATATGATATAAAAATATTTAGAAAAATGGGTAAAGAAAAGTCATGCCAAATTTCTTTTATAACACAAATATGGTGCTGATATTTAAACCAGGAAGAGCAAAAACAGAGAAAGAATATTATAGAGCAATTTCCTTAATAATTATTGATGCCAAATTTTTAAACAAAATATTAGCAAGGAGATTGCAGCAATATATCACTATAACCTGGTGAGAGTTATACCAGGAATGCAGAGCTACAGCAATATTTATAATATTATATATAATATATATACGATATATATATAATATATATAATATATATTATAATAATAATATATAATAATATAATATATAATAATATAATAATTAGCATAATTTATCATATCAATAACAAAAAATTCCTATGATTTTCTCAATTAAAAAAATGCTAGAAAGCATAGGAATAAATAGATCTTTACTTAAAATGGTAAGTAGTATCTATCTAAAACCATCCACAAGCATTATTTGTAATCAGATAAGCTAGAATTCTTCCCAATAAGACCAAAGATGAAGCAAATATGTCCATTATCACCATTATTATTCAGTATAATCCTTGAAATATTATAGTGATAAAGGAAGAAACAGAAATTGAAGGATTTAGAATAAATAAAGAAGAAACAAAACTATCACTTTGCAGATTATATGATGGTATACTTGGAGAATCATAGAGAATTAACTAAAACATTATTGGAAATAATTAACAACTTTAGCAAAGTTTCAGGATAGAAAACAAATCCACACACATCTTCTGGATTTCTGTATATTACCAACATATTCGTGCAGCAAAAGGTAGAAATAGATATTGCACTTAAATGAATTTTAGACGATATAAATTATTTGGGTTATGGTTATGGTTAAAGTCAAATCTAAATAATATTTAAAAATATTAACTGCTCCTTGATAGGCCAGGCCAATATAATAAATATGAAATTTCTACTTAAATTATTTTACCTATTTAGTACCACACCAATCAAACTACCAAAATTTGTTTTATAGAGCTAGAAAAAAATAACAAAATTCATCCAGAAGAACAAAAGGCCAAGAACATCAAGGGAATTCATGAAAAAAAAATGTGAAGGAAAGTGACTTAGTTGTACCAGATCTTAAATCATGATACAAAGCAGTGATCATTAAAACAATCTAGATTGTTGAATCAGTAGAATAGATTAAATGTACAATACACATATTATAAATGATTATAGTAATCTGGTGTTCGATAAACTCAAAGATCTAAGCTTCTGTGACAAAAACTCACTGTTTAACAAAAACTGCTAGTAAAATTAGAAAACAGTTTGAAGGAAACTAGATATAGACCAATATCTCACACTGTATACCAAAATAAGGTCAAAATAGGTATATGATTTTCTACTGTTAATGTATTGTAAATGGAATGGGAAGATCTTTCTTGCTCGTTAACGGGTCTATGTGATCTGCTTGAGTCACGTGGAAATCTGAGTCATGTGAGTCTAAGTCACATGGAGCCTTTGGTGGGAGGAGCAGGAAGGGATGGAGCAGGAAGTTGGAGTGAGATGGAGCTTGGAGAGAGGAGGCAGAGGGAAAGGAGCAGATAGATACCTTGACTGAGAGAGGGAGTGATTTTGCTTAAGGGAGTTTGTTTGTGAGGAGACCTGATGGAGGGTGGGTTTGGGGGTGGCAGTGCACCCTTCATTGATAATGTGTACAGATTTCTTTGTTGCTATGATGGATTTGGTTTTCTGGTGTTTGAATAAATGTTTTGCTTTCATCTTTCATGAAGAGAGTGTCTTATATCTGGTGATTCAAATCTGGGAATTTGCAGGCATATTCATAGGAGCTGCTGTGGGTATTGGTGATATAGATTTAGACATGAAGGGTAATAATAAGATGCAAATTAGAAGAGTGTAGAATAGTTTACCTTTAAGATTTATGAATAAGAGAAGAGTTTATGACCAAACATGAGATAAAACAGCATTAAATGAAGTAAAATAGAAAACTCTGATTTACATTTAAATTAAAAAGTTTTGCTCAAACAAAACCAAGGTAGCCGATATTAGAAGGAAAGCAGAGAACTTACGAAAAAATTTCCATCAACTTTCTCTGATAAAGATCTCATTTCTCAAATATACAGAAAACTAGGTTAAATTTATTAGCATACAAGTTATTCCCCAATTGATAAATGGTGAAAGGTTATGAACAGGCTATTTTCAGACAAACAAATCAAAGCCATCTATATTCATATAAAATGCTCTAAATCACTATTGATTAGAGAAATGCAAATTAAAGCAACTCTGAGGTACCATCTGACACCAATCAGATCAGGTCACATAACATGAAAGAAAAATTACAGCTGTTGGAGGGGATGTAGGAAAATTGGGTCACCTAATGTACAGTTGCTGGAGTTGTGAACTGATTCAAGTATTTTGGACAATCATTTGGAACTATGCCCCAAAGGTAAACTGTGCACATCCTTTGACTCAGTAATAGAAATACTAGGTCTCTTATTTGACCTATATGTGCATATATGTACAAAAATATCTATAGCACCTCTTTTGTGGTGATATAGATTTGGAAATTGGGGGTTGCCAATCAATTAGGAATGACTGGACAAGTTGTGATATATAATTATGATGGAATGCTATTGTCCTATAAGTAATGATAAGTATGATGCTTTAAGAAAAAGAACTGAAAATATGTACATAACTAAAAGCAAAGTGAAATGAGAAGAACCAGGAAATCATTGTAGATTTTATGATGATAAACTGTGAATGATTTCACTATTTTCAGAAATTCAACGATCTAAGAGAATTCTTAATGACTCAAGATGAAAAGTGTTATCTGCTTCCAGAGAAAAATTGAGAGAGTCTGAGTGCAGATTGAAGCATACTGTTTTCAAAAGTTATTTATTTATTTTTGTTTATATTTTCTTCACAACATGGCTAATACGGAAATATGTTTTGAATGAATTCACATGTATAATCTATATCAATTTCCTTACTTTCTCAGGAAGGAAGAAGCTAATAAGGAAGGAAGAGAATTTGAAATTTTAAAAATAAATGTTAAAAATTTTCACATTTAAGTGGAAAGAAATAAAATATTTAACAAATGAAGTGATATTGCAAGCACTCGCTGAGTTTAAACAATCAAATATATTTGTTTTTCATATATACAGGAAATACCAAGTGAAAGAAGAATATTTTTTTTGCCCAGATTGCAACATGCATGGCCATGGACATCATAAAGAGCTCACCCATTATTATTTATATCTGGGATAGGAAATAAAAATATTCCTTGAGCTGAGCCCAGAGTTTAAAAGAAGGAAAATTGATTGGATTGCTTAAGGGAGATAGTAAAGTTCTTTTTACTGACCCCAAACTAACCTGAAAGCTTAGTTGTATCTTTTCAATAATAATTTCTTACAAGCTTTGGCTAAATGACAACAAAACATTGAATACCAATACTTTTAAAGAACTAAATGTGAGTATCAGAGAGGAAAATGCAAAGCCATATGATGACTATGAGCTGGATGCAATGCATAACTGCAATGCATAACTGTTAATGTGATTAAAGATTTTCCCCATTCATTAATCCCATTAACAGGTCACTGTTGGAGCTAGTTAAGGGAGGCTTGATTAGGAGAGGCTTGTTTGTAGGAAGGCCCACACTCTTTTGCTAATTAAGTCATGAGGTGGTGAAGCCCTAGGGATCTAAAAAGAGTATATATACTCTGAGGGTAGTGGTCAAGCTCTCTCTCAGAACTGTGAGAGGAGAGGATGCAGGCAAGCAGACAGCTAGGATTTGTGGGTGACTCTTTATAGGAAGGCCCTAGCAGATGGAAAGGCTATGGGATGGCATGGCTCTCTCCTATGATACTGTGTTTTAATTTCCTTGCTTTTATTATAAAGTGGGCTTATTGGTTTGGGGATATAAGTGTTGCTATGTTGAATTGGAATTATCGGTTTGGGGATTTGATCCTCTGGTATCTGAATAAATGTTTTACTTCTGCCTTCTGCATGAAGAGTCTCTTATATTCTGTGATACAGAACTATGCAGGCATATTCATGGTCACCATCAATATTGTGACACTTGCCTTACTGATACAATAACTGACAAAGAACTCTGAAAAACAAGAGTTAAAAACAAGTCATTCAAAAGAATTAAAAAAGAAAAATGGGTTGTTCACATGACAAGAGCAAAGTGCAACAGGTACGCTCATGATTTCAGGAGAAAATGAGGAAATGTAAAGAATCAGAAGACACTGATAGATGGCAGTCTACATTAATTAAAAAAAACTCCAAAATCTATGAGATAACAAGTCCTTTTGAATAGTAAGATAGAAATCATAATAATAAGACTTACAAATGAAAGCAGCCTTACATCCTATTCCAGACCAAAGAGAAAGTGTGCTATTTATCCAAAAGTATTTTTTAAATACACACACACACACACACACACACACATACACACACACATACACACAGGTTAAACCAAGGGTGGGTAACCTGAGACCTGGAGGCCTCATATGGCCTTTGTTCTGTGAAGTTTAGATTCGGCCAAAGAGCCACACTTAAAGACCTAAAGGGCAGGTTCCCTACCCCTGCATTAAACAATCACCAGACACCAATGGGTCAAGCAAGGCTGAAAAGATTAGGGTTAACAGTGCCCAAGGTAACCAAATTTGATCTGTGTGGTTAAGGGACCTGAATAGGAAGAATAGAAGTGCACAGTCTACACCTGTGCTAATTAGGAAACAAGTATGAAGAACAGAACAATAATAATAATTTCTTCACATTTTCATGCCTCTTTGCCAACTTTTTACTGTACACTTTTGAAAAGCATCTCTGTAATTTTTTAAATGGAAGTGGAAAAAAGAGAATAGTGAGAACCATAAGGAGTTCTAGTCACATAGTGTGGGCTCAGGCACAGGTTTGGAGGTAGTGGAGTCAGTGACAGAATGTGATGCATCATTGATGCCAATAGCTGAAGAATGACCACAACAAATGGACCACAATGTCTTTCAGCAATCAGTTTGCACAGTCAAGACTGTAAGGCTTTGAGTGAGGGCTATAAAGAGTGACAATAATCACAGACAAAAGCTAGAATATTTATTCAATTTAGTTCATCTATTCAAGGGCTGCTCAAAATTAATCAAAGTACATTTACCCCAAGTGAGAAGTAATAAGATCTTCAAGGAATTCAAAGCCCACTCAATATTAATACTTAGGGTACATTTGTTATTTTTCTGCTCTTTAGGTATATTTTAATTGAAAATAGAAAATGAATGTTAAACTACTTTGAAGGAAGAAAAAAATTGTGAGAAAAGTTCAGTCCAGTTGAGTAATCCAACCTCTCCCCATGATCTAATGGGAAAAATCTTGGCTCAAGGTGAAGTAAAAATGTGTTTTTTGTTTATCATCAATTTTCTTTCTGAGCAAAGTGTGATGATAAAGAAAGCAAACAGGAAAGAGTGCAAATGGATATTACCCTGGAACCACTGATCAATATCTGAATTAAATTAATCATACACTTGTATTGCAGGGAGAGTACATTATACCAGACTCTTATTTGTTGCTGACTTTATCAATCAGATATGCACTTACCTCCATCCCTACAGGCACTGACACAAAGCAAATCTTTGACTTTCGAAAGGCACTGAACAAGGTCAGGTTTAAAGAATGTAAAACATCTAGGGCTCATTTTGAATATTTATCATTGCATATTCTATATTATTTATAGTTATAATCAGAGAAGCAGTGGGGGTATTCATAAATTCCTTCTGGAGTATGGTACCCCTGGAGGGTGTTGGAGGTCTGGTACAAGAGGAAAAATTACTTTCATTCTAATAGCAATAAATCACAGAAATGAGATTTAATAATTTCTATTAGTAGTGCAGTCCAGAATTTTCATCTTAGAGTATGAAAATGTAGAAAGTTGAGTACTGAATTTACCAACAGAATTTCCTGGGGTGATGCATTTACCCCATTGAAAAAGACATAGTTTAAGAAATTAAATTGTGGGAATTATTTGTTGTCAGAAAAGTGTCCTTTCAGTAAGATACAGAACAGTTCATGAAAGAATGAAGTGAGCCTCTTTATTTCCAATTATCATGTCTAAATTTGTGTCCTAAATGAGTGTTTTCCCCAGAACTATGATAGTTCATTATCTAGAAAGGTAAACTTTGCAAAACCCATGTGTGTAAATGAAGCGCTATATATTGAAATTGAATACTTTATTGCAATGATATGACATATCCATTCTATTAAGCTCATTAAAATCTTGTAATACATTTGCTATACCCTGCATTTGTTGAAATCTGTGATAATTGAAGTATTTTTAACATTGAAACTAAGTTTAAAAAATATTCTTAGCACCCATACTATAGATTTCTGTGTTCAATAAATGTTTGGAGATCGACAGGCTGAGCTAAACCTTACTCTATTCATTAGCATCTAATCACTGAGGGATATTTTAGGCAGACATCATTTTTAGAAATTGTTCTAGTAGTATATTTTCTATTGGGCTGTACAAGTCAAAATTTAATCATTATTGCAACTGCAGTACCAAGTTGTAAAAAATAATCTTATGTTCCAAACTACAGAAGTGTAAACTGGACATAGTATTTATCTCTTTTAAAAGCAATCATATTTGGGGAATGGATAAGTGAATGAAGTAAGTAACTTGAGGAGAAGATAATGTTTTTGAATGACACACTGATGTATTATTCATACATA
>CM053622.1:488462974-488479361 GCA_028646595.1 Phalanger gymnotis
CCCAAAAAACAGGAAAAAAAAACCTAGAGAGGTAATTTACTATCCCGAGTTCTACACAATGCGAAACTTGAAGAGAAACCAGAGTGTTTTGACACATTTACTGCACAATAATTCAGACAGGATTAGGCACAGATTTTGCTTTCTTAGCAATACTTGTCATCCACCTATCCAGGTAGTAAAAACTAATAATACAATAGTTAATATACCAAAAGTGCTTGAAAAGCTTGACATTAATGGCTTTCAAGAAACTTTGTACACCTCAGTATTTATCAAACACTGTGCTAAGCTTTTAGCAAAGTATTTTGTTCTATATATAAAGTATATATCATACTTTGTGCTATAAACAAATACACAGAAAAATGCTAATTGCATGTATTTATATAGCAATTGGAGGTTTAAATTTCTCTTTCCTCAAAATAACATTGTGAAGTGAATAGTACAATTATTATGTCCATTTTATAGATGAGAAAACTGGACCTTGGAAAAGTGATTCAACCAAATTCACATAGTAAATATATCAAGTAGGATCTGATCTCATGCCTCATGAACCCAAGTACAATGTTTTTCTACTATAAAATGCTGCCAATAGATCTCTTCCATAGTGGAAAATAAACATAGAATAAGATAAAACCATTTCCAAATAATATCTCACACTTAACTGTGTGTCCCTGGGCAAATTTATTAGCCACTCTGACCTTCGGTGCGTTTGTTCATATATATAGCAAGAATAAAAATACTGGTACCTACCTCATAGCATTTTTCTGAGGGTCAAATGAGATTTTACACACACACACACACACACACACACACACACACACACACATATATATATTACTTCATAAACCTTAAGGTGATTGCTATCTAGCTGCTTAAGTTAAAGATAGATATAGATATAGATACAGATAGATATAGGTATAGATATAGATATAGATATAGATATAGATATAGATACAGATATATAGTGCTAGAAATAATAGATAGAGATAGATATGTCATTCCCCTTAGCATTCATTACCCTAAGTCACACTGTTACAGGAAAGTTGGGTTTCCAGAGGGGAGATTGTTGTTGTGGCTGTTGTTTTTTTAGGGCAATTAGCTAGCTCAGTGGATAGACTGTCAGGCCTAGAGTCAAGAAGACTTCTCTTCCTGAGTTCAAATCTGACCTCTGACACTTACTAGCTGTGTGACTTTGGGCAAGTCACTTAACCCTATTTGCCTCAGTTTCACCTTCTGTAAAATGAGCTGGAGAAGAAAATGGCAAACCGCTCCTGTATCTTTGCCAGGAAAATAATGAAAGAGGAAAAGCAACTAAACAACAACAAAGTCAAAGGAATTGCAGGGGGGGGGGAGGGAGAGTAAATACAAGCTTAAAATACAATAGGGAACACACCTAAGGGGTCAAGAAGACCAAGACAACTTAGAACTCTTTTTAAAGAATCTTCACAAAGTTCGCCATCAATCACTTCACTATTGAGTTGTAATTCTTCATTGTAGAGCTTCAGGGCACATGTTTCTTGGGGACTGGTATCTCAACCGGAGTTTCTCCTCCTAAGGTTCAGGGTCTCACCTGAACATGCTCTCTTCAGCTCAGTTTACTTTCATCTAGGATAATGACCTTTGGGTTTTCTACATTTTTATTTTCTGTCTCAAAGAGTCTTGTTCCATACACAATTGCATGTAGCTTTAGAGTAATTAGTCAGTTTCTCACCTCCAAAGCTCTTTTGAGAATCTTAGGTAGCAGAGTGGCTAGGGGAAAAGATGTGAATGCAATCTGTGCCTTGGAGATAAATTCATTATCTTCTTGTCCTCTTTATATTTAATGAATATTTTCACAATTCTCACCTTAGGAGAGGAATGTTTATTTTCCATCTATAGACTTTTCCCATTATATTTCAAAGAATCTGTCTTTTTAGTCTCTACTTACCTTAGTTTTTGATGAACTTTCACTGGGGCCCTCTCTTAATATAAATGTTAATTACCATTGTTGTCCAGAGTCCTTTTTTTCCGGGACCTTTAGAATCTACTTGTAAAAATTAGTGGAAAGGGGGGCAGCTAGGTGGCGCAGTGAGTAGAGCACTGGCCCTGGAGGCAGGAGGACCTAAGTTCAAATCTGGCCTCAGACACTTGACACACTTACCAGCTGTGTGACGTTGGGCAAATCACTTAACCCCAATTGCCCTGCCTTTCCCCACTGCAAAAAAACAAAAAACAAAATAAAACAAAACAAAAAATAACTCAGTAGATAGATGAAATTACTAAAAGTAGTATTTCTAATTATAAAATATTATATGTATTCATTACTTCTGGTCCCTGTAAACTATATAACTAAGTGGCGTTTTGTTATCTTAGTTTGAGTCCCTACACATATTTATAATATAATTGCATTTTATTTTTTTTTGACTGTGCAGTTTTGACTTTTAACTAGTTCTGAATGTTTTTTTTTCATTAATTAGTCCAACCTAATGAGGCTATGCAAGAAATCAGCCCAAATCCTCTTACCACTTCTTTCCTGAAGAATGGATGAATGGAGATAGTGATGGAGTCAGGGGAAGAGAGAAAGGTAAAATTTTAGCATTTTATTATTACTATTATTTTTTAAGCTTAAGAATCTAGTCTAATTCAGTTAGGTTTCCTATGTTGTTCTGATGGGGTCGTGGGACCTGAGCCCTTGGTCTTTGAACTTTCTCATGCATTTTCTGCCATAGTGTTTCCCTGAGACACCTGACTCATTCCAGTATAATCCTTTCAACTGTCTTTTCATGGTGGACCTCCAACCCAACCCAACCTTTCATTGTTTGCACCTGGCCTACCCTAGGCTACTAGTTACTCCTTGACCTCATCCAGATTTTCTTACAGTCTTTTAATGTATAAAAGTACCAATCTTACGCATTAAATTGCACAGATTCTTAGAATGTCACCCACCCAGTTGGTGTATAATGAAACCTCACTATTCTGATTGAAAGAAGGTTTGAGTGATCAAATTCTTTAGAAGCAGATCCACCTTGTACCCTGGCATTTTGGGGTTCCTAACACCCCAAACTGCAACAATTCCAGCTAACTGTGAAAATTTATTATCATGATATCATTTCTAATTGTGTAATTTTCCCATTACTCGGTACTTACTTCTCTTTTTGTAAACTTTCATCAACATATGACAGGATTTATATAATTAATTTCATATCATTTTCCTACTAAATTAATTATAGGTACCTCTTTAAAACCTCAAGTAAAGTTTGAATAAATATTTATGGAATACAGTATTTAATGATAGTTGATCATTAAAACAGAGCCTAGATTTAAAATAAGTAATGTCCATTAATATATATCATACCATTATTGTCATATTGTAATATAATTCCTATTTAAAACCTTTTATTTAACTTTTTATCCTTCTCATGCTAAGTAATATCAGTGTTATAGAATGTTTAATAATTTGATTATATCCTATTTACTTTCTAAATAAAGGGATAAAGCATTGTTTTAGATAAAGCATAATCTGTATCCTTTTGAAATGTTTTTGAACTCAAGATTTTGTTCACTGTTTATAGTGATGACAATGATGTATAAAGAGTAATTTCCTCTTAGAAATGACAACTTAGATTATTCTAGCATTCAATATTCATTAACTTGGTGTAGCTACAATGTGATACAGCGATACAATGTGATACAGTGGCTGCTATGAATATGTGGGCATAGTCTTGAATCACAAAATATGAAAGAGTCTCTTCATTGAAGGCAGAACCAATTTATTCAAATATCAGAAAGCCAAATCCCAACATCAGAAAGCCAAATCCATCATAGCAACAAAGAAATCTATACGAATTATCAGTGCAGGGCACACTGCCATCCCCAAGTCTTTCCTCTGTTAGGGCCTTCCCACAAACAAACACCCTCAAGTAAAATCAGTCACTCACGCTAGCTGCTGCTCTGTGTTTCTCTCTCTCCCAGCTATGACTGCTCTGCCTCACTTCCTCTCAGCTCAAGCTCCTCGCCTCAAAGGCTCATGTGACTCAGGCTTTCATGTGACTCAAGCAGATCACATGGGCCTATTAATGGATGGGAAGATCATCAAATTGTATTAACATTACATTAACAATATACTTGGGTAGGAGAAAAAAAAGTTTAAGTTACCTTTTTAAGTTGTTTTCAAACAGAGTCATTCTTAAAACTGATCTCAGTTTAATTAGAATGAGCAATCTATGTTTATCCTAAAGAACGAATGATGGACACACGATTATAACAATTGTTTTCTCCAGTACAAATATTTTTCCTCAGCACCTGTGACAGAATCCTCTTTATATGATCTCAATCTCAGGAGTGACATTAAATTCAAAATCTAAAGCAAAATTTTATCTTAGCACTCCAACATTTCAGAGCTTTCCTGCTAGACTGATAACAAAATGCAGCCAGTTTTTGTGGGCTTTTGTGGTCCCTTGGATTGAGCTCCTAGTTCTAGGACTCTACTCCTTGTACTTAATCTGTAAATGACAAATGAAACAAAACCAAAAACCCAATCCTGCTTTTCAAGAAAAATATCAAATAAATGGCAAAGACTCATTTCTCAATAAATAAAGAATCAAAGAATATGAATAAAGTTATCAAAAGAATAGAAACGATTAGCAACTGTATGAAACTGTATGTGTATGATCCAAATCCCTAGTAATTAGAGATGTACATGAAAGCATTTTAGAAGTTCTCACATCAAAAAAGTAGCATAGATGAAAAAAGATGGTTACAGCATTGGAAATGACTTGAGAATGCAAGGACACTAATACATTGGTGACATAACTGCAAATTGATTAAAACATTTGGAAAGCAATTTGAAATTTTGCTAAGGGTGACAAAATGCTTATAATGGCACAAGGAGGTCAAAGATAGGAGAATAAGGGTTAACAAGGTAACAGACATCAAAATATCTAACAGCATGTTGTGTACTGGCAAAAAACAAAAAACAAAACAAAAACTAGAAATAAAAGAATCAATTGAAGAATAATCAAAAAAATCTGTAAATGTATTATTATTATTGTCTCTCCTTCATGTTTTTAGGACTTTAATAAAGGATTTTATTTGATATTTATAGAAGAGTAACACATAGTCTATTACCAAAGGTTTGGACCCACACATTAATTTTTTTCTTTTCTTTTTTATTTAGTATTTTATTTTTCCCCAGTTACATGTAAAAACAATTTATAACATTGTTTTTAAAACTTTGATTTCAAAATTCTCTTCTTTCTTCCCTTCTCCCCCCACCATTGAGAAGACAAACAATTTGATATGGATTACATATGTGTAGCTGTGCAAAATATATCCATAATAGTCATGTTTTGAAAGAAAACATAGACCAAAAAAACTTCAGGTAAAATAAAGTAAAAAAATGCTTCAATTTGCATTCAGACACCATCCTTTCTTTCTCTGGACATAGATAGCATTTTTCATCATAAGTTCTTGAGTTGTCTTGGATCATTGTGTTGCTCAGAATAGCTAAGTCATTCACAGCTAATCATCTTACAATACTGCTATTACTTTGTACGCAATACATTTCACTTTGTATGAATTCCTGAAAGTCTTTCCAGGTTTTTCTGAGAGCATCCTGCTTATCATTTCTTATAGCACAATAATAATCCATCACAATCACATACCACAACTAGCTTAGCCATTCCTCAATTGATGATCATCCCCTCAATTTCCAATTCTTTGCCCCCAAGAAAAGATTGCCGTTTTGTCCTTCCTTTTTGAAGACGAAAAATGAGATTACAGGATGATGTCGTGACTTGTGAGTGAACTGGTTTCAAATGAGGCAGAGTTGCACAAAGTCCTTTGTCTCTCTCTTCCAGAGTCGTTGAAGTTCAGGGGCTAGTCAAAAGTTAAAATAATTAGCAATGGCCAGGGATACAGTGGATGACCTTGGTGTCTTAGTGTCTGACCCATCTCTAAGTGATCCACAGAACCTGTTTCAGCTACTTTCATGGCCACTGGAAAAAATTTGCATCCAACCTTTCCACTAGGGGAAATCTTCACATGTTTGGTATAAACATTCCCACTAACTCAGGGAGGTCTCACACCTCAGGTGTGAGGGCTTGCTGAGCCCTTTTGGTGTCTATCTTCACCCAATTCTCACTTGTGGCTCCTAGAAGCTATAGTATGAGCAATGGCCACACTCTGGTAAAACTAGGACAAGCCGACAAGCCATACCTGATTGAGGGTAACTGACAGACATGCACTTTAATATTTCTTTTGTAAGAAATTATGACTATGAAGAATACAGAGAAACACAGGAAGAATATAAAATTGATAAAGACATGAAATAAGTAGAAAAAGAAAAATAGAATGCATGGTAGCAGCAACATAAATAGAAGGAACAATATTAACCATAAAAAGATATTTCTTTTTTATTAATAATAAATAAGGTTGGCCCCAAATTAGATACAAGAAATGGTTAACTCCCTCTCCTCATTTTATAGATTGGCAACAATGATTCTGGAACATTTTTTAATATGTTGTTTAGTGTTGATGAAATCTTCCCCCTCCCCCCTTTGTTTTAGTTCTATCAATCAATCAACAAGCATTTATTAAGCAAGCATTATGCTTTGGTGGTAGCTGCATTAGGAACTAGAAAGGGAAAAGTTGGATATATATGTATATATATGTGTATATATACATATATATATTTTAAATCCATATGATGCAAAAACAAAAGGCATCATTTTAAGAAATGCATGAATGGCTCTTTCAGAAAATAAAAATTATTTACTATATTCATAGTGATAACGAGCTAGAAATAGCAGTCCAAAATATCACTCAGTTGTCAGTATTACACAACTTACAGTTATGTATTGAAGACTTGAAGAGTACGTGATGATATAATAACCTCAAAACTGCTGCCATTCCAAAGAGCAATGAAAACAAGAACATTTTATAAAAGGTGTGAATGTAATTGATAGACTGTAAAATAAAAAATCCAAAATATATCTCTAGGAAAAAACAAAAGCTATACCATGCCTAGAATATCATAGTTAAACTTCAAATCTATAAAAATAAAGGCAAAAAACATGCAAATTTAGAAGTGAAAAAAAATCACTGGTCAGGCAAATGTAATTTGGCTGACAGTATGTTTTTATGAAGGAAAAGAGAGGATAAGCAAAATTGGTGTTATTCAATCAGCAAACATTTATTAATAAGCAACTATGTGCCAGGATCTAGGAATACCATTGCAAATAACAAATAATTAAATTATTAACTCATTATTATAGATTATTCAATTATTATAATTATTATTCAGATATTATTATTCAAAAAGGAAAGAACTTTCAAAATCTTAGAAAGACAGATCTATTTTCTTTATCAAAACAAAAAACAACCAAAATTCTCTCAGCCTGAAAGATGAGGATTTAAACTTCCAAGATAAAACAGTTGTAAGAATTCTCAGAATGTTTTCCTTAATTTATTAATTTATTTCCTTAATTTATTTCCTTAATTTCCAGAGTTTTCTAATGAGTAATACAAAGGAATAGGGGTAGTGGAGGTGGGCAGAGAGGAAATATGAGGCATGAGAATAATCTCAAAAGAAACTGATTAGGGAAAAATTGTTACATTGATGGCCCCAATGATAATCATCAGATTTCTGGATCCCCTACTTGGACTAGACCAAAAAAGAATTTTTCATTAAAATATTTATATTTTTCAGTAAAATGATGCAGAATTTCTGTGAAATTTATCAAATAATAAGGTAGATTTTTGTATGCAGTGATTGTTGCAGTGAGATGAAAGTGACATGCTACACTTGACAGTTTATGCAAACATAAATGAAAAGATCTAGTAGCTGAAGTCTAACTGAATAAAAAATCTCCCAGCAATGATCAACCTTTTGTGGACAGGGTCTGACTCAGATCAATCCTCTTGTATAATAATAATAACAATTATTATAAGCATAGTTAGTATTGTTAATATAATTATTAATATAATCATCATGTAATAAAAATTAGTATCTATCAATCAATTAGTCAGCGAGCATTTATTAGCAGCCGACTATGTGCCAGTAGCTATTCACACCAATACAAATAATGAACAGTCTGTATTCACAAGGAATTTATAGTCTGTACAGCATCTGGTCTACAAAATATTTTCTATTTTCTGTTTTAGTGGAAGAGTATAATTAAAAACCACATCAGTGTTTCATGTTTAACTCTTTGTCAGTACATGCTTCTGAGACTTGCTTTTTAGTAATTTCTTTTGTTTGGAGGAATTAATTATTGATAATTACTAACATTTGTGTGGTACTTTAATGTTTTCTAAGCACTTTTCAAATATTTCACAAGAACCCTTCAGAAGTAGGTACTAATACTATGCCCATTTTACAGATGAGGAAACTGAAACACAGAAAAGTTAAATGACTTATCCAGGTTCACACAATAAGTGTATGAGACAGGATGTTTTCCTTAATCCAGGTCCAGCACTCTATCTCCCCTCCCTCTAGATTGTAATTACCTGTCTTATAAATGAATCACATTGGAAATAGGGTGTTTTTTTTCAACTCTCCTTTGCAAAGATCCAAATATGATCCAAAACTAAGCTTTAATTGATTTCCCCCATGGCCCTAAATAGAGACATAAAAGAAGCTGAGAGTTTGAGAAAAAAAGAGCCCAATATCTCTCTTTAAGGATCAGGATCTCCTAGGACTGAATCCAGTCTGGATTCATGAACCCAAAGCTACAGGCCTTTTTATAGGAAGAAATTAAACAACCTAGCTCTTCTAGACTTAGCAAGGATTCTTTATAAGGTTCTCTGTGTCTTTTTGAGGGGAAAGGTACGCTGATTAATTGTAGGTGATGCAAAACCTAAGTTATCAATAAAATACATATTTTTTTAAAAAGTTAATAGCAAAAGTAAAAAATCTTTCCCCAAGATAATATAATGTGTTCTATTTATGTAGAACATGTTGTAAATAATAATCTACAAATGTAAACTATCACTATAATCTATTATAATTTGTTTTTTTTTTCTAATCTGAAGGAATTAAAAAAAATCTTCAGGTTTTCATTTTTAAAACTCCAAATCAAGAAGTTCAATTTACGAGGTAATTTTAACATATGGACCTTTGCATATTTGTATCTACAATGAGGGTACTGGCCAATGAATTCCCAATTCTTAGAAGATGCATATGTTTGCCTTTTCTGGTGAGTTATACAAAATCTTTAAATTTGGGGGCTTCATGAGCCCATTTCTGGTCACAGTTGAACCTGTAGTTGAATAAAGCAAGACAGAATTGAGGAAATATAAAAAATGATCTCTTACTATCTTCCCTAGAAGCTTTTGAGTGAGGAAGAAAGCTGTGAGATGGCCATTTGAGGAAAAGATGTAGCTCCTGTCTTCTACGTAGCCACTATCCCTGAGTACATGGCACATCATTTTCCCTTGTGTTTTTTTTTTTCTCTCAGGATCTTAGGTAAGTATCTGTAGATAGAATGGAAGAGATCATGACCTTATGAGCTTCGAATGGTTACAAAACACCATCAAAATTCCCCTTAAAATAAAGAGTTGGTAGCAGAGACCACCAACTGGCCATATGTTGGATTAAAATAATGCAGGTGCTCTGTATAACCAACCAACAAGGGAAAAATATGTGAATGCTCTATAACCTGGGCCCTCATAAGACAACATTACATATATGCATATGCTGATGTTATGATAGATGTGAGAAGAGAGGCAGAGAAAGAGAGATAGAGACACACACAGATCTTAATGGTTGATTAAATTGAGTATTATCTATAAATGGTACATTAATCGAGAAGCATTCAATAATTTATTCATCAGAAAACACAAAGTGTCAAATAAAATACATGTTTATTAGAACTAAGGTCTCCTTATTTATTACAACTGCCTGTGAGCATTCAAGCATTTGAATTTTCTAAGTATATATGAATTGCAAGGTTGTTTTTTAATTTCCTAGCACAGAACTGTGTTAAGTCAATATTATTCAGACAATGACACTTCTGGGAATGACATAAGGTGCTACTTAAGCTAATAAATGGTATTTTTCATAATAGAACTTTGATGATGACACTTTTCAATCAATTTGCTAATAGCTCTGCCCTATTTAAGGAATCAAGTCTGGTTGCAGGCCAAGGCGTTGATTCATCAATGGGTCTTTGTTTTTTCAACAGTAAATTAGCGAAGGACTAATATCAGGATTTTAAATGGATGCTATTTATAGTTCTACTTCCTTTAAATATCAGAGCATCACTATAAACACAACTCATTTCTGTTTCTTTATATAACAAGTATCTTCCGTACTCAGAAGAGGCTTTACCCACCCCTTTAACTGTTTGTTTCCTCTATGTTATGGAAAACCCTGCAACTAGCTTTATTACACATCTAGGGAAATTGCTCAAAGTGCACAATTACTGCTTTCTCATCCATAAACACTATATTTGGAGCAAAATGATTGAAGTCTCACAGTCTGTTGGTCACATAAGGGTTCTCAGCTGTGTATAGAACCAGCTAAATTTGGGAAACTGTGTTTCAGTTTCTGGCATGGCTAGAAAGCAGTTTGGAAATGTGCCATGAAATGCATCCTTAATGGTAAATAAAAGTGAGGGAAAGTTGAAACTGAGGAGTTCCAAGAGCCTTAGAAGTACCCAGCCAGCAGACTTCATGACTGCGTTTGACACTGCAGGTTTCTGTTATTGCAAAGTTTGCAATGGAGCACTTAACACCCATTGACATTAAGCAAAGACATTTTCCTGGAAGAGAAGATCGGATGTGGTCAAAAGCAGCAATATCTATTTCCTACCAACCTTAATGGTCAACTAAAAGGTAAAAATGGAAAGCCTAAGTGGTTTCATTAGAAAGCACAGTGAAATAGTGGCAGGAGATATTTGAGTAAGTATTAGAAGCTTTGCAGTCTAACTTAGATAACATATATAAGAGCATGCACATGCCTTTTATTTTAAAAGACATATGCTGAGCTTATGATGTTTATTTTCAGCATCATTTTGCCCTGGCAGATGCATCCTCCTTAGCAATCTTCTCATCCTGGAAGATGTCTGCTCCCCTAGACTCTCTTCTTTGATTAATGAGTTCTCCACCCCCACCCCACCCAGAACCTCCATTTGACAATATTCCTGAGTCATTCATGCTTACTTCATGCTCATTCCTTTTCTGACCCTACTCCTGACTCTCTGGATTTTTCAAACTCCACTCCAGAATCTTTCTTATCCTTAAATATGCCTCTGCTTCAGTAGCCTTCTCGCTGGAAAATGCTTCTGCCCATCTAAGTCCCTACTGTGATGGATAAGCCACTCCACCTTTCCAACCTTCATTTGAGAAAAGACCTAAACTATTCATGCACATTCCTTTTCTAGCTCTTCTCCTAACTTTGTGGACATCATTTTGCCCCTGATTGTATTCTTACTCCCCTTGCCCTACAGCATTTCAACTCCCTTTTGTGTTATCTTCTTCCATTAGGTTGTAAGCTCTTTGAAAGTAGGGACTAGCTTTCTTTTGGATGGTATTTGTATTCCCAGCACTTGCTGTAGTAAAGGTCAAACTTAATAAATATCTTATCTGCCTTTGTACCTATCACTATTTTGAGCTATTTAGCTTTTATCCCTAATTATTTTTCACATTTCTTCCTTCTTTCTTTCATTCTTTCTGTCATTCCTCTTTTCTTTCATTCCTCCTCCTCCTCCTCCTCCTTCTCTCTCTCTCTCTCTCTCTCTCTCTCTCTCTCTCTCTCTCTCTCTCTCTTTCTTCTCACTTGTGAAAAAGAAGTAACTTTCTGATTTGTTTATTCCACAGTGATATTAGATTAACTGATAGTTAATCTGTGTACTTTAAAATGTGTAACATGTTGCAAATAAATAATAACCAAGGCACCCAGAAAGTTCTCATGGCAATAGAATTGAAATGTAAAGCATTTTATAAAATTGCTCCAATCTACTTTTCTTGGCTCATTCTATGGTACATGCCACATATTCTATAATGCAGCTAATTAGCATTATAGTTGTTTCTCACACCTGACACTCCAAACCACTTCTTTTATATAGATTATACTTTATCCATAGAATGTATCTTCCCATGCCACCCTTGATGTCCCTAGTTTTCTTCAGAGCCAAGCATGTGAAGACTTCCCCCAGAAGAATGGGTGGATGAGAACAATTTGCTACAGTGGCCAGGAAGGCAACTGAAGTAGGCACTGCGCAGTGCTTAGAGCTGGGTCAAACATCAAAGATGCCAAAGTCATCCACCGAATGCTGGGCTATTGCCAGTGGTCTTGACTTTTGCCATGCCACTGGACTTTGATGACTCTGGAAGAGAGACTAAGGCTGATGATAAAACCAAATAGGAGTCAAGGCATAACCTTATGATGTCATTGGTCCTCCTTGAAAACAAAGGATAAAACAAAAATAATATATTCCTGATTGCACAGACTTCTTTATAGAGGGCAGAAACTAGACTTTCAGTTTCCTTCACTTTGCATCTGCTGCTCTACTTAGTTTCAACTCCACAGAACAAGATACCCATAGGTTCTCCCCCAGTACTTAGCATAGTGTCTGGCACATAATAGATGCTTAATAAATACTTATTGCACTATTGCAACTTTTATCATGTATTTATTTAGTGTATATTTAATAGCTTCTTAGATTTGTACTTGGTTTTATCTTTAATAAAAATCAGGCTCCTTGATGGAAGGCACTGTTTCATTTTTTCCTATTGTTTCATAGATAACACACAGGAGGTACCAGAGATTTCAGACTCCAGCCTCTAACTGTTCACTCTTGATCTGGTCAGACAGGAAGCACAGGTTCAGAACTGTTAATAATCTTACTTTATTCTAGTCTAGTCTTTTCATAAGGTTGCTGATAATGGGAGATCCATCTCCTATAGCATGCCCTAATCACCCTCTCAGGGGCTGGAGAGAAGGGGGAGCAACTACTCCTGCATCTCAATGGGATCAATCGAGACAGGCACAGCTTGTGCACTCCCCTAAATCCCCTCAAGCCTTGATGGGGGCCAGGCAAGGCACACACACATTCCCCGTGCTTTCCTCACTTACTGACCAGTGCCCACTTGCTTTATAGGGCAATAGACAAAGAAGGTAACTTGTCAATATTAAGCTCACAGGCCAACTTTAGCAATATTGTCACGCTGTGCAAGTAAACATTGATTGTCACCCCCATATCTCACGGTGCAGTCTCAGTAGGACTGTCTGTCACTATGATTCCAGGAACTACTACTATCTAGGATCCTTGGGGCTATTCTGGGAGTTATTATCTAACTTCTGGAAATTAGACATTGCCATGGCCGTGGATCCTGGGAAATTGACCTCTAAAAGGATAACAAAATCCCCCTTACATGCACATGTGTATTTCCAGCAATGAGCAAGGTTTGTGGCACATAGTAGGTACTTAATAAATGTTGGCTGATACATTGATCAAAGCTACTACATGACCCATTCAATTATTATAAAGATAAAATTCTAACTTGCAATGTCTTACATGAACTGATATAGAGTGAAATTGAACAGAACCATGAGAAGATTGTACATTAATGGCAACATTTTAAGAACGATGAACTGTTGAAAGACTTAGGTATTCTGATCAAAACAATGATATAAGATAATCCTAAAGGCCAATAATGAAAAATGCTATCCATCTCCAAAGGAAGAAGTGATAAACTCTGAATGAAAATTGAAGCAACTTCTATTCACTGTTTTAATTTTATTTTTTCTGTGTATGCTGTTTTCTTTTGCAACATAGGTAATATAGAATTATGTTGTGCATGACTTCACATGCATAATTGATATATTGTTGCCTTTTCAAGGGGTGGAGGAGGGGCAGGAGAGAGCATTTGTTATTCAAAATTTTTTAAAAAATGAATAACATTTTAAAATTTAATTGGAAAATATTTAACAAAATTATCCATATGTGCATATGTATACATAATATAAAATTTTTTAAAAAATTATGCTTTAAACCCACAACTTTCCCTCCTCTTTTCTCTTTTCTTTCACTGTCTGTAAAGCAGCCTAGCTAATTTTGGTCAACTTATACTTAATCATGAAGTAATAGCTTCCTCCCCACCCTGCCTCTAGCCATTAAAACTCATATAGACATTTTGATAAAGTACAAAGGATTTACCCTATATCTTGTTGAAGGAGTATCTAAACCTATGAAATTATATTCTTAAAAATATTGAACTAAATGTGTATCCTTTTTTTCATTTCAAGAGAGCACTGAATTCACTTCTCACTTCAGACACTTAATATTTATGAGACCATGTAAGCACAAGCCACTTCACCTTTCTGTGCTTTGATTTCTTAGTCTGGTAAATGGGACAATAATCTCAGCTGGAGTGTAGTAGAAATATTGGTATAACACTAGCCACTTTGGCCTCCATTGTCCAAAGAAAAATATGTTATATTTAACCTGATTTCTTTAGAGCCACTAAAAGGATGGGTGCAAGAGTGTCTAGAGCCTCTGCAAAAGGCTCTAGCTCAAATTGAGTGTGTTCTTTCAGTTGCAAGGGATTGTCCCATCTAACCCAGTTGCATTTAGCCATTAACAATCAGATTAGGTTTTTGCAAAAGAACATTTGCTTCAAAAGTTCTAATCACAAATATAAAAACTTGCCCCCCCCCAATATGTGTGAGGCCTAATACTCTAACCTTTACTTTCTATCATCTCAGTCTCTGGGAAAGGGAAGAGGATTAAGGTCATTCATAGCTCTGCTCAGTTCCTCTTGAGCACAATTTGAGTTCCAAATCCAAACCCCAACTTGGGCTTAATTCCCAGACCCCCTAGCTGGTCTTCCAGGCAGAGCTGGCTGGCTGCACCATCCAGACTACAATCCCATCTTCAGGCTCATTACAGTATAAACTCTGAAGTCACATAAGGATCACCACTAGGTACCTGACACTGAGGAGGACAAACAACACAGAACAGAAACAAATACTCCTGTCCCCAGTTCTTGGAGTCAGGGTAAAAGAGGGAGAGGAAGAAAAAAAAGAGGAGGAAATCTTTCCCTTTTTATCAATTCAGTTTATGGCGACTGAACTGTGGAAGAAATGGAATCTTCATCCTCAAAATTAAAAAAAAACAGAATGGCTAAAAGAACAGCAGAAAAAGATTAACCAGCTCAGTCTTGCTAACCAATCAAAGGTTATACTCACCCACATGCTGGGGAACTGAGAGGCTTTCATATTTGGCAATTTGGCCCAGCTGTAGTGACCCCTCAGAGTATCTATATATTCATCAATCTAGGATGCCCAGACAAGCCCTAATTACATCAACTGTCATTATCTTCACGATTAGGATGGTGTCATGTAAATTGATGATAGAAGTTGGAGGTCTAAGTTTTGGCCTGCTTTGATAGTTATAAACCAAAAAAGATGGACTGCTGTTGAGGAAATACCAGCTTCCACAAGCAGACAGGTCACCTGTACAGCTAAAAAAGGTGGCATGTAATTTCTCTTTCTAAATTATACTGGCACCTATCAAATTCAACAGACTTCTTCAGAGGAGTAATTATAACTCCTGGCTTCAATGTCAAAAGGGTCAGGATAGTAAATGCTCCTTGTCTTGTTTGCGTCTATTCCCTTCTTCCTCTTTTTCTCCTCCCCTGTCTTTGTGTCTACCATAGAATTTCCATCTACCTTGGGAAAACAGATCCTTATTTATAGTGCTGCAAAGATATTAGAGCTGTTAAACTGAGTGAGTTCTTTAAGGTTCATGGCCAAAAGAGCTGACAAAGCGCTCTCTGTCTTCCTCACTCAAAAAAGCACATCTTTTGTTCCAGAAGATGATAGAAACTGCAGCAGTGAGCACTGACAGTAGTAATTGTCTGTCTCTGGCAAATGGCATGAGAAATGAATGATATGATTCTCTGACAACTGGCTTGTTGTGTGGCAGGGAGGTTGCAATACTGTAAGATTTCCCAAGGAGTAAGTGGTTATTCACTGCAATGCAGGTATCAGAATGAATTACTATACTTTCAGTTTGCTGTCTGTAAGCAGGTACTGGTATGTGAAATTGGTCAAGGTTATAATGACTGTATTCCACGTAGTTTATCATTTCATGAGAGAGATGTTTAATTTGGAACACTGTCTGAATGCAGTATTGGCTGATGTGTGTTTTAAGAGATAATACCGGTGTATGATGTGCTCTACATTAGCTGTAAAACTCCACAGCTACTTCTGGAGGCAATTCTCACATTATGGTTAATAAAAATAAGGGATGGCTGATCTTTACAGAAAAAGAGCATACAACTACTATTTGCTCAACTGACTTGGAATTTCTACATGTGAGATAAAATAATAATGATAAGTGATCAGAGGGCACACTAACATTTGTTCAAAGGACAAATTAAAGGATTAGAGTCATCACCAAAC
>CM053622.1:488479861-488496782 GCA_028646595.1 Phalanger gymnotis
GATAGACATTCCATCAATTTCCAATTCTTTGCCAAAAAAGGAGCTGCTACAAATATTTCTGTATATGTAAGTCATATTTCTTTTTATTTGATCTCTTTGGGATACAGACCTACTATTGATATTTCTGGAACAAAATGTTGTGTACAGTTTATCGACTTTGGAGCATAGTTACAAATTGTTCTTCAAAATGACCGGATTAACTCATAACTCTACCAAGAGCGTATTAGTGCCCCAGTATTTCTACATCCCATTCAACACGTCTATTTTCCTTTTCTCTCACATTAGCCAATTTGATAAGTGTGAGGTGGTACCTCAGAGTTGTTTTAATTTGGATTTCTCTAATCAATAGGGATTTAAAGTTTTTTTTTATTTGACTTAAAAACTGGTTGTTTATATTCTTTGACTTTGTCAATTGAAGAATGACTATTAGTTTTATAAATTTGACTCAGTTCTCTATATATTTGATAAATGAGGCTTTATTAGAAAAACTTGCTGTAAAATTGGTTTCCCAGTTTCCTGCTTTCCTTCTAATTTTGACTGAATTGAATTAGTTTGTTAGAAAACTTTTTAACTTCATGTAATCAGAACTATCCAATTTATATCCAGTAATGCTCTCTGTCTCTTGTTTGGTCATAAAATTCTTCCCTTATTCATAGATCTGAGAGTTAAATATTCCATGTTCCCCTAATTTGCTTATGATATCATCCTCTATGTCTACATCACTTACTCATTTTGATTTTATCTTAATGGACGGTATGAGGTGGTGATCTGTACCTATTTTTTGCCTAATTCCAGTTTTCCCAGCAATTTTTATCAATAATGAATTGAAATATCAATTAAGTTATGTGTCTTTGATTGAGTCTCCTTAGGTCCTAATCACCAGGCCCAAATCCCTATCTATTAGGTGCTAAGCCTATGTTGGCATGAAGCCCTCAGGGTCCTAAGGGGAGTTGCTAAGACCAGAGCCAATAGTAAGAGCTTAAGTTCTGGTGGCTAAGATGACTTTTAATGGCAGCTAAAGAGTGCATAAAAAGAGAGAACAGAGCTATTTGCTTAGGGCTCTCATTCTTGGCAGTGTGCTGATGTGGATACTCCAGGCAGCTATAGTTAAGAGCCCTCCAGCTTATAAACCTGGGTGTTCAGATTTTGTTAAACTCTGGTAACTACGCATTAAGATTTGAATCAGACGAGGTCTGTCTGTTGATGTTTATAATTTGTTTGTATTTTCTCTGAAGCTCAGGGTGCTGGCTTTTCCCCCTGAGCTGAGTGAATGGTATTTGTATGTTAGATTAAAGTAAGATTGTTAACCCATTAATGCTGCTTTCCTTAGTAAAGCAGATCAAAAGAACCTAGGCTTGCAGCATTCTTGTTTTTGGGCTCCTGTTGGTTTTTCACCCCCACAGCAGCTGCTAGCAGATTGTTGCAACATGAATTCTTTTCACAAAAGTTTGGATCTTGGATTCATCAAATACTAGATTAATATAGTCATTTACTAGTGTGTATTTGTATACCTAATCCATTCCCCTTATCCATTACCCAACTTCTTAGCCAGTCCAGATTCTTTTGATGATTATTGCTTTGTAATATAGTTTGAGATCTGGTGCTGAAAAGGCTACCTTTCTTCACATATTTTCTTTTATTGATTCCCTCTATGATATTCTTTGTCTTTTATTCTTCCTGATGAATTTTGTTATTATTTTAGCTAGGTCTTTAAAATAAGTTTTTGGTAGTTTGGTTGGCATAGCACTGAATAAGTAAATTATTTTAGGTAGAATTGTGGCATGATCAAAGGAAAGGTGTGGTCACTGCTTTCCTGACCTTTGCTCTAGTCTTTGAGTGACCACAAAACTCTGCACTAGAACAGTGACCAAGGTCTTTCTCACCTGAAGTCATGAACATTAATGTGTTAGTGATCCTCTTGCCTTGGAATTGTGACCTAAAATTGTATATGTGAAATACGACAAGATCTTTCACTTAGTGCCAGCAAAGGATTATCTGTAATCTTCTGATGAGTTGTGTGCCCCTCTACTCTTTGTGGGCTAGAAGTTCAGAAACTGCTGCTGAAACTGATCAAGCTACTTGCAAAGTCTGCTGCTGGTTTCCCAGAGCATGGCCTATACCCTACTGTACTCCATGTCTTACCACCACCCTGGTGAGATGGACTTTTCCTGCCCACTTCCTAAGTTGCCTTGGGTTGGAAAAATATTTCAATCCAATCTTTTGTTGCTCCTGCTGTCTCCAAATTTGGTTTGAGATGTTATTTTAAAGTTGTTTGTAGGGAAATTTTGGCATGCTTCAGTGAGTTACATTCTGTACTCTACAATCTTGGCCTATTTCCCTGTTTTTCTTTTTCTCCCCCTTTCCAATTTCTCACCAAAATGTCTAGATCTTAAAAATTATTCTATAATGGAAGAAAAAAAACATTATTTTGTATTTCATTGCATTTTGAGATAGTTCCTTTTTGCTATTTCATAGACAGATCATGTTCATAAATTCCATAAGACGACGTTGAGGGAATAGAAAAAGATAATGCAAGTATCCTCATGCTGAAGTTCCCTTTTTTAACTCAAATTTTTATTTATTTCTTATTGCAAAGTGTAATTAGTGAAAAGTCCTGAGCCATTAGCTTCACATTTTTGATCGCATACCTTCTTCCTAACCTGCTCATTATTTATTAAAATTCAGTGAAGGAAGATTCTTATGAGCATAATGCATATGGGAGTTTTCGAGACTTACAACTACCAACTTCTTATCTCCAAGGCTAGCTTATTATCTGTTATACTACATCGGATTCATAGCTGTTACATTATATAATATGATGCATATATTTGCAATAATGCGATGCCTGTAGTTGTTCCTTCACAAATATTTGGCCTAGGGGGAAAAAAACTCACTGAGAGCTTCTCTGCTATACATCAAATAAAAGACACTGGTGATAAAATCTATTAACAGAAGGAGAGTGTTAGAAATTTCCCAAAGTCAGAAAGTGCCTACCTCTGAGGATTGTTGTGATGATAAGAGTGGGAAAGCATTTATAAAGCACTTTGAAATCATTAAAATGCCACATTAATGTCTATTGTTATTATTCATAGAAATTTACACTGAAAACAAACATTATCCATGCAAACTAGGTGTTAAAGACTTCAATGGAAGCTTAGACATGGTGGATCATACACACACACACACACACACACACACACACACACACACACAAACGCACACACACATACACACACACACTCACACCCTGGCAAGAAGCCTAATAAATGTCAGGAAAATGGAAAACCTTCAATAAATGCTTAACCCTAACCGGTTACTAAATAAGAGACAGTGTGGAGATATCTTGTGAGTACGATAAGAGTAAGAAAGGTTTCAGTGTGAGCTCAGACTTTATTGGATTAAAAAAAAAAGAAACTTGGGGAAAACTCATTGTACTTGATAGGTACAGAGAAAACCTTCTTTTAAACAGATTTTTATTAATCCTGATCCACTTTGAGCTCTTTGAAATACATGGCACTGTTAACTATTGAAGCATAGTTGGAAAAGCCTTGAGCTAGAAGTCAGAAAGCCTGGGCTGAAGCCCTAACCTAATCATTTTCTAGTTCATTTAACCCTTCTGAGCCTCAAGTTTTCTCTTTGTAAACTAGAGATAATTATGTGTCCTACATATTTTTCAAGGTTGTTGAGGGGAAAACACTTAGTAAGCCTTTGAGCTGTATAGAAATGTTACCTATGAAAGAAATATGGTATGATCACAGAGACAGTTTTTTTTTCCACTTGAATGGAAATATAATTTTATCTATTAATTCAAGATGCCAGTCTGTGGAATATCACACCTGCTTTCATCAGTCACATCAAGGGATGCAGATGTCATACAACCAAATAAAACAAGGAGACAGAACAAATTATTGAAAAGAAAATGATGAAGAATTCTCCGCTGTCCTAGATAGGAGTCACAGGCAGGAACAGAAATAGGTTTTGAAACCTGCCAAGGGACACAAATGATGTTGAGTATATTGTTTTGGGATCAGGTTCTACTGATAATGGAAGCAAATTGGACACTGAAATGTATCAGCCCCACCCTATAATTTGTATGACCTTTTCTTATTGAAGCAAAAATAGAAGCTTAAAAAAAAGAAAGCCAATAAGACTGGTATGGATGTAAGAAAATAATCTAAGAATTTATTTGGAACCTGATTTTGACAAGATGAGCATATCTTAATATGATACCAATATAAGTTAAATGATCTATATAGGACACGACTTTGAGGAACAGTCAATATATTTTGTGATAAAATAGAGTATACACTATAGACTGGATGTCCAAACAAAGATAGAGATTCCTTTGTCCTTTTTCTCAAAATCAACATGACACAATAGGATATGTCAGACTTTGAAATCAGAACGATTTAAGTTAAAATCCCACCTCTCATATTTATAAGCTGTGGAATCATGAGTGAGTTGCTTAACCTTTACAAACTCAGTCTCTTCATTCACGAAATGAGGTTAATGATGCTAGTACTAACCTCAAAGTTTGCTGTAAATATTGAATGGGATAATATAAGTTAAAGATTTGAAAATGTTAAAGTTTTATAAAAATATCAGTAGTTTATCTCTCAGAGGACACAGTGTGGCACAGTGAAAAGACATAGGTATGGATTAAAAGTACCTTGCTTCATATCCTGGAAAAGCCACTCCTAGCACTATGACTTTAGATAAGTCATTTCCACCATTTTAGTTTCCTTATCTGTAAAATGGAGTTGAACTAAATGCCTTTCTAGTGTCTATGATCTTTTTTTTTTCATTTTCTATTTGCCAATATTTCAAAGACTTTCCTCGACTCTAGTTCTTTTTTTTGAATTCCATTATTGATGTTTGAAATAATACAGAATATAAATACTGGAATTTTCAAAAGTTTTATTTGAAGTATTTTAAAGACTTTTATTTTAATCAAAAAGCATAAGTAGCCTTTAAGAATAAGAAGTCTCAGCTAGTTAAGGGAATAAACACATAACCAATCTTATCAAGAGAATCCCAGTGCATAACGATCAATCAAATAAAATTAAGAATAATGTTCCCAACGTGATAAAGAGAGATTCACACAGGCTTAATGAAATAAAATGCTTTATCTTCTAGTTTTTGTATTTTTACTTATGCTTTATATAACCAATCAAGGGTCATCATTACCAAATCAACTAGAAAAGGAAACATTTATCTCCATCTTTATTCAAGATATGTTCCCTTTTATTTGGGGGTGGGGGGGAAGGGTTAAATCATTCATGACCTTTTCATTTCAATATTTGCATATAAATGGACTAAATACATATGCACAAGTACTAAAACATAGAAATCTTGGTGTAGTTGAAAAAGCACTTTACAATATTTAGAAAAAAGTTCCAACTTCAGACACAAGAATAATTTCCTCAGTCTGTATTTCAGTTTCTGACATTCATACAGTGTGGGAACTAGATTAGATGATCCCTAAAGCATCTTCTGTTTTTAACATCCTCAAGGCATAACATTTCTAAAGGGACTTTATAAAACACTAGACTTTTAGTAAGAAAGATATCTCTCTTTTTTTTTAATCAGACTCGTCCTGTAAAAATTTAATTCAACACTTACATTTACTAGTCTTGTGACACTGAGTGACTTCCCCAATGCTCGGTTTCCTACCATATGATAAGGGTGATCATAATCACTGTAGTATATACAAATACAAATATTGTATAAAATACAATAGGAGCAGCTAGGTGGTACAGTGATTACAGCACTAGCCCTGGGATCAGGAGGACCTGAGTTCAAATCCAGCCTCAGACACTTGAAACATTTACTAGCTGTGTGGCCTTGGGCAAGTCACTTAGCCCTAATTGCCCTGCCTTCCCCCCTCAAAAAAGATTAAAATACAATAATGTATTCAATGTTAATAATAAACTCTAAAATACAATTTAAATGTCAAGGATGATGATGATGATGATGCTCATGATGATGCATTCACTTTAACTTATGCAAAGAAAGAAAAAATTATGATATACTTTCTTAAATTTGTGTACATAAATAAATGAGTTTGTTTCTACTGCCAAAGTATTTTGAATATATTTGGCAATTCCATTATGTAGGCTTACCCAATAAGAATTCACTGGTTCAACAACTTGTAATTCACATCATCATTTTGACATGACCTTTATGTCATTTTTCTTCATCTTTCAGTAGCTATAAATACATGTTAAAAAGTCCAAGACTCATTAGATTTCTTCTGTTTTGGAAGGAAACTGAAATTAGAGACTATTAGGTACATAGGTCTCTCTGCAGAAATATCATAGAAAATAATTCATCTTACTGCCACAAATGGTAGTCTTTGGTGGTTTCATGGAGAACTGTTGTTCTTCATCTTTATGAACAATTAAAAAACAATTTTCAGAAAATGAAGAAAAATCAAGACCTGTCATATCCATTCTCAAGAAGATTTTGTCAAGTGGTATAATTTATTATACATTCTAATATGTGAAAAACAGGTTTCCTAATACATTGGTAATACAACTATATTTAGAAATGTAGCCTGTATTGTTAAATGTAACTTTCTTATGCTCTCTATTAATAATTTCAAATTATTCTCTGATTCTGATGGGAGACAACTAACAATAGGACTGGATTTAAATATGGCATTTTATTTTTTATTATATTAGGTTAAATAATGATATTTAGATAAAGGGATTTATTTCTTCTTGCTTTTTCTTCCCTGATCTCCACCTCCACAGGCCAAAACAGTTCAAGTATCTTTGAATTTCCACACAAATTAAAACTTAATTTGTGTACATGTGTTAAGATGTCCCATGCCCATTCTAATAGGGACAATCTGTAAACCCCAAGTACACAGAAAGGTATACATTGTAAATGTATGATTATCTCAAAGAGTAGACATGGGGGTTGGGGGAAGAAATAGAATATTAAGAAAAGCTTCTTGCAGAAGGCAGGGTTTGAGTTGTCTTAAAGGAATTCAGAGAAGCTTGCTTTGAATTCAATAAAAATTGGGTTCAAGTCCTGTATCTCACACATATATACACACATAAGCATGTACGTAAGTGTGTGTGTATACACACATATACCTTTATACTTGTGTGGTTTATATACATATATATGCCATTATATATGCATACAAACATGTATAAATATATGTAGATGTGTTTATATGTTTGTATATTAAAAAGCTATCCCTTGTAGCATTAAGATAGTCAAAATCTCTGCTTTGAGACCTTTTTCATGTTTCTATTTTTAAAATCATGCTCTTGCAAAAGATTCCAGAACCCTGTAAGTCAGGAAATATGTATCAGAGAATAGCTTTCATTAGTTATTATGAAATAATTTCATGCTAGAAGTAAATGTGGGTAATATTTGAGGCAATTGCTTTGTAAAGACAGATGCAAAGGAAATACTGATCCAAAATTTTGCAAACACCAGCACCTAAACAAACAGATTAAGATGCAGTTAGGAGATGGAGAAAAAATTAGAATCTTCCAATTGGAGACACAGACAAGAGGATGGGGAGACAGAGAAAAAGAATAGTATATTTTTCTCCCTTCTACCATATGGAGGGAGTAACAAAAAGCACTGAAGAGGAGAAGTCTGGAAAGAATATATAATAATGTTATTCCTCTGTTATTTTCTTTCTTATGCTTTCTAAGACAATAGATAGGAAAAAGTATGCCAGGAAATTGCTGTTAGAGGAAGACCTTCCCATAGGATAGATAACATATAATGTAGTAGAAGAGCCACTAGATTTTAAATTCAAAGATACAATTTCAGAGAAGTCTATAGCTGGCAATTTAAATGTCTTGGGCATGAACTATGTCTTCAAAACAACATTTAAGGATGACTGGAGAGGAAACAGATATTGAGATCCAAGTGTCTGATGCCAAAAGACCTCAAGACATGCAGCAAGATTGGTTTAGCTGAGCTGAGTTTGGAGAAATATACCTGGAGAAAGGCTGCTGAGAGGAGTAAGTAAGCCATCTAGTTGTTTCCTATAATATTTTCGTTAGTTCTTTGTACTAAGAACTCAGTTCACCATTTTTCCATGCTGTTGAAAAAATTTAAATACACTCAATATTCACTAAATTTTGTTCCCTTAAAGGCAAATCCCCAGACACTCTATATACATTTACCATTTACCAGCTACTAATTGGGTAAGTCAAAATGTTAGTTTCTTTATGTGTAAAATATGGTTAATAATATTCTTATTTCATAACAAGTCCTTCTAACTTAAAAGGGATTTTTTTAAAAGTAAATGAGATTATATAAAGTAAAATATTTTAATATAGTGTGCAATGCAAATGCATATGGCATTATTAAAGATCAGATAGACATAGTCTCTGCTGTAAAAGAGTTCAGAAACTAGAAGAGCATATTCTTCAACAAACAAATTTTTAAGCTAGCCCTGCTACATGCCAGCACTATAATAGGTACTGGCATGACAAAAAGAGGGGGAAAAATAATCCCTGTTCTCAAGGAGCTCACAGCATAAAAAGAGAGGCAACATACAAACAACTATGTACAAACAAGATAAATAGAGATAAACATATCTATATCTATCTGTCTATATATATATATGCATACATATGATAAATTGGAGAAAATCAACAGAAGGAAAGCACTAGAATTAAGTGGGATTAGGAAAAAATATCTTGTAGAAGGTGGGATTTTAGGTGGGTTTTGAAGGAAGCCACAATACAGAGGTGAGGGGAAAAAAATTGAGGCATCACTGACAGCTAGCTAAAATGCTCAAAACAGATGGCAGAGTCAAGATGGGGGAGAAAAGGCAGGCACTCACTTAAACTCTCTCTAAAACTCCTCCAAACACCTTTGAATAATGTCATAAAACAATTCCTGGAGCAGCGAAACCCACAATAAGATGGAGTGATATAATTTCTCAAACAATGACAGCAGGAAAGGTCTGTTGCACCTAGGTGAGAGTGAAGCACATTTTGTTTCAGGCCACACTAGCACAGATACAGTCATAGCAAAACAGGAGAAGGCCTTGGAAGCTGCTGAATCAATAGCATTAGCAGCTGCTTCTGGAGCTCTCAGCCTCCAGATGGTAAGGGGGTTGAATAACTGGTCAGAGAGAAATTTCAGGGGTCTCTTTGCTAGCACTGAGGCAATACATTGCTGCCTTGCCACACTTGGATCAGGGTTCCAGTCCTGGGTGGCAATCCCAGAATGAGGAGGAGCACCAGCATAACAGAGCTGGTGACTACAGTAGAATGGGAACCCTCCTTACAATTCCAGAGCAGAAGAGTGTTTGTGGTCGCTCACAGACCAGTGCACAGGCCAGAAGACTAGTAAACACACCTCTCTTTAGATCAACCACCATAAAAGAACAGAAAAGTTGTAAGTCCCTAGAAATATCTCTGAAAACAACTACACAAAACCCCTGAAACTTGGGACAGGTTCCTCTGAAGTCAAGAAATAGGCTGGGAAAGTGAGCCAAAAACAGGAAAAAAAAAAAACGCTGACCAAAGAAAGTTGCTATAGTAACAAGAAAGATCAAAATATACTCAGAAGAAGATAACAAAGTCAAAGCTCCTGCATTCAAAACCTCCAATAAAAATATGAATTGGTCTCAGGCCATGGAAGAGCTCAAAAATGTTTTTGAAATTCAAATAATAGTAGTAGAGGAAAAAGGGGAAGAGAAATGAGAGGGATGCAAGAAAATCATGAAAAATGAGTCAACAGCTTGGTAAAGGAGGCACTAAAATACTGAAGAAAAAAACACCTTAAAAACAGACTAGGACAAATTGTAAAAGAGGTATGAAAAGCTAATAAGGAGAAGAATGCCTTAAAAAGAAGAACTGCACAAATGGAAAAAGAGGCACTAAAATTCGCTAAAGGAAAAAAAATACTCCTTAAAAAGTAGAATTGGCCAAATGGAAAAGGAGGTACAAAAACTCACTGAAGAAAATAATACCAAAAAAATTAAAATGGAAGAAATGGAAGCTAATGACTGTGCGAGAAATCAAGAAATAATAAGACAAAACCAAAAGAATGAAAAAAAAATAGAAGACAATGTGAAATATCTCATTGGAAAAACAACTGCCCTGGAAAATAGATCCAGGAGAGATAATTTAAAAATTATTGGACTACCTGAAAGTCATGATCAAAAAAGAGTCTGGCCAGCATCTTTCAAGAAATTACCAAGGAAAACTGCCCTGATGTTCTAGAATCAGAGGGTAAAAGAGACATCGAAAGAATCCACCTATCATCTCCTGAAAGATATCACACAATTTAAACTCCCAAGACCATTATAACCAAATTTCAGAGCTCCCAGGTCAAAGAGAAAAATATTGTAAGTAGCTAGAAAGAAACATTTCAAGTATTGTGGAGCCACAGCCAGGATAATACAAGAATCAGCAGCTTCTATATTAAAGGATTGGAGGGCTTGGAATATGATATTCCTGAGGGCAAAGGAACTAGGATTACAACCACAAATCACATACCCAGCAAAACTGAGTATAATTCTTTAGGGTAAAAATGGATATTCAATGAAACAAAGGACTTTCAAGCATTTTTGATGAAAAGACAAGAGCTAAATACAAGATTCAAAAGAAGCATAAAAAGATAAACAGGAAAGGGAAGTCATAAAGGACTTGTTAAGATTAAACTATTTACATTTCTACATGGGAAGTTAGTATTTGTAACTCATAAGAACTTTCTCATTATTAGAGCAGTTAGAAAGAGTGTATATAGACATAGGACAGAGGTGTGAGTTGAATGTGAATATAAAAATATAAAATTAAGGGTTGAAACAGAGGAATGCACTAGGAGAAAGGGAATGGGAGAGGTAAAATGGATTAAAATATTTTCCATAAAAGAGGCAAGAAAAAGCTTTTTATAGTGAAGGGAAAAGGGGAGAGGTCAAAGGGAATGAATGAACCTTACTCTCAGTAGAATTGGCTCAAAGAGGGAGTAACATGCATACTCAATTATGTATAGCAATCTATCTTACCCAACAGGAAAGTAGAAGAGGAGGGGGATAAAGGAAAAAGGAAGGGGTGATTAAATGGAGGGCAGATTTGGGAAGAGGGTAGTTAGAAGCTAAATGCTTTTGAGGAGGGGCAAGGTGAAAAGAAAGAGAGGATAGAATAAACAAGAAGGGGAAGTAGAGTGGAGAGAAATACAATAGAAAAAGTAACTGTGAAAAAAAATTGAAGCAAATTTCTCTGATAAAGCCCTCATTTATCAAACACATAGAGAAATGAGTCAAATTTATAAAAATAAGAGCCATTCCCCAATTGATAAATTATCAAACGATATGAACAGTTTTCAGATGAAGTAATTAATGCTATCTATAGCCATATGGAAAAAAATGCCCTAACTCACTATTGTTTGGAGAAATGCAAATTAAAACAATTCTGAGGTACTACCTCATACCTATTAATTTGATTAATAGGATAGATAAGGCAAATGATAAGTGTTGGAGGGGATGTGGGGAAAATGAGACATCAATGTACTGTTGGTAAAGTTGTGAACTTATCGAACCATTCTATAGAGCAGTTTGGAACTATGCCCAAGGGGCTATAAAGCCCTGCATACCCTTTGACCTAGCAATGCCACTACTAGGTTTGTATCCCAAAAGAGAAAAAAATAAAAAGGAAAAAGACTTATTTGTACAAAAATATTCATAGCAGTTATTTTCTGATGGCAAAGAATAGGAAATTGAGGGAATGCCCAACAGTTGGGGAATGGCTGAACAAATTGTGATATGAGATTATGATGAAATACTATTGGGCTATAACAAACAATAAGCAGCATGATAGAAAATTCGATCTACATCTCAAGTCTAAATGCGGATTGAAGCATACTATTTACACTTTTTCTTTTGTTTTGTTTTGTTTTTCTATCTTTCTTTCTCATGTTTTTTCCCTTTTGTCCTGTTTCTATTATGACTAATATGGAAAGATGTTTAATATGATTGAACATGTATAACCTATATCAGATTGCTTGTTGTCTTGGGGAGACTAGAGGGGAGAGCAGTGAGGGGTTAGAATTTGGAAGTCAAAATCTTATAAAAATGGATATTGAAAATTATCTTTAAATGTAATTGAAAAAATGCTATTCAGTGCAAAAAAGAACTGATGAACAGGATGCTTACAGAAAAAAATACCTGGAAAGATTTACATAAGCTAATACAAAGTGAAATGTACTGTATTCAAAGTAACAGCTATATTGTGAGATGATCAGCTGTGAATGACTTAGCTATTGTCATCAATATAATGATCCAAAACAACTCCCAAGAACTTATGATGAAGAATGTTACCAATCCACATTTAAATAACTGATGGCATCTGAATATAGATTGAAGCATACATTTTTCTTTATTTTTCTTGAGGGTGTTTTAGTCTATATTTTCTTTCACAAAGTGACTGATATAGAAATGTTTTGCATGACTATACATGTATAACCTCTATATTAAATTGCTTGTCTTCTCAATGAAAGGAGCTGGAGAGGGAGGGAGAGAATTTTGAATTCAAAGTTCTAAAAAAAAAGTTTTTTTTTTTAAGTTTTAAAATAAAATACTAAATAAATTCAAAAAAAGAGAAAATGTCCTGTATAGACAGATGGAATATCTTTGAGAGAGTAGCTGAGAGACTGGTGTCATTGGATCATAAAATATATGGAGGGAGGTATAAAAAGATTTGAAAAGTTGGAGGGATAGAGTTATGAAGGATTTTCAATACCAAACAAAGGATTTTATATTTGATTCTGAAGGTGATAGGGATATTTTTGAGTAAGAGGAAAGGGATCTGTCTACAGGGTGGGGTGAAGTGTGAAAAAACAAGACAGGTAGAATATATAGAAGGCAACAGTTTAGAAGTGAGATGACAAGAAATAGTGTTAGACTGGAAAAGGAGGTCATATTCTAAGAATGTCACAAGGGTAGAATCTATAGGATTTAGGAACAGATTATATATGATGTAAGCAGTTAAGGATGACACTTAGGTTGTGAGCCTGAGTGACTGAGAGCATTGAGGTGCCCTTGACAGGAAAATTAGAAAGAGGAAAGGACTGGGGTAAGGGAACGAAGCTAATCATTTCAGTCTTGGACATTTTGAGTTAAGTTCATGACATTCAATAGGCAACTGGAGATGTGAAAATGGAGGTTAAGAAAAAGGTTAGACATAGATGAGTAGATCTTTTTAGTAGAAGGAATAAAACATCAACACAAAGATAATGGTACAATATTTTATTATATATGAATCAAGGAGTTATAAAATAAAATTAAGTATAGGTAACAAAGTCCTTACTGAGGTATGTGTGTGTGTGTGTGTGTGTAGTATATGTCTAGTAGTAGAAGGGGAGGTAGGGGCAAAAGGGAAGTTATATCAGGGAAGAATTCCTAATGGTTGTAAAATTTTAGGCAGGCTTAAAAGTAAAGAAGGTTAGAAATTCAACAGAAGAAAGGCAGGGCATTACATATATAGAGAATATACTGAAGGAAACCACATATGGATGAAAGTATCATGTATCTTTGGTAGGGAGGGTGGTGTCTGTCACAGTCTTCTATATGAACTAAAAACTGCTAAATATCGCTAGCAATTTACATCTAAATTAAAGGGAGGTAGGTATAGTATGGTATGTCAGTGAAAATAGTTCTAAGCTTAGCATCAGAACACTTTACTTTAAATTGATTTGTTTGACCTTGGGAAAGTCACTTAACACCTTTAAGCCTTAGGTTTTTTTTTTTTTTAATCTGGAAAATGAAAGCTTAGAGTAAATGACTGATGTCCTTTTTATCTCTATAGGATTGAAGACAGCAGGATATATATACATACAAATATATGTATATATGATTATTTAGTATTTTATTTTCCCCAGTTACATGTAAAACAATTTTTAACATTCATTTTTAAAACTTTGAGTTCCAAATTCTCTCCCTTCCCCCCTCTCCCATTGAGAAGGCAAGCAATTCCATATAGGTTATTCATGTGTAGTCATGCAAAACCTATTCATAATAGTGATGTTGTGAAAGAAAACAGAGACAAGAAGATAAACTAAAAAAAAAAAGTATAAAAGTATGCTTCAATCTGTATTCAGATGCCAATAGTTCTTTCTCTAGGATTTATAGCATTTTTCATCATAGGGCCTTCAGAATTGTCTTGGATAATTGTATTGCTGAGAATCTCTATGTTATTCATACCTGATCATCTTACAATATCACTGTTACTTTGTACATGGTACATTTCACTTTGCATAGCATAAAATATATTATTGTTTACTATTATTAGCAATAGTACTTTCAGTCACTCGCATAGTTTCTGCTTCTCAAATAATTTGTAAAAATAAAGAGAATATGTACATTACTGTTATTAATAGCCATATGGGTGTATAGAGCATAGGTCTGTTGCTTTAGGATTTATAGTATTAGTGGCATCATTATGAGAACATTATTGTTGTTATTTCTATTTCTATTATTGTTATTGTCCAGGGGAAAATAAATAAAAGTGATCTAGCACCATTACTCTTCCCTGTGTTTGAGCTAGATCCTCTAAAATTCACATATTCATTGTGTCCTAAGTCATTTCTACTGAAATTTATTGGCAGGTCTTTAATTTTCCAGAAACACAGGGTATATGGCTTGTTCCTTCAGAGCATAAGTGGATATTCCCCATCTGGTTCCAGGACAATCATTTGGAAACTTGGAATGAACTTGGCATTGACCATAATAACTCAAGAATTTGCAAGGACAGATGCTGAAAAGTCTTCAAATTGGCAATTGAACTGCCAGAACTAATAACTAGGGGGCTCCTGAGTGTCCATACAAGAAAGATGAACTCTCTCTCTCTCTCTCTCTCTCTCTTTCTCTCTCTCTTTGTGTGTATATGTGTGTGTGTGTCCTTCACGTTCTTGATCTAAGTAATGCCTGCACAACATATGGCCAGAAGGCTGCTTGTGGCCCACCAGAGAATTTCCGGGGGCTGTCACATGAACCATGGCAATCAACCATCTCTGACAGAATGATGTTTGTTGGTTGCCATGGCTCACGTGACAGGCACCTGAAATCCTTTGGTGGGTTACTTATGTTGTGCAGGCCTGATCAAAGGTGAATGAATGTTATGAATATCACAACATGAACTTTTCTATACAGCAAGTGTGTGAGGTGGGAATGCCCTAGAATCCTTGAACGGTGGTAGTTGGTGACATCAGCAAAAATTTCCAGTTAAGCTGATAACAATATGAATATAAACAGAAAATACTTCCATCTGGCTTCACTCCAAGGTTCAGCATTTAAGTATAGGGTGAATCTACTTTTGCCTCAATTGCTAATTTGAAGATTTTTCATCAATTTGCTTTACAACTTTTGAGATGTCATGTCCAGAAATAGGTCTCCATTCAAGCTTTTCTATTATCTTGGACTAGAACTATAAGGGAAAGGACAGGCTCCCATAAACCAGTTCACTTCCTATTATAATTATTAAATGTCCCATTCTGTCTGACATAGTTATGATTCTCAAAGACTTAAAAGGAAAAGTACTTATCTAAGTAGAGAAAATGGCAGATTGTATGCTACTATGCCATGAAGCTTAATGTATACATGTATGTATTTATATCTATCTTCACATATGTATATATACAGAGAAAGGGACAGACAGAAACACATGCACAGAAAGGAACAGAGGCAGAGAGAGAGAGAGAGAGAGAGAGAGAGAGAGAGAGAGAGAGAACTATTAGTTCATAGTGATGAGCCAAGAATTTTATGATTGAGTTCCTTTTATTATATTTTAGTGTTCTAATATAGTCAACCATGTCCAAACAAAATCAGCCCTAGTATACTATAGGTTACTGTGCAAATATTGTCTTAGGTTTTTTGGATGGAAGCAAACCCAAGAGTATAACAAAGGTATGTGGACTTACCCAGTCAGAAAGAATCTTTTGCAACAAGTATTTTACTCTAGAAATTTGCTAGTGGAATAGAGCCATTCCTTGATGTCATAATAAGAACAGAGAAATTTTTATTTAATTGGGAAGGGGACTACTTAAGATGTTATTTGTTTATTTTTAGAAAGGGAGCTTTTAGGCAGAGGAAAAGAAGATGGTAGAGAGATAAAGAATGGAGAAAAAATGCCTGCTCAGCATGGCAGGAATAGGAAGGAAAAGAGAAGTGATAAGAACAAAGTCACAGGAATAAGGTTTCTTCTTATTATGATGGAATACTCCCTTATACTGTGTGATAGAAGTGAAGCAGAAAAAAAGGTGAGTGAGCATATTGGAAAGTTTTGAGGCTTAGAAGACAGGACCAATGTCCAGAGTCTTCTTACTAAAGTAAGAGGTAAGGGTATTGTCAAGAAAGAATAATATAAAAGTACAGTCAGGGGAATGAGGAGAGATGAGACTACTTGGCATGGTCACTGTGTAGAGTATGATAAAGAATCATTTGGAGATAAATGAAAAGATAGAAACACAACTACAAGCATACAATTGAAGTTATAAAGCATAAATTTATAAGAGTCATGCATGTTAGATGCATGACTGTTTCCAGCAGAATTAAACAATTTTGGTGAGTCAGTTAGTGTTTATTAGGTACCTACTCTATGTCAGGACCTCTGTTTAACACTTGATGTGAAGAAACAATGAATGCAGGTACTGGAAGTGACCAAGGTTTGAGTATTAGTAGTGTGATAATAATAAAAAGAAAAAAGGTAAAGGATATAAAGTATGGAGGTCCTTACAAGAGTGAAATTACCATGTAATCAAAACTATGAAAAAAGAGAAATGAAAACAGGAAAGAAGTGACAAGTGAAGATTGCAGAGAATGACAAAAGGACTGTAGATCATTAAGAGTCCCTTGATGTGTAAGTGATTTAGGAAGGAAGGTCAGAGACAAGAAATCCATAATTAAATTTTTTGCCCATAGAGCAATTTCAAAGAA
>CM053622.1:488497282-488516564 GCA_028646595.1 Phalanger gymnotis
GTCGGGGATTTCGATGTGGAGAGTGTTCTCTCTTATGCTGCTTTCACTAAAAGTAAGATTAACGGTACTGCCTTTGCTTATTTTTTTGTTTTTTAGAATCACTTTCATGTTTTGACTCACTGATTTTTTTTTTCAAGTCCAAACATGATGTTTATACTGCGAATTTTTGTTCATCCTGCAAGACAAATTTTACGAAAAATTTTTCCTTATCCAGCAAAACATATGTAAACCAGGTTACTCGTAAACCGAGCTTCTACTACGTGAGTATGTGTGTCTGTATACACACATATGTGTATATATGTGTGGGTGCATATATAAACAGATATATACAGATACACATGCATACATACACATATATACACACATATACACATATACATATATTATATATACACATATTTTAAATTAAGAGTGATAAATAGTATGGATTTCTTAACATATTTGGTAGAGTATTACATTTTGTGTTTGATTTTTTATTTCCTAAAAGAAAATTATAAGTTACATCTATGAAGTATAAGAAATGAAACCACTCCTCTTTTCACTCTTATTTTCCAACCCACAGTTTCCTTAATCTGTGAGACATCATCACTCTATGATTTATCCGTTCTTCAAAAAAAAAATCCTCTAAATGATAGTTTATTTTACGTTAATTTTTGTACGTGTTCACCTTCACTTCTATTCATTTAGTAGCATGCTAGAGAAAATATAAAAGGCAGTACAATACTGAAAAGTGACTGGGGTATTACCATAAGGAGATACTGTATTCAACATATCAATTACCCAATTACCCAAAAACTTGTATTTAGCTTGTCATTTCAAAAATATTGTTGTCAGTTCAACATTTCAACCCCTGAAATATTAACCTGGTTCTCCCCATGGAGAGTCATATATTAGACACTACCTACACCAAGTATTTTAATATACTTGATTTTTTTTTTCATTATTAGTCTTTTTAGATGCTATGGCATGGAAACTACACCTTTCGTGTGTGTGTGTGTATGTATATGTATATGCATGCATTCATGAATGTGCACATGCCAGCTAATAAAGTTCAAGTGATTAAAATAAATTTCCAATGAAGGAAAGAAAAGAAAAAGAGCATTATTGTCATTCATTCATTGGCAACGTCTTTTATAAGTTCAAGGACTTCTAGAAATTTATAACTTAATGTCTAGATTTGATATTCACCCTGCATAGACTGTGTTTACTTTGCAAAGAAAGATCTAGAGCCATGATTTTTAGCTATCACCAATAATGACAAATGCAATAGTTTCTTTCATCATTCTTTGCCATGAAAGAAATGCAAGTGGCAACTCAGAAAAGAGAGCATTCGATATTCCATTACGCTCATGGGTTATGGATTATGGTAATGTAGCAAAGATGACTGTAACAATTCAGATATGTTAAATATTATATATAAATATTGCTATATACATGCATACATATACAAACATATCTACATCCAAAGTCCTAGGACTTCATGGCTGCAGGACATTCCTAGTATAGAAAATCTCAGTAAATCTCTGTAGCTTGTAATCTTGAAGAGTCGCTTGAATTGGAAGTGGGGAGGAGGGGATTTAGAGATGAAATGTTGTTCCCAAGGTCACAGAGCTAGCATGTTCCAGAGGTATGACTTGAAATCATATCTTCCTGATTCAATGACCAGCCGTTTATCCATTATACCATGTAACCATGCTCATGCACAAAATACAAGATGATGAGGAGACAGAAGATTGTATTACACAAAAATTGTTTGAAGGAATAGAATGTTAAATCTATGTTAGTGAATGAGGTCACAATGACTTTCTTCAAATATCTAAAAAGCTTTCATGGGGAAGATGGAATATATACACTGTCACTTTGTGACTCAAAGGGAAGCACAGGGAGGTGGATCAAAGGAAGGCAGAATAGACTTCTCTAGACACATACATATGTGTGTAAGTGTATGACGTATGTATCTGTATATGCACACATATCACATACACATGTATGTAACTTTTTTGTCCTTATTTCCCTACTTGTTCATAGAAAACAAAGCTATTAATAAAAAGTAGACATTATAGAGAAAGATTTATAATTTATATAAAGAAAACTTTCCTAATAATTAGATATTCAAAAAGTGGAATGGGCAACTTTGGATGGTTGTGTTTTACCTATCACTAAAGTTCTTGAAGTAGAACCTGGATATCTATTTATTCAGGTTGACACAAACGGTTCCTTATGTCCTCTAGGGCTACTAGGTGGCACAATGGATAGGGTGTTGGGTTTGGAATCAGGAAGATTCATCTCATTGAGTTCAAATCTGCTCTCAGGTACTTACTACCTGTGTGGCCCTCTGCAAGGCACTTTATCCTGTTTGCCTCAATTTCTTATTTGTAAAGTGAGCTGGAGAAGGAAATGGAAAACCACTCCAGTATCTTTGCCAAGAAAACCCAAGAGTTAGACATGACTGAAATGGCTCAACTACAACAAAATAGGTCCCCTCCATTACTGACATACTGTAGACAATTGATTAGGCCTTTAGCTGTAAAGCAAGTAATTGTTTTTAATATTATTCTATTTTCTTTATTACAACTGACTCGACAAAGTTTGGTCATTTGCAATTTCCACATTTCCAAGAGGCTTTTCAAGGATCATTTCTCAATTATTAATATAATTTTTTTCTTTGACTCCTTCATTTCAATATATTTCCTTCTAAATAACTCTTATAACACAATTTCCTTCTCCCAATAAACTATGTCTATAATTGCTTTTAACATTTTTCTGCCTTTGTGTATAGTTTAGTTATCAGGCAGCTACTTTGGGGTAATGACGGGAAATAGCCACGTTTTTCATTATTAAGATCTATGCACTGATAATAACCTTTTTACCTTTATGCATCATCCTTTGAAGACCCTTGTAAGATATTCTATTATCTTAATTCCAAAAAAGGGGTTTATTTTGGTGCTGAGAAGCCTGGTGCTTAAGGAAGACTAAAATAATAATATATTATCTTTCTTATCTTCCCTATCTCAGCAAGAGTCATAGTGTGGCAATTCTCATGATTGTGGATAATTTTTGAGGGATGCAGCAGAATTTAAAAAAAAATTACAAAACATTTCAGCAATTTATTGTTTAGAGTTTAGAATAAAGTTTAAAGAGAGGACATTTTAGAGAGGGAGGCACCTCATGTGACAAGGGCTGTCCTCCTGCTTGTAATATGGAGGGGGTGGTGTGTCATCTGTGGCCTCTAGCCTCTTCCTCCTCCACTCATCACTAAGAGAAAGTTTCATCCTTACCAGGAGAGTACTCAGGAAATTGGACCAAGATATCACTACTTTGCTCAGAGAGGAGTAGTAAGCTAGCATTATATCTATCTGCTCTTTTCAATATTGTTAGTCTAGGGGATATGATCAGGTTCAAGTTAACTTTTGATTGCTTGATCATTTTTGTGGGGGCGGGGGGGGCTTGTAGGGGTTACCTGAGGACAGATCCCTTTCTCACGAAATACCAATTCCACAAAGATACATACAGTGAATAGCAGAGAAAACTATTCATCTGAATCATAGCAAAATAGACATTAGAGAAGGTATACATAGGAAGATGTATACCAGATAATGAAGGGTGAAGGAACCTTCTCACTGAGTGAGATAACTCACCTCAGCTGAGAGAAAGTGAGAGAGAGAGACAGAGAGAGAGAGAGAGAGAGAGACCCCTAAGGGGAAACTCTCTGAAGTCACTACTGCAGCGAGCTGGAGGTAGAGACATGACAAAACCTGCCAGCTCCTCTCATTTCTTTCCAAGCATCTTCTTTCAGCATCTTCAAGTGGGGTTCATCTCTTGCATCTTCCTTGTTGAAGCTTGAAGCCAGAAATGCCTAAAATGCCTTGATGTTTGAAGAGTCTTGAAGAAGATTTGGACCTTGAAGGGCTCTGAAGAAGGCTGGAGCTCTCCACCTCTCATCACTCCTAGTCTGCCTCTCACACAGGGCAGGGCATTCATCTCTCTCAATAAAAATACATAGTACCATACCAATGGACTTTGAGACAGGAGTTTTAAAAGAAAACTAAGCTTGTTCAATTTTCATACTTACTGAAAAGTGGCCACTTTGACTAACAGAAGTATATCATAATTAATCGCTCCTAATTGTTATAAAAACTTCCTATATGTCATTATAGTATACTGTATCACTTACCATAATAATCAAATAACACCACAATGGCTTACTTGACTGGTTTGAAGTGGGAGCTTTTGTCATTATTCTGGGTATCTTTGACCCTCAGATTTCCATGAATCTTAAGGACTGATCAAATGTTATTTGACTTCGATATATTTTCAAGGATATATTTTCAAGGGCAGGAGAGGAAGGTATTCAGAAACAACAGACTATAGAAAATATAGTATGGTACAGTAATGTTTATTTCCCCGAATTTCCTCACACTTACTGGGGCCACACCATAAGTAGTTAGATGGCTATTAAGGGATATCTGGTTAAGATGGTGACGTGAAAGACCATAGAGAAGTCCAGGTCTCTCATAAATGCTTAATGTAACTGAAGAAATACCAGTTATAAAGGAATTTAAAATTGAAAGAAGTAGAAATAAGTTTCTCCTTGTATTGCAGACTTGTATAAAGGCCAAAAGAGGGAAGAAGGTGGTAAAAGGATTAAATTAGAAAATCTAGTGCAAGGACAGGTGACTTAGAAAGCATCAGATGTAGGGAGAAAGGAATGCTCATCACTTGAACTCAGAACCAATGGTGATTAGAAGAGGAGGGAAGCTAGTTCAAATTTCTGTAAATGGCATTAATTTAAGCCTGGTATTAAATGCAATCTTCCTCTAGAGATAGAAGTGATGAAATCTGCGTGAAAACTAAAGTATAATTTTCTCATTTTGTTTTTATTTTTTTGTGATATGGTTAATATGGAAAGATGTTTTCCATGTTTTATATGCATAATTATATCACGTTGCTTGCCTTCTCAATGGCTTGTGTGTGGTGGGGAGTAGAAGGCTGCAAGAAAATTTGGAATTCAAAATTTAAAAGAAGAAAAGAAAACTAAAAATAAATAATAAATGAAATTGACCAAAAATTAAAAATATCCCAGTGGCGAAAACTAGAACAATCAATCTTAGAAGTACATGACATGTTATTTCAAAATAATTTTACTATTGTCATCATATTAAATGCCAAATGCCCTCTGCTTAGTGGTAATTTAAGTGTTATTAGATGGGCATACTAAGGGAGAGGCACAATTTACATTTTAAGTGTATATTTCTTTTACTGAATAATATTTGGCAGCAAAATGTATTTGTGGGTCTGTTTCTATACACACACATGAATATATATATATATATATATACATATATATATATATATATGTATGTTGTTTTTGTTCTGTCATTTTTTTCATCATGACCAACTCTTGGTAACCTTATTTAGGGTTTTCTTGGCAAAAATACTGGAATGGTTGGCCATTTCCTTCTCTAGCTCATTTTACAGTTGAGGAGCTGAGGCAAACAAGGTAAAGGGGCTTGCCCTGGGTCATACAGCTAGTAAATGTCTAAAGCCATATTTGAAATCATGAAGATGAGCCTCCCTGACTCTAGGCCTAGCACTCTATTCACTGAGCCATCTAGCAACCCATAAACTTATGTGTATATATTATGTGTATAAATATTATACATGCATATATCATATGTTTGTATATGGCTGCATATACGTAATCACTAATTTTTATGTACAATGTCCAGACCTGTTCTAACTATTGAGGATAGAAAAGGCAAAAGGTAGCCCTTTCCCTCAAGGAGCTTACAATCTAATTCATATAAATGTTTCTCTTTCCTCTCCTCTATCCAGATGTCACACAGTTGAAGAAAATTAAATTATTACTATTTTGATTTTAAAGTTACCTTTCTATGTTCTTAAGTTGAGCTCAGGATTTTAGCTTTCTCTCTGAGTCAAAGTTATAATTAAAAGAAAAGTTGTTATCTTTCATATCTGTTGCCTCTGGTGTACTTCCAGAATGTCTGTTTCTTATGTTTAAGCCCTACAGGTTAACTTAATTACCGTCCCCAAAAGGTGTATTGTCTGTCCTTGTGCAATTAAGGGAGTTTTTTTTTTTAATCTCTTCCAAAGAGGTAGGAAGTCTCCTAGTTTTGATCCTTTTGAAAAGATTAAAAGATGTGGATTGTTCCTGTAAAACAATTACCATTTCTTAATTGATAGAAAAGGTCAGAGATTAGCCTCATGTGAATGCCAGCCCACCTTTCTTAGTATAGCTAATTGTAGTGTTCTTGCTGCAACACTACAACCTATCATTTTTTCTCCATGTCTACCAAGACCTTTTCTTTGTTATGTGTCAATAAAAAGGGTCCCCTACTTTTTACTGGGATGTCTAGCTTTATTGAGGTTGTCAGTATGACCAAATTTGTTAACATATATCTGCATCATTGTCAATAAACTCATTTTGTTCAGAAATTTCCACTTTAGTTTATCTTTATTCATTTTATTTGCGACACATACACATGTACCATATGTTACTTATTTGCTTCATTTTCTATTTCTGGCACAATGATTAGGCAGAAATTTCACCAAAATGGGTGATGTGTCACAACTTGCACTAATCCTTGTGCTTTATGTGCTGTGATAGTTTATCTGGGGTTGCCTGACTTCACATTAGAGGAATTAGGCTCTTCTGTGTTTCAGTTCACTCTTATCTTGCATTCCTAAGGTACAAATTCACCTTTGGCTTTAGTCTAAAATTTTCTATCTTCTCAAAAGAGAAAGAAAAAGAAATACCTAATATAAATATGAATCAGGCATAGCATACTTGCTTTTTTTTTGGTAACCTAATTTATCTCTGCTTGTGGAGCCGTTGGAAGACAAATGGGATTTGCAAGGCTGCTGATTATTGATTTTACATTTCACCTCCTCACTAGCATTTCCCAATCAAATAGCTAAGTCTTATCATCTGGTGATCTTAAAGGATGAATCTTTAATTTGAGATCTATTTTCTTTTCTCATTTGGCAAAACAACCCTGATTTTACTGCTTTAGTCCCAAATGCTATGGTCCTGATGCCTATTGCTCAGGTGCTTGAGAAAGGACTAAGATGCTGGCTGTCTTTCAAAATCTCACAAGCCCCTCTACAAAAGAAAATAGGACAGAAGTATTAGGCAACCTCATTCTGGGAGGATATTTTCTTGCAGCCTAGGGTCAGGTGGCAGATTACTGAGGATACCTTGCCCAACCTAACTTTCTATACTTAAGAAACCTGTTTCATGTTTTGAAAATGACATGAACACCAGAACTAAGAAACAGTTTGCCCTTTTAGCACATCCATGAAGTTCCTTCCATCTCAGTAGCCAATTATTTTTCCCATCATCACACTTTTGTATTTATTATTTACATATTTAGAACATAAACTCCTAAAAAGAATTTTTAAAAATTATATTTGTGTCCTCACACCTTAAAATACTACCTGGCATCCAGTGGGTGCTTAATGAATAATAAATGACTGATTGATGGATTGATTCATCATGATTGACTACAAGCAATTAGAGGATATCTACAAATGTTCTGAAGGTCAGGGGAGAAGATAATGTATGTAATAATTAACTAGAATGCCAACTGAGAATGTGCTAAGTGGGGTTTGGGCCCACTAGGGTTTAGGTGCCATGATGAATACTGAATTTCTATAGTGTTTTGAAGAAGGAGACAATGTCATCAACAGAAAAAGGGAAATGAACATTGTCCTCGATCATTTAAAATGTCTGTAGAACACATCTATAATTTGTTGGCTAGTTCTGATCTTGGTAGACTCTTGAATATTATTAGGCTACTGTTGTTAATATACTTGCTGGTCCAATTTGACAGACAATCCACTCTATCACATTGCTGGTTCTATACTAGATCCCAATAAATACATATTGTTTTGATTTATTAAAACAATTGGGCTGATTTAAATTGATAGTTAATGTCCCCAACCAAATGGAGCCTCTTTCTTCAGGTTGCCAATACACTATCTTCAATATCTTCAATCAGCCAGCCAATATATCCTTTCTTTTAATCTTCTGATTGGATAATGACCCCTTGCTCCACCACTCTCACAGGGCACTATGGATCCCTGCTACCCTGAATTTTATACCTACTCCTTACTTTGTAGTTGTAGTGGGCCAGTTTCTTCAAGGTACCCTTTCCTCAGGGACAGATGTATAGACATGGGTGTCAGGTGTCTGGGCCTTGTCAGTCACACTGTTGCTCAAATTGTCATATCTCTATGCCTTTCTATGGGACAGCTAGGTGGCACAGTGAATAGAGCACCAGGACTGGCATCAGAAAGACCTGAATTGCTTCCGTTTCTTCATGTGTAAAATGAACTGGAGAAGAGAGTGTCAAACCACTCCAATATCTTTGCCAAGCAAACTCCCAAAGATGTCACAGAGTCTGACATGAAGGAAACAGCTAACCAAAAACTGCCTTTCCATCCACATTGTAGCTAAAACTTCCTACATGTGTAGATATTGTCTTCCCTATTAGTGCATGAGTTCCTTTTCATAGCAAGCATTATCTTCTTTCTTTGTAAGTATCCTTAACACTTGGCATATTGCTTGGTACATATTAAGTATTTAATAAAAGTTTTTTTTTTCATTCAATCATTAATCCCCACAGAAGTATACTGATGATTGTTTTTTACCTTGCAATACAATGTAATTCAATTCAATTAAATGTACTATAGTACAGTACAATACACATTTATTAAGTGCTTAATATGTGCCAGCACTATATTAAGTACTACAGATACAAATGAGAAAAGTAAAGACAATCTCTGCCCTCAGGGATCTTACAATCTAACAGGGGAAGATGACATGAGGGGAGAGGTAAAATAGTTGGCAAGGGGGCATTGCATTATGGTAGTGGAGTGAAATAAAAAGATTGATCCTGATGGAAAATGAAGAGATGGTTATGCTTCTACACCATCTTTATACGGAGTCTTTGGGAGGGGATTTTTGTTCTCCTCTCCACCTCTCCTATGTAAGAGGTGAACTAGGCTTCTGATGAACTGAGGATACCGAAAACTGAATCAAGCCCCATGATGATGAAGTGATCTAAGTTTTTTTTTTTTGTCAAATACATAAAAATAAGCCAAACTTTTTATTTATGAGTGTGTAAATCTGCACATTCTTTATCGTAGGAAGGTAAAATGATACTACATCAGAGGTTTTAAAACTGCTCAGCTTAAATTTATTCTGCATGCTAAAATGCAACGTTTGGAACTAATTACTTATAAATGGTTGCCATAATCTGATAATATTTCTCCAATAATAAATTGAAAAGTGTTGTTTTAAGGAAGGGTAATTAGTATTGTTTACATCTTCTTACTGACAGAAATGGCTGGCTGCTGCTTGTTGCCAGTTAAATGTCTCAAAAATTAGCCAGTGACCCACAGGGACCTAACATGTTAAGGCACTCAGCCATATCTTAAAAATATTTCTCTCACATCACAAACACAAAAAGGCAATGGTCTAGAATATAAAATTGGTGGTCAATCTATTCAAATTTGTGTGTAACTATTTAGAAAAGCTAAATAATCAATATTTGATGAGAAAAAGATACAAATAACAACAACCTCTTTCAGTCAGTAACTTGTTTAAGATGAACTTCTGAAACCATGTGAAATAATTAAGAAACATTTTCAAACAGTGGAAAGGATGTTGGCTTTGTAGTTGAAATGACCTTAGTCAAGTTAATTATTATCTCTGATGTATATATATATATATATATATATATATATATATATATATATATATATATAAAATGATTGGGCTAGACTAGGTAAGTTTCAGGATTCTTCCAGTTCTATATTTATGCTCCTAACATCTAGAGGCCCCAAATACATGATGTAGACCATCTCTCTCTTCCCACTCTGCCTCCTGGATATTTTATGGGAATACATGCATACAAGACTCGAAGGATGAGAAGGCATGTATGAACTGCAATGTATACCCTTGAAAGCAGATGTCCCACATCAATGAGATCATGCATCCATTGTGTTATTACATTTCTCAAATGATAAAATTGACATGAGTAAAGATACTGAAGTGGTAATTTATTTTATTCATTATTTTATTCATATGCTGTCGTATCATATCTATAATATTTGAATGCTACGAACACATAATAGACATTAAATAAATATATTGCTTGACTAATAATTTGGCTCAGATTTTGATTCATAAATAGGTTTATACTTCCATTTTAGATACATGTAGGTAGAAACAATACAACCTCTGAAATCACATATAGTAGCAGACGTCCATTTATCTTTACTGGAAATTGTGGAAGAAATGAAATCTTTCTTCTCACAAAGGTCAAAATTCTGATGCATGAATTTATTTAATTCAAGTTTCACTCTACTTGGCTCATGAAATTAAGAAAAATTAACAATTAAAAGATCAGTACAATTTATTTTGATAACTTACAAATATCCTAATGCTTAAATATTTTAAGGAATTCTGATTTCATTGGTGTGATATTCTCCAAACCAAAACTGATAATAATAATAATAATAATAATAATAATAATAATAATAATAATAATAATAAAGATATAGTGCTTACTATGTCCCACTCACTGGGCTAAATATAATTATCTCAGTTAATACTCGCAACAAATCATGCTTTATTTTCCATATTTTACAGATGAGGTAAGAAAGGCAAAAATAGGTTAAGTCACTTGACCAGGATCACAGCTAATAAGCGTCTTAGGCTGTATCTGAAGAAAGATCTTCTTGACTCCAGGCTCAGTGCTCTATCCATTGCATCATGATGACCTAGTAAATAGTCTCCAAATGTTTTTTGTGGGTCAAAAATTCTCTTATGAAACTGGTATTCTCTGTGCTTATCCTTAAACAATAGGAATGATTGGTGTCACTCTAAGTATCTTTCTAAATTGTGAGCACCTATGAGAGATTGTGTTCTCTCAGAATAGCTTTCAAAAACCTAAAGTCACCTCGATGCAATGATGAGCCAAGGAATATCACCTAATAGAGAAATACAACTTTAGGCACCTTTAAAAATAGTTTTGTGAATGAGTTTCTAAGTGTTAGGAAAACTATTAGTAACCTGTATTATCTATAAGAATAAGGAGAAGGGAATGTGAAGGGTCTTGGATCCATGCAATTTGTTTGAAATAACTGGAAATTCACTGTTCAATCTAGGAAAGAGGAGAAAAGGGACAAGAGGGAACAAATTACCAAGAATCATTTTTAAACTCCTGAATTAGAGGAGACTTCAGAAATCTAGTTGACTAAATGGATAAAAGGAACCACCTCAGCAACATCCCTGAAAAATATGTCATCTCTAATGGTGTGAAATAGACTTTCTCCCAAGACAGTCCATTTCAGTTTTGGATAGTTCTAATTTTTACTAAGTTCTTCCTTACATGATGTTGGAATCTGTAGATTCAATTCTTGATCATTATTATTGGTTCTTCTCTTTAAGGAAAAACAGAATATGTCAAATTTCCCCATCCCCCCACTCCTACCCCAATAATGCAACTCTTCAATTACCTAAAAATGCTATCAATCTCCACCCCTCAGCCCCTCAATCAGTTTTTCTCTTCTTCAGGGTAAACACCCCCAGGTTCTTTCAACTCAACAAGCTGTTTGTTATGATAGAATGAGAGGATGAGGGCAGTAATAGAATGCTTAGTTCTGGATTGCAGCAATAGTAGGGACATTGCTGATTTTACACAGGGCATGTGTTGTTTGTGATGTCAGTCAAAGAAGGAGGCTTGTTGAAGGGACTGCTCAGTGAAGAAATTATGGATTAGTGTTTCTTATTCTTAATTCATAAATTTGTTGCTTTATTGGATTTCTTTTTTTTTTTTTTGGTCTATGTAGATATATATTTGATCAACCTCTGGGCCATAATTCGTGTGATTTACAATGACCAATCAAGTTTTAATTTAATATCATTTTCTATGCCAAAAGGAAAGAACCTTCTGATTGGAAAGGACCCAAATAATGTTGATTTAGATAGGAAATAATTGGTTAATAAAGAGCTGATATTCAGAATGAATGAAAGGATTGTGTGGAGTACCTACCTTCTTTCAGTGAATTCAAGTCATTAGAATGACTTGTCAATGTAGAAAAAACAATATCACAGAATACTGTTCAAATTGAAATATGTTTGCTGAATCCATGATAGCAATCTTTGAAAAATAATGGAAAACATGAGCTATGCTGAAGGACTGTCAATTGAAAGATGTATTGATTTTCCAAATGAGTAGATGGATGGATTACAGGGGGAAGAGCCAAGATGGCAGATTAGAGGAAGCTATCTAGCTGAATTCCTGAAATGTACCCCCTCCAAACAACTTTAAAATAATACCCAAATCAAATATTGGGACAGCAGAGTCACCAAAAGGTTCTCACAGTCAGACATTTTTTCTAGACTTTGACCTTTAAGGAGATCAACAGAAGGGATCTTTAATAACAGGGTGGGAGTTAGCTCAGAGCATGGTAACAACACCAACAATGATCCTAGAAGGCAGCTTTGACAGTAACAGTGGTAGCAGTATAGGGAGCTTTCAACCCAGAGAGAGTAAGGATGCTACATTAATGATAAGAAATACATCCCTGTACAAGGGGATTTTGCTGGCATTGGGAAATCGGCACTGGTTGCTGACTCTGTTGCCCATATGTGGTTCTTGGTCATAGTTGCAGGAAGAGGAAGAGCACTAGTACTTGTGGCCATAGCAGAGCACAAGACCTAGTCACAATAACAGGACCAAGAAGTACACTAACATTTGAGGCTGCAGAGGAGTAAGATAAAGACCAGAGTGTAGACCAGGAGAGCAGTGACAAGATCTCTCCCTAGATTGTAAAAATTATAGAAAAGAGCTGCACAAACATGCCTGAACCTTGGGACAATGCACCCCCTATCCTTAGTTAGTACAGCCCAACTTCAGCATAACATTCAAAGTAAAGAAATAGGGTAGAAAAAAGAGCAAACAACAAAAGAACCTGACCATACAAAGCTACTACGGTAGGAAAGAATACCAAGACATAAACTCAGAAGAAGACAACAGTGTTAAAAGAGCTACAAGAAAAGTCACAAAGAAAATGCCAATTATATGCAAGCCCAATGAGAATTCCTTGAAAATTTAAAGAAAGCTAAGAGTGGTTGAGAAAATAAAAGCAGAAAATCAATGAAAGTGATGGAAAAAAATTATGAAAATATAATTAACAGCTTCATAAAAGACACAATTTTTTTTTAAATTGGCCAAATGGTGAAATGAGGCACAAAATACCTGAAATAAAACCTCAAAAAGCAGAATTACCTGAGTGGGAAAAGAAGTACAGAAGCTCACTGAAAATAAAATAATTCCTTAAAATTAGATTTGGGCAAATGGGAGCTAATAACTCCATGAGAAATCAAGAACAAATAAAATAATAAGATAAAGTCAAAAGAATGAAAAAAGGAACAAAATGTGAACTAGCTCATAGGAAAAACAATTGACCTAGAAAAAAGGACAAACAGACATGCATACACACACACACTTTCATACACATACATATATATATGTATATGTATATATACATATATATGTGTAATTTTATTTTTTCCAATTATATGTAAAGATAGTTTTCAGTATTCATTTTTATAAGATTTTGAGTTTCAATTTTTTTCTCCCTTCTTCCTTTTCATCCTTCCTTCCCAAGATGGCAGGCAATCTGATATAGGTTATACATATGCAATCATGTAACCAGATTTCCACATTAGTCATGCTGTGAGATAAGAAACAGAATAAAAGAGAAAAGCCACAAAACCCTCCCCCCAAAAAAGTGAAAATAATACACTTTGATCTGCATTCAGATTCCATAGCTCTTTCAAGGAGATATAATTTAAGAATGATTGGAAAACCTGAAAACTATAATTTTAAAAAGGACCCTAGACATTTTGTTTCAAAACTATAAAGAAAAACTGCCCCAATGTATCATATCCAGAGAGCAAAATAAAAATTGAAACAATCCACTGATCACCACCTGAAAGAGATCCAACAATTAAAACTCCCTGGAATAGTACAGCCAAATACCAGAGCTCTCTGATCAAGAAGAAAATAGTTCAACAGCCAGAAGAAGTCATTAAAATATCACGAAGCCACAGTCAGGATCACACAAGATTTTGCAACTTCATTAGAGCGGAGGAGAAGAGAGCTTTGAATATGATGTTCTGGAAGGCAAAACAGCTTGGATTACAACCAAAAGACACCTAATTATCCTTCATGTATCATCCAGTATTAATGAAACAGAGGACTTTCAAGCATTCCTGATGAAAAGACCAGAGATGAATACAAAATTTGACATTCAAACACAAGAAATAAGAGAAGTATAAAAAAGTTAGAAATGACAGAAAATCATAGGGGACTCAGTAACGTTAAACTTTTAGGAATGTTTACATTCCTACATGGGAAGATGATACATGGAATTCCTAAGAACATTTTTTTTTAATTTTTAGGCAGTTAGATGGAGTCTACATAGATCAGGAATAGGTGTAAATTAATTGTGTTGGGATGATCATTAAAAATGAAGGGGTAGGGCAGCTCCGGAGTCAGGAGGACCTGAGGTCAAATTGGGCAGACACTCACTAGTGGTGTGACCTTGGGCAAGTCACTTAAACCTAATTGCCTTGCCTTCCCCCACCCCCTTCAAAAAAATGAAGGGGTGAGAAAGAATGCACAGGGAGAAGGAAGAAGGAGAAGTAGAATGGGGAAAATTTTCTCACATAAAAGAGGTGTTCAAGAAAGAAATTTTGTAGCATTAGGGAAGATGGGGTGAGAGTGTTTGGCAATGCTTGAATCTCACTCTCATCAGAATTGGTTCAAAGAGGGAAGAACATACATATGTGTGCATGTGCATCTTTGTGTCTATATGAATATGTGTGTATACACTCAGTTGGACATAGAAATATATACATATGTATTTGCATGTATATATATACATATATTCTATATATTCTCTTTTTATAAATATATGTACATGCTTACACATATCTACTATATATCCAAAAGCTTATAAACATATGTATATGTAGATATACATATATACACATGTGTGTATATATATACATATATGCTATATACTTCTTTGTATATATTAGAGAAGTGTAAATGATAATTGTACCCAAAAGAATAGATATTTATTATGTATAGTTTGCTTTCCTTGTAAAATATTTAATAAAAGAAGTCACTAGTTTTCAAGGTATCCCTTTCCCCCCTCCCCAAAAAATGGGATGGATATTTAAGTTTATCCTGGAGAACTTACAGTCATTTGCCTGCAAAATCTTAGTGCATACAATTAAAGAGATTTCATGTGAACATTCAGAAGAGTAAGCAACAATCTCGAGATCAGAATTTTGCCATTTCCCTGATTGTCTTTGTATCATTGCAACTGAAATTTTGTGAATTTATTCATTTTCCGTGTCTTATGCTCTGTGCCTCATCACTACTTTTGGGAATTTCCTGTATTTCTTTAAATCTTACTTATTTGCACTCTCTGTTCTTATAATGGGTTTAATGTTCATTCTGTAAGTATGTTTTCTCTCAAGGAGTGGATTATACTACAGAATAGGGAGGGGAGAGAATGAAAGGGAATTAATTCATGAGACTAATAATCTTACATTTAGCCTTAAACCTGTGGCATCAAAATCAGATAGAAACAGAGGCAACTCAACAATACATAAAGATCATTGTGGACTGCATATTGACTTAGAAAACTACATATTGATGTTTCCATTTTATTGTATTTATCTTTTTAAATTAGTTAGGGCCATAGTTGGGAGTGTTGTAAGACAGTATGTTGGACACCTCTGTTCATGGTCCTCTTTGAGAACAAAGGACAAACTACAACCTGTGAGCAGTCCTAATTGCCTGAATAGGGACCCATCTGGCCAGTTCCAGTTGGTCATTTCAACTTGTCCTCTCCTCTGCTCTCTTATTTTCTCCTCTCCTCTCCTCCTATCTCCTCTTGTCTTGGTGTTCTGCCCAAAGGAAAGTAAATTTTGATGGCCAAAAGCTACCTAATTAACCTGGGGTTTACTGGCTAGATTTTGTTCTCAAAGACCAAGTTTCAAACCCAATTTATTTTGGATCTCATGGATGGGATGCTAGGTCTCTGCCCAAGCACCACTTGGTGGTTATTTTTGGTCCCTTTTGGTTCAGAATGAGTGTAAATAATAACTACTTCTCTTCTGGACAGCAACCCTGAGGGTCTTCCTCTCTCAATTTTTTTTTTTAAATTAAAGGGGCTATCCATCAACTTCATAAAGAGACCTATTCACTGAATAAGTATTGCCTTACTCAAACTGAGAACTGGAAAAGACTTTAGCTTAAAAGCGCCAAGGTATCCCGCTGCATCCTAGGCCATCTCCAGTTGTCCTGAATGATAACTGGCCACTGGACCCAGATGACTCTGAAGGGGAAAGTGAGGCTGGTGACTTTGCACAGCCCTTGCTCAATAAAATCAAAGTCAATTGCAAGTCATGTCATCATCTCCCTGATGTCATGGTCCTCTTCAAGAATGAAGGACAAACCAGGATGATACAACCACATAACCCTAGAAAATAGACCAATGGCCTGTATTTAGCTCTCTCATACTAGAAAAAGAACTTTACTGATGAATATATTAATAGGCATATTTCATTGCAAACTTCTTTAGAGGATCACAGAATTAAGACCTTTCAGTGGACCTCAGAAGTCATCAGAAAAATATTCACCTGACTAAGAATCAGATTATAAAAAATGATCATCTGGTCTTTTATTTAAGGACTCTAGTGAAGGAAAACCCACCACTTTCTAGGACAGCCCATTGCACTTCTATACAAGTGTAATAGTATTTTTTTCTCCTGACATGATACTACTTCTATCTCCCTGAAACTTCTAGTAATCACTCTCAGATCTTCTATGGACAGTGTAATAATATATTTTTTAACATGATGACATTTTTAATACTGGAAAAATATATTACAATTACACCTCTCTTACCTCATTTTTTTTCTTCTTCAGAATAAACAGAAAAAGTTTTGCTATAAGTTATGTTCTTTACTCATCTTGCCTTTCTGAAAACCTTCTTTATAGCATTAGGGAAGATGGGGTGAGAGTGTTTGGCAATGCTTGAATCACTCTCATCAGAATTGGTTCACAGAGGGAAGAACATACATATGTGCACATGTGCATCTTTGTGTCTATATGAATATGTGTGTATACACTCAGTTGGGCATAGAAATATATACATATGCATTTGCATGTATATATACACATATTCCATATATTCTCTTTTTATAAATATATGTACATGTTTACACATGTACGTTTTTGCATTTTAAACACTTAGAAACTGTTGAATTTCTAGAATTTCTGTTAACAATTTTGGGTTTGTGATACCTTCCAGACATTTTTACTAAAATTGCTGCCTCATATTAGATTAGACAACTTTGTTTAATTCAAAAACTCTTTCAAAAAATTGTTTTTGTAGCTTGAAGAAAGAAATGCCAGGATAGCTTGAGGTCGAAAATAAGAATATTATTCCATTAACACTGCAGTTTCTAGGGAAGAGGAGACTCAAAAGACAGAAGTGTCTTCCTCAGGAGAAAGAGTTTACTCAAGACATGGGCAAGTGGGAAGAAGGGACTTGTGATCCCAGAGAGAAAGTGATCAGATGTTGGGAGATAAGTCATGAGAACCTATCAGAAAATCTGATATTGTGCTCTGATAGTGTGAAAGCAGGAGCAGCAGCGTCAGTTACCTATACTTAGTGAGCTTGGACAGAGCCATCTATTTTCTGCCTAATCTGTTTTTCTCTCTTCTAGTTAGGTATTCTAGCATGCTTGTTCTATTATATACTTCTTTTAATTTAGATTTCATGCTGTTAATTATAAAACTAATTTAGTCTGGAAAAAAGTGCTATGCTAAGCTTTCATTTTACTTAAAGCTTACAAATAAGGAAGAGCACTTTGTTTCTTTTGTTATGGGGAGAGAAATATTTTGACCTGAGAAAGAAGCTCAGAAGGCTTGGAGATAGATATTAGCAAAAACTAAGAGAGAGATACCAGGCTTTACAAGTCCAGGACATGAATTCTGAATTTAGATACTCCTAGAAACAAATCATATGCCAGTGAGAATAAATGGAGACAAGGGATCTATATATGGTTAAACTCTTTTCATTTTTAAACCAATAGCTGTCATTCTTAGTGGGCCACCTGTGAGAGGGCACATATCTAGCTTGTAGGAAGAAAGAGCTGAAAGAAAGCCATACTTTCACCAGTTAGAGAATTTGGCTCCATCCGTTCAAATATGACACACAATTGCTATGCTTATTTTTATCTATATGCTGATTTTATATACTGATGGGGTCAAAGAAAAAAATTTTTTAAGATGTTTGTAAAACAAAATTGTATTTCTTTTAATATTATGCAAAATTTAGAGTTTTCCCTGATCATATTTTATTTTCCTTGAATTAGGCCTAATTAATAAGATTTTGACATTGCTCATAAAATTTCCATTTCAAGGCTAAAAAAAGAGATGTATCTATAATTCTCAAGTAAATTATATGGGGAGACAATAGCATCACAAGTGATTTAGAGATATTTGCTGTTTAGGTTCTGGCTTCAGGAATATAATGGGTGCACTTCATATCAGAACTAACCTTAAATGTCTGATTCTGAAATATTTGTCCTGATTACCTAAGGGTTGGAATGATAGTGACATCTTTATAAATGGAAATCATCAATGTTGCTTGGATAATTTCTGCTTTGGGACCCTCCTGAACCATCTCCTACATTAAATGAAAGTGTCCTTTTGGAATTTGTCAAGGTTAAAGCCATCAGCAAGCACAACCCAAATGATATGCACTGCATGCCAGCTTCAGGAGAGATGTCATGAGCAGCACTTGCCCCCTTCCTTTTTTTTTTTTTTTGACCTTGCAAAATCCTATAACTCTTTCAACTGACAGTTGCTGTTGGAGATTCACTATAAATACCTAGTGAAATTTTTCATTCTTTTTCGTTGATGTTTACTTCATCAGGACATTCAAAGAGGGATTGGTTGAGTAAAAGTTGGGACTTGCTTGAACTCTCCACCAAACTTCTCCAAATAAGTAAGAAATTATTCTAAACAAATTCTGGAGCAGCAGAAACAACAAAATGATGAAGCAAAAAAAAAAAAATTCTGGCCCAAGAAAACTTGGAAAGTTGACAGGAAAGGTCTGTTGCACTGGGTTGACACAGAGTTGCTCCACCCCCCCC
>CM053622.1:488517064-488537615 GCA_028646595.1 Phalanger gymnotis
GCCAAGTAGCCCATTTTGCTTCCCAACACAGTATCCCATAAATTTTGGTATGTTGTCTCATTTTTGTCATTCTCGTGAATGAAGTTATTGTTTTTCTGATTTGTCTTTTGGCCCACTCATTGCTTGGAATTAGAGTATTTAGTTTCCAATTAATTTTTAACTTATTTTTCCCTGGTTCTTTATGAAAAATAATTTTTATTACATCATGATCTGAAAAGTATGCTTTGACTACTTCTACCTTTCTGCACTGCACTGTGAGGTTTTATGCCCTAGTACACTGTCAATTTTTGTGTATATGCCATGTACCGCTGAGAAAAAAAAAAGGATATTCCTTTTTATCCCCATTTAGTTTTCCCCAGAGGTCTATCATATCTGACTTTTCCAAAATTCTGTTCACCTCCTTAACTTCTTTCTTATTTATTTTGATGTTAGATTTATCAAGTTCAAAGAGGGAGAGGTTGAGGTCTCCCGTTATTATAGTTTTGCTGTCTATTTCTTCCTGTCACTCCCTTAACCTCTCCTCTAGGAATTTGGATGTCATACTACTTGGTGCATATATGTTAAAAAATGATATTGCTTCATTGTTTATGGTGCCTTTTAGCAGAATGTAGTGTCCTTCCTTATCTCTTTTAATTAAAACTATCTTTACTTTTGCTTTGTCTGAGATTAGGATTGCTACACCTTTTTTTTTTTTTTACTTTAGCTGAAGTGCAATACATTTTTCTGCAGCCTTTTATATTTACCCCGTGTGTATCCCCTTATTTCAAATGCGTTTCTTGTAGACAGCATATTGCAGGATTATGGTTTCTAATCCATTCTGCTATCTGCTTCCATTTTATTGGAGAGTTCCCCCCATTCACATTCACAGTTATGATTTCTATCTGTGTCTTTTTCTTCATCCTATTTCTCCACCCCTGTTTATACTTTTATTTCTCCCTTTCCCATTCCACTCCTCAACAAAATTTTGTTTTGACCACCTCTTTCCTCAGTTTACCCTCACTCTTGGTTCCCCTCCCTTATCTTACTGTTTTCTACTTGCTACTTCTTCCCTCCCTTCTGATCACCCCTCTCTTTTTTCCCCCTTTCCCCTCCTACTGCCTGCAGGACAAGGTAGATTTCTATACTTATCAAGGTATGTTATTCTCTTCTTGTACCAGATCCAATGTCAGTAAAGCTCAAATACTGCTCTTTTCCCTCCCTTCTTTCCCTCTACTATGGTGGGTTTTTGTGTCTCTTCATTTGATGTAATTTACCCTTTTCTACTATCTTTTTACGTCTTCTCCCATAACCCTCCCTTAACATCTCTTAATTATGTTTTTTATCTTTACATCAGTTGTTTTACACTGACACCCACGGTCTATGTGTATCCCTTTCAATTGTCATCACAGTTGTACTATTCTCAAGATGGAAATATGTGTGTGTATGTGTGTGATATACATACATATATATATATATGCAACATATATATATATACACACAACATACATAAGATGACATAATCTTATATGAAGATGTGAATAATTTGCCCTTATTGAATAATAATATTTACCTTTTTATGTCTCTCTTGAGGTTTGTATTTGTAGATCAAATTTTTCATTGAGCTCTGGCCTTTTCATCAGGAAGGTCTGGAAGTCCCTTATTTCATTGAATTGTCCATCCTTGCCTGAAAAATTATACTTGATTTTGCTGGGTAGTTGATCTTTGGTTGTAGTTCCAGCTCTTTGCCCTTCAGAATATCATATTCCAATTTCTCCTGTCACTAAACTAGAAGCGAGAGATCCTGTGTGATCCTGACTATAGTTCCATGGCACTTGAATTGTTTCTTTTTGGCTTCTTGCAGTATTTTCTCCTTGACTTTGTAATTCTGAAATTTGGCTATAATAATTCTTGGTGTCTTCAGTTTGGTATCTCTTTCAGGGGGTGATCGGTGAATTCTTTCAATGAATATTTTGCCTTCTGGTTCTAGGACCTCTGGGCAGTTATCTTTGATAATTTATTCAAAGGTACTGTCAAAGCTCTTTTTTTATCATGGATTTCTGGTAGTCCAATAATTCTTAAATTGTCTCTCCTGGATATATTTTCCAGGTCAGTTGTTTTTCCAATCAGATATTTCATTTTTTTTCTATTTTTTCATTCTTTATATTTTTTTTGAGTACTTCTTGATGCCTCATAGAGTCATTAGCTTCCACATGCTCAATTCTAATTTTTAATGAGTTGCTGTCTTCATTTTCCTTTTTAGTCTCCTTTTCCAATTGGTTGATTTTACCTCTCAGGCTGTCATATTCTCTATTTTGATTCTGAATCTCCACAGCCATTTTGCCAATATTATCTTTTAAGGACTTGATTTCATCAGTGGGTTCTTTTTTCATTTTTTCTTTTTTTCTTTTACCTCCCTAATTTGGCTTTTAAAATCCTCCTTTAGCTCTTGCAGTAATGTTTTTTGGGCTTGAGACCAGTTCACATTCCCTTTTGAGGTATCAGATGTGGGTATAGTCTCATTGCTATCCTCTTCCAAATTGGTATTTTGATCATGCCTGTCTCCAAAGAAAGAATCAATGTTCCTCAGTTTTTTTTTGTGTGTTCTTCTACATGTTGGTGAGTCTTTTTCTGGCTTTACAATGAATTTATGCTTTTGGGGCTCAGTTCTCTCTGTCCCAGGTTTCTTATTCTGGGGATTGTGAGTCTAGTTACTGGCTTTGTGTATTATAGTCTTCAGTTTCCTGAGGTGTGGGGGAGGCTCTGGCTGCCTGAAGTCTCCTTTTCCCCTGAGGCTGCTCTCCAGCACTGCTGCTCTCCAGCGCTCTTATAAGCAATGGTATCAGCATTTTTTTTGTTTATGCTGGTGTCTGCCACTTCCCCTTGGGGTACAAGAGTACATCTGGGCTCCTGGTCGTGTCCCCTGCTGGCTCTGCCTGTCTGGGACTCAGGAACTCTCACTGCTTGGCCACTGAAGTCCCACTCCTGTCTCCTCTATTCCAGCTTTTTTTTCCCCAGGAATTCTCTGGGTTGGTTGTGTGTGTGTGAGGGGAGGGAGGGGCGGGTTAGAGCCATTTACGAGGCCATTGTGTCTCCCAGAAGTTCAAGAAGATGTGTTTCTTATGATTGGTCTGCAAGGCTTAGGAGTTGATGTCTCACAGCCTGTGGCATTGCGCTGCTGCCTCTTGTCACTTCCACAGACTGCCATCTTGTGTTGGGAGGCCTGGGGATCTCCACCAGTTTGGGGTGCATAGCTTTCTTCCAGCTTATCTCACATGTTGGTTTCCACAGCTGCTTCCACTTTGGTGCTGTCTGGACCAGCTCCACATGCCAAGCACTCTCCCAGCCTACAGATCCATCCTGTCAGCCTTTTGGACTCTCCTGGCTTTGGAAATCTGCCTCACTCAGACTGTTCCCAGTTTTTTACTCTATCAAATCTTCTCAGATTCATTTTTTATGGGAATCTGACAGAATTTGTGAGAGATCTCTGGTAAGATCCTTGGCTATTTTAAGGAGCAATTGCGTGGAGACATTTCCACTGGTACCTCACCAATGAGGGCATTCGGTACCTCTGGGATTACCTTTTCCTGTCCCCTGAGATTGTGCCTGCCACACTCAGCAGAAGTTGTCCTGAGACAGGAAGGTTAAGGCCCAAAGGTCTAGAGGGAGATCAACCTGCCCAGCTTACTCGAGAGGAAGGTGACAGAGACTCATACAGATGAAGTATTGCTCCCCTAGTGCTGACAAGTAGGCTGAGGCTGTGGATACATCAGCAACAGAATTCCAATTTAGAGGTGGATTTGGTCATCGACTTGGTCAACTTCTTCAATAAAAACTGTAGAGATATATTTCATATTGAATAAAATTTGGGAGTTTTTTTAATTTTAAAAAAAGAGATTGGAAATTAAAATTAATGACAATTAAAAACCAATTAATCCCATGGGTATTTGGGGACATAGGGCTAACCATGTTGTAGAAATTACTGTAATTTAAAGTTTAAAATCATCAATAGAAATATTGTACTATGAAAATAGTAAAAATAACTAACTAGAATGTAAACCATTTGCCACTAAAATATCTGAGGATTTTATTACATTTCCAATCAGCCTGAAAATCTTGTCCCCATAGAGAAAATTATGAACTCTGATAATTAATAATACATTAATTAGAATTGTTCAGTATTTAAAAAAAATCCCAAATGTACATGGAATACTAATAATTCTTCATGACTGTGCCATACCACAGTTTAGAAAATGTTGAGAAATGTATCCAGGAACCAGACATAAATAGTCTCCAACATCTTAGGACCTTTCTAAATTAGACCCCTTTAAAACTCTATGATATTTAAACAAGGCTATGCTTGGAAAAATAAATTGTGAAAGGAATTCTTTATATAAAATGAGATAAAGACATGCTTTCATGATGAATAATTAAAGATTATGAGCCAGCATTTTGTGCACTCAATGCAATACCGTGTAAAACAAATGACTGTAGTGAACATGCGAAATAGGTTTTAAAGATGAAAATTTTAAATTTTCATTTTACTAGAAGTTTAACTTGGGACAAAACATGTAAATATCTGTGGATCTCAGTTTACTAATATATAAATATTCAATATTATTTGCATATACTCACTGTCAAGATTGTTATAAATATCAAAGGAATGATATGTTACGTGCATCCAAAATACACATTGTAAATATAACGTTATCATATAATTAATTCAATTTTTCATTGAGCAAAATTTTAAGAACTTCTACATTCAAAGCACTGTGCTAAGCATTTATGAGAGTATATGATAAATGAAGACATTTTCAGTAACCTCAAAAGCTTACAATCTAGTAGATAAAATAATTTCTTATAGCATTTCATGAAAGTGGGGGTAAGCAGGAGGAAGTTTTGATTAATACTAAGCTATATTTGGCTGCAGTGTGAAATTCATTGGAATCTCAACTTCCTATCATATATTACCAATATAGAGGAAGGCATATGGCCAATGTCATGAAGGAGAAAAAAAAAGTTCAATTTACTACACATAGGCACTTGTCACCTATTGCTTAAAATATAAATTTTATTCATTTATGCAAATATATTCAAAGAGTCACTGAATTGTTTCTTCTCCCTCTCTCTGAGACATGCTTTGGAGCATGCTTAACCAATAATTGCACCTTTTACCAAAGCCAAGTTAATAGAGGCATGCTTAGCACCATTTCATTTTTTTTCTAATTAAAATGTATTATTTATTTATTTTGGATTTTTTTGGAGGGGATTTTGAGATCAACATCCTGTCCCTTTACCAAGTAACTGAGAAGGCATGAAATATGATATTTATTATACATGTGAAATCATGTAAAACATATTTCCATGTTACCCATATTTAGAAAAAAAACAAAGAAACATGAAAAAACAAAGATAAACTCACTTTCAATTTGCATGCAGAATTCATTACTTCTGTCTCTGGAAGTGGATAGCATTTTGTCATGATGATTCCTTTGGAATTGTTTTGGATCATTGTCTTGACAGGATTAGCCAACCCTTTCACAGTTGATCATCATTACAACATTGAAGTGACTATGCACAACCATCTCTCAGTTCTCATTCCATTTTACATCATTTAATATAGGCCCGTAAGGCCAATCAGTAAGTGAAAGATCTTTCTGGCCCATTGAATAGGTCTCAGGTGGGGCCATCAAAGGGAGACCTGACTAGAGTCAGGCTGACACCCTTTCACTGATTAACTGTGAGGCCCAAGGCCCACACCCTTTTGCTAGTTAAACTGCTGTGGACATGAAGCCCTCAGGGCCCTAACAAGAGTTGCTAAGACCCCATCCAATGGTATGTTCCCTAGGCAATCAGATGAAGACTAGTAGTATATAAAAAGAGTCTTGAAATGATAGCAGCAGAACCAAGAGCAGCAGAGCAGTGGAACTGAGAGTGGCAGGATTCAGAAGCAGACATCAAGAGGACATTGAGGCAGCGAGAGCTACAGGAATAAGAATTCAGCCCAAGGAGAAGAAGGAAGAGCTGGGAATCTACACAGCTACAGAAGAGAGTGCTGAGCAGAGAGTTAGGATTTGTGAGTGATTGTTTATGGGAAGGCCCTAGCAGGAGGAAAGGTTACAGGTGACTTTGTTCCTTGCTATAATATTATGTTATAATTTCCTTGTTGCTACATTGAGGTGGGCTTACTGGTTATGGAATATAATTATTACTACGTGGAATTGGAATTATTGGTCCTAGGATTGGATTCTTTTGTGTCTAAATAAATGTTATACTACCTTTGCCTTCTACCTAGAGAATTTCTTATACTTCACTATTCCAAACCATTCAAGTATGTTTATGGTCATCTTTGAGGTTATGAATCTTCCCTTACTGATATACAGTCTTGTCCTGTTTTCTAGAAATCACTCTCTCATATTTTTATAGCACAATAGTACTCCATCTCAATCATGTGCAACAACTTCTTCAGCCATTCTCCTATTGACAACAACTTCATTGATTTCCAGTACTTTGCCACCATAAAAAAGAGCTGCCATAAATGTTTCAGTACATATAGGTTTTTTTTTCCTTTTTCTTTGATCTGTGTGGTATGCATACATAATAGTGATAATTACTAGGCCAAATAGTATGAAAATTATATAACCCTTTGAGCATAATTCTAATTTGTGCTCCAGAATGGTTAGACCTGTTTGCTACTGCACTTGGAAGTTCATTAGTGTATCTGTTTTTCTCTTATCTCCTCCAGCATTTCTCAGTTCTGATAGCTACCTCAGAGTTGTTTTAATTTTCACTTCTCTAATCAATAGTTATTTAGAGCATTTTTTCATATGACTATAGATAGCTTTTATTTCTTCTGAAACCTGCCTGCTTATATCATTTGACCAGTCTTCAATTGGGGAATGGCTCTTCATTTTTTAATAAATTTGACTCAGTTCTATAATACAGAATTAAGAAATGAGACCTTAATCAAAGAAACTTGTAAAAAAATAAATTACTTCATTTCCTATGGCATCATTTCTCATAATGTAGTTTCCTTTATTATATCTTTTAATTAGATCCATTTTTGCTTTTGCTTTGTCTGAGATCATGATTGCTACTCCTGACATTTTTACTTCAGATGAAGAGCATTGGATTATGCTCCTGCCGTTTATTTTAACTCTGTGTTTTTCTGGTTCAGGTGTGTCTCATAAATAATACAGTGTTGAATTTTGTTTTGTAATCCATTTGACTATCTGCTTCCAATTTTATGGGTGAACTCATCCCGTTCACATCCATAGTAATCATTATTATGTATTTCCCTCCATTCTATTTTCTTCTGTTTCTTCCTCCCTTTTTATATCCTGCCTCTCCTCAAAAGTTTATTTTGCCTCTAACCCCTGCCTCCTTTAATTCCCCTTCCCTTTTACTTTCCCACCTTTTCTTTTATCCCTTTCCTTCATATTTCCCTATCGGGTAAGTTATATTTTTACGCACAATAGGCTGTGTGTGTGAGATACATGTACACATGTATGTATGCATGTTTGTATTATATATATATGTGTGTGTGTATGTGCATGTATGTATATGCATACATAAATTTTCTCTACTTGAACAATTACAATGAGAGTAAGACTCAAGCACTGCCCATCTCTTCCCATTTCCCCATCCACTGGAAAAGATTTCTCTTTGTATCCACAATAGATATTCTTCAAAATGGAATGAAATCATTGAGTTCCATTTCAATGAGATTATTCCATATATTCATTTAGTAATCGGAGTGTATTGAAATGCTCCTTCAACAAGACAAGAGGTTTTCCAGACCATCCTTCCTTGTAACATGAGTCATTTCTATGATGTAGGTGTTACTTCTTCCAACTGACTTGAAATCTTTGAGTTCTTTGTCAATAACTTTATTCCAACCTACATTAGCTTATCCTTTCAAAAATCGTGTTCTTCACTTAACAACAGATAGGTTCCTGATGTTTCTATTGGGTAAAGCAGGGCTGTCCAATCTTAGAATTTTATTGAAACAAGAGATAATGTATTTTGATTTGCCATTTTAGTGAGAGCTGTGCAGTAGCTCAGCTTCCTTTACTGATATTTATGCAAATTTCTATGCTTGTAGGCAGGCCACATAAATCCCACTGCAGACCATATGCAGCCAGAGGGTGCATTTTGGACAGCTGTGGGGTAAAAGAAAAAAAGAATGTCCATTTTAAATCTCATATATTTCAATATAATGACCACAGTTTATTGAAGTTAGTTGACTCACGAGCAATATGTACTGAACCAAGGAAATTATAGCAAAAGTCCCTTATCAAAACATACCAAGGAACTAAAACTATTGCTTGTTTCCAGAGGACTTTACAGGAATCTTCTTGAAAGCTTTCCAATATTCCTCTTAAAGTCTTCATTGTGATTTATAGAGAAAAGCTTTCCTTCTCTAATATTGCATTGAGTTCAATGTAAATGGATGGGATTTCAGTATCTCCCTTTCCTCTAAAGTTAGGCCAGAGCTCCACAGGCATACAGGTTTTGAAGTAAATGGAAATTATTCCTCAGAGAAGCAGAGAGGTTGCTGAGATTCAGGGTATTTATTTACTTTGTATATCACTTAAGTGAGAAAATTTTCTCCATTCTCTCTCTGTCCTCCTCTCACTGCAGCCCTCTTTTTTTGGCCTTTCACTTTTTTGACATAACACCAACATAATTAACTCACACCCATGCCCTCTGTCTATGTCTCCTCTTAACAATGATAAAGTTCTTGAGAGTCACATAGATAATCTTCTCATATAGGGTTGCGAACAGTTAAACTTTATTGAGTCACTCTTTCATGTTTACCTTTTTATGATTCTCTTATGTCTTGTGTTTGTCAATTTTTTTATTCATTTCTGATCTTTTCATCAGGAGTGATTGAAAGTCATCTACTTCATTAAACATCCATTTTCTCCCTTGAAGGATGACACTCAGTTTTTCTGGTTAGCTGATTCTTGGTTGTAATCCTAACTTCTTTTCCTTCTAGAATATAATTTTCCAAGTTCCTTTAACATAGAAGCTGCTATATTTTGTGTGATCCTGAATGTGGCTCTACAATATTTGATTGGTTTCTTTCTGTCTGCTTGGGATATTTTCTCCTTGACCTGGGAGCTCTAGAATTTGATTGTAACATTTCTGGAAGTTTCAATTTGGGGATCTCTTTGCCAAGGTGATTGGCATATTCTTTCAATTTCTATTTTACCCTATGGAGTTAAGATACGAAGGAAGCTTTTCTTAATAATTTCTTGAAATGTGAGGTATAGGCTCTTCTTTGGATTATGACTTTGAGGTACCTAATAATTCTTAAATTATCTCCACTTGATCTATTATCCAGGTCAATTGTTTTACTGATAATATGTCTCACAATTTCTATATTTTTCATTATTTTGACTTTGTTTTATTGTTTCTTGATGTCTCATGGAATTGCTTCATGGACTTCCACTTGCTCAATTCTAACATTTCTAGAATTATTTTCCTCATTGAGCTTCTATATCTCTCTTTTTTTATTTGGCCAAATCTATTTTTAATGAGTTCTTTTATTCATTGAATTTTTGTACCTCTGTTTCCATGTGGCAAATCCTGATTTTTAAATGTTTTATTTCTTTAGTATTATGTGCCCTTTTTTAACAAGCAGCTATTTTTCTTTTCAGAATTTTCTTATATTACTCTCATTTTCTTTCCCAATTTTTCCTTCACCACTACTATCTCTTTCTTGAACTCTTCTAGTGATCCTTCTTGGGTTTGCATTCAATTAATCTGTGTCTTTGAGGCTTTACTTAGAGCTGTTTTCATATTGTCTTCTTTTGAGTTTATGTCTTGGGCTTCCCTACTACCATAGTACCTTTTATGGCAAAATTCTTTATTAGTGTTGTTTGATAATTGTTTCCAGCATATTTTTTTAAACTTTGGACTTTATGTTAAAGTTGGCCTCTGCTAACCTGATGGAAGCAAGGCGCTATCCAAAGTTGGAGGATTTTTGTGTTACTATCTTCAGAGTTAGTTGTGAGTGTCTGCAAGTTTTGGGTAGTCTCAAAGTGATGCGATTTGGAAGAGGTACAGTCACTGCTCTCCTGGACTTTACTCGGAAAGGGACCCTGGTCTCATAGTCCCCAGCATCCACAAGATTTTATCCTCCTCTTTGCCTTGGTACTGTCACCAGGGACCCTGCTCCCTTGTGACCAATGACCATTGTTGTTTCTTTTTCCCTTGGTACTGCAGTTCAGGAATTTCTATGAACAATAGTGCTGCCAGTCAGTGCCAGCTGTACCCAGTGCCAATAAAGAGTCACTTATACTTTTTTTTCTGACCAATTGTCTGACCCCCCCCTTATCATCTGTGAGCTGAGAGGTCACAAAGCTACTGTTGTTTCAGCCACTGTTGCTACCACCATGGGCTCCATACAAGTCTCCACTCTGGTGCAACAGATTTCTCCCATTGACCTTCAGAGTTTTCTTTGGCAGGAAAAAGGTAATCCTAATCTTTTGTTGTCTCTGCAAATCTAAAGTTTGATTTGTGAAGTTATTTTAACATTGTTTACAGGGGAATGGTGGGAGGGTTCAACTGGATGCCTTCCCCTAATGCACCATCTGGGCTCCCTTTAACACCATTTTCATATCATGTTTATTTAAATGGCATGAATTGGCTTTCACATTTCAGAAATCTGGAGCCTATTCTTGGAATAGACTAGATCAAGGAAGCATATATTTTGTAGATGCATTTATGCAAATGTGTCTATTAAAAGGTTACACTTTTTATATTGGCATTCTTTCTAGTCTTTTTGGGGATCTTTGAACTAAAAGTAATCATCTGTATTTCTTTTTCCTTTTAAAATAGCCTCTAACTTAAAATGAAAATGAAAATACATTTGTGAACTGTATTATATGAGCCAAATACATGACAAACCTGACAGGGTAAAACATTCAATTGGAAAGAGCAAAATTCCATCAATTCCCCTGCCCCCTTAGAGTCACATATCCATGAGAATTTTATAAAGACTGAAATGATTTCACATGACCTCAGAAGAAACTGGGAGCATTTTTATGAACCAATGAAGAGTAAAGTGCTCATCTCTCCAGTTTGACTCTTAAATATCACAACTAGTTTTCTCTTGAGAACAGAGTTGGCTTGCATCTCTGCTACAAGTGACAACACTCCTTGAAACTGCTTCCTGCTTAGAATGTTACTCTTGTCTGCCTCCATAAACAATGCATATACATCCTTCTGAAAGTACTTAAGAGGTGCCTTGAATTTGCTCAAAGAGAAATTGTCTAAGGACTGGCTGATTTGTCTTTGAAAACAATGGTGTCAAAGTCAAATAACAAGTGGACCATTAAGCTGTACATGTCCCTGTGGGTCACATATTAACTCAGAAAACTACAAAATAATATTTATTTTGTTATATTTTATAATTATATTTTAGTATGGTTCAGCACTCACTAGAAAACTTTACGGGATGCATCGGTCCATTGTCCAAGTTTTTGACATCTTTGTTTTAAAGGCCACTAGTGGCATGGATAATCTTTTGCCAGACATATTAGAGCTCCCATTCCAATAAAACCGAAGAACATTTTTGTATTTCATAAAGGGATGATATGGCCCAAATATATCATTGCCTTTATTATCATAGTAACATTATTTTCTCTGTTATCTGCTCTTTTCTATGTTTATATCAAACAGTTTTTCTATGTTATGTATGTTCTGGGGTGTGGGCGAAGGTGTTGGAATGGGATCCAAGTGACCTCTCTCCCACCCCACTCCCAACACATACACGCACCCCCCCCACACTCACAATCAAAATTTCTGAAACTGAATTAATCTTAACTTCCTCTCCCTAATTCTGGTTCATCTACTTGTTTTTAATAGCACCAAATCCTCCCTATCATTCAGCCTGAAAACATCATAGAAATACCCATTTTTAAAACTGCTATCCCAGTTGTTGACAGTGACTACCTAATTACCAAATACTTTTTTCTGTCTTTGTTTTCATCCTCACCCTTCTCACTCTCTTATCAGTATTAATTGTACATTAAAAGTTTTTTTTGTGTACTCTTTGTTCTTGGGTTTTCAAGTACCACATTTTTTTTGTTTCTCTTTCCATTTCTTTTACTGCTTTGTCTGTGTCTATTCTCCTGGTTTCTATTCTACTTTCAAACCTTTCAATGTAGATATTCTTCAGGTTTCTATCATAAGTACTCTTTTTTTGCACACTCTTTCCTTGATAAATTCACTTGTTCTCTCAGGTTTGATTACAAATCAGATGGTAAATAGAACACTACCAAGTAATTATCTTCAATACCAACCTGTCTTCCAAGCTGCTCACTCTACTTAATGGGATCTGTATTGTTAATGTATTGTTAATGGAATGGGAAGACTTATTAATAGACCTATGTGACTTGTCTGAGTCACATGAGTCTGAGTCACATGAGCCTGTGGTGGGAGGAGCTTGCCAAATGGGTGGAGCAGGAAGGGATGGATCAGGAAGTGAAACAGAGCAATCAGAGTTGGGAAAGAGAGAGAAGGAAGAAGAACTAGTGTGAGTGAGAGAGGGAGTGATTTTGTTTAAAGAGGTTTGTTTTTTGTTGGAAGACCCTAATAGAGGGAAGGATTGGGGATGTAGGTGCTTTCTGCATTGGTAATGTGTATAGACTTCTTGGTTACTATGATGGATTTTTTGTTGCCGTGATGGATTTCACTTTCTGGTGCTTGAATACATTTTGGTTTCATCTTCCATGGAGAGAGTCTGTTATATTTGCAATCCAGAACTACACCAGCATATTCATAGGAGCTACAGAGGCTGTGGGCATAGCATTGGCCCTACAGGGTCAAAAATAGTTTTTTTTTTGTTCTGGCATTCAAAGTTTTCTATAATTTAATGCTAAGGTACTAGATACTCTCAGTCATGAAAGCTAAGCTCCTGCAAAAGTGGATTATGATCTGTTTACCATAGTTTACTCTACCACATAGAATATGCTTGCCAATCTCTATTTCTTCAGCTTTCAGGCTGCTATCTGTTCAATGACCCATATAAATTTTATCCATTCCATGACACCTTCCTTGAGCCTTTAACTAGAATTCTTTTTTTCCCTCCTTTGAATTACTATAATATTTTCTAGTTGCCCTTACAATTTAATTTTCTATTTAGCATTATATTGGCTGGGAACAGGGGGCAGCACATATCTTATCTTTTCCAATAAATTATAATCTCTATACAGGGCAATAGCTTCACCTTATTCTTCTTATTTCCTGCAATCCTGAGCTCAGTAAAAGGCCCAATACTCATTCGTTTAAATATGATATATATACAGTGGATGAATGGATGAATTATCAAATGATTCACTGCAGTCTACTCATTCACTTCCATATAATACAGTTACATAAAATAAATGGTATAACTGTCAACATACTAAAAAAATAAGCATCTTGAGAGCAAAGCCCACTTCATTCTTGCCATTTTGTCTTCAGCCAGATGTAATGACTGTAACAAAATGCCTGAATTAAAATTATTTTAATATTCAAATACTTTGTATATAGAGAGATATAAATAATGACCATTGACCTTCTTATCTAGAGGATTATGCAAAGAATTTCAGCTCTGAAAAGAACCTTAAAAACCAACTGAAATGTTTTTACAAATAAGGAAATTGGGGCCCAGAGAAATAACCATAAGTATAATAGGTTTTGTGTGAATGGTCTTTGTCTGCCAGTTTACAATAGTCTTTTGTCTTATATATCCACCCTTTATTAGTAGTACTTAATTTTGAAGCAACATATGTCATGATTCCTTAGATAATACCATCTAAATACATTTTCTGTTCCCTAGTCACATATACTTTTGAAATGAATTTAAATTAGCTTATTCTCATTACCTGTGATACCTTCTGTTAATCTACTTATAGTTCCAATTTAAAACCACACTTTCTAAATCTACCAATTTTACCCAAGTATTTTTTAGTTTCTTTTTTGTTTTTGTTTTTTGCCTCCCAAGAAAATATTATTCCAAAATAATTTCTGAATCTGAATTTCTGAATGTTCTTTTGACCATGTAATATTATTATGTTTCATCACAGTCTGCATATATGTTCATGTGTGTGTATACATGCACATGTACATCTATATATGTACATGTATGTATAACACATTGGCCCACTACAATAATGCTATAGAATTCCCAGTGTTATTGGGGAGTGGGGATCCCCATAGATCCTCTAATTAAAGAAGGCACATTGAGAAGCCTTCTATATGGAGACATTAAAGAAATGTGTGGTTACAACAATAACTGTATATTGTAGAGACAGAATAAGAAAAAAAATAAGATAATCGCTAAATGCTTGAAAGTTGGCCTTTATCCAAGGATCCCATGTCTCTGATCAACTTCTCTTATAGTATCAAATATTTATGCCAATAAACTCATGCCATCTCAGACTCTTGTGCCCCAGAGGGAGAGTGTATCTTTTCATTCCCATTCATTCATTCAAAAGCTTTTAGGTACTTCATGGATGACAGATAATTTTCCAGGAAAAAAGAAATGCAGTTCTAGACACATACTCTGACATGATCATTTTAAGTTTCATATCATTTACTATATTACTCTTCCTCAAAATCTAACATCTATTTAGCACCTACTTTGTGCCAAGCACTATGCTAGGCACTGGAGATACAATTAAGAAAGAAGAATCTCAGTCCCTGCACTCAATGCACTTATTTCCTAATTTACAAAGACAAAACACAAAAAGAAGGTGAAAAATGGAGGCATAGATTCTGGGCAATGTTGATGGTGGAGTGGAATCCAAGCAATGCAACTCATAGGAAATGGAGAATTGGCTGGGCTTCTGAGTTCTTTTTAAATGGAGATTTTGGGAGAATTTTTTTTTTCTGTAATCCTCCAATCAGAGGATCAGAGGAAACTGAAATAAACAATCCTCAAACCTACATATTGATGAACTTTCTAATATATTCATAGTTTCTTTTTCCAACTTCTGGGACCTCCGCCACCAAATATTTCACCCGTACATGGTCGCAGATCATTCATTTGGAATTACATTTTTTTTAAGATCCTATGGTTTGATTTAGCCTCTTCTCCATCTGCCCCTACTTGTAGTTGGCTTGAAAGGTATTTCACTTTCAAAACATACTTTGCATCAGCCTCAATCAAAATTACAATTTAAAAACCTCCACTAGCTTTCATTTTCCTAGAATAACCAAAGAATTCATTCATTTAAATCACATTATTTTCTTGAAATCAAAGGCTAGAAAAAGAGCAAAGGATTAAATCCAGCAGGAAATGTCCCAGAACCCAATTTTGAAATAACTTCTTCCTTCCCACATCTTGTTGAGGGCAAGAATAAAGTGTCAGGGCTGTCATCTCCACATTATGGCATTAGTTTCTGTCTATTATAACCATATTCTCCCATATTTCTAGATAGGTACTTGCAATTTTCCCTGCCACCCACAACACACACACACACACACACACACACACACACGCACACACACACACACGCACACACACACACTGAGGAAGGGCAAAGATCATTAACTCAGTAGCAGATGCTACACGTTGTTACCTGTATTTCTCCACTTACTTTATTCCCACTTCATTCTCTTTTCTATCATAGTGTCCAAAATACTTTCTTTTAATAGCATTTTATTTTTCCTAATTACACGTAAAGACACATTTTATGATTCATTTAAAAAATTTGAGTTCCAAATTTTCTCCCTCCCTCCTGCACTTGCCCTTTGCCTACGACACTAAGAAATTTTACATAGGTTATATATGCAATCCAATAAAACAGATTTCCATATTATTCATGCTGTGAAAGAAAAAAAAAACTGACCAAAAAAAACACAACAAAATTAAGAACATGCAGATAATATGTTTTGATTTTCATTCAGACTCTATCAGTTCTTTCTCTGGATGTGAACAGCAATTTTCCTCATAACATCTTCAGAATTGTTTTGGATCATGGTATTGCTGGAAGTAGCGGTCATTCAAAGCTGATCAGAATACAAGGTTACTGTTACTATATATGGTGTTCAGATTTTGCTCTCTTCATTCTGCATCAGTTCATGGAAGTCTTTCCAGGTTTTTCTGAAAGATGCTACTTGTCATTTCTTATAGCACTATAATATTCCATCACAATCCTATACTACAGCTTGTTCAGCCATTCCTCAATTAATGGGAATCATTTCAATTTTTAATCCTTTGCCACCACAAAAAGAGCTACTATAAATATATTTGTACAAGCACATCCTCCCTCTTCTCTTTATCTTTTTGGGATACAGACCTGATAGTGATATCTCTAGATCAAAGGTGGTGCACCATTTGATTACCCTTTGGGCATAGTTCCAAACTGCTCTCCAGAATGTTTGGATCAGTTCATAATTCTACTAACAGTGCATTAATATCCCAAGTTTCCCACATCCCCCCCACATTTATCATTTTGCTTTTCTGTTATATTAGCCAATCTTATAGGGGTGTGGTGGTACCTCAGAGTTGTTTTTATTTACATTTCTCTGATCAGTAGCAATTTAGAAGATTTTTACATTACTATAGTAAGTTTTGATTTCTTAATCTGTAAATTGACTATTCATATCTTTGACCATTTATCCATTTGGATATTCTTGTATTCTTATAAATTTTATTCAATTTTCTATATATTTGAGAAATGGGACTTTTATCAGAGACACTTGCTGTAAAAATTGATACCTGGTTTTCATTTTTCCTTCTAACCTTGTTTGTACTAGTTTTGTTTGTGGAAAAATAACATTTTAATTTCATATAATCAAAATTATCCATTTTATATTTTGCAATGCTCTCTGTCTCTTGTTTGGGCACAAGTTATTGCCTTATCTGTAGGTCTGATATTTAAAATATTTCTTGTTCTCCTAATTTGCTTATGGTATTTCCCTTTATGTAAAAATCATGTATTCATTTTGAACTTATCTTGGTATACAGTATAAAAATTGCTCTATACTTAGTTTCTGCCACACTGTTTTCCAGTTTTTATTTTTTTTTTTATCTAATTTTGCCCAATAGTGACTTTTTGTCCCAGATGCTAGGGTCTTTGGGTTCATCAAACAGGAAATTACTATGGTCATTTTGTTGCATCTTGCATATCCAATCTATTTCAATAAGCCCCACTCTATTTCTTAACCAGTACCAGATTATTTTGATGGTTACCACTTTATAATATATTTTGAGATCTGGTATGGCTACTTTATTTTTTTTTTAAATAATTTTCTTAATATTCTAGACCTTTTTTCTTCCAGATGAATTTTTATCATAATTTTTCTAGCTCTATAAAATAATTAGTGCTTCTTTGATTGCTATGGCACTGAATATGAAAATTAATATAAGTAGAATTATCATTTTTATTATTTTGGTTTGACCTATCACTGTGGAAGTGATTTTTTTCAATTGATTAGATCCGATTTTATGTTCATGAAAAGTATTTTGTAATTGTGTTCATACAGTTCCTGAGTTTCTCTTGGCAGGTATACTCTATTTTTTTTATTATCTACAATTATTTTAAATGGACTTTCTTTCTCCCACCTGTTGCTGGGCTTTGGTAGTTATATAGAGAAATGCCGATGATTTATGTGACCTTATTTTATGTCCTGAAACTTTGATAAAGCTATTTTTTAGTTAACTCCTTGGAGATCAATTTTTTCATTGATTCTCTAGGATTCTCTAAATATACCATCATATCATCTAGAGAGAGTAATCATTTTGTTTCCTCGCTTCCTGTTCTGATTCCTTCAATTAACTTTTTTTCTTCTTGTTGCTCTAGCTAACATTTCTAGAAAAATATTGAATAATAGTGGTGATAATGTGCAACTTTGCTTCACTCCAATCTTACTGGGAGGACTTCTAGCTTATCCCCATTACAGATAATGCTTGCTGACAGTTTTAGATAGATACTAGTTATCATTTTAAGAAAAAGCTTGGGGAGCAGAGCTGAGATGGTGGTATGAAAGCAGGGACTTATTGGAGCTCTCTTACAAATTCTGTCAGATGCCTCTAAAAAGTGAATCTGAGCAGATCCGAGAGAAATAGAAGCCACTAGGAGACTGAGTGTGGAAGATTTCCAATCCAGCAGACTCCTAAGCATCAACAGGCTAGACCTGTGGTCTGGGAGAGTGCTGGGTGCATGGAATTGCACCAGACCACATCACAACGGGAGCAGCAGTAGAACCCAGCCAGCAAACCAGCCTAGGAGAGGTCTGGGCATGCGTAACAAAACCATATGTGAGCAGGAGCAGCAGCAGGCCCAAGGCTGAATGCTGGCTGTGGTGGCAATAGCCAGGCCTCTCAGCCCAGGACAGGACTCTGTCAGAGCTATGTAAGATAACAGAACAGAGCCTGCGGCTATGGGAGCAGCTAATCCTGAGGCTTTCAGCCCACAGCCTAAAGGTTTAATACTTGCCTTCTTGAACTTCCGGGAGCAATGATGGCCAGGTAAAATGGCTCTCATCTTTCCCTTCCTCACCCAGAGAATACTGCCCTGGGAGAAACTCTGGAATAGAGGAGCCAGAAGTGGGGCTTCAGCAGCCTTTAAGCTCAGAAATTGGGGAGACCCTCTATTGTGATGGCAGAAGGAGATTAGTGCAGGAAAAGTTGTATCCCAGCACAGGAAGAGAGGTGTTCCAGCAGGCCCCACCTCAGCAGACCAGTAGGAGTTCCTGAGCCCCAGTTGGGGTAGAACCTGCAAGCACCAACACCAAGACTGCAGGCATGGCTTTGCACATCCAGGGGAAGTGGAAGCCAACAGCACAGGCAACTACTGAGACCACCCCACAGCAATAGGGGAAGAGGAGACTTCTAGCAGCAAGACCACCCTTCCCCCATACCTTACACCAGGAGCTTCAGTATAACCCAGAGGAACTCAGGAAGACATCCACCTGATCTCAATCTTGGCACACCAGCTAGCTCCAGCTCAGCACCAGGTGAGCAGAAGCATTATATAGCCTCTAGCTGTCAAAACCAGAGGCCACAACACACAAAGCCAATCATAAGACCCCCAGTTCCCTGTCCCAGGGAAGCTTGAGACAGAACTCCCAGTGACCCAGAAGCAAAAAACCACTTCAGAAGCCAGGAAAAAGACAATGACCCTGAAGAAGCAATTCAGAAAACCAAGGATAACTGATTCTTATTATGGAGACAAGGAAGATTAAAATACCAGCTCAGAAGAGGACAGCATTGACATTATACACACATCTGAAACCCCAAAAGGGAATGTGAACTGGTCTCATGCCCAAAAAGCATTCCTGGAAGAGCTCAAGGAGGATTTAAGAAACAAAATTAAAGAGGTAAAAGAAAAAAAAATGGAAAAAAATATTTACTGATGAGAACAAATCTTTAAAAAGTAAAATTGGTGAAATGGTTAAGGAGGCTCAGAATCTAATTGGAGAAAATGACTTTTTTAAAAGTAAAATTAACCAAATGGAAAAGGAGATAGAGAAGATAAAGGAAGAAAACAAAACATTAAAATTAGAATTGGCCAAGTAGAAGCTAATGACTCTATGAGGCATCAAGAATCAGTAAAACAAAATCTAAAGAATGTAAAATATAGAAGAAAATGTGAAATGCCTTACTGGAAAAACACCTGATCTGGAAAATAGACCAAGGAGAGATAATTTAAGAATTAATGGTCTACAGCAAAGCCATGAGGAGCAAAAGAATCTGGACAGGATCTTCCAAAAAATCATAAGGAAAATTTCCCTGATATCCTAGAAGCAGAAGGTAAAATAGCCATCAAAATAATCCACCAATCACCCATGAAAGAGATCTCAAATTGAAAGCTCCAAGGAATATTGTAGTCAACCTCTAGAATTGTCAGGTCAAGGAGAAAATACTGCAAGCAGCCAGAAAGAAACAATTCAAATACTGTGGACCTAAAGTCAGAATCATGTAGGATCTTGGAGCTTCAACATTAAAAGCATTGGAATATGATATTCTGAAAGGCAAAGGGGCATGGACTACAACCAAGGATCAACTCCCCAGCAAAATTGAGAATAATTTTTCAGGCAAGGAGATGGACATTCAGTGAAATAAGGGAATTCTGGATCTCCCTGACAAAAAGGCCAAAACTCAATGGAAAATTTGATCTTTGAACACAAGACTTAAGAGAGGCATACAAAGGTAAATGAGAGGGGGAGACTTGTTATTAAACAAGGGCAAATTGTTTGCATCCTTATATGGGAGGATGAAATTTGTTAATCTTGAGAATGTTATAGGTATTATGTCATCTACAATGGATATATATAGACAGAAGGTGTTGGTATAAATTAACTGATATGATGGTAATTTTAAAAATTAACTAAGTGATGTAAAGGGAGAAAAGGTAAGGAGGAGGAAGAAAAGGGTAAATTACATTATACCAAGGGGCAAAAAAACATATTATAGTAGAGAGAAAGAAGGGAGGGAGAAGAGCAGTTTGCAAGCCATACTCTCATCAGGTTTGGTTCAAGGAGGGAACAACATATTCTGTTAAGTATAGAAATCAAATGTACCCTACAGGCAGTAGGAGGTGAAAGGGGAAAGTAAAGGGGGGGAGTAGAA
>CM053622.1:488538115-488563477 GCA_028646595.1 Phalanger gymnotis
AGGCTCTTTTTTTGATCATGGCTTTCAGGTAGTCCAATAATTTTTAAGTTCTCTCTCCTGGATCTATTTTCCAGGTTGGTAGTTTTTCCAATGAGACATTTCACATTGTCCTCCATTTTTTCATTCCTTTGGTTCTGTTTGATAATATCTTGATTTCTCATCAAATCACTAGCTTCTACTTGCTCCAATCTAATTTTTAAGCTAGTGTTTTCTTCAGTGGTCTTTTGGACCTCCTTTTCCATTTGGCTAGTTCTGCCTTTCAAAGCATTCTTCTCCTCATTGGTTTTTTGGAGCTCTTTTGCCATTTGAGTTGGTCTATTTTTAAGGTATTATTTTCTTCAGTATTTTTTTTTGGTCTTCTTTAGCAAGTCATTGACTTGTTTTTCATGGTTTTCTAGTATCACTCTCATTTCTTTTCTCAATTTTTCCTCTACTTCTCTAACTTGCTTTTCCAAATCCTTTTTGAGCTTTTCCATGGCCTCAGAACAATTCACTTTTTTCTTGTAGGCTTTCTATGTAGGTTCTTTGACTTTGTTGACTTTTTTGACTGTATGTTTTGCTCTTCTTTGTCACCAAAAAAAAGATTTCCAAGTTTGAGTCTGAATCTGAGACTGTTTTCACTGTCTGTTCATGTTCCTAACTAACTACTTGACCCTTGAGTTTTTTGTCAGGGTACAACTGCTTGTAGAGTAGAGAGTACTTTGTACTAAGCTTGAGGGGCTGCGCTGTTATTTTCATAACTATTATACGCAGCAAGCTCTACCACACCAACACTCCTCCTCCCTCAAGAACTGCCAACCTAGACCGCAACTCAGAACCAAGCAGGCTCTGCACTCCTGCTCTGCTCTGCCACTTAATTCCTCCCACCAGGTGGCCTGGGGCTAGAGGCAACTGCAGCTGTACCTCTGGAAACAGTCTCAGAGTTGCAGCACCTCTGCCTTCCCTGGGGCAATGGCCTACTGCAAACTCCTTTCACTCTGTCCCAGCAGCTTTTCCCACTAACCTTCTCTGTTGTCTTTGGTGTTTGTTGGTCGAAAAGTCTGGTAACTGCCACAGTTCCCTGATTCGGGGCGCTACACCCTGTTCCACCCAGCTCCTGGTCTAGTTGGTCTGAGAGTCACTCACGCTGGGCTCTGCTCCAAGTGTGGTGCCATAGACCTTACCTAGCAACCATGCCAGCTGTCCTGGGCAGGAGCCCTGTTTCCCTCTTCTGTCTTGTTGGTTCTGCAGTTCTAGAATTTGTTCAGAGACATTTTTATAGGTGTTTGGAGGCTCCTGGCAGAGAGCTTTAAGCATGTCTCTGCTTTCCAGCCTCCATCTTGGCTCCACCCCTGAGAAATAATTCTTTGTCAGAGAAACTCACTCTCATATTTTCACAGTAATCATTACCAACTACATATTTCCCTCCATCCTATTTTCACCCTGTTTTTCCTTCTCTCTCTCTCTCTCTCTCTCTCTCTCTCTCTCTCTCTCTCTCTCCTCTGTCCATTTTCAAAAGTGTTTTGCTTCTGAATTTTACTTCCTCCAAATTGCCCTCCTTTCCATCAGCTCTACCCCTCCCCTTTATCGTATCTGCTTCTCTTCCTACTTTCTGGCATGGAAAGACAGATTTTTATCCCCAACTGAGTGTGCCTATTATTGAGCCAGTTCCAATGAGCGTAAGCTTTATGTGCGCTCCTCTTCACTTTCCCCATTTTTCTCTCCACTGTAAAATCTCCTTCAGACCTATTATATGTGTGATAATTTATCCCATTCTTCCTTTCCTTCTCACCTTCTTCAGGTATATTCTTCTTTCTCATCCTTCAACTTCATTATTTTAAATGATCATAGCATTACATTCACTCCAATGCTTTCCGTCTATGTATACTCCTTCAAACTACCCTAATAATGAGAAACTTTTTTGTGATATAGTTATAAAAATTATTTTCCCATGTAGGAATATAAACAGTTTAACCTTATCAAATCTCTTTTGATTTCTCTTTTGCATTGATCTTTTTAAGCTTCTCTTGTGTCTTGCATTTGAAAGTCAAATTTTCTATTTGTCTTTGGTCTTTTTATCAGGAATGCTTGGAAGTTCTCTCTTTCATTGATTGTACATTTTCCTCACTGAATGATTATATTCAGTTTTGCTGGGTAAGTGATTCTTAGTTGTAATCTCAACTCCTTTGCTTTTTGAAATATCATATTCCAAGCCCTCCAGTTCTTTAATATAGAAGCTACTAAATCTTGTGTTATCCTGACTATGGCTCCATGATATCTGAATTATTCTTTCCTGGATGGTTGCAGCATTTTCTTTTTGATCTGGGAGGTCTGGAATTTGACTTTAATATGCCCTGGAGTTTTCATTTAGGGATATCTTTCCAGAAGTGCTTGGATTCTTTCCATTTCTATTTTACCCTCTGATTCTAGAATATCAGGGCAGTTGTCCTTGATAATTTATTGAAAGATGATGTTAAGGTTCTGTTTTTATTTATCATTACTTTCAGGTAGTCCAAAAATTCTTAAATTGTCAGTTGTTTTTTCAATAAGATGTTTCACATTTTCTTTTTTTTCATTCTTTTGATTTTTTTCATTGTTTCCTGATTTCTCATAAAGTCATTAACTTCCACTTGTCCAATTCTAACTTTTAAGGAAGTATTTTCTTCACTGAGCATTTGTGCCTTTGTTTCTAATACTTTGACACCACAAAAGGAGCAGCTAAAAATATTTTTCTATATGTGGTTCATTTTCCCTTTTCTATGATATTTGTGGGATAAAGATCTAGTAGTGGTGTTGCTGCATCAAAGTTTGATTTCTATTTGGCCATAGTTCCATATTGCTCTCCAGAATGGTTTGATCATTTCCTTTTTTTAGTTATAAATTTATTTTTTATTTTTAGTTTATAACACTCAGTTCCACAACTTTTTAGATTTGGATTTTCTTTCCCCCTAAGATGGCATGGAATCCAATGTAGGTTCTACATATACCTTCACATTGAAATTATTTACATAGTAGTCCAATTGTAAAGAAGAATTATAACCAATGGAATGAATCATGAGAAAGGAGAAATGAAACCAAAAAAGAAGGAAAAAAAGAGAGGGAGATCACATAGTTTGTTTCAATCTGCATTTGGACTCCATAATTCTTTCTCTGGATGTGCAAAGCTTTTTCCATCTTGAGTCTTTTGGAACTATCTTTGAACCTTGAATTGATGAGAGGAGTCAAGTCTATCAAAGTTAGTCCTTACATATACAGTGTGTCTGTAATCACGTATAACAATCTCCTGCTTCTTCTCCCCTCACTAAGGATAAGTTCATATAAGTGTTTCCAGGTTATAATGAAGTACATATACTCCTCTTTTCTTATATTACGATCGTATTCCATTGCATTCATATACCATAATTTGTTTAGCCACTCTCCAATTGATAGGCATCCCCTTGATTTCCAATGCCTCACCCCCACAAAATGAGTTGCAATAAATATTTTTGTATATTCTGGTCCATTTCCCACTTGTGTGAACTTTTTGGGATACAGCCCTAGAAATGGCATTACTGGTCAAAGGGTATACACATTTTTATAGGTCTTTGGGCATAGTTCCAAGTTGCTCTCTAGAATAGCTGGATCAGTTCACCACTCCACCAGCAATATTGGTAACAATGTTCCAATTTTCTCACATCCTCTCTAGCCTTTATCATTTTCCTGTTTTGTCATGTTACCCAATCTGACAGGAGAGATGTGGTACCTGAGAGTTGTTTTGATTTGCATCTCTCTAATCAATAGTGATTGAGAGCATTTTTTCATATGACTATAGATCTCTTTAATTTCTTCCTCTGAAAACTGCCTGCTCATCTCTTTTGACCATTTCTCAATTGGGGAATGACTTGTATTCCTATAAATTTGGCTCAGTCCCCTGTATATGTTAGATATGAGGCCTTTATCAGAGATATGGGTATAAAGATTCATTTCCAGTTTTCTGTTTCCCTCCTAATCTTTATTGCACTGGCTTTGTTTATGCAAAAACTTTTCAATTTAATATAATCAAAATTATCCATTTTGTATTTTGAAACACTTTCTATCTCTTGTTGGATCAGAAATTCTTCCCTTTCCCATAAATCTGACAGGTAAACTATTCCTTGCTCTCCCAAATTGATTATAGTATCAGCCTTTATTCATAAATCATGAACCCACTTTGACTTTATTTTGTATACAGTATAAAATAGTGGTCTATGCCCAGTTTCTGCCCTACCTTTTTCCAATTTTGGCAGTAGTTTGTTTTGTTTTGTTTTTTTAAATAGTGAATTCTTAACCCAGAAGCTGGATTCATGGGTTTATCAAAGATTAGATTACTGTATTCATTGACTACTGTGTCTTCTGTACCTCCTATTCCATTGATCCACCACTCTGTTTCATAGCCAGTACCAAGTACTTTTGATGACTTCTGCTTTATAACACAGTTTAATATCTGGTATGGCTAGATCACTTTCCCTAGAATTTATTTCCATTAGTTGCCTTGATATTCTGGATCTTTTGTTCTTCCAGATGAATTTTGTGACTAATTTATGCAGCTCTGTAAAATAATTTTTGGTTGTTTGATGGGTATGACACTGAATAAGTAAAGTAATTTAGGTGAAATTTTCATTTTTATTATAATAGTTTGGCCTAACCATGAGCAACTGATGTTTTTTCCAGTTATTTAGATCTCACTTTATTTGTGGGAAGAGTGTTTTGTAGCTGTGTTTATATAGGTCCTGGGTTTGTCTTGGGAGGTAGACTCCCAAACATTTTATAGTGTCTGTAGTAACTTTAAATGGAATTTCACTTTTTATTTCTTGCTGTTGGGCTTTGTTAGTAATATATAGAAATACCAAGGATTTATGTGGGTTTATTTTATATCCTGCAACTTTGGTTAAGTTATTTGTTTTTTTCAAGTAGTTTTTTACTTGATTCTCTAGAATTCTCTAAGTGAAATGTCATATCGTCTGCAGAGAGTGATAACATAGGTTCTTCATTGCCTATTCTAATTCTTTTAATTTCTTTTTCTTCTTTGATTGCTAAAGCTAACATATCTAGTATCAAACTAAATAATAGGGATGATAATGGCCATCCTTGTTTCACCTCAGATCTTTTGGGGAATGCATCTAGCTTATCTCCATTAGATATAATGCTTGCTGGTGGTTATTGGTAGATGCTACTTGTCATTTCTCTTCCTTAGATCCCATTTATTCCTATGGTTTCTAGTATTTTTAATAAGAATGGATGCCATATTTCTATATCTACTGAGATAATCATATGGTTTCTGCTAGTTTTGTTGTTGATATGATCAATTATACTGATAGTTTCCCTAATATTGAACCAGCCTTGCATTCCTGCAATAAATCCTACCTGGTCATAGTGTATTATTCTCCTAGTAAGCTGCTGCAATTTTTTGCTAATGCTTTATTTAAAATTTTTGCATCAATATTCATTAGGGAAATTGGTCTATACTTTTCTTTCTCTGTTTTGACTCTCCCTGGTTTATATATTAATACCACATTTATGTCACAAAAAGAATTTGGTAGGACTCTGCCTATTTTCACAAATAGTCTATAAAATATGGGAATTAATTGTTCTTTAAATGTTTGACAGAATTCCCATGCAAAACCATCTGGCCCTAGAGATTTTTTGCCTAGGGAGTCCATTGACAACTTGTTCAATTTCTTTTTCTGAAATGGGGTTATTTAGGTATTTTAATTATTCTTCTGTTAACCTAGACAACTTATATTTTTGTAAATATTCATCAATTTCCCTCAAGTTGTCACATTTATGGGCATACAATTGGGCAAAATAATTCCTAATTTTTAAAATTTCCTCTTCATTGGAAGTAACATCACTCTTTTCATTTTTGTTACTGGTAATTTCATTTTCTTCTTTGTTTTTTTTTAATCAAATTGACCAAAGGTTTATCAATTTTAGCGATTTTTTTTTCATAAAACCAGCTCAATAGTTTTCTTGATTTCAATTTTATCAATCTCTCCTTTGGTTGTCAATATTTCTTATTTTGTATTTAATTGAAGATTTTCAATTTGTTCTTTTTCTAGCTTTTTCAGTTGCATGCCAAATTCATTGACCTCCTTTTTGTCTATTTTATTCAAGTAAGCATTTAGAGATATCGAGCTTCCCTTAAGAAATGCTTTGCTGCATCCCATAAGTTTTTATATGATATCTCATTGTCATTCTGTTGAATGAAGTTATTAATTGTTTCTATGACTAGTTTTTTGATCAACTCATTCTTTAGGACTAGATTATTTAGTTTCCAGTTAATTATTAGTTAATCTTTCCATGGCCCTTTATTACAAGTACTTTATTACATCATGATCTGAAAAGGATGCATTGACTATTTCTGCCTTTTTGCACTGGATTGTGAGGTTTTTATGCTCTAATACATGTTCAATTTATGTGTATGTGCCATGTACCACCGAAAAAAGATATATTCCTTTTTAACCCCATTCACTTTTCTCCAGTGGTCTATCATATCTACCATTTCTAAAATTCTATTCACCTTGTTAATTTCTTTCTTGTTTATTTTGAGTTTAAATTCACTGAGTTCAGAGAGGGGGAGGTTGAGATCCCCCACTAGTATAGTTTTGTTGTCCGTTTCTTCCTGTAACTCTCTTAACTTTTCCTCTGAGTATTTGTATGCTGTACCACTTGGTGCATACATGTTAAATAATGATATTGCTGCAGTGTATATGGTTCCTTTTAGCATTATATAGCTTCCTTCTATATCTCTTTTAATTAAATCTATTTTTGCTTTAGCTTTGCCTGATATTAGGATTACTACCCCTGCTTTTTTTTTTTTTACTTCAGCTGAAGCATAATATGTTCTTCAGCCTTTTACCTTTACCCTATGTGTATGCCCCTGTTTCACTGTGTTTCTTGTAAACAACATACTGAATTATGGTTTTTAATGCATTCTACTATCCCTCTCTATTTTATGGGAGAGTTTGTCCCATTCACATTCACAGTTATGATCACTATCTGTATCTTTTCCTCCCTCCTATTTCTCCCTATGTTTTTGCTTTTATTTCTCCTTTCTATCTTCCAATCATCAAAAGAGTTTTGGTTTTGACCACTGCCTTCCTCAGTTTTCCTTCCCTATTGACTCTCCTCCCTTATCTTACCCTTTTCACTTTGCTACTTCTTCCCTCTCTTCTAACCTCCCCTCCCCTTTTCTTTCCCCTTTCTCCTCCTACTGCTTTTATGACAAGTTTGATTTCTATACTTTTCAGAGTATTCTATTCCCTCCTTGAACTAAATCCAATGAGAGTAAAGCTCAAAGACTGTTCTTCTCCCTCCCCTTTTCCTTCTACTATAATATGTTTTTGTGCCTCTTCATGTGATATAATTTCTACCTCTTCCTTACCTCTTCTCCCAGAACAATCCCTTTACACCCCTTAATTATGTTTTTATCATCATATCAATTACTTTATACTGACACCCTCAGTTTATGCATATCCCTTTCAATTGTCATAATAACTGTACCTTTCTCAAAACTAACATATATATATATACATATATATGTATATATATATGTATATATATATATATATATATATATATATATATATATATATGTATAAAGGTGTAAACAATTTGCCCTTATTGAATAACAATGGTTTTTTGTCCCCTGTTTCTTTTTATTTTCTCTCTCATGTTTTGTATTTGAAGATCAAATTTTCCATTGAGCTCGGGCGTTTTCATCAGGAAGGTCTGAATTTCCCTTATTTCATTGAATATCCATCTCCTTGCCTGAAAAAAGTATGCTCAGTTTTGCTGGGTAGTTGATCCTTTCAGAATATCATATTCCAATTCTTCCTATCTTTTAATGTAGAAAGTGCAAGATCCTGCACGATCCTGACTGTCGTTTCATGATATGTGAATTGTTTCTTTCTGGCTGCTTGCTGTATTTTCTCCTTGATCTGATTATTCTGGAATTTGGCTACTAATTTCCTTGGAGTTTTCAATTTGGGATCTCTTTCAGGGGGTTATTGATAGATTTTTTCAATTACTATTTTACCCTCTGGTTCTAGGACCTTGGGGTAGTTAACCTTGCTGTTTTCTTGGAAGATACTGTCTAGACTCTTTTTTTTTCATCATGGCATTTCGGTAGACCAGTAATTCTTAAATTATCTCTCCTGGATCTATTTTCCAGGTCAGTTGTTTTTCCAATCAGATATTTCACATTTTCTTCTATTTCTTTCCTTTTTTTCAATTTTGTTTGACTGATTCTTGATCTCATAATGTCATTAGCTTCTACTTGCCCAATTCTATTTTTTTTAAGAATTGTTTTATTCATTTACCTTCTGTATCTCCTTTTCCATTTGGTTAATTTTACTTTTCAAGTCATCATTCTCTCCAATTAGATTCTGAACCTCCTTAACCACTTAGCCAATTTTACTTTTTAAAAATTTGTTGTCATCAGTCAATTTTTTTATTCCATTTTTTCTTTTACCTCTCTTATTTGGCTTTTAAAATCCTCCTTGAGCTGTTCCAGGAATGCTTTTTGGTCTTGAGATCATTTCACATTCCCTTTTGAGATATCATATGTGGGTATAGTGTCAACATTGTCCTCTTCTGAATTGATATTTTGGTCTCCCCTGTCCCTATAAAAAGAATTAATAGTCTCTGTTTTTCTGGATTGTTTCTTTGTGATGTTTGTCTTTTTCCTGGCTTTTACAGTAGATCTCTGCTTCTGGAGCCCAGCAGGCTCTGTCCTGTGCTTCTTCTGCTGGGACCTGGGGGCCTGATTACTGTCTTTGTGTGCTGTGGTCTCTGGTTTTGTCAGCTGGAGGCTGTATAATGCTGCTGCTCACCTGGTGCTGAGCTGGAGCTGGCTTGTGTGCCAAGATTGAGGCCAGGTGGATGTCTTCCCAGAGGATGAGTTCCTCTGGGTTACACTGAATCTCCTGGCGCAAGGTGTGGGGGAGGGGTAGTCTGGCTACTAGAAATCTCCTCTTCCCTTACAGCTTCTCTACAGCATGTCTGGTCTCAGCAGTTGTCTGTGCTGGTGTCTGCCACTTCCCCTGGCTGTGTGAATCCATTTCTGGGTTCCTGGTGTTGATGCTTACTGACTCCACTGCCCCGGGGCTCATGAATTCCAACCGTTCAGCTCCTGAAGCCCCATTTTTGTCTCCTCTATTCCAGGGTTTCTCCAAGGGGAGTATTATCTGTATGAGGGAGAGAGGGATGAGAGCTGTTTTACCTGGTTATCATGGCTCCTGGAATTTCAAGAAGGTGAGTTTCAAACCTTTAGACTGTGGGCTGCAAGCTTCAGGAGTAGTTGCTCTCCCACCCACAGTTACTGTTCTCCTGTCTCCCATAGCTCTGACGGTCTCCCATCCTGGGCTGAGAAGCCTGGGGATCCCCACTAGTTTTGCATGCCCAGCACTGGGTTCCACTGCTGCTCCCATTCTGGTGTGGGGTGGTATAGTTCTGTGTGCCAGCCACTCTCCCATCCCACAGATCCATCTTGTCAACCCTGAGGACTCTCCTGGTTTGGAAATTTGACACACTCAGTCTACTAGTAGCTTCTAACTCTCTCAAATTTGCTCAGACTCACTTTTTTAGAGGTATCTTACATAATTTGCAAGAGAGTTCCAGTAAGACACTGCTTTCACTGCACCATCTTGGCTTCACCCCTCATAGTTTGATCATTTCACAACTCCACCACCAATGCATTGGTGTTTTGATTTTCTTCCTTGATTTTTAAAATCCTTTTTCAGCTCTTCCATGGCCTGAGATCAATTAATACTTTTCTTTGAGGCTTTGGATCAAGGAATTTTGACTTTGTTGTCTTCTTCCAAGTATGTGTTTTATCTTTCTTATAACCATACTAACTTTCTATACTCAGGATCTTTTTCTGCTGTTTGCTCTTTTTCCAACCTATTTTTTGACTTTTGACTTTATGCTGAATTGGGGCTCTGCTTCCCAAGTGGAGAGGGCACTATCTCAAACTTCAAGTTTTTTGTGTAGCTGTTTTTAGAGGTACATCTGGGGACCTGTATGTATTTAGCTCTTCCTAGGTGTTATAGTCTAAGGAGAGATGTGCTTACTACTCTCTTGTACTGTACACTGGTTTATGAGTGACCACAAGTGTTCTTTTCAAAATTAGACCTGTAACCTGGGTTCCTGTTCCCCTGTGGCCACAAGGTCTATTGTGTAAATAGTCTTCCTCTTACCGGGATTAAGACCCAAGACTGGAACCTAGAGCAAATATAGGCAAGGCAACAGAGTCCAGCACATTTTGCCATCTAAAGGACCCAGTAAATCTCTTTCTGAACCATGTCTGATCCCCTTAGCCTGTGGGCTGAGAGGTCTGGAAACTGCCTCTGCTGCCACTGATTTAGTTTCCCTAAGCTTATTCTTGGTTGGCTGGGGCTTAATCTGTGCTAGTGTGGCCTGCACTAGACTGTTCTCCTTTCTAACTCTCATGCAACAGACCTATCTCGGCAACCTTCTCAGTTTTCTTGGGTTGGAAAATTGTTTCACTACATCTTTTGTAGGTTCTATCACTCTAGAATTTGTTTAGAGTCATTATTTAGAGGTATTTGCATGGGTTTGAGGGAGAGCTCAGGTGAGGTTTTCCCTTTACTATGCCATCTTGGCCATCTTTGACTCTTTCAAAATAAATTCATAGTAAAACATGAATTCGAGAATCAGAGCAGAACCACCTCCCTAAATATAATGAGTATGTACTCCCATGATTATTTCAAAAGAACAGTTGATGCCACATTCACAAGGAAGTTTAAGTAAACTTTCATACCTGCCTAAGGCATGTCTAGTCACTCTGGTAATAGTACGAAGTGACCACTAAGTACCTGACCTGTATTCATGTAATATAAAATTAGAGAATTAAATATGCAATTACACATAATATTTGATCAACAAGAACATTTGACAATTATTTGTTAAACACTCTGTCAGGGACTATAATAGAGGCTGGAATACAAAGACCACCACAAAATAATTCCTACACCAAATGACCTCGCATTCAATAGAGGGAGGCCACATTTAAATACAGACAAAACAAATATACACAAAATGCAAACATAGTGCAAGAGAACATTAGCACCTGCTGGTAGACAGGATCAGAAAAGATCTTGTAAAGGAGGTGTCTAATGAATTAGGGTTGAAAAGAAAGTAGGGATTCTGAGAAACATGGGTAAGGAAAGTGTATTCTGAGTTTAGCAGAGAGTGGAAAGGAGGGTAGGAAAGCATATGTGAAGATATGGAAATAGGAAATTTAATGCCATTAGATTGAACAGCAAGAAGGCCATTTTAGCCAGTTCTGAGTGTATGCAAGTATAATAAAGCTGTAATGGTAGGTTAAATTACTTTATTAAAGAGCTTTAAATGCCGCAAGAAGAGTTTATGTTTTATCCTAGAGGTCATAGGGAGCCACTAGCATTGTTGAGCAGGGTAAGGACATGGTCAGATCTGTGCTTTAATAATGTCAAATTGACAGCTGTGTGGAAGATGGATTAGAGTTGAAAGGGGTTGTAAACCTAGGGTCGGGGAAACAAATTAGAATAATATATCAATACTTTAGGCAAGAAATGATGAGAGGTGTTGATTGATATTAAATCAGAGTTCATAAAATTCTTTTCTTTTATGCTAGTAATTATGCAGTCTCCCATAGAGATAACCAAGGGTAAATTCAATGCACAAATCCACATGACATCAGACAGACCATTTCTGTGGTGTGTAAGAGCAGCAAAATTTTTTTGGGGGGGAATAAAACTGCACGTAGTCTAATCTAGGATACTACTGTAGTACTTGTCCAATCCGTCCCTTATTTGCAACAACCGCACCTAATGAAGGCCACAGGCAGAATCTGATGAATTATGCAGTGGAAGGAGGGAAAGTTACATAGTTCTATGAATGTAAAAAGCCTTCCAGGTACTGTATTACCATTAATTGTATTGTAGATTTTGATATTCCTTAAATAGCCAGAGATGGAAAATATCAAGCCACAGCAACACCTACTACCAGCTTACTGAAAATCATGTTCTTTCTTTTTTTAGTGGGTGCAGCAATAACATCTCTGACTAAGAATTGCTGCTTTTGTATGATGGAGATAAGTATACTTAGATGGTTTAATGGGTTTGTATGATGAAGATAAGTATACTTAGATGGGTTTTAAAATATCTATTTCTTTTTTATAATATAATGATAATAAAATATGAAGATCATATGTGAAAAAAATTATCAACTTTAACATAAGGAACCTAAGGTATTACTCACATATCTAGGCTGCTTGAAGTAAAGGCATACATGTGAAATGTCAAACGATTCATTAATCAACAACATTATATGACATGTAGGCAAAAAGGATCTATAATTTTGGTCATCACTGGAAATTTCTAATTTTGGAATTCTGTCTACTAGTAGTGATTGGAACCCATGTATTAGTTATCATTATAATAATTCCTAAGGAGTGGCCTGAGATGCATAGAAGTTACCTGTGCAGGGGTCATACATCTGATAAGTATAAAATGCATGATTTTGAACTCAGTTTCCCTTACTCCAAGCCTCACTTCCTTCCTTTCTGCATAGTTCTGTGTATCAAACTTCTTGCAGTACAGCCTTGGCTTATACCATGCACCTCTTCTTTGATTCACGTGTTTGTGAACAACGCTTGAGAAAGCCCTAAAACATGCTGAGTCCACTAAATATTTATATTTATTCGATATCAAGCTGGTATTCATGATGCCAAGGTAGTTTTTTTTTAATTTTATTTTCTACTTCTCTCAATCATCTCCTCCCCAAGACTCCCCAAAATGTCTCTTTCAAACTTTCTTTTCTCTCATCAAGACTTTTACATGACATACTCATTCCATCTTCTTTTCAAAAGGTCTTTACTCATGCTTAGCTGAAAAAAAATCAAGTTCTTCTGACAAGAACTTCCTCTTCTTCACTATTTCTCAAAACATTGGCATAATTCCCAAATCTCTTTTCCTTTAGTCTTTTCTATTATAAAAAAATGACTCCTTACCAAGGTCTCTCTACTTGTGACCTTGATCTCATCTCCTCAGATCTTATCTAGAAGATTGTCCCCAGAATCATCACTGTCTGTCTGTAATCTCTTTATATCTACTAGCCATTTCCAAGATGTCTATCAGCATTCTGAGTTTTTCTTCAGTCAAAACAAACAAACAAAACAAAACTTGACAGGAATTTACCTCCTCTCAAACTATTATCCTATATATTGCCTCCACTTCACAGCCCATCTCCTAGAAAATCTACCTTCCTATTGTTTCTATATGCTCTCTTTTAACTCAGTTTCCCATGCTTTTTGATCTGTCTTTTAATCTCATCATTGATTTAAAGCTCTTTTTCCAAACTTACAGGGGATATATTTTTTATTTATTTTCTATTTTAGTTTACAACATTCAGTTCCACAAGTTTGTGAGTTCCAAATTTTATTTGTCTCTGTCCCCCTTGCTCCCAAAATGGCATGGAATCCAATTTAGGTTCTACATATACCTTTGCATTGAAATTCTTTACATAATAGTCAAGTTATAAAGGAGAATTATAACCAATGGAAGAAACGAAACTAAAAAGAAGGAAAAAAAGAGAGAGCAAATAGTTTGCCTCAATCTGCATTAAGACTCCATAATTCTTTCTCTAGATGTGCATAGCTTTTTCTATCATCAGTCTTTTGGAACTGTCTTGGAACTTTGCATTGACGAGAAGAGCCAAGTCCATCAAAGTTAGTCATTACAGATACTGTGTCTGTAATCATGTACAATGTTATCTTGGTTCTGTTCCCCTAAAACAGCATCAGTTCATATATGTCCTTCCAGGCTGTAATGAAGTCCATCTGCTCTTCTTTTCTTATAGCACAATAGTATTCCATTACATTCATATACCACAATTTGTTTAGCCATTATCCAATTGATGGGCATTCCCTTGATTTCCAGTTCTTTGCCACCACAAAAAGAACTGCTATAAATATTTTTGTACATACTGGCCCATTTCCCACTTATGTGATTTCTTTGAGATACGGCCCTTGAAATGGCATTGCTGGGTCAAAGGATATGCACATTTTTATAGCCTTTGACAAAGTTCCAAATTGCCCAACAAAAAGGCTGGGTCAGTTCATAACTCTACCAACAATGTAACAATGTTCCAATTTTCCCACATCTTCTCTAGCATTTATCATTTTCCTGTTTTGTCATGTTACCCAATCTGACAGGAGAGATGTGGTACCTGAGACCTGTTTTGATATGCATTTCTCCAATCAATGGTGATTCTCTAATCAATGGCGATTTGCATATAACTATAGATCTCTTTAATTTCTTCCCTAAAAACTGCTTGTTCATATCTTTTGACCATTTCTCAATTGAGGAATGACTTGTATTCCTATAAATTTGGCTCAGTTCCCTGTATGTTTTAGATATGAGGCCTTTATCAGAGACACTGGTTGTAAATATTCATTCCCAATTTTCTGCTTCCCTCCTAATCTTTGCCACATTGGCTTTTTCTGTACAAAAACTTTTTAATTTAATATAATCAAAATTATCCATTTTGCATTTTGTAACACTCTCCATCTCGTGTTTGGTAATGAATCCTTCCTTTCTCCATAGATCTGACAGGTAAACTATTCCTTGCTCTCCCAAAGTGCTTATAGTATCAGCCTTTATTCCTAAGTCTTGTCCTTAGTTTGACTTTATTTTGGTATAAGGTATAAGATATAAGATAAGATAAGAGCCCAGGTTCTGCTCTACTATTTTACAATTTTCCCAACAATTTTTATGAAATAGTGAATTCTTACCCTAGAAGCTGGATTCTGACAGTTTATCTAAGAGTAGATTGCAATAGTCATTGACTTCTCCATCTTGTATACCTATCTTATTCCACTGATCCACAACTCTCTTTCATAGCCAGTACCAGGTAGTTTTGAGGACTGCTGCTTTATATTATAGTTTAATATCTGGTATGGCTCAGCCACCTTCCCTAGCATTTCTTTTCACTATTTCCCTTAATATTCTGGAACTTTGGTTCTTCCAGATGAATTTTGTTACCATTTTATGCAGCTCTGTAAAATAATTTTTGGTAGTTTGATTGGTATGACACTGAATAAGTAAATTAATTTAGGTAAAATTGTTATTTTTATTATTTTAGCTTGGCCTAACCATGAGCAACTGATGTTTTTCCATTTATTTAGATCTGACTTTATTTGTGTAAAAAGCGTTTTGTAATTGTGTTCATATAGGTCCTCAATTTGTCTTGACAGATAGACTCCCAAATATTTTATAGTGTTTGCAATAGCTTTAAATGGAATTTCTCTTTCTGTCTCTTGCTGTTGGACTTTGTTACAAGTAATATATTAATCTTCAAAACATGTTGCTGTTGTTGTTGTTTTCTGTCTTTAAACTTTATGACTATTTCCATCATTTGAGAATGTTGATAGACTCTATTCTCTGGGTTTTAATGCCAATTGTATCTGTTGGTTCTTGCCATACTTGTCTAAATGTTCTTCAGTTTTTTTCCCCATACTATCATCCATAGAATATTTATTAACTGCAAGTTTACTTCTCATTTCTCTTGTCAGGGTCTCCCTTGGAAATTCCCAAGTTTTTCATGGTTTCAATTATCATTTCTTTTCAGAGGTCTCCCAAATATACATTTTTCCCTCCCATTCTCTCACCAAATATGTAGTAATACCACTACTTGATCTATATCCAAAGATAATTAGAGGAAAATGAAAAGAATCTATATTATAACTACTCCCTTTGTGGTGGCAAAGAACTGAAAATTGCAGGGATGTCCATCAGTCAGGGAATGGCTAAACAAGTTGTGATATATTGTTGTGATGGAATACTATTGTGATGTAAATAATGATGAGCTCAATGATTTTAGAAAAACATGGAAAGACTAGCATGAAATAATGAAGAGTGAAATGAGCAGAAGCAAAAGAACATTGCATGTAGTAACAACAGTATTGTTTTATGAATGACATTGAGCAAATGAGTTATTTGTACTAGGCAAATAACCAAATTAAATATAAATGACTTATGAAGAAAGATTCTACCTGCCTCCATAGAAAGAACTGAAAAATAGAAGCATGTATAGAATATTTTACATATAATATTTATGTATATATGTGTGTGACATATATATTATGCACATACACAAACACACAAAGACACACACACATTCACCTACTTGTGTCAAAATGTAGCCATCTCTAAGGCAGGGGTGGGGAGAGGGAAGAACAAAAAAGAAATTTTCATGATAATTTGTCTGTATATTTGAAAGGAATAGCAAGTAGTGGATCGTAAATTTGCAGTTCCATGTGCAATCATCTTTTTTATTGCAATATGTTATGGATATTCTTATTTTATTGCACAAATTTAAAATAAAATTTAAAAAAATGATTCCTAAATCATAGCCTCTTATTGGTTGGTTGTTGTCCTTCATTTTCTTAGAGTACTAAAATGACATCACTATTGGTAGAGTCAAGTTTCAACGTGTCTGACTATAGCTGATCAAACCAATATGAGCTCAGAATACTCTACCACAGGTTGGACACAAATAATCTATGTTAACATTTGGGGTGGATACTCTAAATTTGCTCATTCCGTATTTCCTTTCAGCTGTCTCAATCCTGCTTTGCTCATAGAGCACAGTACCTTCTCTGATGTGGTCACACCATGCTGAGCAATTCTGTGCCAGGGTCTCCCATGTCATACAATAAATTCCAAAGTTCTCAAGAAATACCTTGAGCATCCCTGTATTGCTTCTTCTGACCACCATGTGAGCACTTGCCTTGTGTGAATTCTCCACAAAATAGTCTTTTTGGCAAGCATACTAGAATAACGTGGCCAGCTCATCAGAGTTGCACTCTGAAGCAGAGCTTGAATGATTGGCAGTTTAATTTGAGTAAGGACCTCAGTGTCTGGTACTTATCCTGCCAAATGATCTTCAGAATCTTCCTAAGACAATTCAAATAGAAGCAATTCAGTTTCCTGGCATGACACTGGCAGACTGTCCAAGTTTCACAGGCATATAACAATGGGGTCCACAAAACAGCTCAATAGACCTCCTGCTTGATAGTCAGTCTAATATCTCTTCTTTCCCATACTTTCCTTCAGAGCCTCTGAACTTTCCAAGCTCTAACACTAAGCTATGTCTGGCAACGTGTGCGTCAACATCATTAGCAATGTGTATATCCCTGGAAAGTACGTTACCAAACTAAGTGAACTTATCCACAACATTCAAAATTTCTCCATTTTCTGTAACCAATGGTTCCACATATGGAGGGGGTGGTGGTGGCTGATGATACACCTCTGTTTTCTTGGTGTTAATTGTTAGGACAAAATCAGCACAAGCAGCAGAGAATTCATCCATATTTTGTTGTATCTCAACTTCAGAGGCTGCATTGAGTGCACAATCATCTGCTGACAGAAAATCATGCACCAACATTCTCTCTATTTTGATCTTGGCTTGTGGCCTTTTCAGGTTAAAGACTTTACCATCAGTGGATAGCTGACCTTGATGCTATGTTCATCCTCATTGAAAGCATTTGACAACATGGTTAAAAACATCATGCTAAAAAGCAGAAGAGCAAGCTCACAGCTCTGTTTCACTCCATTGGTGACTGGGAAGGCATCAAAGCATTGTCCATTGTCTAGAACCTGGGCAAGCATGCCATCATGAAATTGATGTACGATGCTGATGAACTTCTCTGGGCAACAAAATTTTGACATAATTTTCCATAAGCTTTCATGACTAACAGTATCAAAGACCTTGGCTCCTGGCATTTCTCTTGGAGTTGTCAGGCAGCAAACACAAAATCAACTGTTCCTTGACCCTTTCTGAAGCCATACTGGCTCTCAGGTATATGACCATCTTCCAGGTGAAAGATCAGCCTATTAAGGAGGACTCTGGCAAGAATCTTGCCAGCAATGATTAAGAGAGAGACTCCTCCATCTGTGATTGTCACAGGACAATCTATTTCACTTACCTTTAAAGAGAAGGGCAATGGAAGCATCCTTGAACTCCGGGGGGAGCTGTCCTATGCCATATAACCTGGAAAATTTCACTCAGCTTTTGTATGAGCAATGGACCCCCTGTTTTGTAAATCTCACCTGGAATACAACCTAGTGCTTTGCCACATGAAAATAGCCTAATGGTATTCAAAACCTTTTTTTTTTCAGTTGGAACTTCAGCTAGGGAGGGACTGACTTTAACTTGAGGTAAACGGTCAATGGTCTCAGCATTGATTGATGATGGTCTGTTGAGAACAGCCCATCTCTCTAGGATCATGTCCTTATCACTAATAAATATGACTCTGTCAGTACTGAGTAGTTAAGATGTGCCATAGAGCTTTGGTCCATAAATAGCCTTTAAGGAATCATAAAAGCACATTAGATTGTTATTATCAGCATAACATTGAATTTCATCTGCCTTCTTGCTGAACCAAGAATCCTTCCACTCTCTAAGCTTTGCTTGTATTTTACTTTTGATGGCATGAAATGCTGCCTTCTTAGAGATGGATGAACTATCGTTTTTATAAACCCTGTGGAGTTCTCATTTTTCATTTAGCACCTTCTGAATTTCCCCATCATTTTCATCAAACCAGTCTTGGTGTTTGTGAGTTTTCTGATCCAGATGAGCAAATGCAGTGTTATATGCCAAATCTCTGAAAGCTGCCCACTCCTTTTCTGCTCTACTGTTGCCAAATGTGTGTTGGCTCAACTTTCCCTCCAAATTAGCAACAATCTGTTCCCACTCAAAGAAGAGTTCTAATTTGTTGACATTAATTCTTCTGGTAGTCATTTGTGGACATTTGCCTTGGGGACACTACTTTTGTTGAATATGAATATTTAGCTTGGAGACGATAAATCTATGATCAGTCCCACACTCTGCATGACACATTGCCTTCGTTACTCTCACATTCTGCCTATCTCCTCTCCGTATAATCACATAGTCTATTAAATGCCAGTGATTGCTGCAAAGGTGCATCTACAAATTTTATTGCATTTAGGTAAATTCAAGACAGTGTTAGTGATCAGAAGGTCATAAGATGCACATGTCTTCAGTAGTAAGCAATGATTGCTGCTGCTGTTTCCAACTGAGCCAACTCTAGCCTTAAAGTCACCTAGAATTGTAAGCTTGTCCTCTTTTGGCACATTCATGATAATGGTCTCTAGGTCTTCATAATTTTTTTTTTCCTCAGCAGGGTTCATCCTGATGGGAACATAGGCCCTGATGATGGTGGAGTGATGTTTTCCTGCAAGTGACAATTGAATTATTATAAGCCTGTCATTCACTTCTTTTGGCAGGCATACAAGCTTGTTGACTAGATTAGTTTTGGTTGTGAAACCTATGCCAAGTTCACAGTACTTTCCTTCACTCTGGCCACTCCAGAAAAGAGTGTGTCAAGCTCCAGCTTCAGTAAGTTGGCCTTCATTTGCCAGCCTTGTTTCATTCAGGGGTGCTATTTGGATGTGATACCTGCTGAGTTCTCTTGCAACAAGAGCTGTTTGTCTTTTGAGTCTACTGGATTTTGTGTTGTCTATAAGTGTGCACACATCCAATATGCTGATGGTGAGTGGAATCATCTTTGCAGACATTTTTGTGCTTTGTGTTTGTGTGTGTGTGTGTGAGTGTGTGTGTGTGTGTGTGTGTGTGTGTGTGTGTGTGTTTCAACTGCAGAATGGGACCAGGATAGATTTGGGTAAGCAGGCAATTTTTAGGGCACCTTTTCTAGCCCCTTCCTCACACCAGGAGGTGAGCAGTGCAATCCTTAAAAGCCTACTCAGGCACCCAGGGGGCTGCTGAATCCCACTGCTTCTTCCAGTGGGAAGTTGACCCTATGGCCTTGGTTGTCTGTGTGAAGGATTGTAACCACAATTCCCAGTGTATCTGTACCTGCTGCTTCATCACTTGCCTGTTGCCACAGGACTTTGAGATAAGTATAATGTTAAAATGTTATGGATGATGTCTTTTTATTCATGCATAAATTGGATTTAAGTGAGGGAGAGTTGCACGAAGTTGTCTGCTTCACTCTCTCCTCCCAAGTCATCATAGTCCAATGGCAGGACAGAATCAAGATGGCCAGTGAAGGCTCAAGATGCAGTGGATGACCTTGGGGACTTTGATATCTAACCAAGCTCTAAGTGCTCCACAGTGCTTGCTTTAGCTGCCTTCATGTCCATTGGAACAAATTGTTCTCATCTGCCCATTCCACCAGGCTGTCTTCACATGCTTGGTCTAGACACTCCCTAACTCACCAACAGGTTTGGTTACCCTCAACCTTGTTTAGACTGTCTGCTGAAATGATTTACCGGGATGTGGCTGCTGCACATGCTACAGCTTCTTGGAGCCACAGTTGAGAATTGGGTGGAACAGGTGGACACCAAAGATGGAAAGCAGCCCTGGATAGGGCTTGTCAGCCACCACACCAGAGGTTCTAGTCTTCCTCCAAATGTACTCTACACTGCAAATAGAAATTTCTTAATGAATATCCTATAGGTGTCTAATCATTTACTAATCATGTACAAAACAGAACTTACTATATTTTTTTCTAATATTCTTCCATATTTTGGTCAAGAGTACCACTATTCTTCCAGTAAGTGGGTTTGCCACATTGATGCTATTCTTGACTAGAAAAGTGGAATACCAGTGGCCAAATAATTGAGGAATGTGTCAACAAGTTTAGAAATCCCGATCTTAATTAGGAGCTGAGGGACAACACCACACTGATAAATGTTGTGAAATGGGTTGCACAGACATTTCCATTGTGTAAGTTATATAGGCTGGCCAAGTCTTGACAAAGGGCATCAATTCTTTAGTAACTCTAAGTTATTCCTACTTTTAGTCTCTAAAGCAAACAATTTCTTAACTTTCTAGCACTCATGCATGTTTTAGCCCCATGGCTGAGGTAGGGATTTAGCAAAGGACTGCCAATCAGAACAGTATTTTAAGTTTATATGAGATTACATAGGACTACATGAAGGCAAAATTCATCAATGAATGGTAGTGCCTCTAGGCATACTCAATAGTTTCTCCTCTCAAACCTATATGTCTAGAGGACTATACAGGTCCCTAGAGGAATTTCAATGCCTTCTAAAAAGGAAAGAAAAGTGATACCTTTCACTTCCTCTATTTTTTGTGAAGGTCTAGGAAATTGTTAAATTCTGATATTTCTTGGATTCCTGTTGAATAGGAGTAAAATGAGAAAAATCATCATTGCTGAATTGAGTCTCTGGGTATGATTTAAAGATAAAGAAAAAAAATCATGAGAATTTCCCAAATATGAAACCAATACATTGTAAACATAGAGCTTTTTCACTAGGCTACTAGTTATCAGGTTCAAAAGAGATTCTCCTCTCATTGCTTTCTTCATGTCTTGAATTCAAGAACTTATTATCTTGCTCTGATTTTGACAAAGAATGACATAATAGTCGCCCCAATAATTGAAGTTCTCTGTTACTATTACTACACTATGCTGCCACGACAGGTTTGTAATCTTTTACCAAAATATTAGCTTTATTCTTCATTGGGTTTATAATATACCAACCACAAAATAACACTTGTGCTTCTCCCTCTTTTGATTCTCATCTAAGTGCTAACCTCTATGCTTCCTCACTATGGTTCTTATATTATAATTCTATTTCAATATTCAGATCTTTATACATATATATATATTTTAATTATCTACCTTGATCCATCTATATCTATAATTAGCTATTGATGTATATAATTACATATAGATAGTACAAATATATCTGTATCTACATGTATATACGCACAGGTATCTCTATATCTCTAACAATATATCTATGAGAATATAACAACTTGACACCATTTAATCATAGATTTGACAAACCTGAGCTGACACTTGAACTTTACAAGAAGGGAGAGATAAGCTTGATGAAGGAATAACAAAATGTACATTCCCAAGAAGCAGATATGGACCAACATAGGAGCCCAGGTATAAAAAAGCATGACTATACATATATCTGGAGAGAGGTACGAGCATATATGTGACCCTATTTGGAACCGCATATATTTAGCAGATGATGGTATTGCTGAAGCAAAGTAAATGGATTACAGCTGAATATATAGATTTAGGAAACATGTGAATATAGATAATAATTAAACAAATTGAAGCTGAAGTTACCAAGTAAGTTAACATAGATGGTGAAAAAGAGAAATCCAGGGACTTTCTATAGGGAATACTAACAGTTCATGGGCATGGACGAAGATTTAGCAACAGAGACTGAGAAAGAATGGTCAGATAGGTTTTAAAAGAATCACAAGAGAGAAATCTCTCTTTCTCCCCCCCCCCCCCCCGCCCTGCCACACATGTACAATCACAAACTGAAAAAACCCTAAAAAGTGAAAGCTTCCAGGAGAAGACACTGATCTACAATGACAAATGCTGTAGAGAATTCAAAGACAAAAACTGAGAAAATATCATTAGATATAACAAGATATCATTGACAGCTTGGCAGTTTGACTTAAAGGATAAGGTTAGACACAAATTGAATTAGATTAAGAAGAAAATGAGAAGAGAGAAATTGGAGACACTAAATGTAGGAAGCTTTCTTGTGCTGACTAGCTGAGAAGAGTAGGAGAGAGAGTATTATATCTTGAGGGGAAGGAGTGATCAAGTGAATTTTTTTTTTTAGGGAAAGCTGACTTTGCTGTGTTTGGCTGTAGCATCCAAAGAGCCAGAAGATTAAGAAATATTGTATATTAGGGATAATTAAACTGATATCAGAGACAGTCTGGTGGAAAAAAAAAACAGGAGGGCATGTGATTAAGGATGTGTAGAAGCATTTGACTTAGAAAGGATAACATCCATCTCTTTATCTGAAACAGAATGGAGAGGATAGTGAAAGATATCTGAGAGATATGACATTGTCGTGAGTGAGAAAAAGGAAAGCACAATAATCTGTTTCCTTATAATCAAAATTTGCAAATTACAGAATAACCTCAATCACAACTAAACTCAATATTAAATCAATAGTTTTGATGGAGAAATATCATATGCAAGAAAGTGGAACAGGTTGTTTTTATTTTTGTTTTTGTTTTTCTGGATCAATGTAATTCATTATGATTCTAAAATTCAGATCCAAGCAAAAGGGCTAGGCAGGTTTTCTTTAAATTTTTATTTTTTTTTTATTTTTAATATTTATTTTTATTTCAATTTTTATTTTATTCTATATTATATTCATTTTAACTATTTTATAAATATTATATTTTTTATTATTTTATATTTATAAATATTATATTTCTATTTTATATTTATATAAAATAATTCCAATACTATGAAAGGAAAAGTATAGAAATCTTTGGCTTACTATAATTATTTTAATTGACTAAACAGATGAAATCTTCACCAAACATATCCTTAATCTGTTATATTCATGCTACATTTTGGATGATATTTATCTATTCAAGCTGCTTTTGATTCATACCTGCAGTGGAAGACACAGCAGTTGAAAATCTTCTCCTAAGAGCATTCTCTGTATATTTTATTTTCTTATTAAAAATGTATATCCTTGAAGGCTGTTTTTCATAAGAGCGTCATTTAGGGTTTCATTTCAGAATTTTAGTGTGGTTACTATGGTAACCAGGTATTATTATCAGTACAGTCACTGCTTCCTCTCAAATCCATGAAGCTACTTTTTTCCCAAAAGAACATAAGCACGAATACATTAAAAACTTCCTTTACACCCATTAACTCATTTTAATTTAGAAAATTTTGAGCTCAAGTTAGTATAGATAGGTGTACAGTATAACAAATTCTAGGTATGTATATATTCTGTCAGGTCCTCATAGTTTGCTACTTTGTGTTTTGGGGAATTCTATATTAAATCCAAAGTTAGACATGCTATCACAACTAAAGCCACCACTAAAATCTCACCTTCTACAGGAAGCCTTCCCACATCTCTTAATTCCCGTGCATTCCTTCTGTTAATTATTACCTATGTATCATTTATATAACTTCCTTTATACACATTTGTTTTATGTTGTCTTCTCTATTAGATTTAAACCTCCTTTAGCACAGGGGATGTCCTTTGCCTATTTTATATCCCCAGTCATTGAATACAGTTTCTGACACATAGCAACTACTTAATAAATGTTTATTTATTGATTGAAATTTCTTTCAGCTCCCAGTTAGGGAAATCCTTGATGTTTAGGCAGAGATTTGGCTTTCTGTCAAGGAAGCTGGTGGCAAAATGGATAAAACATTGGGCTTACGGTCATGAAGACATGAGTTAAACTTTGGCCTAAGAAACATACTATCTACATGACCCTGGGCAAGTCACTTAACTTCTGCTTACTTCAGTTTCCTCAACTAGAGAATATACATAATAAGAGTAACAATTTCAAATGATTGTTCTGAGGATCAGATAAGGTAATATCTGTCTGTCTGTCTATCTATCTATCTATCTATCTATCTATCTATCTATCTATCTATCTATCTTAACACTGTTCTTGGCAGATAGTAGGAACTAATTAAATGTTTATTCCCTTCCTATTCCCTTCCCATTCTCACCTATTTCTCCATCTATCTGATATTAATGCCTAAATAGGCATATATTTATATATACACACGTGTCATATTCATGTACATGTTTATACACTAAAGTACGTGCATACATAAATATATGCATGTATGTCTTGTGTATACATGCATATATATATATATATATATATATATATATATATATATCCATCTATATGATCTCTCTTTGTTGTTGATGAAAAAATTCAGGTAACAAGAAACATTAAACAATGAAAAAATTGGTTAAATTTTACTATCTTTGATAGACAGGATCACCAAGAAAGAGAAATAGAAGGAAAAAGTAGATCTTTTCTTGGAATTTTTATTCAGCTCTTGAGTAAGTAGGCACAACCAGTTGCATCAGCCCAAGTCTTTGGCTGCAAGATGCCTGTATTTTAAGAAGAGCCCTTATTTAACAATAGTTTTAGTTTATTGATTGATTCAATCAATAAATTTTAACTATTATTGATATTTTTTAGGTATGGTGGGATAATCAATGGAACTTTTTCAGCTTTTTCCTTACACTAGGAACTAATTATAAAATACATGAAAAAATGTACCCCAGGGCGGGGGCTGAGCCAAGATGGTGGCTGGAAAGCAGGGACTACCATGAGCTCCCCACCAAGTCCCTCCAAAAAACTCTAAAAAATGGCTCTGAACCAATTCTAGAACAGCAGAACCCACAAAGTGGCAGAGGGAAGCAGGGCTCCAGCCCAGGACATCCTGGATGGTCTCTGGGTAAGGTCTGTCCCACATGGGGCTGAGAGCTGAGGGGAGTGGAGCTGAGCTGAGCAGAGCCCAATGTGGGCTGC
>CM053622.1:488563977-488582470 GCA_028646595.1 Phalanger gymnotis
GGTGGATTCTTTCAATTTCTATTTTGCCCTGTGGCTCTAGAATATCAAGGCAGTTCTCCTTGATAATTTCTTGAAAGATGATATCTAGGCTCATTTTTTGATCATGGCTTTCAGGTAGTTCAATAATTTTTAAATTCTCTCTCCTGGATCTATTTTCCAGGTTAGTGGTTTTTCCAATCAGATATTTCACATTGTCTTCCATTTTTTCATTCCTTTGATTCTGTTTTATAATTTCTTGATTTCTCATGAAGTCACTAGCTTCCACTTGCTCCGATCTAAATTTTAAGGCAATATTTTCTTCAGTGGTCTTTTGGACCTCCTTTTTCATTTGGCTAATTCTGCCTTTCAAGGTGTTCTTCTCTTCATTGGCTTTTTGGACCTCTTTTGCCATTTGAGTTAGTCTATTTTTTAAGTTGTTTTCCTCAGTACATTTTTCAGTATTTTTTGGGTCTCCTTTAGCAAGACATTCACTTGTTTTTCATGGTTTTCTGGCATCCTTCTCATTTCTCTTCCCAATTTTTCCTCTACTTCTCTCACTTGCTTTTCCAAATCCTTTTTGAGCTCTTCCATGGTTTGAGACCAGTTCATGTTTTTCTTGGAGGCTTTTGATGTAGGCTCTTTGACTTTGTTGACTTCTTCTGGCTGTATGTTTTAGTCTTCTTTGTAACCAAAGAAGGATTCCAAAGTCTGAGACTGAATCTGGGTGTGTTTTCGCTGCCTGGCCATGTTCCCAGACAACTTACTTGACTGTTGAGTTTTTCAGCAGGGTATGACTGCTTGTAGACTAAAGAGTTCTATGTTCCATGCTTGGGGGGGATGCACTAGCTCTGCCTCACCAGCACTCTTCCTTCCCCAAGAACCCCCAAACTGGACTGGTCTTAGATCTTCATCAGGCTCTGTACTTCTGCTCTGATCTGCCTCTTAATTCCTCCCACCAGTTGGGCCTGGGGCCAGAAGCAACTGCAGCTGTATTTCTATAGCTGCCCCACCTCCGCTGTCCCCAAGGTGGTGGCCGAACCACAATCTCCCTGTTCCTGGCAGCTTTTCCCACTAACCTTCTCTGTTGTTTTTGGTGTTCGTGGGTTGATAAGTCTGGTAACTGCTGCCCTTCACTGATTCAGGGTGCTAAGGCAAGCTCCACCTGGCTCCTGGTCTCATTGGTCTGTGCCACCCATGCTGGGCTCTGCTCCGCTCCTCTCCACTCCCTTCTGCTCTCAGCTCCATGCAGGATAGACCTTACCCAGAGACTGTCCAAGCTGTCCTGGCCTAGAGCCCTGCTTCCCTCTGCTACCCTGTGGGTTCTGCAATTCTAGAATTGGTTCAAAGCCATTTTTCATAGGTTTTTGGAGAGACTTGGCAGGGAGCTCACAGTAGTCCCTGCTTTCCAGACACCATCTTGGCTCCACCCCCCCATTCATGCTTGTTTTAAGTGAGGAATACTGACACTAAATAATTTTGTCGTGCAAACTTGCAAAAATATTTTGATACATGTTTCTGCAATTCTGTGTAAGCCCTTCTCTTATGCCTTCCGTAGTGCAGAAATGACCCTGAATTACATACCATAGTCAATGCTTTGGAAGAAACTACCAAGTCGTAAATGCTCTGAGTGTGAGCTTAGTGAAGGACTCAATGGCTATCATTCAAGGTTCAGCCCTCTCTGGGTTTAGGAAGGCTTATCATCTAGGTGGTCATAGGGAAATTACTTTTTTTTCCATTTACCAATTCTTGAAGGCCATCATCCATTAGTGCATACAGAGGTTGTAACTCCATGTATCAAGAAAATTCCCTTACCAACAAAATCAATGAAACCTGAAGCATTAGAGAAGCACACTGATTATTTTTAAACACAATTCAGATATGTACTAAGTAAATAGATACTTTAACATTTCAGTGGTTATGGGGTTATATCCGTATGGACAGTCTTCAAAATGGTGTAAATTGTAAACTGTCTGCTACTTACTATTCTTTCTCCTTGAATTCTTATAAATCTTTCATATAAGTGTGTTAGCTTTCTTTACATCAATTGTCTTAGCCTAGAATCCATGAACTAGTTTTTTTTTAATGGGATTTCAATATAATTAACTTTTTTTTTTAAATTAATTTGCTTGTGCATTTAAAGCCATTGTTTTGAGAAGATATATATTGGTTTAACTCAATTGCCAACAGAATCCATAACAACAAGAAGGTTTAGAACCTTTCTCCTAGATTTATTTAGAAGAGATATCTGTGTATAACACTGACAGTATAACTGTTATTCCTTTCCTTTATTATATGACTAAACTATACCTTTTACTGATCATATTTTTCCTAAATTCTCAAATCTGTTTGGATTTCTATGTACAAGTCAATATGTATGTCAATATTGATAAGGAACAGCAGCCTATCTGAACCCATCAAATACCTCTTCGATTCTCTTTCCATCTTTCTTCAATTCTCATTCCTTATCTGTTGTATTGTACCATGATTCACTGCTATATAATGTCTTCAGATGATTAAACATGTAATTTTTTTTAAAGATTGATTTTTGTCTCATAGAACAGCTTGGGTTCATTCAAACTTATAATTGACTTCCCAAGAAAAATAGCGCCCACTGTATTCTTGCTATTAAATTATGTGTGCAAATTGCTGATGATAGTGCATGAACACATCTAATGTTGATCTAAAACGAATACTCACACCCAACCCTTTACAAAGGATATGATTTTAATATGCCAGATGCTAATTTGAATATAAATATTATGTAATAAAAGATTTCAATGACTTAAACAACTTATTTTGATCGATATAACACCCTGATTTTTAAATAGTCAAATAATTTACAACAATTCAGATAATATTCCATTTAAAATAATCTTCATTGTTCCCTTTTTTATTAAATAGCAGAATGGCAAAGTATGAAACAAAGTTGACACAGATGCTAACTTTGGGAATTATTTTATGTTATCATGGATTATGTATATGAAAACATCTCTAATTATGCAAATGCAAATTCAAACTACTTCCTTAGAGACAGCATTATTAAAGAACAGAATATTCTGACAATGAAAAGATGTTTGCAACTCTAGAACTTCAGGTCATAGATGCTAAAATAATGCAAAAAAGTGATATCATTTTCTTACAAAGAAATTTAATATAAATATTCACCTCAGCAAAATAACAAAAAGAAAATATGAATTTTCCTCTTAAAAAGGAAGAAATGCATTGATTATATGGGCTTATATATGTGTTACATAGACTTTGATTCATCAAAGATTATTTTATCTTGATTTAAAATAATAAAATATGTCCCATATAACATCTATTTGTCCAAATTATTTGATACCTTTTAAGTAATGTTTTTTTTTCCTGAAAAAAGTAGTAAATAGAATTTCCTTCCTTTCAAAGGATAAGGAAGCCTAAACAAAAGCCCAAAGCTTATATACTATATATACATGATAGAAAATATTTAAGTGAAGCATTTAGTCAATTATGAATTATACTACTCACTATCTGAACAGAACCAGGAAATAGATGAGGAGTTTGTAAGTTTAGGGATAATAAAGAAATATATAGATATAGATATAAATATATATTATATAAGAACAAGAGAATTGAATTGTAAGTTTAAATTGACACTACAATGACACTAGTAGATCAATTGAAAGAACAGAAATGATCTAAAACAGAGATGCATAGAATAAAGATTTAGAGTCACACTGAAGTATTAAACATGTGATGTGTGGTTCTTAAAGAAATTCTATATTTGTATAAGATTACACAAAATTCTGCAGGACAGAATATTAATGTGGCTATTGATAAATGTAGCTCCAATGGAAAGCATAGCTCTGTCCCACTGAATGTTGATCAAAAAAAGTTAAGTTTAGAAAAATACAATTCTCCTGTGGAGTTTAACTTATGATTGAATAAGCAAAGCTGAGAATTGCCCAAGGAATCAGAAGGACAGGACAAGCACCTGCAGAAAGTATGTTCTTGTTGTTGTTCAGTGGTTTTCAATCACGTCCAACTCTTTTTGACACCAATTGAGATTTTCTTGGCAAAGATACTGGAGTGGTTTACCATTTCCTTCTCCAGATAATTTCACATATAAGGAAACTGAGGCCAAGAGTGTTAAGTAACTTTCCCAGAGTCATGCAGCTAATAACTGTCTGAGGCCAGATTTGAACTCAACAAGATGTGATTCATACTACGTGACTAATGTTGAACACTTATCCTTTCCAAATCAAAATTTTATAACCACATCCTACAATAGAGATAACAAAATAATCTAGTTTTAGGTTCTCCTCTTTTATCTTGGTTGACTCATCTGATTCTTTTTAAGTATTATTACTTGTATCATGTTTACTCTGCAATCATCATAGTCTTCACTGTAAGTCACCCAAAGGCAATGGAAGTGGCCATAGTGGATATAAACAGGTTTCAGTATATTACCAAAATTGAGTTGTACAAAAGCAGGATATATGAATGTACATACCATGCAAACACACATATTCATGTATATCATAAAAATAATTTCTGACCAGAAAAATGTGGCTCAGTGAAGAAAGAGCAATCAATGACTGATAAACTATTATAGAAAAAAGTAATTACAAACTTTCAAATTTAAAATTTGTGAGCAACTGGAGGGATAAAAGTGGGCATCAGCATAGATTTATTAAGATGAAGTGGTAACAAATTCATGTTTTTTAATAGGGCTACTTGTTAATTTTATTTATTTCCTCTAGAATTGTTGCAGATGGAAGTCAAAATAACTAGGACTCAAGACATGATCAGACTCTTACCTATTCTCTTCCTAAATTGGATGGTTATATAGTAAATGTCTTTATCATCTAATAGCATTTTCTCAATCCTTACTTTTCTTCATCTCTTTGAATACTATTGACCATCCTCTTCTCTTGGATACTCTTTTATCTAAGATTTTGTGACACTGCTCTAACTTTCCTGTCTGATCACTACTTCTCAGTATCTATTCCTAGATCTTCATTTAAAGTCATGCTCACTAACTTCAAGTTTCCACCATAAATCTGTCTTAAACACTCTTTTTACTTCCTCTATATCAGTGGTCAAACTTAAATAGAAATGAGAGTCCCTAAACATACATAATTATTCCTCCAGGCTTCATATTGATTTAGAGAACTATTAAGTTTAATATATGTATTTTTGTATTAATTAACTTTTATTTAGTTAACTTCATTAATATATCAATACATTAAAATCAGAAGGAAACTAGATGCTATCTTTTAAAAAATAATATATTTATATTCAATGTGATTTGTAATTAGATTCAAAAACCATGATGTAATTTACTGAGAAAAAAAAGTTCAGAATCATAAAGATTAGGGCTGGGATAGTTGGCAGTTTCATCTTCACCTTAACAAGCTTTAACTAATACATTTTGCTCAGTGCTATGGAATGTTTATTCCCCTGACATGAACAAAAGCCTTGTAAGACAAACTCCCAAGACAAAGCCATCAGTTGTGACCTCTTTCTGTATCACTAAGATTAAGTTGCATGCTTATCTTCCTATAAAAATCATCTTTATACAAAAATGTTCTTGCTAATAATGTCAATGTAGAAATTATGAAAATGCAACCAAATTGAACTCATCTTACATTCCCAGTTTTGTTAAACCTTATTCTCCTCCATTAAGTGTATAATCCAATGAACTCCATTATGTCTGAATATTTTCTGGGGTAGTAGAAAGTCTTCATATCATTAAACTAATCATGAACTTCCAAATCTACGCAAATCAAGCAGCGACATTTTGACATCTGTCTTCCCTAGTCTTTAGATGTTTTTAAAGGGCCCATTCTTACATGTTATATTAAAAGTCTTATTTTTTTCTAAGCTTTGCAGGGAGGAGGGGGTGGTGAGGCTTAGAGATTTCTGGTTTCCAAAAATGAAGGTAGCCAAATTTTGGTGTCTTTCACAGAATCTGGCAAAGAACTTAATAAATGTTTGCTGACTGGCTCTGATTGCTCACTGGAGGGTAAAAGCTTCTATTGTACAGAAGCTTGCACATGGCGTGATAGATTATTGATATTACAGTTTAGGAATACTGCCCAGCAAGACTCTTAAAATCTTGGACATTGCCAGCATCATTTTCTTTCTTTCTTTATTTATTTAATATATTTAGTTTTCAGCATTGATTTTCATGAGTATGAATTACAAATTTTCTCCCCATTTCTACCCTCTCCAGCTCCAAGATGGCATATATTCTGGTTGCCCTGTTCCCCAGTCATCCCTCCCTTCTGTCACCCCACTCCCCTCAAATCCCCTTTTCCTTTCCTTTCTTGCAGGGCAAGATAAATTTCTATACACCATTACCTGTGTATCTTATTTCCTAGTTGCATGCAAAAACATTTTTTTTTGTTTTTGAATGTCTGTTTTTGAAACTTTGAGCTCCAAATTCTCTCCCTTCTTCCTTCTCCATCCACCCTCCCTAAGAAGGCAAGCAATTCAGCATAGGCCACACGTGCATCATTATGTAAAACCCTTCCATGATAATCATGTTGTGAAAAACTAACTATATATTGCTCCTTCCTAACCTATCCCCATTTATTGAATTTTCTCCCTTGACACTGTTCCTTTTTGAAAGGGTCTGTTTTTGATTACCTCCTCCCTCTATCTGACTCCCTTCTATCATCCCTTCTTTTTATCTTCTTCCTCCTTCTTTCCTGTGGGGTAAGATACCCAACTGAGTGTGTATGGTATTCCCTCCTCAGGTCAAATCCAATGAGAGCAAGATTTACTTATTCCCCCTTACCTGCCCCCTCTTCTCTTCCTACAGAACTGCTTTTTTCTTGCCATTTTTATGTGAGATAATTTACCCCTTTCTATCTCTCCCTTTCTCCCTCTCTCAATATGTTCCTCTCTCATCCCTTAATTTGCTTTTATTTTTATAGACATTATCCCTTCATATTCAACTCACTCTGTGCCCTCTGTCTATACATATATATATACATATATGCATATATACATATATACATATGTATGCATATATATACATATACATAATACACATAGATGCATACATGCATACACATACATATATATATGTACATGCCCACATATATATATATATACATGCACACCCACACATACATATACACACCACGCATATATATATATATATACATACATAAATACATACATATGCATATTCCCTTCAGCTACCCTAATACTGAGGTCTCATGAATCATACACATCATCTTTCCAAGTAGGAATGTAAACAAAACAGTTCAATTTTAGTAAATCCCTTGGGATTTCTCTTTCTTGTTTATCTTTTCATGCTTCTCTTGATTATTGTGCTTGAAAGTCAAGTTTTCTGTTTAGCTCTGGTTTTTTCACTGAGAAAGCTTGAAAGTCCTCTATTTATGACATTTTGGAGTGGGTGGGAGGGCAGAAATGGGGAGAAAATTTGTAATTCAAACTCTTTTGAAAGTCAATGCTGAAAATTAAATGTATTAAATAAATTAAATAAATAAATAAATCTAAAATCAATCAGTCAATCAATCAATAATCAGCCTACACACTATAGATTTCTGGTGCAGTAGAAAAAAAAATCTGTGTAGCAATAAAAATATGAACTTTTGGACAATTCCTTCAGAGCAGAATTTTTTTCCTATGTTACTTAAACTGTGAACGATATTTATTCTGAGCTACCTCTTCTTACCTCTTCTAAATCAAAACTCCTCTATCTTCACTATTACTTAAGTTCCTGCAGAAAAGGTCATTCTTTTCATTTCAAGACTAAACTCTTTATCTATGTCCCTGTTAACTACTGCTTCAATCTCCTCTGAGAGCTTCCTCTTTTGATCTCATTAACTCTCATTAATTACATCTAACCTTACCAAATGATTCTTTCTTGTAATTTCCCTTAAAAAAGGAAATAATTGTCTTTGCCATTCCTTCAAGTTATCACATTGGTGGCATAGTGAAGAAGGTAGATCATAGGACCTGGAGCCAAGAAGACTTAAGCTTAAATCCAGCATGAGACTGTTACTAGCTACATCAGTCTAGAAAAGTCACTTAACCTCTATCGGCCTTGGTTTTCTCACTGTAAAATGGGAATAAAAACAGCATCTATTTTCCAGAGTTCTTAACTTTAAAAGACCATGCAATTACTACTAGTTATTATGTCTTAACTCTTTCACAGATAAATGGAAGGAGGAAGGGACAGGGGAAAAATAACATCCCTCCATCTTCATTTTCTTCTCTTAATTTCCCTTTCTTTTTAATGCTTTCCCACTCTTGCACAAGACTGAAACATTTATATGTAAGTCTCTTTATTCTTCAAGCCCTGGAGAAATCCCTCCTCAATGGACTTTGATGACATTATACTTTCTTGGCTCATCTCCTACCTGGCCTACTGCTCCATAGTCTCTCATGCTACATCAAGTGTTTTATCTCACACATTTAATATAGGTTTCTAGTGAAGTTATTCCTGACCTCACATCCTTCTCTTTCTATACACTTTTATTTGGTGAGTTCATTAGTTGCCAAGGGTTTAGTGATCATTTCCTCTCATAGAATTGCAATGTCAATTTATTTAGCCATAATTTCTCACCTGAGCTGCAGTCTTACATCACCAACTGCCAAATATAGATTTCCACCTGGATTTCCAGTTAGCATCTAAAGCTTAATGTAAGAAAAATAAAGTCCATGATGTTTCCTTTTAAAACTGAGAACTCAGGAGAGCTGAGACTTGGGCTAAGGATGCTCCTTGGAACCCTATTACAAAAGTATAGGAAGCTAACAGAGAAAGATCAAATTCCTGAAATCCTGTTGAGGTTACTTAGCACAATGGATCTAGGGCTGGAAGAGGTGTCAGAGGCTGCTCTACTTTAACTTCTTCACTTTGCAGACAAGGAAACCAAGAGTAGGGAAGTTGACATGATTTTCCCCAAATGACAATGAAATGGCAGCTGTCAGTAGATTCATAAAATACTCTGTGTTTATCTTCAAGTTCATATTCTAGGTATGTGGTTGTGTCATCCTGGGAGTATCAACATACATATGTGTCAGCAAACATGGTCAAGAGATCATTGAAGGAGAAGCAGCTGGACTCAACATATATGTAGCTGTAAATCTCTTGAGAGCTGTGGATGTCCTTATCATTGTCTTTGATTTCCTGGGATGCTTCAGTGCTGAAAGAAAGTCCTTGCATGCTACTCTTGTACTTATGATTGTGATTTATTTAGATTGCTGCAGATTTGGTAGGCATTGTCTACAACTCCCCAACAGAAGAATCATTTAAAAAGAGTTTCTAGGAACAAGTGAAAATTTTGACTCAAGATGGTACTCAACATGAAACATTTAAAACCAAAGTGGACAAATTTCAAAAGAAGTGTAAATGCTGTGGCTTGATTGATGGAAATACTAACTGGGGAAACAACTTCAAACAGTATTCTTCATCATGTGAATGTAGAAATAATAGTAATACAAATGAAGTCATATAACAATATATGGGTAACAAGTTTACAAAGAGATATGTCGTGACTATGTTATAAAATATTTATAGAAAAAATTGGTTATTGTTGCTGGAATTGCATTTGGAGCATTAGCAATTGAGATATTTGGCTTGGTGCTTTCTATAGTCCTATATATACTGCCAGATTGGGGGAAAAATGAAACCACAGGAGTTAAGCTGTCACCAACAAAATTTTCCTTTTAAACAATTTCCTTTGCTGTTTAAAAATACAACTTTGTCAAGCAGTATTCAATTTGCTAAAATATTACATTTTACTGAAAACATAATTTCATTATGCCTAAGATGTCTTTAAGAATTAAGTGACAATAATAATATTAATGTATATTTTTATTCAGAATAAAAACACATTTTGCTTTTATTGAAAAAAACACCTTAGTTCTCTTCAAAACTTCACAAATTCTGTTAAGGACAAAATTATCCTGCCTGTCACTCAGGTTCTTGAATGTAGAATCATTGTTATCTTTTACCATTCTTTATTATCTCACATTAAAAATTAGTTGTCAAATGCATTGATTTCACTTTAACTACATCTTCCCATTCATCTTCTCTTCTCCAAAAAAAGTACAACACCAAACTAGTCAGACTTTCATCATCTTTCACTTTTATAACAATGGCCTTATGATGAGTCTCTCCACATTGAATTTATCCCCTCACCAATGCCTTTTCCAAACAATTGCCAGAAAACTCTTCCTACAGCACAGTTTTGACCATCACCCCTTGTTCAGCTCTGAAGAAGCATCAGTGGTTTTTTTTATTCTTTCTAGAATTAGATAGAAATCCTTCGGCTTGATAATATAAGCCTTTCGCTGTTTGAATTACAAAGTCTACAAATATCCATCCAACTGCTCTTGAGAACTCTAGCAGATTAAAAAAAATAGTCATTGTAAGGCTATAAATTAAGTTTTATGGGCTATAGAAAGTTTGCATTTAAATATAAGGAACTGATAATTAGTGCATGCAGAAGACAGAGGGAAATTGAAGCATTTACGATTTTTTGCATAAAATTTTGCTCAAAAATTTGTTGTTTATCTATTTCTCACTTGACAATCTGATATCTTTTCATCACGATATACTTGAGTATGAGATCTATAACATACAATTTTACCTAATCCAGTAAGTTATCTTGTTCATAAAATCAGAGGATCAGAGATTCAGAGATGGAAGGTACCACAGAAAACATTTAGACCAATCTCCTAACTTTATGGCTAAGAAAAGTCAGACTCAGAAAGGTTAAGGGGTTTTTCCCAAATCATGTAAGTAAGTAGGGGAGATTGATCTGAACACATATCTTCTAACTTGTTCTCTCCTACTTTGTTTTTATTTTTTCTATTTTATTGCCACCTACTTCAGGAAGTCCTACCTAAGTAACATTCTCCACTCCCTCCCCACAACCTGTAAGCTAGAAAAAATCTCTCCCTCCCATGAATTTTCAGAGCACAGCCTTCTTACCCCTCTTAAGATACTTATCATTCTCTATTTGTTCTAGTTGTTTTTTCTCATTCCTCTTACTTTATCCAGTTATCTTCATAGGGCTTAGAACATTTTTTTTTTCACATAATAAGTGCTAGAAAATACTAATGACTTTTTTAGATAATCTTGGTAGGAAGGTGGCCCTGGAAGACTGAAGACTCTGATAGCTCAGAAAAGTATCACAAATTTAGAAATATTTTGAGTGATAACCTGTGATGTCTGAGATTCAGACATTCCATAAATTTTATGATAGTCCCACTTACCAGGATGTCATAAGATTGGGCATGGTGGTCTTGAGGACACCAGGAAAATTTTCCCTTAATGGATGCTGAAAAACATTTTTATAACATTAGGCTTCACTGGCTCTCCTTAAGGGAGGCTATAAACTCATAGAATATACTCATGGAAAAATACTGAAAAATAACTGGCAGTAAATTTTTCAAAGGTTGCTACAGCTATGTCCCTCAAATAATATTATGTCTACCACCAGATTGTTTTCCCCTGATAACAAACCCCCTGAATGATATTTTGCCTGGCCTCTGATATATAATTTGGCCATTTCCAGGGAGGCTATCCGAAATCATAGTACAACAACCTCACTTTCAGAAGGGTACTTTGGAGCATACCCTCCACCTCCACTAGTAGCGCATTTCTCTGAGAGATCATCTTCTCCTCTAGCAGAAGCATTTTGTCGTTGTTGTTCATCAGTCATGTAGATTTTTTGTGGCTGGACAAAAGAGAAACCCCTACTATTTGCATTCATTTTGAGCCAGGAGGGCCCAAAATGACCATTAAGTGTTGCTTGGGCAGAGACTTATTGTTATCCAATCCCTGAGACTCAGAGAGAATTGGGTTTAAGGCTTGGTCTTTGAGAAAGAAATCTAGTAAACCCCAAAGTAACTAGGTAGCTTTTGGCCATTAAAATTTGCCTTTCTTTGGGCAGAACACCTTCAGGTAAGGAGACAGGGGAGAGGAAGTATTTTGGAGGGGAGGAATGTGGAGGGCAGGGGAAGGGAATCTGAGTTGCTCAACTTGAACAGGCCAGCTGGGCCCCCATTCAAGCAGCTCAGACTACTCACAGAGTGTGGTTTGTCCTTCCTTCTCAAAGACTACCATAACATCGGGGAAGTAAGGCCATGACCTGCAATTGACTTTGATTTCCGTGAGGGAGGATTATTAGTTCCTACCTGAACCTTCTAGCTAGGAATATTAATGACATCCTTCTCTACAAAGACTTTTCCTTAGCAGGGCTAGACGAATAATAAAATCACCATTGTCAGGATTTCTGTACAACTGAGTGATAACTGCCTCTATTAATTAATAAGTGAAAATAAAATCCCAGTTATTGTGCCTACTAACTGCTTTCTACCGTCTGGGTTTTCTATCTTTCTCTCCTGAGCACTCTGTTGCTATCCTTGGACCCAAAGATCAACCTTGACAAATAAACTTGGCTATACTTAGGCACAAGTAAGTTAAAGTTTTTTGTTTTTAAGCTTTGGAATATTTCTCTTTGGTCAAATTTGATAAATTTAAGTAGCTAACATTTAAATAAAGAGCCACAAATCTCATAATCTGTAAAATGCAAAATCAATCATAGAATTTTTTTTAAACTAAAACTAACATTCAGGAAAACATTTAATATATTTACTTTGCTATTTAAATAGACTCTCCTTTAGAGAAAAGTGTAGTTCCATGCCCAAATAAAAAGGAAAGCTTATAATGATGGGTTTTATATCCAGCTTGGATGTGTACGAACTTGAGAGGGTCCTTAATTTTCTCACTACCTTGCTCCTGATATTATTAGAAAATTGTAATGAGGAATAGTTATCCATAACTTGGAGGGAAAAAAAGTAAGGTTGAATATGAATTAATCTACATCTCCTTTAACAATATTAGTTTCCTATTCCTTTTACCAGTTCTTGTCTGTGTCCCTCAAATGTCATAGGATTAAGGTCTGCCATAGCACCTAAAAGCTTATTTGGAAGTATAACACAGTAGCACAGTAATCAGCTTTTCACAGCTAGAAGCAGAAATGACATTTACTCCTGGTAGAGAATTTTGAAAAGAAATGTAAAAAAAAAAACAAAATAAAGCAAAATAATTGAATAATCTAACCCTATGGGTAGCATGCTCACTGTGATAAAGATGAGGGTAGTTTCTTTGGGTCCTAGATAAAGAATTAAGTGAAGTATTTACATAAATATAAAATAATTCAAATACTTAGCCTGAAAATCTATAGAAATGATCCTCTTATTTAAATACTTTTTACCAAATGAATTCAGAAATTATTTCTCATGAGTGTAAACATTTCTATTTTTCAAGCTTGACAATTTTTTGAAAGATTGATAATAAGTATTTAGTGAATGGAGTAAATTTGATTATTACTTCAATTAATACTTGAATAGCTCAACTTTCCTCTTTAGAGTTCATGATTTAATCATGACAATCTAAATTCTAGAATATAGAGTTTTTATATTATAATCTATATAGGGTTTTGCATATGATTTTAACTAACATTCAGCAATTCAGACAACCATTTGAAGTTAAGAAAATTTAAACATTTCTCCTCTTCTCTTATCTTACTATAGTTCTGTCTAGAACTAGAATGAATCAAGTATTTTTTTTGGAGGGGGAGGGAAGGGCAATTGGGGTTAAGTGACTTGCCCTAGGTCACACAGCTAGTAAGTGTGTCAAGTGTCTGAGGCCAGATTTGAACTCAGGTCCTTCTGACTCCAGGGCTGGTGAACTACTCACTGTACCACCTAGCTGCCCCCAAGAAGCAAGTATTAAAGAATCTCTATAATTCATACCAGGTTTCCACTTTTGTTTGTTTTTTGTTTATTTTGTTGTTTATTTTATCCCCCTATAAATCAAACTTATGTGACTTGTAAAACCTTATGGTAATGTCAGGGTTCAGAAAGTGTGCTTACATGAAAAGAATGATAAAGATTAAGTAGAAAGTAATGAGGTTTAGAAAGAAGATTCCAATTTATTGATTAAATTTTCAGGGGCTAATGTATAAATGAATTTATACAAGTTGTCCAGAATGAAGCGTAATTTGGATAATTCAGGGAGTAACCACTTTGATGAGATCACTGATCCATTAAAATATATTATCAGAAGAAGTTTTTCTAGTCATACATAAAATTTTCCACGTGTCATGAGTTGCTTTAAATTAGGCTTGTTGATGTGGGCTTTTAACCACTCAACAGAAGTTTAGTGACTAGAATTTTGATAATGATTGTGGAAGATAACAAAGAAATGTGAGACAGAACTTGTCCTTTTAAGGATTTTAAATAATCCATAAGAACTTTAAATTTTCCTAAAATACTCAGTTACACATCCTTCATGTATTATAGAAATAAGCAAGAACACATATGTTTGTGTGTGTGTAAAATTAAGAAATTATTAACATGGGTGCAAATATACCATGCCAATACTTATTATAATTATTTTTTATGTCATGAAAAAGATAAGTAGATTTTGTTTACTAAAATGCCATTTTCTCTTTGTTAAACAAAATATTTTGTACATTAGTGCATTTAGACCTAATTCTAGTATATTTACTTATTAAAGTATTTTCTCATTTGTTTTTTGCACGTAATGATTATTGAATTAAATTGAACTGGAGGCTCTCAAGGACACCTTTTGCACAAAGAGATATCTCCAGGGAACAGCATTTGATTGGACTACACCTAAACAAAATCCTAGCATGTTGACAGAAAAAAAGACTTGTGTATCACTAAGGTTTCCCTCTCCTGCTTCCTAACACCCCAAATATCATGCTGGTTTATTATCAAGAAATAATTGAAAGAAAAGAGATGTCCGGTATTGGTGAAGTATACAGTGTAAGGCAAAGGCACTGCCCATAAAAAATACATGAAGTTAAATGGTCTTTGGATGACAAGGTTTTAACTGTTACTTAGTAATTGTGTTACTTTGAACAAATCACTTTATTTCTTCAGTTTCTTAATTTGTACAGAGAGGAGATTAGTTTATGGTGGGTAAGCTCTAAGGATTTTTCCAATTCTGAATATATGCTTTGATGAGAGTTCTCTTCATCAATGAGCCTGTTTGGTCAGTTCCGGCATCATGGTAACAGAGGGAAGTATTGTTTGAATCCCATCTTTACCAGTCACTACCAGTATGCCCTGGGACAAATCACTTAAACCTCATGAGGTCTCAGTTTTCTGATTTGTAAAATAACAGGCTTAGTTTGGATTACCTTCAAGATTCCCTCTTGGTGTAGAACTGATTCTAGCATACCAACCACTTAATACATGGAGAAATTAAGCATTGTCTTTTCAGTTGTTCCTTTGACTATAATGTTTACTTATTAAGCAAGAATGGTTATGGAGCTTAGAGGCCAACTGGTCCAAAGTCTTCATATTACTGATGAAGAATCTGAGAACCAGAGAAAGTCAGCAACTTGCCCAAGGTCGCTCAGGCAATAAGTGATATATCCAAAAATTCAAATTCAGCCTTCTTTCTGTTGTACCTCAGTACCTTCATATGATGACAGGGAGTATTGCAATTAGAGACAAGATAAACTTGATGTTAACTCCTTCCTCTGATGTTTAATAGTAGTGGGATTGTTGATGAATCATTTCTTCTCTAAACCTCAGTTTCTACTGTAAAAGTGATCTAATAATCCCTATAGCAAAAGATAACCTTCAACTCAATAGCTACCTTGTACTCACTTTGTATGTGTGGTAGGCAGACCTGGTTATATGTGATTATCTCTCCTCTTTGAATGTAAATTCCTTGAAGGCAAGGATTGTTTTCACTTTTTCTTTGTATACCCAGTGATTAATACAATAAAAGCTTAATGACTGTTTATTGCTTAATTGTAGACTGAGTGACTGAAAGAATGGAGTAGTAGAGGTAGAGCTAGGCTTTGAGCCAGGTAGACCCCAGATCAAGTCCTGCCGTTAATGCAAACCAGCTGTATCATCCTAGGCAAGGTGTTGTTTAACCTCCCATTGCCTAAATCATCCCTTAAAGCCTCTCAAAATACAAAGTAGCATCTCAGAATTGCTAAGTCAGTGAATATTTAAATTGGTAGAAGGTATACAAAATGAAACATGTTTTTTTTTTAGCTGTGATTTTGTTTAAAAAAATAAAATTCAAGGAGAAAACTTCCAGTGCCCATTCAGATTCCCAAGGGTTCTGTGTGCCCTCGAGTCTGGTGCCTTCTACCCTCCTCAATTTCACTTTTCAACTTCCTTTTGTATATGATCTTTCACCATTATATTGCCTTGAGGCCAGGGACTTTCTTTGTTACTATTTGTATGTTTCTCTCCAGCCCTTAGCATAGTGCATGTCATGGAGGAGGTGGGTAATATTTATTGGTTGACTGATTCCTCCACATCCACCCTGAAAAATGAAGAAACTGAGTCACCATTTCTGCCTTTCTGATGATTTAGACAGATACTTGAAAACTTCTTTTAAAAATATTTATTTTAAAAATTCTTTTCTAAAAATTTTGAGTACCAAATTCTCTCACTTTCTCCCCAAATTTTCTCCACTCACTGAGAAGATAAACAATACAATATCAATTATACATGTAAAATGGAGCAAAATATATTACTATATTACCCATATTTAAAAAAATCAAGAAAAAAACTCAGTTCCATAAATTCCTCTGAAAGTAGACTATATTTTTGCATCAAGAGTACATTGGAATTGTCTCGGATCACTGTGTGGATCAGAGTAGCCAAGTCTTTCACAGTTGATTATTACAACATTGTTGTTACTGTGCGTAATGATCTTTAGTTTCTTCTCACTTCACTGTGCATCAGTTCAATATAGGTCTTGTCACCTTTCTTTTCTGAAGCTGCCCTCCTCATCATTTCTTATAGTATAGTAGTACTCCATCACAATTATGCGCTAGAAGTTATTCAGCCTCTCAATTAATGAGCATACACTCTATTTCTAATTCTTCACCACCATAAAAAGAGATGCTATAAATATTTTTGTACCTACAAGCCCTTTTACTTTTTCTTTGATGTCTTTGCAATACAGACCTAATACTATTATTGCTTTTCAAAGGGTATGCAGAGCTTTATATTCTTTTGAGTATAGTTCCAAATTCTTCTCCAGAATGATTGCACCAGTTCACTACTCACCTAGAAGTTCATTAATCTACCATATTTTTCCTCTTTCCCTCCAGCATTTTTCATCTCTGATACGTATGAGGTGATATCTCAGAGTTGTTTTAATGAGCAATGGTTGCTTGATTCTAGATTATAGTTGTTTTCATTTGTCTTTTTCTAATCAATACTGATTTAGAGATTTTTTTTCATTTGACTTAGAAAGCTTTGATTTCTTCTCAAAACTACCAATTTATATTCTTAGACAACTTATCAATTGGGGAATAGCTCTTATTTTTATAAATTTGACTCAGTTTTATGCTCAATATATATTTGAGAAATGCAGCCTTTATTAGAGAAACTTCTTATCAAATTTTCAATGTCTCTTTGTTATCTATGGTTGTTGTTTTGTTATCCAATCATTTTTCAGTTATGTCTGACTCTTCATGACCCCATTTTGGGTTTCCTTGGCAAAGATAATACAGTGTTTATCACTTCTTTCTCCAGGATATTTTACAACTGAGGTAATCAGGATTAAGTGACTTCCCCAGGCTCATACAGTGAGTAGATATCTGAGGCCATGCTTGAACTCAAGAAGACGAATCTTCCTGAACTTCAGACCCAGCACTATCCATCATACCACCTAGCTGCCTCTTATCTATGGTGCCTTTTAGAAAAATGTGGTTTCTCTAAGTATATCTTTTATTTAGGTCTAATATGTAGTTTTGTTGGTCTGAGATCATGGTTGCTAGACCTGCTTTTTTTTTAGTTCAGCTGAAGTATAATAGACTCTACTCCAGCCAATTATTTTAACTCTCTGTGCATTTCTCTTCCAAGTGTATCTCTTGTAAACTAATATTCTTGGATTCTGTTTTTTTTAAATCATTATTTAATTATTTATTTAATATTTTAGTTTTCACAAGACTTTGAATTACAAATTTTCTCCTCATTTCTACCCTCCTCTCTCCACTCCAAGATGGGATATATTCTGATTGCCCAATTCCCCAGTCAGTCTTCACTTCTATCATGCCACTCCCCCCCATCCCCTTTTCCCTTACTTTCTTGTAGGGTAAGATAGATTTCTATGCCCCATTGCCTGTGTATATTATTTCCTAGTTGCATGCAAAAACTTTTTTTTGAACATCTGCTTTTAAAATTTGAGTTCCAAATTCTCTCCCCTCTTCCCTCCCAACCCACCCTCCCTAAGAAGGCAAGCAATTCAAAATGGGCCACATCTGTATAATTATGCAAAACACTTCCAAAATACTCATGTTTTTCATGGTGTTCTTGCATCACTCTCATTTCTCTTCCCAATTTTTCCTCTACCTCTCTAACTTACTTTTCCAAATCCTTTTTGAGTTCTTCCATGGCCTGAGATTTTCTTGGAGGCTTTTGATGTAGGCACTTTGACTTTGACTTTGTTGACTTCTTCTGGCTGTAT
>CM053622.1:488582970-488604874 GCA_028646595.1 Phalanger gymnotis
CCTGTGTTTTCTGAGTGCTGGCAGCTTTTTGGGTGCTGGCTGTGAGTGGATCTTACACCCGCACAGGAGCTGCTAGCCAGATTGTTAAAACACCTTCAGATAATGTGAGAACAAATCTGTCAATGACCAAAATATTGTGCCAAATCCAGCAAATACATCCTTTGTGTATTTTTAGTCTATTTGAGCTTTACTTCCCATCTTTATTTCCTTTAAGGTCATTTTCACTTCATCTAGAAGAATATCTGAGATTTTTTTTATCACATTATAAAGGTGGCATTCCCATTATCCTTGACATTTGAGTTTATTGTAAAAAGATTTGTAGATATATTCCATGATTTGTCTATGTTATCCTGCTGATATTCGTTGCTTCGATGTTAATGCATAAATATATGCAAGGCAACTTTGTTTCTTTGGCTCTTGTCAGCATCATATTTTACTTATTTCATTATAATTTGTCTTTAGAATTTCCTTTTTTATGGATTTATTTATTGCATATAATTTTTAGCTAGAGATTCCTACTTGTATGTTCTCCAGATTCTATGTAATTTGCTTTCCTTAAATCTAGGCTGCTTGAATAAACATGCACATCATTTTCTTTTCTTTATTATTACAAATTTCTGAAATGAAATGAGCACCTGCTTACAAAGTTTCTGTTATTTCTGCTTCAGCATCCTGTTCCTTTTTAAAAATTAATTAGTTTATTAAATATCATTAATTTATTAAAATTATATAAATATAAAACATATAAATATATAAAATTGTTAATTAAATAATTAATTTAAGTTAATTAAACCTGATTATAAAAATATTTCTCATTTTCTATAACTATAAAGAGTGAAATTATAATTAATACAAGGGAAGGCTTTTTCAATACCCTGATGCATGCAGAGAAAGAGTGAGTTCTAACATGTATCTGGATAGTAAGAATTCTCTTTTGATAATCTTCATGGAATGTCTCAGTTCCAACTTTGTGTTCATCAGAAATACTTCTCATCTTCTTTCTGTCTTAGTGGTCTATACTATATTTTCCACAAAATATATTTTGTATATTTATATCTATTGATCTTTTTTTAAACTTAAATTTATTTTAAACTGAAGGGCCAGAACACAAATACAGAGTTTAGAAAAGGAACAAAACATATTGCAAACTCAAATACTGAAAATTAAATACAGAGTAAGAAAAAAAATGTTATATGTAATAGCAGAATATAAGAGAGGAGTCACAACATATAACAGAGTTTCATTTTAAGAAACCCTATGTAATAAATAATCCATGTTGTTTTGAGAATAGTCCATCTTTTATTTGCTTCTTTGTGAGTTTTCTTTTGTTCTCTGCTATGCATTTTTCCCTACTCCCATCTCACCCCTGAAAGCGACAATAAAGTTTACATATGTTTCTCTATAGCTGTAGCTATATACATACATATATACATATATACATACCTATATACACATATACTTTCCCAAACATACTCTACTCCTCATCTTTGTTTTTATATTTATGCATATCTCTTGTTTCCTATCCCTCCTAATTCCTCTACTTTACTTCTACCAACTACCTTGACCTCCTATTACTTGCCTTCCCCCTTCCGATGATCCCTCCCCTATCCTCTCATTCCCCTTAATCTAAACACCCTTCTAAATCCCCTTTTACCTATTACCTCATTCTCTCTTCTAAAAATCCCTCCCTTGTCCTCTCCCCATCTCTGTACACCTGCCATTTTATTTTTTCTAAATTTAGAAGACTTTTATACTATTCTAAATATATATGTATTTTACCTTCTTAAACCCATTCTCGATGAAAGTAAATTACTAGATCTACCATCCCTCCTCCCTCTAATTCCACTGTATCCTTTCTTCCTCTTGTACCTCATTTGTATAAAATAGTTACTCTTTTTAGTTGTTTCTAAATGATTTTACTTTTAAAATTCATATCATAGGTTTGCCCCACTCTTCCTTATGAGCTTGCCAATTATTAATAAGAATTTTAGAAGTACATTTATGTGATATAAAAAGTAAACAGTTTGTCCTTATGAATCCCTTATAGTCAGTCTTTGGCATGCACCTTATGTTTCTCTTGGTTCCTGTATGTCAAATCTATTAAGTTGAGATTTTTTAAACAAGTTCTTGAAAGTCTGAGAGTTTATCAAATGTCCATTTTTTTATTCAAGATAATAATTGAATTTGCAGGATGTGATAATTTTGGCCAGATTTCTAAGTCTTTTGCTCTTCCATATATTATATTCCAAGACCTGCAGTCCTTTAATGTCTGTGCTGCTAGGTCTTGTATAATTCTAATTGTGGCACCATCATATTTAAATTGTTTTAATCTCTATTATTTCCATATTTTATCCTTGAGCTGGGGGTTTAGGGATTTGACTATGACATTCCTGTGAGTTTTCATCATAGTGCCTCTTTTAAGTGATGTTAGATGGATTTTTTTTTTCTATTTCTATTTCCCTGCCTTTTTCTAATGCTTCAGGACAATTTTCTTTAATTATTTCTTGTATTATTATATCAAGATTCTTTTTCTGCTCATAATTTTCATTAATCCAATTATTTTTATATTTTCTTTCCTTGATCTATTCCCCAAATCTGTTGTTTTTCCTATGATATATTTAACTTTTTCTTCTATTTTTTCATTATTCATATTTTGTTTAATTATTTCATGATCTCTTATAATTTCCCTGACTTCAGTTTGCCCAATTCTAGTTTTCAAGATGTCATTTTCATCCTTGAGTTTCTAAATCTCCTTTTCTAATGAATTGGCTTTCCTTTCATAACCTTCTTCTTTTTCTTGGAGTTTGTTTTTGGATGTCTCTGTCATTTGATTTTTAAAGTCTTTTTTAAGGTCTTCTATAAATTCTTTTTGGGGAGGTGACCATTTGATGTTACTCTTTGGGTGTTTCTTTACTTCAATATCCTCCTCTAAAGATGAACCCTGCTCATCTTTATTCCTGTAATAGGTTTTTATGGTTGGATTCTTTCTCCATTGCCTGTGCATTTTTTGTGGTAATGGCTTGATTTTTGTGATCATCTCTTGCCTGGGGTATGGGAAATAGTGCCTCTTGCCCCAGATCTTCAGTTCTCCCCTCTACCTTGGAACAAAAGCCAGACTTCCAACCTCCCGTAAGTGCCCACATCCAAGAGCTTTCTGCACCACTGCTTCTGCACACACCATGTGTGTGCTGGTTCCTTCTTGCCCCCAACACTTTTTGAAGTGCAGCTGGGTCTGGGGTTCATCAGCAGCAGATGTTCCCTCAATTTTCCCGGGATCAAATGCCCAATTCCCCTGACTATCTCAGGGTGAAAAGTTCTTGTGGGTGGGGGAAGGCAGTCTCTCAAACCAACTAACACCAGGGCTTGCCACTAGTTGTTTAAGTAGATTGCAGCTTGTTGTTAAAATGGAACCTAATCTAGAGGTATTTATTCCTCACAAGGACCAAACCTGCTCCTGGGAATTTTCTTTGCATCTTCTCAAATTATCCCAGCAAGATCCTGGTTGTGCCCCAATTCTTTGTCCCCACCCACACTTTGTTCACCCAAGGTGTTATTTTAACTCCATTACGGGGAAAATTCTTGAGAGCTTGGAATTTTCTCACCTACTCCGCCATCTTCCCAGAATCTATTGATCTTTATGCAAATATTCTCTAAATATTCTGTGTCACAATTGATTTATCCCCTCTTAGTCAGTGACTCATTTTATAAATATATATATTGAAAATATACAATGCAACTTCACTAGTTTGATCCATTTGATTCCTTTTCAATACAATGTCTGATATCTGGAATGATAGTCCATATATGTACTTTATGTCGAGTCTTTGAGAAACCTATGAGATAAATGTGATACACACAATATGTAAAATTAAAAAAATATATATATATATACACGTCAGTATAAATGTGTATAAGTGTGTGTATGTATGTGTATGAGTGTATGTATACCACACATTACATATATATGTATATTAATATATATGTATATGTGTGTGTATATATATATGTAATACATATATATGTATATATAATGATTCATTAGGACATGAATTTTGTTGCTGGCCCCTTAAAAAAATATGGTTCCTTAGGATAATTATTGGTCTTTTCTCCTACTCTTCATTACTGATTTTCTGTTCTATGAGCTATGGATCATATATATGGAAACATTTTTATCTTTCATTTTTAGCATAAAACCAGAATAGTAAAGATCTAAGCCAATATAATTTAACAGCTTACTTTGGGGGAGTTCCTGTCATGGACATGAACCCACCAAGCCTACCTTTAACAAATGATAGTGTGAAGATCCAAACCTTATTCTTGGGCAAATGTTCATTTATTTAAAAAGCATTTGTTTTATAAAGTCCTATCTTCAATTGGCTTCAGTGATAGTGGTGGTCTCTCTCTATGGAATAATTCCAAAATGAATTAAAAGGCTTCATTTCATCAGTAGTTTACTTTTTTTTTCCATCCTTCAGTGACATTCTTCTATTCACCAAACTTTCAAAATAGATTGCCATCCTCACCCCGCCCCAGGTGTTTTCCCTTTTTGTTATTCTCTTGAAGAACTTATTTCATTATTTCAAACAATACTTCATTCTTCCCAATTAAAAGAATAAAATCTTTCCACTAGAAAAAATAACAGTGAATGTAATGAATTCTCTGTAAGTTACTGTCAAACAACACTCACCTCCATACCATATTGGCCCCAGATGAATACTTCAGTCCTTTGTCATTCTTGTTTGGAACTCTAATTTATACTCTTTATGGGGGAAGATTTTATTCATGAATTCAATTTTAACTCTGTGTGTGATATTTAAAAAGACAAGTTTATTTTTTTAAAGAAAGAATTAGTTTAATAATAGGTTAGGTAGGTACTCTTTCTTGCTTTGGTTCCACCTGCCTTTCCTCTATCCTTCCTTCCATCATCCATTCATTTTCACTTTACCCCATTCATTGAATAAATCTCTGAAACTAGAACTGAAAAGGACAAACAAAAGAGACCAAAACCAAAACACATTTTTCTCTAGACCACATGCCATAGAGAAGTGGAGTAACTCTCAAGAGTTATTCCTTTATCACACTGTATTATCTGCTATAAATAAGTGAATCCTTATTCCCCGGAAGACCAGAAAAATAGTAAGACTGTCCCAGTCTAGGTAGATGTGAAAATTGAAACAATTCTAGTGGTTTAACCAGTGGAAAGAAGCTGCTCCTAAGTATGTACTAAGTCGATACAAAACGTGCCAGTCCTTTTATTTCCCAGAAGAAGGTCACCATGTGAGTAATTTAGGCATGTGCTAAATCTTTTTAAACTTAAAAAATCTGATTTTTCATGCACAAACCTGCTTAATTATTTTCACTAGCTTGAAAGAGGAAGTCAATAACAAAAACTCAAACAAAAAAAAATAGTCCAAGGTTTATTTTTAATTGAAGTAGCATAAGAACCTTGTCATGATTCAAATAATTAAATTATATGCAGGTGCATAGGATCATAACAATACTTAAGGTTATTTATGGATAACTTACTACTGTTACATAATAAGTAGCTCATGGTTGATAAAAATGCCATAAAGTTTGAAATACAACTATAAAGTGCTGTAAAGTATAAAGTAAAGGCAACGATCTCAGTGTTTCCACTTTAGAAATGTTATTTCAATATCTCAGTACCACTGACTATAGGACAAAACAAAAACATGTAATATAAATTGAATCAGACCTTTGAAGTGCAATTTAAACATTAATGCACCTTCATTTTATTTAAAGAAAACTAATTTTTTAAAAGCCAAGCATTTGACAGCTCTGTGCATAAGTAATCATCTTGGGTCAATGAGTTACATATTTCTCATGCAACACAAATTAATGCACAATGAAATGTTCCATTAAAAGATCCTGAAAAGAGAATGGAAACTACAGTGATCAAAACATATTATTATCTGAAAAGTTCTAAGTTTCTGTGATGGAATAATCATTATTTAGTGTCAATGGAAGTTTAAGTATATGTTAAAACTTTAGAGTAATTGACAATAAACTTCTGCAAAGAATCCAATTATACCTTTCTCTATGCAAATAAGTATTTTCCTTTTAAATGATAGCCAGATTCTAGTTTAGTAGCACCACTGAAAGGAAATACTTAGCTAACTTTTGAATAACAAAATCCAAGTGTTTGTCTTAAAAAATTAAGACTATTTTAACATAACACTTTTTATTTAAAAAAAAACACACATTTATCACTCTTTGAAATATAGACTGAACACTGAATTCTCCTTGTCTTTGTTTTATCTCCATTTCATCTCCATTTCTATATTGATTTCTCTAACAGAAATGTGATCTATCACTTATAGTCATGACAGAAAACTCTTTAAAATAATCATTTAGGGGGCAGAGCCAAGATGAGCACATGAAAACAACATCTTACTGGAGCTCTTTCACAGGTTCTGTCAGATTCCCCTAAAAAATGAATCTAAGCAGATTCGAGAGAGTTAGAAGCCGTTAGCAGTCTGAGTGGGGCAAATTTCCAACCAGAAGAGTCCAAAAGGTCAATGGGATGGATCTGTAGACTGGGAGATTGGTTGGCATGTGGAGCTGGACCAGACAGCACCAAAGTGGAAGCAGCTGTGGAAACCAAGCAGCAAGACAGGCTGGGAGAAATCAGGGCACACAAAACCTGCAGAAATTCCTATGCCTTTCAACACAGGATGGGAGAGTGTCAAAGCAACTAGAGGCAGCAGTGCAATGCCTCTGGCCAAGAGACATCTGCTCCTGAGGCTTCCAGCCCAAAGGATATAAAGGTGCCTTCTTGAACTTCCAGAAGACATAATGGCCAGGTAAACAGTCTAATCTTCCCCCCCTCCCCTGAGACCCAGAAAGTTCCTTAAGGAAAAACACCGCAATAGAGGAGACAGAAGTGGGGTTTCAGTGGCTGAGCAGTGGGAGTTCCTGAGTCCCAGAGGGGCAGAACCAGCAGGGGTCAACACCAGGAGCCCAGACACACCCTTGCACCCCCAGGGGAAGTGGCAGACCCCAGCATAGACAACAAAAAGCTGAGACCAATGCTGAAGAACAAGTGCTGCAGAGCATCCCCAAGGGAAAAGGAGAATTGAGGCAGCCAGAACCCTCCTCCATACATCAGGATACTGAAGGCTGTAGTACACAAAGCCAGTAACTAAACTCACAATCTCCAGAACGAGATACCTGAGACAGAGATCTCTAAGCCCCAAAAGCAGAAATTGACTATAAAGTCAGGAAAAAAGCTAAACAACATGAAGGGGAAGACAAAAAAGAGAGGAACATTGATTCATTTTACAGAGACAGGGATAATCAAAATACCAATTTGAAAGAGGATAGCAATGACACTATACCCATATCTGTTACCTCAAAAGGGAACATGAGCTGGTCTCAAGCCCAAAAAGCATTACTGGAAAACCTAAAGGAGGATTTTAAAAACCAAATTAAGGAGGTAAAAGAAAAAATGGAAAAAAAGAAAAAAAACTGCTGGTGAAATCAAATCTTTAAGAAATAAGATCAGCAAAATGGCTATGGATATTCAGAATCTAAAGAGAGAAAATGACACCCTGAGAGGTAAAATCAACCAACTGGAAAAGGAGACACAAAAGGAAAATGAAAACAACAAATCATTAAAAATTACGATGGAGCAAGTGGAAACTAATGACTCTACGAGGCATTAAGATGTAGTAAAACAAATGTAAAGAATGAAAAAAATAGAAGAAAATGTGGAATATCTGATTGGAAAAACACCTGACCTGGTAAATAGATCCAGGAGAGACAATTTAAGAATTATTGGTCTACCAGAAATCCACAATGAACAAAGAGCCTTAATGATACCTTCAAGAAAATTATCAAAGACAACTGCCAGGAGGTCCTAGGACAAGAGGAAAAAATAGTCATTGAAAGAATCCACCAATCACCCCCTGAAAGAGATCTGAAATTGAAAACTCCAAGAAATATTGTAGCCAAATTTCAGAATGACAAAGTCAAGGAGAAAATATTGCAAGCAGCCAAAAAGAAACAATTCAAGTATCATGGAACTATAGTCAGGATCAAGCAGGATCTCTCAGCTTCTACATTAAATGATAGAAGCAATTGGAATGTGATATTCTGAAGGGCAAAGGAGCTGGGACTACAACCAAGGATCAACTACCCAGCAAGACTGAACATAATTTTTTCAGGCAAGGAGATTCAACGAAATAAGGGAATTCCATACCTTCCTGATGAAAAGGCCAGAACTCAATGGAAAATTTGATCTTCAAACACAAAACTAAAGAGAGCCATAAAAAGGTAAGCTGGGGGTAAAAATCCCACAACCTTATTAATCAATTATGGCAAATTATTTACATCTTTACGTAGGGCTGTATCATCTTATGTATGTTATATATACATGTACACACACATATACATGTATATACATATATATATATATATGTCAGTATTGAGAATACTAAATTTGCTATGATACTTGAGAAGGATACAGGTAGACTCTGGATGTCTGTATAAAATAACTGATATAAGGATAAAAACCATAATTAAGAGATGCAAAGAGAGGATTCTGTGAGAAGCAGTAAGGAGGTGGTGGAAAAGGGTAAATTGCATCAAATGAAGAGGAACAGAAACACATTATAGTAGAGGGAAAGAAGGGAGGTTGAAAAGCATTATTTGAACTTTACTCTCATTGGATTTTGTTCAAGAAGGGAATAAAATACCTTGATAAGTATACAAATCTAATTTGTCCTACAGGCAGTATGAGGGGAAAGGGGGAAAAAAGGGAGTGGGGTGACCAGAAGGGAAGGAAGAAGTAGCAAGTGGAAAATGGTAAGATAAGGGAGAGGAATCAAGAGGGAGGAGAAACTGAGGAAGGCAGTGGTCAAAAGCAAAACTTTGTTGAGGAGTGGAAGGGAGAAGGGGGAATTAAAAGCATAAGAAGGGGAAATAGAATGGAGAAAAAGACACAGATAATAATCATAACTGCGAATGTGAATGGAATAATCTGTCCCATAAAACAGAAATGGATAGTGGATGGATTAAAAACCATAATCCTACAATATGCTGTTTATAAGAAACACATTTGAAAAAGGGGGATATACACAGAGTAAAGGTAAAAGGCTGGAGTAAAATACATTGTGTTTCAGCTAAAGTTTGAAAAAAAAAGCAGGGGTAGCAATCCTAATCTCAGCCAAAGCAAAAATAAAGATCTAATTAAAAGATATAAGGAAAGACACTACATCCTGCTAAAAGACAGCATAAACAATGAATCAATATCATTGTTTAACATTTATTCACCAAGTGGTAAGACATGCAAATACCTAGAGGAGAGGTTAGGGAAGTTACAGGAAGAAATAGACAGCAAAACTATAATAATGGGAGACTTCATCTTTCCCCTCCCTGAACTAGATAAATCTAACCTCAAAATAAGCATGAAAGAAGTTAAGGAGGTGAACAGAATTTTAGAAAAGGCAAATACTATAGACCTCTGGAGAAAACTGAATGGGAATGGGAATGAACAGAAATATACTTTTTTCTGAGTGGTACATGGCTTATACTCAAAAATTGGCTATGTACTAGGGCATAGAAACCTCACAATCCAGTGCAGAAAGTCAGAAGTAGTCAAAGCATCCTTTTCAGATCTTGATGTAATAAAAATTGTCATAAAGAACCATAGAAAAATAACCCAAATTAATTGGAAACTAAATAAACTAATTCTAAAGAATGAATGGGCCAAAGAATAAATCATAGAAACAATTAATAATTTCATTCAAGAAAATGACAATAATGCGACAACATACAAAACTTTATGGGATGCAGCCAAAGCAGTCATTAGGGGAAGTTTTATATCTCTAAATGCTTACCTAAAAAATAAATAGGGATAAAGGAGATCAATGAATTGGGCATGCAACTGAAAAGGTTAGAAAAAGAAAAAATGGAAAATCCCCAACTAAATACCAAATTAAAGATCCTGAAATTCTCAGGAGAGATAAATAAAATTGAAATTAAGAAACTATCAAATTAATAAATAAAACAAAGAGCTGGTTTCATGAAAAAGTCAATAAAATTGATAAGCTTTTGGTAAATTTGATTTAAAAAGAAGAAAATCAAACTACAAGTATCAGAAATGAAAAGGGTGAAGTCACCTCCAATGAAGAGGAAATTAAAATAATAATTAGGAATTATTTTGACCAATTGTGTGCCCATAAATTTGACAATCTTAGGGATATGGATGAATGTCTGCAAAAATATATACAGCCCAGGTTAACAGAAGAGGAATAAAAATTCCTAAATAACCCCATATCAGAAATGAAATTGAGGAGGCCTTCATTGGACTCCCTAGGAAAAAATCTCCAGGGCCAAATGATTTTACATGTGAATTTTATCAAACATTTAAAGACCAGTTAATTCCTATATTTTATGGACTATTTGGGAAAATAGGTGAAAGAATCCTACCAAATTCATTTTATGACACAAACATAGTAAAAATACCCAAACCAGGATGAGTCAAAACAGAGAAAGAATATTATTCACCGATTTCTGTAATGAATATTGATGCAAAATTTTTAAATAAAATATTAGCAAAAAGGTTGCAGCAATGCATCGCAGGAATAATACACTACAATCAGGGAGGATTTATTCCAGGAATGCAAGGCTGGTACAATATTAAATAAATTATCATAATAATTGATCATATTAACAACAAAAGTAGTAGACATCATATAATCATCTCAATAGATGCAGAAAAAGCCTTTGTCAAAATATAACACCCATTCCTATTAAAAACACTAGAAAGTGTAGGAATAAATGGAGCCTTCCTTGTAATTATAAATACCATCTATCTAAAACCATCAACAAACATTATTTGTAATGTGGATAAGCTAGATGCATTCCCAATCAGATCAGGGGTGAAACAAGGATGTCCTTTATCCCTCCTACTATTAAATTTGGTATTAGAAATGTTAGCTGTAGCAATAAGAGAAGAAAAAAGAAATTGAAGGAATTAGAATAGGAAAAGAAGAAGCCAAATCATCACTTTTTGTAGGTGATATGATGATTTACTTAAAGAATCCTAGAGAATCAAGTAAAAAAATACACTTTTGATGAGAATAAAATCAGATCTAAATAAATGGAAAAATATCAGTTGCTCATGGTTAAGTCCAGTTAAAATAATAAAAATGACGATTTTACCTAAATTAATTTATCTATTCAGTGCCATACCAATCAAACTAGCAAAAAATTATTTCACAGAGCTGGATAAAATAATTACAAAATACATCTGGAGGAACAAGAGGTCCAGAATAACTAGGGAATTAGTGAAAAGAAATGCTAGGGAAGGTGGCCTAGCCATACCAGATATTGAACTGTACTACAAAGCAACAGTTATCAAAACTATCTGGTAATGGCTAAGAAACAGAGTGGTGCACCAGCGGAATAGGATAAGTACAGAAGATGCAGTGGTCAATTAATAGTAAATGATTTTTGAAATTTACTAGAAATACACCATAACTGAGGCCAGGAGAGCCGTGACCACATGTTTGCCCAGATCCCACCACCTTAAAAGCATGGAAAAAGTTGTAGACTCCCAGAACTGGTTCTGAAAACAGCAGCACAAAACAAAACAAACAAAAAAAAAAAACAAAAGAATAAAACAACTGAATCTTGTGACCGAGCCTCCTCAGCCCCAGGGGATAAGAACTCAACTCTATCATATTATTAAAAGTCAAGAAATAGGTTGGAAAAATGAGCAAATAAAAAAAAGAACTTGATCATAAAAAGCTGTGGTGGTGGCAGGGAAGACAAAGATACAAACCCAAAAGAAAACACCATTGTAAAAACAGCTAAAAAGTAAGCTTCAAAGAAAAAAAAAATGTTCATTGGGCTTAAGCCAAACAAGAATTCCTGGAAGAGTGAAGGAAATAAATAGGAATGGCAGAAAAAAAAAGTATTCCTACCTCCCAAACCATTTTTATTAACTTTACTAAACAATACTACAATACTGCACTCTGCCTTCTTCTCCCTCTCCTTCTCCTTCTCTCTCTCCCTCCCCACCCCCTCTCTCTTTCTCTCCTCTCTCTTCCTTCCATTTGTCTTGGTTCTCTGCAGCCTTCTACCCACCTAATAAAAAACAGGAGAAGTGAGTCTCAGAGAGACTGCTTCCATCACTACAGCTACAGTATCACAGGCCTCATCTAAGACCTCTGACACCAAAAGAGGACATTTTTGTCCCATTGAACCTACCTACCTGCCCACATTTTTAGCTCCAAATGCATGTATTACATTTGTCCTTGCTTAGTTAACATAAGTTCCTTTTCTGTTTCTCACTTCTTTGTCCCTAGCCCATATATGTCTACATATCTCCCAAGGTCACAGTATCTTGGAAGCAACAAAACTTCTAAACCACCAGAACCAGTTCTGAAAACAGCAGTGTGCAAAATAACTAAAGCTTGAGACATTTTCCTTCCATTTACCATGCATTGTGGAAACAGAGGCTGACTCTAACAAAAGTACAAAATCAAGAAATACAGCAAAAAATTATGAGCAAACAATAGCAACAAAAAGTACCAGGCCATGAAAATCTATGATGATGACAGGTAAGATGAAGACACAAACTCTGAAGTAGATAATGAGTTCAACACAATTAAAGGCAAAACCTCAAAGACTAATGGGAATTGGACACTTTTTCCAATGGAAATTCCAAGAAGAGCTAAAAATGATTGGTGAAAAATAGGTACAGAAATAAAAAAAAACAAAGGAAAAAACGTGAAAATTCAATTAAAAGATTGGTTTAAAAAGTACAAAATGTTAAAGGAACTAACAACTTAAAAACAGAATTGGACAAATGTAAAAAAAGGTATAAAATTCACTAAATAAAATAATTCTTTAAATATTGAAGGAGAAACAGAAATTTGTGGCTCCATGAGATATCAAAAATACTAAAACACTGATGAAAGAATGGAGAAGAAGTAGAAAATATAACATTTCAATAGAAAATAATTGAACTGGGAGAAAAACAAATAAGCAAGTAATGATAAGTTAAAAATAAATAAACTAGGGGAAAGAGCCAAGATGGTGACTGGAAAGCACAGACTTGATTCAGGTCCCCCCCAGTTCCCTCCAAACACCTATAAAAATGGCTCTGAACAAATTCTAGAGCTGTAGAACTCACAAAATAGCAAAGGGAAGCAGAGCTCCAGCCCAGGACAGCCTAGATTGTTGCTGGAAAGGGAATATCTCAGGGAGCTAAGAGCAGAGCAGAGCCCAGCCCAGCATAAGAAACACCAGAACCAACCAGACCAGGAGCCAGGTGGAACAGGCCCTAAAGCCCTGAATCAGTGAGCTGTGCCAGTTACCAGATTTCTCAATGCACAAATGCCAAAGACAACAGAGAAGGTTAATGGCAAAAGCTTCTGGGAAAGAGTGAAAGGAGTTCATGGTGAGCAACCACCCTAGGGGTGGTAGAGGTGGTACAGCTCTGATGCTGCTTCCATAGCTACAGTTGCAGTTGCTTTGGCCCACAGGCCCACTTGGTGGGAGGAATTAAGCAGTATATTAGAAAGAGAATGCAAAGCCTTCTTTGCCCTGCCTGGATTTGGGCCACAATCCTGGTTGGTGGTTCTTGGGGGAGAAGGAGGACTGGTGTGGCAGAACTTGCTGTGAACAAGTAGCTCTGAAAATAGCAGCACAGCCCCCCAAGCTTGGGACAAAGTACTCTCTACTCTACAAGCAGTCACACCACAACAAAAAGATCAGGGGCCAAGTACTTGGCTGGGAACATGAATAGGCAGTGAAAACTGTCTCAGAATTAGACTCAGACTTTGGAACCTTTTTTTTGGTGATAAAGAAGAGCAAAACATACAGCCAGAAGAAGTAAGCAAAGTCAAAGAACCTACATCAAAAGCCTCCGAGAAAAATATGAATTTGTCTCAGGCCATGTAAGAGCTCAAAAAGGATTTGGAAAAGCAAGTAAGAGAAGTAGAGGAAAAAATTGGGAAGAGAATGAGAGTGATGAGAGAAAACCATGAAAAACAACTCAATGACTTCCTAAAGGAGACCCAAAAAATACTGAAGAAAATAACACCTTAAAAATAGACTAACTCAAATGGCAAAAGAGCTTTATAATTTTAAGGAAGACTCTATTTATTCCTATGCTTTCTAGTGTTTTTAATTGGAATGGGTGTTGTATTTTGACAAAGGCTTTTTCTGCATCTATTGAGATGATCATGTGGTTTCTGCTAGTTTTGTTGTTGATATGATCAATTATGGTTATAGTTTTCCTAATATTGAAACAGAGTTGCATTCCTAGAATAAATCCTATGTGGGCATATTGTATTATTCTCATGATAAGTACCTGAAATTTTTTTGCTAACATTTTATTTAAAAATTTTACATCAATATTCATTAGGGAAATTGGTCTATAATTTTCTTCCTCTGTTTTGACTGTTACTGGTTTACATATTAGTGTCATGTTTGTGTCATAAAAAGAATTTGGTAAGACTCCTTCTTCATCTATTTTCTCAAATAGTCTGTAAAGTATAGGAATTAATTGTTCTTTAAATGTTTGATAAAATTCACATGTAAGACCAACTGGCCCTAGAGATTTTTTCCTTAGGAGTTCATTGATCACTTACTCAATGTCTTTTTCTGAGAAGGGGTTATTGAGGAATTTTACTTCCCCTTCTGTTAACCTGGGCAATTCCTATTTTTATAGCTTTTCATCCATATCCCTAAGGTTGTCAGATTTATGGGCATACAATTGGGCAAAATTATTCCTAATTATTGTTTTAATTTCCTCTTTATTAGAAGTGAATTCACCCTTTTCGTTTTTGATACAAGTAATTTGATTTTCTTCTTTCTTTTTTTTAAATCAAATTGACCAAATGTTTATCAATTTTAATGCTTTATTTTTCAGAAAAAAACAGCTCTTGGTTTTATTTATTAATTCAATAGTTTTCTTGATTTCAATTTTATTAATCTCTCTTGTTTCAGTATTTCTAATTTGGTATTTAATTGGGGATTTTCAATTTATTCTTTTTCTAGCTTGTTCAGTTGCATGCCCAATTCATTGATCTCCTTTTTCACTATTTTATTTATGTAATCATTGAGAGATATAAAACTTCTCCTAAGAACTGCTTTTGATGCATTCCCAAACTTTCGTTATGTTGTCTCATCATTGTCATTCCCTTGAATGAAATTATTAAATGTTTCTATGATTTGTTCTTTGGCCAACTCATTCTTTAGAATTAGATTATTTAGTTTTCAATTATTTTTTAAGCTTATTTTTCCATGGTTCTTTATTATAAATAATTTTTTATTGTATTACGATCTGAAAAAGATGCTTTGACTACTTCTGCCTTTCTGCACTGGATTGTGAGGTTTTTATGCGCTAGTACATGGCCAATTTTTGAGTATGTGCCATATACCACTGAGAAAAAAGAAGCATATTCCTTTTTTCCCCATTGAGTTTTCTCCAGTGGTCTATCATATCTGCCTTTTCTAAAACTTTGTTCACCTCCTTAACTTCTTGTTTATTTTGCAGTTAGATTTATCTTTCCCATTATTATAGTTTTGCTGTCTATTTCTTCCTGTAACTCCCTTAACCTCTCCTCTAAGAATTTGTGTGATATACCACTTGGTCCATATATGTTAAATAACAATATTGCTTCATTGTTTATAGTGCCTTTTAGCAGGATATAGTGACTGTCCTTATCTCTTTTAATTATGTCTATCTTTGCTTTCACTTTGTCTTAGATTAGGATTGCTACTCTTGTTTTTTTTTTTTTTTTACTTTAGCTGAAGCACAATGTTTCTACTCTGGGGGCACTGTCCCAAGTTTCTTGTTTTGGGGTCTAGCTTAATGTGCTATGGCATCTGATTTCGTGAGGTGTAGGGGATTGGTGGTCTGGCTGCTGGGAGTCTCCTCTTCCCCAGGACTATTCTACAGAATGAGTGTTCTCAGCTCTTTTCTGTGCTGGTGTGTTCCACTTCCCCTGGCTGGGCAAAGCCAAGTCTGGGGTCCTGTCATTGTTGTTAGTGAGCTCCAGCCCCTGGGCCTCAGTCACTCTCTTTGTTCTGCTAAGTTGAGAGCTGCTGGACAACTCTCTTCCTGCATTAGTCTCTTTCAGCCACCATAAGAAGGTCACTCTCCTCAACTTCTTTTGCTACTGAAGCCCCACTTCTGTCTCCTCTGTTTCTCCTGAGGTATGATCATAGCTAAGTTTCAAAACTCCAAGGCTAAGGAGAAAATATTGAAAGCAACTGAAAAAAAAACAATTTAAATATCGTGGAGTTACAATAAGGATTACACAAGAACTTGTGTATACTGAAGGAACATAGATTTTGGAATACTATGTTTCATGGGGGAAAAGAACTATGGTCATGACAAAGGATAACTTACCTAGCAAAGTTAAACATAGTCCTGAATGGGGGAAATGTATATTTAATGAACTAAAAGACTCTCAAGCATTCATGACAAAAATAGCAGAAGTTAAGGGGAATGTAGATTTATAACGTCCAGGAGAAATATGAGGTAAACATTAAACACCATGTATAGCATACTCAATGAGATCAAAGTGTTTATTTTTTTATATTTGAAAATATCAGCATTTTTACAACTGTCATTATTATTTGGATAGCATGAAAAAAGGCTTGGGCCAAGCTGTTTATGATGAGAAGATTCTAAAAATACAAAATAAAACTGTAGGGAGAGATAAAAAGCAATTTTCTCATACAAATGAGGCATAAAAGGAAAAGCTGATTCAGAAGAAGCTAGTAGGGGGAAGGACAAATAGTATTGGAACCTCACTCTTACCAGGAATGAGTTAAAGAGGGAACTATATATACAGAAGGGCATAAAAGTCTACTGATTTCATCTTCTACTTCTAGTGAACACCAAATGGCAAACTATGCCGGTGCTGCAGTAGGTGCGGGAGGCCCTAGGGCCCTGGAATTGGAGGTCGGGGTGGCTTCCACAGTGGCTTTGCAGTGGAGGCTGAGTTCAAGGCCAGGGCTGGGGCCACAGAGCCCAGGGAGGAAAGGCCGAAGACAGGGAGTGTGTTCCTGTCACTAAGCTGGGGCGCCTAATCAAGGACATGAAGATCAAGTCTTTGGAAGAGATCTATCTTTTCTCGCTCCTCATCAGGGAGTCTGAGATCATACATTTCTTCCTGAGATCTTCATTGAAAGATGAGGTTCTGAAGATCATGCCTGTTCAGAAACAAACTAGAGCTGGACGATGTACTAGGTTCAAGGCTTTTGTGGCCATCGGTGACTACAATGGCCATGTTGGTCTGGGTGTCAAGTGCTCCAAGGAAGTGGCCACAGCTATACATGTTGTTATCATTCTGGCCAAGCAGTCCATTGTTCCTGTGAGATGTGGCTACTGGGAGAACAAGATTGGCAAGCCTCACACAGTGCCCTCCAAGGTCACTGGGCGATGTGGATCAGTTCTGGTGCGCCTGATCCCCGCTCCTAGAGGTACTGGCATTGTCTCAGCTCCTGTGCCTAAGAAGCTCCTGATGATGGCTGGAACTGATGACTATTATACTTTTGCAAGAAGCTGTACTGCCACTCTGGGCAACTTTGCAAAAGCTATGTTTTATGCCATCTCCAAAACACACAGCTATCCAACCCCAGATCTGTGGAAGGAGACTGTGTTCACTAAGTCTCCATATCAGGAATTCACTGACCATCTTGTGAAGACTCACACTTGAGTGTCTGTCCAGAGGACCCAGGCAGCTGCTGTGGCAACAACAGAGATGTTTTTTTAATAAACAAATAAATCGAACTATGCCTGCTAAAAAATGTCTACTGAATCCAGAAAGAAATAAGGACAAGAGGTTAGGGTAGTGGAGAGGATAAGGGAGGGATTCTTGGAGGGATGGGTATGTTAAGGAATAGAAGGGCAAGGAAGTGGGTAGAAGTAAAGTGAGGTCAGATAGGATGAGAGTGAGAAGGAGAGCAAGGAAGAATAAGAAGGAGGAAAATACACAAGAAATAGTTATAATTTTGAATGAGATGAATTTACCCATAAAATGTAAACTGAGAGGGAATTAAAATTTTGAAGTCAACAATATGTTGCTGTATTGTTAATGCAATGCAAAGATCTTTCCCATCCATTAGTAGGCCCATGTGACCTGCCTCAGTCATATAGAATTCTGAATCACATGAACCTGTAATGGAAGGAGCTTGCTGAATGGATGGAGTAGGAAGGGGTGGAAAAGGAAGTGAGACAAAGCAGTCAGAGCTGGGAAAGAGAGAGCAGGCAGAGGAACTAGCATGAGTGAGAGAAGAAGTGACTTTTTGTCAAGCAAGCTTGGTTTGTGGGAAGGCCTGATGGAGGGAAGGCTTCAGGATGGTGGTCTCCCCTGCATTGATAATGTGCATAGATTTCTTTGCTGCTGTGATGGATTTAGCATTTTGGTGTTGGGATTTGTCTTTCTGGTATTTGAATAAGTGTTTTGGTTTCATCTTCCATGGAAAGAGTCTGTTAAATTTTGTGATTCAGAACTACTCAGGCATAGTCATAGCAGGTGTAGCTGCTGTGGGTATAGCATTGGCATTAGAGTTGCTTTCAGGAAATGCTATAAAAATGAGATACACATAAGATGAAATAAAGGCAAAGAGTAGAATTTTTATGATGTAAGAAAAATTGGGGTAGGAATCATGATCTCATACAAAGTTAAAGCTAAAATAGATGTAATCCAAAGGGAAAAATAGGGAAACTACATTATACATCAGCAATATTATTTAATATTTTAGATCATTTAAAATAACTAGACAGTATAAAATACCTGAAAGTATGCCTGCCAAAACAGATCCAGGAACTACATGAGCATAAACATAAAATACTTTTTTTTTACAAATAAAGTCACATAAAATACTTGAAATAATATATTGTTCATGGGTAGATAAAGCCAATAAAATAAAAAAAAATGACAAAGTTACCTAATTTATTTATTCATTGTCATCTTAATTAAATTACTGAAAAAAAAACCTTAGAAAAAATAATAAAGTTCATATGGAAGAACAAAAACTCAAGAACTTCAAAGACACCAGCTGAAAAAAGATGTAAAGGAAGCAGATTTAGTAGCATCAGGCCTTAAACTATAGAGTATTGCTGAAGTATACAATAGATGATTTCAATTATTTTAAATTAAAAATTTATTTTATAAACAAAACCTATGCAGCCAAGAATAGAAGGAACATAGAAAGCTGGGAAAAAAAAAACATTGCATAGATAATCTCTCAAGATATGATTGAGTTGGAATATTACCGAGGTGTAGAAATGATGAGCTGGTTGATTTAGAAAAATAAGGGAAGACTTGGACTTATGAAGGAAGATGCTATCCATCTTCAGAGAAACAGATACCAAGAGAGAGTGTTGTCACCAAAAGGTTTTATGACTCAAAAGTGTAGCCTGAATGGTTAGAGATTTTAGGCCTTGTAGAATATGAGGGTAGTATCATGACAGGATGTTGGGAGTATTCTTATCAGCTTGCAGAGATTGTCATGTGCTCTACTAGTGGAAAGAACCTTGAACGCTGAGAAGACACACATCTTGGCTCTTTCAGTAATCAGGTTTATGACTTTAAGCAGGTTACTTTCATCTTATGGTTTTCAGTTTCCTTATCTGAGACCTTTGAGTGTTAGAAATAGGTAATCAATGAGATTCCTTACTTCCTTAAAAATCTGTGATTATATGAAAAATGAAAAAAACCTATGAAAATGAATAATTTCTTGTTATAATTTACTTTATTGACAAGTCCTATGTCATGATTCATTTATTCACTTCATACTGTGACACCCTAGAATGGACACTAAAGTTTTTCATTCTTCACACTCATATATATCCACCCTCTGCTCTCACATCAAAATACAAACTTTTTGTCACCATTACACATTATGGAAAATATATTTTGGCTTTTACCTTTACTATCTCTCTAACCTTGGATAAGTCACTTCACATTCTCAATATCTGCTAACATATCTGTAAAGTGAGGAAGTTTTATGTATTATATTTGATATTTCTTCTAGTTCTAAATCTATGAATTTTAAGTATCCTGGAGCTTTGCTACAATGTTATCTTTACTAACCTTAGGAAGGCATATCAACATGCCTTATGAAGAAATATTTTATACACTATAATAACTGAAATCCACTGGGCTAGGTTAAATATTGATCTGCCATATGTTGAATAAGTCCTAGTGTAAATAGTTTTTTAGCAAAGTTCCAGGGCATTTTTATTTAGGCCTGCTACATACTGAACAACAGAAAAGAGTTTTGAAACTATATGTAAATGTAGTCTTTCATGAAAATACTAGTTTAATAATAATTAGCAAGACGATTCTATTACAGTGAGAATTTCAGAAATTTCACTGTATGCATATTTGTTAAATATGCATTCATTTGTATGCTTTATTTTCTAGATTTGCATATCTTATGGAATAAATGATACATGTTAGCTATGTTTCATAAAGTATAGGTTTTTGGAGGGAGAAAAAAAAGCACTAAAATCCTTTTTTTTAGGCATTTCTATCCCTCACAAATAGAAGTATTTAACTATTTGCTTATAAAAAGCAAGAATTTCTGTTGTACCTACAGTTTACAATTACTTAATGCTAAGAGGTTCTTAAATTGTATATGTGTTTGCATTTATATAAATATACATATTTGTATTTATCTATTTATTTGAATGTTCTTACATAATGTACACACATATATCTTGGCATATTCGATTATTCAATTTGACAATTTACACTGAGAATATGAAATGAAGAAGGGAATAAGTTTTTGCTTCATGAAGGATGAACAAATATATTTAAATGTCCTCTGCTTTAGGCATTACTATTACTATTTAAATATGATTTGGTACAGCTGTTTCCAGAATGATTTATTCTATGGCATAGAAAAAGTAGCACTACAAGACATGAAGAAAAGGATCTTAACAGAACATAAAATGGGATCATCTGGACATTACAGAAGCAGAGATATGGATTCCACTTTTGGATGTAATGTTATTATCTGTCCTTGACTTTCATTTGATTAGAAAAAGTTGAGCTCCATTTCCTCCTTCATGTTTAGGCACACGAAGGAGAGATTAAAAAATATTGCCTCTCACCGATTATAGTATTTACTATATATGACACATTCTGATGAAATGGTTAGTTATACATGTCTATAGAATATGCATTATTACAGTAGCTAAGAGTTATTTGTTTTAGAGTTAGAAGGAACATTGAATGTTTCTTTGAACAAAAGTAATGTCTTCTTTGCTCACATTCCATGATTATATGTAAATTGATGTAAAGCCCAACATGAGAGAGTTCCTTTTCCCTTACCTTTCTCCACATCAAACTCCCGCAGAAATACACACTCCATGGATAGGTACACATATACATATCTATGTATACATCTGTGTATATTACACATACATATACATAAAATTTATCTATTTTTCTTATTGATCTCTCTGTTTATCTATCTATCCACATACCTTTCTATTTATATCTATTGTCTAACACTTGCCCATCATTCTACAATTTCTAAGGAAGACATCAATTTCCACTGGAGCCAAGAATACGGGGGTTGAGGTTGGAGTAAAGTTAATTTAAATTGAATAGGCAGCCTGGTTTAGTATTAGTTTGCTTGATGTTTCAAAATGTAAAAGGGCTTATATGAATGCTAAAGTGACTGCTAGAATGAGGACCCTGAGCCTGAAAGTGAGGAGTTTGCAAGAATTCAGAATACAAGCTGCAAGAAAATTGTTGGTCTAAATTAATCCCAATAACATAAAAACTATTTGAAAAAGTCCTACCAAATTCATTTTATGACATAAATATTGTTTTGGCACTGTGTTGTTAAGCAAAATTGTCTCATTAGTATGGCTTTTGTTTCTTTTGAGTGGAAG
>CM053622.1:488605374-488630636 GCA_028646595.1 Phalanger gymnotis
AGACCTCCTTTTCCATTTGGCCAATTCTTCATTTTAAGGTGTTCTTCTCCACATTGGCTTTTTGCAACTCTTTTTTTCCCATTTCAATCAAGCTATGTGTTTTTAGTTAATTTTTTTATTATTTAACACTTTTAATTTTCAACATTGATTTCCACGAGATTTTCAGTTCCAAATTTTCTCCCCATTTCTACCCTCCTCTGCCCCAAGATGGCATATATTCTGATTGCCACTTTCCTCAGTCCACCCTCCCTTCTGTTACCCCACTCCCCTCATCCCCTTTCCCTTACTTTCTTTTGGGCAAGATAGATTTCTGCACCCCATTGCTTGTATATCTTATTTCCCAGTCTCATGTAAAAACAACTTTTTTGAGCATTTGTTTTTAGAAATTTGAGTTCCAATTTCTCTCCCTTCTTCCCTCTCTACCAATCCTCCTTGAGAAGGCAAGATATTCAACATAGGCCATATTTGTGTTCTTATACAAAACACTTTCATAACAGTCATGTTGTGAAAGACTAAATATATATTTCCCTCCATCCTATCATGTTGCCCTTTATTTAATGTTTTCCCTATGACACTGTCCCTTTTCAAAAGTGTTTGCTTTGATTACCTCCTCCCCTGAATTACCTTCCTTCTATCATCCCCCCCTCTCTTAACTTCTTCCCCTCCACTTTCTTGCAGGGTATGATACTCAATTGAGTTTGTATGTTATTCCCTCCTTAAGTCAAATCCAATGATAGAAATATTCACTCATTCCCTTTTACCTTCCCCCTCTTTCAAAATAGAACTCCTTTTTCTTGCACTTTTATGTCTGATAATTGACCCCATTCTATCTCTCCCTTTCTTCTTCTCTCAATATATTCCTGTCTCACTCACCCATAATTTATTTTTTAGATATTATGCCTTTATATTGAACTCACCCCATGCTCCCTGTGTATATTCCCTTCAACTACCCTAATACTGAGAAAGGTCTCATGAGTTATAAATATCATATTTTTCTTGGAGGCTTTTAATGTAGGCTCTTTGACTTTGTTGACTTCTTCTGAAAATATGTTATGGTCTTCTTTGTCCACCCAAAAAGATTCTATAGTCTGAGTCTGAGTCTTTTTTCACTGCCTGGCCATGTTCCCAGCCAACTACTTGGCACTTGAGCTTTTGGACAGGTTATGCTTGCCTTCAGAGTGGAGAGTGCTTTGTCCCAAGCTTCAGGGGCCTTGCACCACTGTTTTCAGAGGTACTTCTAAGCTATCATAACCTCTGCCACACCAGTGCTCCTCCTCCCCAAAGATTCACCAACCAGGACCACGACCTATATCCAGGCAGGGCAAAGCAAGAGAACTCTGACTCTGTGCCAGCAAAGCAATCATTGCACTCTTGCTCTGATCTGCCACTTGATTCTTCCCACCAGGTGGGTCAAGTAAACTAGAAGCCGTCATAACTGGAGTTCTCGAAGCAGCTGCAGGTGGAGCTTCCAGCTGCTGCTGTTGTGCCACCTCTGCCACCCCCAGAGCTGGGCTGGGACCGCAGACTTTTCTCACCCCAATCTAGCTGTTTTCCCAATGACCTGCTCTATGGTCTTTGGTGTCAGGTTGAGAAGTCTGTTAACTGCTACAGTTCAGTACTTCATGGCCCTGGCACCTGCTCTGCCCTACTCCCTGTCTTTTCTGTCCTGGAATGGCCCATGCCGGGCTTCACTCAGCTCCCAGGATGGTTTGACAAACCCTTTCCAGTGACCACCCAGAGCATCCTGGGCTGGAGACCTGCTTGCCTCTGTTATTTTGTGGGTTCTGTAGCTCTAGAATTTGTTCAGAGCCATTTTTGCAGTTGTTTGGAGGGATTTGGGGAAAAAACTAAAGCAAGTCCCTGTTTTCCAGCCACCATCTTGTCTCTGACCTATGGATCAATCCATTTTTGGAGTGTTACTTTATTCAGCATTTTTGGGTCTCCTTTAGTAAGCTGTTGACTTGTTTTTCATGATTTTCTTGCATCACTTTCATTTCTCTTCCCAATTTTTCCTCTATTTTCCTTACTTGATTTTCAAAATCCTTTCTGAGCTCTTCTATGGCCTGTGACCAATTCATAGTTTTTCTCAGAAGCTTTGGATTTAGGAGCTTTAACTTTGTTGTCTTCTGGCTGTATGTTTCCATCTTTCTTTTCACCAAAGTAAGACTCTATAGCCTGTCTTTTTTCTTCTGTTTGCTCATTTGTCCAGCCAATTGCTTGACTTTTGAAATCTTTGTTAAGGCAGGATACTGCTTCTGGTGTGGAGGGTGTAAAAACTTCAGAGATATTTTGAGTGACCTGTAAATTTTCAGTTCTTCCAAGGTATTATGATCAAAGGAAATGTGTTTATTCCTCTCCTGGTTAGTGCTCTGGTCTGTGAGTGACCACAAGTACTCTTTTCTGCTTTGGCACAAGCTTTGCCATGCCAGCACTATTTCTTGCCCCAGGACCACCTACCAGGAATCCAACCCAGGTGAAGCCATAGGCAAGGCTAGAGAATCCTGCCTGAGTGCTTGTAAAGAGTTCACTACAATGCCCTTCTGATGAGTCACTTGACACCCCCACCATCTGTGGGCCAAGAGCTCAGGAAGCAGATGCTGCTGCTGCCCTGGGACTGGGGCTGGATTGTTCCTATCTTGCCCAAGTCTCACAGACTTTTCATGCTAAACTTATCAGTTGTCTTTGGCATTTGTGGATTGAGAAGTCTGGAAACCACCATAGTTCCCAGTGATTCTGTCCCCTGCAGCATGCTCCAGGTTTTCTAGGGCCCATTCTGTGCTGGTGCTACTCATGCTGGACTGTGCTTCTCTCTCAGATTGGTGCAACAGACATTTTTTGTCCACTTTCTAGGTTGTCTTGGGCTGGAAATTTGTTTCACTTTGCCATTTTGTAGGTTTGGCTGCCATAGAATTTGTTTAAAGTAATTTTTTTACCCATATTTGGAGGGGTTTGAGGGAGAGCTCAAGCAAGGCCCTGCTTCGACTTTGCCATTTTCACTCCCTCCCTTCCCCACCTTTTTTGAATAAATGGAATTGTAGAGGATCTGAAAAGATTAATTGACTTTTCAAATGTCACAAAGGCAGCAAATCACAGATTTAGGATTCTCACCTAGGTTTTCTTAATTCTCTCTCTAATTCTACATTAAATCTATATTTATTCTTGAATTTCTTTATAGCTTCAGAAGAATAAATTGTAATCAATAAAATTATATTGAATTAGTATATGACTACTCTGAAATGTGTTGGGCAGAAACCACAATTACATTTCTCCTATACCACTTAAAATACAATCAGGAAACATTTACCTTTTCTTTCCTTCATTTTTCACTTCTTTACTATTTTCTTTTGTTTTATTTTTTCTTTTATTTTTTGCTTCCTTCTTCCTTCCTTTCTTCCTTCTTTCCTTCCTTCCTTCCTTCCTTTTTTCCTTCCTTCCTTCTTTGCTTTCTTCCTTCCTTTTCTCCTTTCTGCTTCTATTGGAAATCTAAATCAGATCAAGGAAGAGTGATATAATAGCAACATTATTTCACAAGTTTTAGTCTTGGTGGTTGCCTTAGTTAGCTTTATGACTTTGATTCAGTCACTCTAAATATCTGTGCTTTATTTTGTTGAAGAAAAAAGTCATTTGAAGTAATGCTTTTCTGGGACTCTTGAACAAAAACAAAAATATATTTCCATATACTTGAATGAAAGCTAATTGCATGAAAAAATGGTTTTCATTTTGCCTAGATATCTTCAGCTATTATGTATCATTTATTTGCTTAGTGGAATTGAGTTGACCAATTCAATTGAGTAATCTGACCTACTTACGAGAAAACAAGGTTGGGACGTCCAAGGCCACAGACAAGATAGAAGAACAGAGGAAGCACTTAGCCAAATTCTTCCAATATTCTCCTCTAGACAACTTTAAAATAATGGCTCAGAATTCTTAGAGTGACAAAGCCTACTAAAAATCAAATTGAACTCAAGACAGCTCAAGACAGCTTAGGATGTTTGAAGGAAGGAACTATGACATGAGAATGAAGTGTGGCCCAGATTCTACACAAATGAGACTCCAGTCATAGGACTAGGTGGAAGAAAAAGAAATGGCAGAAACTTTGAGAGTTCTCAAGACAGAGATTGTAAGGAGACCTAAAAATTGATGAGAAGGTGATTATAGCACTGGATGCATGATCAGAGACCGTTAGGCAAATCCATTGCCTATATCCACTTCTGCATCATAATTCAAGAACAGAGGGGAGCAATTTTAAGCAACAGAGAGCCCTGAAGAGCAACTGTTTGGCAATGTTGTTGCCTATACTTACTTCTGAGACATAGTTGAAGGGTTAAGATAAGAACTTCAGGCCATGAGAAACAATGAGTCTTGTGGGAGAGTATTGGTTTTGGCCACACAACATTAGTGATGCTGAGGAACATTACTAAGGAAGCAGGGGCCTTAAGGAACAGTGTCAATTTTAGTGGTGCCAGGGGAGCAGGGTCCCTGATAGGCCAAGGGATCATGGGAACTTCCTAAGGAACGAAAAGAGTGCCAACCAGAAAAGCAGTGGTAATACCTCTACACACAACACAACTTTGAAAGAATTAAAACTTTCCAAATCCCCAGAAGTAGCTTTAAAAAGAGCAGGGGAAAAAAAAAACATACAAACAACAACAACAACAACAAAAAACCCCTTGCACCTCCCTCCCTGACACCAGGAACAGAGCTAAACTTTAACATATTGTACAAACCCAAGAAGAACAACAAAAGAGCAAACAAGCAAACAAAAGAGCCTGATTATATAAAAAAATACTGTGGTGATAGGGAAGATCAAGACACAAATTCAGAAAAAGACAATGAAGTCAAAATAGTCACAAACAATGCTATAAAGAAGAATATGCACTGGGCGGAAACACAAGAATTCCCCAAAATCTAACAATTAATTTTCAAAATGAAATGAGTATTAGAGGAAAAGTTAAGCAGATAAATAAAGGTAAAGGAATAAAATTATGAAGAGACAATTGACAAGTTTATGAAAGAGAAACAAAAATTATAGAAGAAAATAACACCTTAAGAACATAGTAGACCAAATTTGAAAAAAAAAAAAAGAGGTGCAAAAATTAACTAATGAAAATAAAATCTTAAAAAGCATATTTGTCCAAAATGGAAAAAAAAAACTGTTACAAATGTTCACTGAAGAGAATGATTCCTTAAATATTAGAACTGGGGTAGCAGAATTTAATGACTCCACAAGACATTAAGAAACGATAAAACAAATTTAAAACAATAAAAAATGAAGAATATTAGACAAAATTTTATCAGCCTAGAAGATAGATGTAAGAAAAAAATTTTAAGATTTTTAAACCCAAGTTGGAAATCTTGAAAGTTAAATAAAAAGATTAATAAATTTTAAAGTTAAGCACCATTGAACTAATGAAACCAAAGGCTGTTTTTTATGAAAAAAAATATAACACATACAAACCAGTTTTTTTAATTAAAATTTCATTAAAAACTGGTTATCTGAATAAAATTGATGAATATTTGCAAAAAAAATACATATAAACTGCACTCCTTGACATAGGAGGATAAAAGACTTAATGATGGCCTTATTTTAGAAAAAAAAAATAATTGAAAAAAAAGAAATTAGCACCATAAAAATCGGCAGGAGATCATGAGACTTTTATCAAAACTTTAAGCAACCATCAATATGAATTCTACATAAACTATATGAAAAAAATAGTTAAAGAAACCATACTACCAAATTGCTTTTAAAACACAAATATGGCTTGATATCTCAACCAAAAGACAAAAACATAGAGAAATTATATACCAATTTCCCAAATGAATATAATTTCAAATATTTATGTAGCACTATCAAGCTAATTACAGCAATTTATCACAAAGATCATTCACTATAACCAGGTTGGATTTATACTAGAAATAATGCTGGTTCATTATTTAGAAAACTGAAAACACAATTGACCATATCAATTACCAAAAAATGAATCACATTTCTTTTACAAAAATAGAAAATTAGAATTACACGATACCCATTCCTATGAAAAAAGAATCATAGAAAGTATAGGAACATAGGAATCTTTTTTTTAAATGATCAGTAGTATCTATCTAAAACCAAGAGAAGACATTATCTGTAATGCTGATAAACCAGAAGTCTTCCCATTATATCAGTGATAAAGTAAGGTTGTACATTATCACCACTATTTTTACGTACTTTACTAGAATTTATAGCAATGAGAGAAAAATGAAGGAACAGAGTTAAGCAATGAAAAAACAAAATTATCACTCTTTTCAGTTAATATGTTGGTACAATCAACTAAACAAAACAGTGGAAATAATGAACAATTTTAGTAAACTTGCAGATATTAAAGAAATTGACATAAATCATTACTTCTGTGTGCTGTGAACAAAAGTAAGCAGGAAGAGATAGAAAGAGAAATTCATTTAAAATAACTGCAACCAATATAAACTATTTGGAGAACTACCTGTCAAAACAAACTTAAAAATTATATTAACACAATGGAAAAAAACTTCACAAAAATACAGAGTCAAACAATTGGAGAAATATTAATTTCTAATATGTAAGCGGAACCAATATAACCATAATTTTAATTTAATTTGGTTATCCAGTGTAATACCAAACTACCAAAGAAGTATTTTGTAGAGTTAGAAAAATAAAATTTTAAAAAATCATCTGTAAGAATGAAAAGTAAAAGGTATCAAGGGAAATAAAGGAAAAGATGCAAAGCACAATAAACTAGGAGAACTTTTTTTTTTAAATGCAATATTTTAAACTACGTTACAAAGCTTTAATTAGCAAAACAGTTATAATTCAGGATGAGCACAATGGTTGCAGAAAAACCTGGGGAAATTTATATGAATTCATAAAATGTGAAGCGAGCAGAACCAAGAGAACGTTGTACATAACAATACCAATATTATAAGGATGATCACCCATAAGAGACTTTCTGATCAAGGCAAATATACAAGATGATTCCAAAGACCCAAGATGCTAAATTGCTTATCCATCTCCGAAGACAGAACTAATGAATTATAAATACAAATTGAAGCATCTTTTTTTACTTTATTTTCCCTGTTTTTGTCTCTTTTCTTTTGCAACATGGTTAATATGGAAATATGTTTTGCTTGACTTCATGTGTATAATCTTTATCAAATTGCTTGCTTTCTCAAAGAATAAGCAGGGGATAGAGAGAGGGAGAGAATTTAAAATTCAATTTTAAAATGAATTTAATTTTTTCTTCTAATTGATAATATTTAATGAAAAAATTAAAATATATGTAATTTTCAAAATGTCTAATTTTCCAAGAAAGCAAAAGAGGCACAAATTTCTGAATGGTCAACAAATGAGAGGTCCAGATTTACCCCTCTTTTATAGAGTTGTTTCTTCATATCTAAAAGCAATGGCACTTTGTGGTATCATTTTTTTCTATTTTACACTGAGAAATGCATTCATTAAGAGTTCCTGCAGTGACTATAGCATATAAATCACATCCTAAGGTTATTCTAGAACTCTTTCAATATGATAGCACAAATCAAAATGGTGATGGTGCAGAGAAGATTCAGTGAGTTCATAATTTAAACACATTCTAAAGATTTTTTTCCTCTAGTGGAAAAAAAAAACAACAGATGCCCTATTAATGAACTCATTACAACTGGTTGTGTTCTTTTTTTTTTTTGGAGTAAGTGTATCACTGGCACAAATTGCCAGTTTGATGATTTACTAGTTTCAATGTAACAATGAGTGTCCTTGAGAGCAGAAAGCTGCTTTATGTTTGCAAAGACTCCTTTTACATACTTCATTTTCATTTAATCTTCTTTACTCAAAAGAGATATGGAGTGTGCACATTTTCTGCCTCCTACATTTACTATTTTTAATGTCAGAAGAAAGTCAGTTTGATGATAAGTTAGGTATACATCACAGAGTATACACAAAATAATAATAAGTGGAATTATAACATTAAGAAACTAGTCATTTTAAAAAAATTATCAATTTAATTTCTTTGCTAAGTTATTGATTTTATCTTTATTTTACTTGTAAAGTGTCCATTGTCCTTTGGGGTCAAATGATTTGCTCCATAATTATAGTGTAGCTCTTCACTTTATGATTGAATTTTTGACAAGAATAACGCAGAATAGGAGAAAATATAATGTGTAATAATACCGTAGTTGTAATAAAAAAGTATTTGTGTAGCTCTTTATGATTTGTCAAGCGCTTCCTGTATATTATCTTATTTAATCATCACAACAAACCAGGAAAGTAAGTGCTTTTATTTTTTTTGTTAGATTTTTTTTTATTTTAAGTTTGCAACACTCAGTTCCACAGATTTTTGAGTTCCCAATTTTCTTCCCTTCCCTCCTCTTCACTCTTCCCTCCATCCAATATGACACGGAATTACATATATGTTCTACATATACCTTCACATTAAAAATATTTACACAATAGTCAATTTGTAAAGAAGAATTATGACCAATGGAATGAATCATGAGAAAGAAGAAACAAAACCAAAAGGAAATAGAGAAAAAAAAGAGAGCAGATGGTTTACTTCAATTTGCATTCAGACTCCATAGTTCTTTATCTGGATGTAGATAGCTCTTTCCATCATAAGACTTTTGGGGCTGTCTTTGAACCTTGTATTGCTGAGAAGAGTCAAGTCAATCAAAGTTAGTCATCAAAGTATCAATGTCTGTTACTGTGTACAATGTTGTGGTTCTGCTCCCCTCACGCAGGTTCATATTATGCAGTTCTTTCCAGGTTATTGTGAAAACCATATCTTCCCCATTTCTTATAGCACAATAATATTGCATTCATATACCACAACTTGTTTAGCCATTCCCCAATTAAAGGGCATCCCCTTGATTTCCAATTCTTTGTTACCACAAAAAGAGCTGCTATAAATATTTTTGTACATATGGGTCTCTTTCCCCCTTGTGTGATCTCTTTAGGATACAGTCCTAGAAGTGGTATGGCTGGATCAAAGCATATGCACATTTTTATAACCATTTGGGCATAGTTCTAAATTGCACTCCAGAATGGCTGGATCCATTCACAACTTGACTAACAATGAAATATTGTTCCTATTTTTCCACATCCTCTCCAACATTTATAATTTTCCTGTTTTATCATGTTAGCCAATGGGACAGGCGAGACGTGGTGCCTAAGAGTTGCTTTGGTTTGCATTTCTCTAATCAATAATGTTTTAGAGCACTTTTACATATGCCTGTAGATGTCTTTAATTTCTTCCTCTGAAAACTGACTGTTTATATCCTTTGACTAGTTTTCAATTGTGGAATGACATGCATTCCTATAAATTTGACTCAGTTCCCTGTATATTTTAGATATGAGACCTTTATCTGAGATACTACTTGAAAAGATGTTTTCCCAGTTTTCTCCTTCCCTCCTAAACTTTATTGCATTAGCTTTTTTTTACAGAAAAAAAATTTCCATTCAACATAATCAAAATTATCAATTTTGCATTTTGTAATGCTCTCTATCTCTTTTTATGTCATGCTTTTCCCATAAATCTGATAGGTAAACCATACCTTCCTCTCTCAAATTGCTTACAGTGTGAGCCTTTATTCCTAAATCATGAAACCATTTTGACTTTATTTTGGTATACAATGTAAGATATTGGTCTATGCCCAGTTTCTACCATACCATTATTGAATTTTCCAAGAAGTTTTTGTGAAATAGTGATTTCTTATGCCAGAAGCTGGATTCTTTGGATTTATAAAAGAGTAGATTGCTATAGTCGTTGACTACTGCAACTTGTTTACCTACACTATACCACTGATCTACCACTCTGCTTCCTAGCTAGTACCAAATAGTTTTGATGAAAGCTACTTCATATTACCATTTAATATCTGGTATGGCTAGGCCACTTTGCCTAGCCTTTCTTTTCATTAATTCCCTTGATATTCTGGACCTTTTCTTCTTCCAGATGAATTTTGTTATAATTTTATCCAGCTCTGTGAAATAATTTTTGGTAGTTTGATTGTTACAGCACTGAATAAGTAAATTAATTTAGGCAAAATTGTCATTTTTATTATATTAGCTAGGACTAATCACAAGCAACTGATGTTTGTTTGTTTGTTTCTTTTTCCGTTTGTTTAGATCTGACATTAATTGTGTGAAAAGTGTTTCATAATTGTGTTCATAAAGGCCCTGGGTTTGTCTTAGCAGGTAGACTCCTAAATATTTCATAGTGTCTATAGTAACTTTAAAATGAATTTCTCTTTCTAGTTCTTGCTATTGCTCCTTTTTAGTAATATATTCATATATACATATATATGTACATATATAGGAATGCTGAGGATTGATGTAGGTTTATTTTATAACCTGCAAATTTGCTAAAGTTGTTCATTATTTCAAGTAGTTTTTTTTACTTCATTCTCTAGAATTCTCTAAGTAAATCATCATATCATCTGCAAAAAGTGACAATTTAGTTTTTGTTGCCTATTCTAATTCTTTCAATTTCTTTTTCTTCTCTTATTACTAGAGCTAACATTTCTAGTGCCAAATCGAATAATAGGGGTGATGATAGTTTTCTTTTTGAAACAAATCCTATGAGAGTAAAGCTCAAATATAGCTCTTCTCTCTCCTTTTTTCATCTACTATACTATGTTTTTATGCCTCTTAGCATGATGCAATTTACCTTTTCTACTACCTCCTTACCTCGTCTCCCAGATCCATCCATTTACAACCCTTAATTATGTTTTTTATGATTATATCAGTTACTTTATACTGATATCCATTGTCTATGTATATTCTTTTCAATTGTCATAATAACTGTATTATTCTCAATATTGACATATACATATATATAAACATACACACACATATATATGTATAAAACAAATATAAAACAATATAATCCTATATATAGATATAAACAGTTTGCCCTTATTGAGTAACAAGGCTTTTTTCCTCCTGTTTACCTTTTTATGTCTCTCTTCTGTTTTGTATTTGAAGATCAAATTTTCCATTGAGCTCTGGCTTTTTCATCAGAAAGATATGGAATTCTCTTATTTCATTGAATATGAATCTCCTTGCCTGAAAAATGATGCTCAATTTTGTAGAGTAGTTGATCCTTGGTTTCAGTCCAAGATCCTTTGCCTTTCAGAATATCATATTCTAATTTCTCTTGTAGCAGGTGAAAAATCCTGTGTGATCCTGACTGTAGTTCCACAATATTTGAATTGTTTCTTTCTGGCTGCTTCCACTATTTTATCCTTGACCTGATAATTCTTGAATTTGGCTAGAATATTTCTTGGGGTTTTCCATGTGGGAACTCTTTCAGGAGGTGATCAGCGGATTCTTTCGGAGATTACTTTATCCTTTGGATCTATTTTCCAGGTCAGTTGTTTTACAAAGAGATATCAAATGTTTTCTTCCATTTTTTAATGCTTTAGATTTTATTTGACTCAATCTTGATGACTTGTATAGTCGTTAGGTTCTACTTCTTCAATTCTAATTTTTTAATGAATGGTTGTCTTCATTTTGCTTCTGGGCCTCCTGTTTCATTTGGTTTATTTGGGTCATAGAAAAATCAGATTGCCCCATTCCCCAGTCAGCCCTCCCTTCTGTCACCATACTTCCCCCCCCCCAGCCCTTTTTTCATTACTTTCCTGTAGGGCCTATATATTTTATTTCCCAGTTGCATGCAAAAACAACTTTTTTATTTAACACCTGCTTTTAAAACTTTGAGTCTCAAATTCTCTCTCCTCTTCCCTCCCCACCCACACTCCCTAAGAAGGCAAGCAATTCAACATAGGTCACATGTGTATCATTTTGCAAAACCCTTCCACAATACTCACATTGTGAAAGACTAATTATATTTTTCTCCCACTTATCCTGTCCTCCTTTATTCAGTTTTCTCCCTTGACCCTGTCCCTTTTTGAAAGTGTTGGCTTTTGATTACCATCTCCCCTATCTGCCCTCCCTTCTATCTTTGCCCCTTTTTTATCCCCTTCCTACCAAAACATACAACCAGAAGAAATCAACAAATTCAAAAAGCCTATATCAAAAGCCTCCAAGAAAAATATTAAATCTTCTCAGGCCATGGGACACCTCAAAAAGGATTTGGAAAAACAAACAAGAGAACTAGAGGAAAAACTGGGAATACAAATGAGAGTGATGTGAGAAAACCATGAAAAACAAGTCAATGACTTGCTAAAGGAAACTCAAAAAACATGCTGAAGAAAACAACACCTTAGAAATAGACTAATTCAAATGGCAAAAGAGCTCCAAAAAGCCAATGAGGAAAAGAATGCCTCAAAAGGCAGAATTAGCCAAATGGAAAAAGAGGTCCAAAGGAACACTGGAGAAAATATTATCTTGAAAATTAGATTGGAGCAAGTGGAAACTAATGACTTTATGTGACATCAAGATATTATAAAACAGAATGAAAGGAATAAAAAAAACAGTAGATAATGTGAAACATCTCATTGGAAAAACCACTGACCTGGAAAAAAGATACAGGAGAGAAAATTTAAAAATCATTGGACTACCTGAAAGCCAGGATCAAAAGGAGAGGCTAGATATCATCTTTCAAGAAATTATCAAGGAGAACTGCCCTGATATTCTAGAGTCACAGGGCAAAATAGAAATTGAAAGTATCCACAGATCACCTCCTCAAATAGATCCCAAAAAGAAAACTCCTAGGAATATTGTCACCAAATTCCAGAGCTCCCAGATCAAGGAGAAAATACTGCAAGCAGCCAGAAAGAAACAATTTTAGTATTGTGGAAAAACAGTTTGGATAACACAAGATCTAGCAGCTTCCACATTAAGGGATTGTAGGGCTTGGAATATGATATTCCGGAGGTCAAAGGAGTTTGGATGAAAACCAAGAATCACCTAACCAGCAAAACTGAGTATCATGCTCCAAAGCAAAATGTGTATTTTCCACAAAATAGAGGACTTTCAAGCTTTCCCAGTGAAAAGAACAGAGCTGAATAGAAAATTTGACTCTCAAACACAAGAATCAAGAGAAGCATGAAAAGACATGCCCCATCAATACCAGAGAGTTCCAGAGGACATCAGAACTACTTATTCACAACTGTGTTCTTCCCAAAAGTTTGACACTGCAGAGTTGGCTGGCAAGGGGAAGAATAATAGCTATCTTCATCAGAAACTTGCCAACTTCTTGATGTAGAAGAGTTAACCAACTTGCAAATAAAAAGGCAACATTTTGTTTAACAATGTATATGGAGGTATGGGTAATTCCTTCTATAGAACAATGTGTTACTATTTGGGATTCTTTAGGGATATTTGTCCTTTTCTTTGCAGATTCTGTGAGTACTCTAAGACAAAACTCAAATATCCCTAAGAAAAGGACATACTTCCCATTGGTCCTGAAGATTTATTCATTAAAATAACTTTATTGACAATAATATTTATTGGACCCACATGTACAAAAATATTTATAGTAGCTCTTTTTGTGGTGGGCCAGAATTGGTAGCTAATGGGATGCCCATCAATTATAGAATGGCTGAAGAAGTTGCATTATATGAATATAATAGAATACTATTCTATAAGAAATGGTGAGCAGGCAGACTTCAGAAAAACCTGGAAAGAATTACATAAACTGAGTAAAGTGAACAGAACAAGGAGAATGTTGTACACAGCAACAGTAACATTGTGTGATGATCAACTTTGATATACTTAGCTCTTCTCAGCAATGCAAGGATCTAAGACACTGAGGTGTTGGGAGTGCCAGCGGAGGGTAGGAGGCATCTTCCAAATATGTTATGAAGATTTAATAGACAGAACTGCAAAAGAAATAGAGGGTGAGAGAGAGAGAGTAAAGAGGATATGATGATACCTAGGTTTAGAGCATGAGTAATTAGGGGATGGCACTACTCCCATCAGTAATAGGAAAGTTAGGAAAAGGGGAGGACTAATGAGGAGGCAAGTGTAATGAATCCAATTTTGGACATAATGAGTTAAGATGTCTCAAACATATACAGTCTGATATGTTCAATAGGAAATTGGAAATGAAAATCTTGAGATGTGGAGAGATGTTAGAACTGGATAAGTAGATTTGAGAATCATATACATAGAGATAATAATTGAATCCTTGGCATCTGATGAGATGACTGTACAAAACAGTAAATAGAGAGCAGAGAAGAGGGCCCAATGAAATGAATGAAAATTTAGCAAATGAGAATAAAGAGAAGTCTTCTTTGAGCCTGATGATCCAAAAAACTTTCATCCTATTTAATTGTATTGTCATCTAGTCAATATCTCTTGATTTTCCCTACTAGAATAATATGAGATAATCAATTCAAAGCTTTGTTTAAATATAGTAAATATAGTTAAAACATATTGATAACATTTCATTATCAACTAGTTTAATGATCTTACCCAAAAAAGGAAATGAGATTAGTTTGGCCTGCCATCTTATTTTTCTGTCCCTTTAAATTATTTTTCTTTGTAGTTTATTTCCAATTACATTTAAAACAATTTTAACTTTAGTTTTTAAAATTTTGAATTCCAAATTCTCTCCCTCCCTGCCTCCACTCCACCCTCATTAAGAAAGCAAGCGATTTAATGTAGGTTATACATGTGCAGTCATGCAAAACACAATTGTATATTAGTTTTACCATGAAAGAAAACAGAACAAAAGCAAACAAGAGTGATAAAGTAAAAAGAAAGTTTGTTTCAATCTAGAAAAAGAAAAGAATGTTAGATTGCTGTTCGCAAAGAGATTACTGAAAAATTTATCAAAGCGGAGAGCAACACTAGAGCTTTTGACTGTAGGATACCAGGGGCCCTTTCTGAGTAAAAACCAGAGACCAAGAAAAATGCTACCATTAGTCTCCCAGGATCATGCCACCTTGGAAGTAGCAAAAACTTGGAGATCCAAGAACTAGCTATGATATTGAGAAAAAAAAATCCTGAAACTTGGGAAAGTGACTCACCATTCCCAGGTGAACTGAGCCTAAGTATAAAATAAAGTTTAAAGCCAAAAAATAGACTGGAAAAATGAGAAAACAACAACAAAGAATGTGACCAAAATAAACTACTGCAGTGGTAGAGAAAAGCAAGACAAACTCAAAAAAACACTACAGTGTGAAAAAACTTTAAAAAAACTCATAGAAAAATGCCAATTAGACACCAACCTAACAAGAATTCCCAGAAGAATTAAAGAAAGAGGTAACAATTTTAGAGGGATATTTGGGAAAAGAAATGTACGATATAAGAAAATTATGAAAAGAGAAATAGCAGCTTCATAAAAGGGGCCCCAAAGTATTGAAGAAAATAATACTTTAAAAAACAAAATTGGCCAAATAGAAAAAAAGAGGTACAAAAAATCACTGAAGGAAAGAATTCCTTAAAAAGTAGAATTGACTAAATGGAAAAAGCTGTACAAAAGCTTTCTGGAGAAAATACTTCCTTAGATATTAGAATTGCCCTACTGAAAGCTAACAGCTCCATAAGACATCAAGAAACAAAAAAGTCAAAATAATGAAAAAAAAGAAGAAAATGTAAAATATCTCAGTGGAAAAATGACTGACTTGGAAGATAGATTAAGAGATAATTTAAGGAATACCGTACTATCTTAAATCACAATCAAAAATGTATCTAGATAACATATCTCAAGAAATTATGAAGGAAGACTCCCTTAATATTTTAGATACTTAGGGTAAATTGGAAATTTAAAGACTTCATCATTTACCTCATGAGGCACGAAAATTGAAACTCCCAGGAACATTACAGCCAAATTCCAAAGGTCTCAGTTTAAAGATAAAATATTTTAAAGAGTCAGAAATTCAAATATTATGGAGCTATAGTCAGGATCACACAAGATATAGTTGTTTCTGCATTAAAGAAGTGGAGGACTTGGAATGTGACATTTTGGAAGGGAAGGTAGCTGGGATTACAATAAGAAATAATCAACCCTACAAAACTGAGTTTAATCCTTCTGGGAGGGAAATAATATTTAATGAAATAGAAGACTTTCAAGTATTCCTGATGAAAACACCAGAGATGAATTGAAAATTTGACATTCAAAAGTAAGACTCAAGAAAAATGTTAAAAGGTAAGCATGAAAGAGTCATCATAAGACAGTCAATAAATTTAAGCATTTTCCATTCCTATATGAGATGATACATGTACCTTCTAAGAACTTTGTCCTTATTGCAGAAGTTAAAAGAAGTTGACATAAACAGAAGTCATGACTGTGAGTCAATTTTTTTGGAATTAGAAAAACAGTATTTAACAGTATATTTTTTCCAAGAGATATACTTGAAGCAAAAAGATACACACAGAGTTAAAAGAAATGGCTGGAACAGAATCTAATGCATTCCAGCAGAAGGGAAAAAAGCAGGAGATGCCTATCTTGATCTCAGACAAAACAAAAGCAAAAAAAAAAAAGACCTAATTAAAAGAGATAATCATGGAAACTGCATTATAGTAAAAGGTACCCATAGCCAATGAAATAATATCGAAAATTTTTGCAGCAAGTTTCTCTGATAAAAAATTCATTTCTCAGATACTCACAGAGTATGGAACTGAGTCAAATTTATAAAAATAAGAGCCATTCTCAAATTGATAAATGGTAAAGTGATATAACCAGAAAGTTCTAGAAGAAGAAATCAAAGGTATCTATAGACATATAAAAATGCTCTAAAACAGTATTGATTATATAAATGAATCATAAAATAACTTGGAGGTACTACCTCACACCTATCACAAATGACAAATCCTGGAAAGGATGAAGGAAAAAAATGTACAATAATGAACTATTAGTGGGAGAAGCATGAATTACTTTGACCATTCTAAGAACAATTTAGAACCTGGCCCAAGTCCTATAAAACTTTGTAAACCTTTGACCCAACAATACCACAAGTAGGTTTGTATTCCTCAAAACATCAATGGAGAGGGACCTATATGTACAAAAACATTTATAGAAGCTTTTAGGTACTGTCAAAGAATTTAAAATTTCAAGGATGCCCATCAAATGGAGAATGGCTGAACAAGTTGGAAAAGAAGTTCATGCTATGTCATCCCTGTATTAATTCCCTCCATTCCTACCCTTTGCTCAGCCCAGTATACTGTGTACCTGCTGTCTCTTGGAGCTCACATTCATGACATTTGTCATGGTTATAGATGCTGTCCACAGAAGTACAAAATTTTCTCAGATAAGATGACCACTAAATACACAGACTCCCCCCAAATTAAATCTACCACATGACCTCCAGCTCTTACCAAAGGGACATAGCTCTTCCCCCACAGAAATGCTCCTCCATTCTACTTACTATCTATTATTAGGTAATACTCAGCTCTTCCAATCTCAGTAACTCCTGTCTACTACCCTCCTATTTTTACATAACTCCACATTTTTTTTCAAAAAAGAAAATAAGCACAACTCAAGTGGACTTTCTAGGGATATATGTTTCTTTCCCTACTTTGCCTCTTTCCATCACTTATCCTTTCTTACTTCTTACTCTATCTCTTTCACGCTCTGTCTCTCTGTCTGTCTCTCTCAGTCTCTGTCTCTGCCTCTCTGTGTCACACACACACACACACACACACACACACACACACACACACACCACACACACCACACACATCATGATCAAAGTTAGGGGATTTTGTCCATGAAACTTCATTTCAGCTCTTTACCCTACTCTCATCTTGATTCTTTAAGTTATACTAATTTTTATGACATTTAGTCTTCATTTTTAATCCCCCAAAAGCCCACCTTTTTTCTCTGTTTTATCCAATTGGTCATTAATTTTTCTCAGTACTTAAATCTAAACACGCAATAATAGTTTGCCTTACTTATTTTCTTTTTTATGCTTCTGTGGCATAGACTGTTTTCCATTCTAACATTTCATTATCTCTCCCATTTTCTCTTTGGTCAGCGATGATTAAGGAATGGGTTGCTGCTTCAGCAATAATGCTATTCCATTCTCAAGTGTGATTTTTCACCTCACGTGAAAAAAAAATTCTAAAATTTACCATAGCGGATAGAACATCTTAAGCATTTAATGTTATTTGCAATGCATTCATTTTTAAATTTGTAATGATGTTTCGATCATGTTTTTTTTTCAAATTTGAATTTTTTCCCCCATATTTGTAGATTTTTCTCCTGGATGCCAGCAAGATGTGTTTTTCCTATTATTAAAATGATTAATAATAGTAATAATACACAATGATGGGATTCAACCAGTTTGTACCAGTTTGGCAGAACCAGTACCTAATAGTGGGTTGAGTTCGGCAAACCAGTTGTTAGCAGGGGCAGGTCCTGCACCTGCCACATTAGTGGCGATGCAGCTCCTCAGCTTAGTTCCATAGAGAACTGCTTGTTAATGTATTTGAATCCAACCACTGATAATATTTAGTATTTATGTACCAAATGAGGGATGTGTATATGTATATGCACACGCTGTATACACACACACACACATATGTATATAAGTTAATAAATTTATAACAGGTATATAGGAAATATATATATGTGTGTGTGTATGCATGTAGATGTACATATACCTATGTTTATTTACAAACTTACACATAAATATATATTTGCATTTGTATATTTGCGTGAATGTGCATGTATATGTGTGTGTATTAATGTATATGTATGTGTGTATACCTATATACATATATATGTGAGTATGTATGGATTTAAGTATAAAATCTTATTTGACCTTCCCAAAAACCCTGGGGTTTAAATAATATTATTATCACATTTTTTCCAGATAAGGCAATTGACAATGAAGGAGATTAAGCAATTTTGCCAAGATCATATAGCTGGTAAGTTTTATAAAGCAAGATCCAAAATTATGTCTTTTTGACTTCAAGTCAATAACACTATTCACTATGCCACCTATCTCCCTCCAATTTAACAAAGAATGTTAATTAGTTTGAAGAGTAATCTTTGACATGAGTTGCACAGGAAAAGAAAGTAGAGAAACATATCAGTGTGTACCATTGGAAAGAATGATTACATGAAGAAGATAGAATATACATTTTGTAAAGTATGATAGGCAAGTCAAATTAGGAATTTCTCTTAAACAATTCTAAAATTAATATGTATTTCATTTTACCAAGTTATGTAAGGAGATGGAAATATTAACTTTTGGTAGAGATTTATCTGAATATTTGCTTCCATTTTCTGCTCCCCTTATGTGTAGGTCAGAGACCACTCCTCACATTGAAAGTATACAGAGACCATTCTTGAGAAAAGGCAAAACCACTCCTCATATTGAAAATATACAGAGATCATTCTTAAGAAAAGGCAAAAAAGGAGTTTATTACTTTCTCATGAAAAAAAAACACACTCCAGCATGGCCCAAGATGATGCCAGGGTATATGTGTGTATGTAGTGTACAGCTCAATGCAAGTTATGTAGACCCTAATGCAGAGTTTCACCACCCCCTACTGGCTCTTCTTCCCATTGACTGGATTTGGAGCTCACATTCTAAATGAGGAATCTTTTTTCCAGCAACAGAGAATAAAGAACAACAGCAACAACAACAACAACAACAAAACAGGGAAAAGGGAGTAAAAGCTAGATAAAACTGGACCTTGCAGGTGTCTGTCTACTGATGAAATTTTCTTATCTCTACTTTCTCAGCAGAGCAGTTTCTAAAAATATAAAAGGGGTGCAGGGTCGGGGGGGGGGTGGATGGTAGGAGAGACAAGGTCTTTTCCCATGCTGAGGGAGGGCTTCACTATTTTGGTGTTCCATTAAACACCATACTGAGGAGACTTCATTGTTTCAGTATTCCACTCACTTAGAATATACATACTGAGATTTAGGAATAACTAATATGTTCCAGAAAGTTCTTTGTGTACAATGCTTAGAAACCTACCTGCAATAGTATAAACAGCAAAATAAAATAAAGCAAAGAAAGTTATTATTTCATTTACAACCATTTTATCAGATTTTCTTTCCTTTTTCAGTCTTCCAAATAACTCTGCTTCCATTTCACTTATTAATATTTTATCATTTTAAAATATTTCTCATTTCAATATTCCCCTATACATAACTTACTACCCATGACCTCTAAATTAGTTCCAAAGATTTGTTATGATTGCTTGTATTGCAAGATAGTATACATGCTCTGTATTGATTTAGGACATAGAATCACATAATTATAAGTCCTGAAGTATCCTTGAGAAATGAGCTAGTCTAAACTACTGCCTTAAGAAAAAATTGGAGATTGTCCATCAAAAAAGTTATTTACTCCCTTGTGTATGTTTCCAATAGTTTCTAATCAGTATAAAGGTTACCTCTTTGATATTAACTAAATAGAATACACTTCTGCTAATTACAAAACATACTGCAAATTATCCCTTGTATCAGAAACACATTTATTTTTTATGAAGACAAATGCTTTGTACTGTTCCCAAGGAATTTAAAGTGACCTGGGATGATTTTGTTTTTATGATGAAACAAATTATTATGACTATTTTCAAAGTCTATTTGGTACCAAAATGCAGTTTAAAATTTCTTCATTTCTTGCTAATGATAAATATAATCCAATGAAAAAATATGGTACAAAAATGATACAAATTAGGCAAAGAATGAATTTTAATAATTAGTTAATGTCTCCAAATGGCTATTACTTAATGATTTCTTTATCCTTATAAAAATAGTATAAACACAATGAAATTGTGTATAGCTATGTATATATATATATTATATGTGCATGAATACATATACATATTTATAATATGTATATTTGGGTATGTATTTATGTTTATTGCATCCTGCTTAAGAAGTCAAGAACCAATAATTATAAATTTATTATATCATGTAATTTTTATAATTGCACATTTGCATATATAAGTTATATATTTCAGATATTTGTGTTTATTATAATTTATATGTCTTATTATGGTGATTTACTTATTGATTCATCATATAATAATATGTTATTTGCATATTTATGCTATATATTTTAATCTATTAAATAAATGTATATATTTATAACAATTGGTTCTTGATTCTTAAAGAAAGGATAATAAACATAATATTTGGCTATGTTTCAGGGCTCACCATTATGAATTTTTGATATACAGTCATGTAGTGCTAAGCCTTTCTTCTCTCATGTAGAAATCAACTGTAATTTCTTGTTTTCACCCGTGCCATTTTCCCTGATATTTACCCTACTACACATTTATGGTACTTGGAAGTTTATAAAATTCTTTACTAATAACATCCCTGAGGTTTGTAGGGCAAATACTATTTTCCTCATTTTATAGAGGAAGAAACCAAGGTTCAGACAGTCTGTGACTTATTCGTGCTCAATAATTCCTCAGGTTTTGAAATTTTCACACATCTCTGGCTCCTCAAGACTAGCATACTAAATATGGTCATAAGATCATAGATTTATACATTTAAGGGAAATTCATTACTACATACAAAGGTAAACTGAGGCCTAAATGGCCAGCATGATGGATAAAGACTTGACAATTCAGTGGCTAGTGGGAATGAGAGAAAAAGAAAAATCAAAGATGCCTCTGACTTTACAAACTTGAATAATAGGAGGATGGTGGTACCCACAGCAGAAATATAAAGTGTAGAAATGAAATAGAATTGATGTAAAAAATAGTCTTCCCATTTGAACATGTTGAGTTTGAAATTTCTCTGAGATACGTTTGGGAATAACTAGTAGTAGCCACTCATGCTGGAACCATTGTCATCTTTACATACTGAGAGACACACATGTACACATTCACATACACATACTCATGTGTGTATACACACATATATATAAGCAACTACAGATACATGACTCAGTATAAAGAAGACAACTGAACCTATAGAAGCTGACAAGGTTATGAATGAGAAACAGTAGAAGTCTCCAAATAAGTTTTAGGATACCGTTATAATTACTGCATGAGATATGGTGGTGATACATCAACTGACATGGAAAAGAGGTGACCTGTTAAGCAGGAGGAGAAAAAAGGAAAGAGTAATTTTAAAAAAATGCCAAGCTGAGAATTTTTAGGAAGGGTATTTTACAGTTTGATATGCTGAAGACAAATGAGAAATGGGCAAAGACAATTATGTTTTGAAATTAAGGAAACATGGAAACGTTGGAGCAATTAGTTCTACTTGCTGGAGAAGTGGAATTAAAGAGCATGGATAGAACAATAGCTTGAGTGGATAGTATGGTCAAGAAGTTTTGTTGTTTATTTTGTCTTAAGTATGAGGGAGACCTTGGCCTGCTTTTAATCATAAAAAGGAAAGTTTCAATAGGTTGTGAAGTATGGAGGAAATGAGTATCAGAAAGACACTTTGCCAGAGGAGGTGTAAAAAGATCATAAGGATTAACCAAAGAAAGGGAGGACAAAGGTCAACTCTTTGTTATAGATTGGAGCAAAAGGTTGTTTGAAATACTAAGAGAGAAGAGGTAACTCATGCTAACTCAGTACCACTTTTTTTACCCTAAATCCTACCTTTTCCATTTCCCTCCAAAACGTTCATTTGTCCCTAAAATAAATGCATGAATCAAATTAAATATAGCCTCTTTCTCTCCCTCCCTTCTTCCCTCCTTCCTTCTTTCCATCCTTCCTTCCTGCCTGCCTGCCTTCCTTCCTTCATTCTTTCTCTTAAATATGACATTATATTGCTGAGTTAAGCTTTTACTTGCCTTTTCCTGGAGTTTCTACTGTTACAAACCTATTTTTTGTTCAGCAGGGGTCTCCTAATATTACAGACATTGAACAGATTGCTACACTGTACCAGAGAAAGAAAACAAGACCATAGCAGTCTGTCATTGAAACAGTTCCAGTGGGCAACATTGGTAAGCTTATTTTTGACAGAATAAATTGAAAAAAAGACAAAAAAAAACTCAGACAAAATATTGAACGCAGAATAAAACTTCTTGTAAGACAATTGTAATGCGAAAACCTTAATCTCTCTCTCTCTCTCTTTCTCTCTCTCTTTCACCAGTCATATTTGGCTTTACCATCTATAGTCATAGAATTGTGGTACTATATAGCAATCAAGTTTTAAAATAATTATTCATACTTAATGAGGTAGGAAAATATTAATTATAAGACTCCATTGAGACCCACAACTTTATTCCTCAAGTCTACATAATAAGAACACAGAATTCAATTCCACTGAAAACCAATTAGAATGCTACACAAAAGAGCACATTAAAAATAAGCATTCAGAGGAATAACACTTATAAATGGTATGTTCTTTCACGCCATTAGACCTGTCGTCACAGTCGTCCTTTCATTACTCCTCTTACTTTTCCTTACTCAATATATTAAAAGCATATGGAGTACCCAAGAGAACAACGAACTGCTTATAAGAGGACAGAGAAGAAGCCTCAAGATTTATTTTCAAAAAGAATCAATTGAACTATATTTTAACAGCTTAAGAATTTGCATTTACTTACTTTTCATTGGCAAAAATGTATATTTGCTATTCATAGGCTTTATCATTTGTATTTGATGAAGAATATCTTCCAGTGTGTTTATTACAGAAATCAATATGACATGCTATGAATATATATGAATATACACATACATGTATGTTTGTATATATGTGTGTGTATAATATCTCCAACTATTTACAATGACATACCACTGTCAACCAGACCTAAGGCATCACTAACCTGTGGATAGCCAGAGCTGAACAGAGAAGGCTAGAGACAGGTGAGTCAGGAACCAAACAGAAATGTAATTTCAAAGTGACAGAAATGTCTTGCAAGCAAGGAAGCAAACTAGAGTCATGTGCTGGGGAGCCGCTCCTAGTGTGGTGACATGAGGCAGTGTGGGGAGATCTCAATATTTATGGTAAAGGCTACATGGTGAGTTGTATCCTTCACAGTGAGGGTTAACAGCAACAATGTGACAAGTTTGATTCATGGAATAGGGCTTAATGACAAGAACTTGTGAGCTTGCCAAGTGCTTGTCCAAGCTCAGAGGACACCTGGTGCTGGTCAGAGCAATACAATAATTGTGAGATTTTGCCAGAGGGTGAGATCATCCAGAGGGTGAACAGAAAGGAGTTGTTATGCCAAACTCTGGGCACAGCCTTTTTGCTGGGCCTTAGCTCTGGAAAATAGTGCCTCCCAATATCTTGAAATTTCCACCTTTTGGCAAAAAAGAGGGAGTATAAGCAAACTACTACACTTCTGGCCCATAAAGGAGAAGCAGGTATAAGTCAAGATGCCACAAGAGGCCAGCTGGGATAGGATAAGATGTTGCCCAGGGTGTTAGATCCTTGAGAGGCCCTGTATTAGAAGGATATCTCAGATATCATTGCTAGACTCTGTTAGCTTGCAAGCAAAAAAGAGAGGGAAGCCAAGATAAAGGAAGGAAATGCCAATACATGACTGCATTGGTGGTTGGATACATAACAAAAAGGAAGAGGAAAAACAAGAACATTGTACTCAATCATCAACGGAAATATTTTTTTCACAACTTAGTAGGATTTTTTTTTCAATTATGTACAAAGATAGATGTCAACAATAACTTTTATAAGATTTCGAGTTCAATTTTTTTCTCTCTCTTTCCCTTCCTTGATGCATAAAATGGCAGGCAATCTGATGTAGGCTATTCATGTACAATCATATTAAACATATTTCCACATTATCCATGCAGTGAAAAGAGAATCAGAATAAAAGGAAAACAAAATCACAGGAGAGAAAAAAGAAAGAGAAAATAGTATGCTTTGACCTGAATTCAGACTCTATGGTTCTTTCTCTGGATGTGGATAGCATTATGCATTATGATTCTTGGAATTGTCTTAGATAATTGTATTTCTGAGAAGAGCTAAGTCTATCAAAGGTGATCATCGTACAATGTTGCTGTTACTGTGTAGTATTCTACTGGTTCTGTTCACTTTACTCACATCAGTTCATGTAAGCTTTTCTGGGTTTTCTGAAATCTGCTGATTACTTCAAGTGGAGCAATAGCATTCCATTATATTCATGTGCCATAACTTGTTTTATTAAGTGAAAAAAGTATGCCTTAATTTGCATTCGTAGTCCATCAATTCTTTTTTTTTCTTTTTTTAAGTTTGTTTATTTAATATATTTAGTTTTCAGCATTGATTTTCACAACAGTCTGAACTACAAATTTTTTCCCATTTCTACCCTCCCCCACTCCAAGATGGCATATATTCTGGTTGCCCCCTTCCCCAGTCAGCCCTCCCTTCTGTCACCCCACTCCCCTCCCATCCCCTTTTTCTTTCCTTTATTGTAGGCCAAGATAAATTTCTACACACCACTGCCTGTGTATCTTGTTTTCTAGTTTTCTAGTT
>CM053622.1:488631136-488646923 GCA_028646595.1 Phalanger gymnotis
GACTGAATCTCAGTCCGTTTTTGCTGCCTCGCTATGGTCCCAACCAACTTACTTGACCCTTGAGTTTTTCAGCGGGGTATGACTTCTTATAGAGTAAAGAGTACTTTGTTCCAAGCTTGAGAGGATCCACTGTTGCTTTCAGAGCTATTACAGCCAGTTCTGCCACACCAGTAGTCCTCCTTCCCCAAGAACCTCCTACCAAGACTGGACTCAGATCTTCAGCAGGCTCTTCACTCCTGCTCTGATTCACCACTTAATTCCTCCTACCAGGTGGACCTGGGGCTGGAAGCAATTGTAGCTGTAGTTCTGTAGCTGCACCACCTCCACTTACTCTTAGGCAGTGGCCAAAGTGCAAACTACTATCACTCTGTCTCCTGCAGCTTTTCCCATTAACCTTCTCTGTTGCCTTTGGAGTATGTGGGTTGAGAAATCTGGTAACTGCCACAGCTCACTGATTCAGGCCCCTAGGGCCTGCTCCAACCAGTGCCCTTGTCTGGTTGGTCATGATGCCACCCAAGCTGGTCTCTGCTCTGCTCCACTCTGCTCCCAGCTCTGTGCACAATAGACCTTACCCAGAGACCATCCAGGCTATCCTGGGCTGGAGCCCTGCTTCCCTCTGCTGATTTATGGGGTCTGTAGCTCTTCTCTGTTGTCTTTGGTGTTTGTGGGTTGAGAAGTCTGGCAACTGCCACAGCTCAATGATTCAGGGTGCTAAGGCCCGCTCTGCCAGGCTCCTGGTCTGGTTGGTTCATGCAGCCCATGCTGGGCTCTGCTCTGCTCTGTTCCTAGCTCTGAGTGTTATAGCCCTCACCCAGCCACCATGCAGGCTGTCCTGAGCTGGAGCCCTGCTTCCCTCTGCTATTTTGTGGGTTCCGCAGTTCTAGAATTTGTTCAGAGACATTTTTTATAGGTTTTTGGAGGGACTTGGTGGGGAGTTCATGCTAGTCCCTGCTTTCCTGCCACCATCTTGGCTCCACTTCCTCTACCATTACTTGTTCAGCCATCCCCCAATTGATGGGCCTCCAATCAATTTCCAATTCATTGCCACCACTAAAAGAGCTGCTACAAATATTTTTGTACATGTGGAACCTTTTGTCTTTTTTTATGATCTCTTTGGGATGCAGACCTAGAAGTGGTGTCACTGAATCAAAGGGTATATGTAGTTTTATTCCCCTTTTGGCATATTTTGGGCATAGATCAAAGTGGTTAGATCATTTCATAACTTGACCAACAATGTATTAATGTTCTAATTTTCCCATATCTTCATCAACATTTATCATTTTCCTATTTTGTCATGTTAGCCAATCTGATGGGTGTGATATGGTACTTCAGAGGTGTTTTAATTTGCATTTCTCTAATTAATAGTGATTTAGAGCATTTTCATGTGACTATAGATAGCTTTAATTTCTTCATCTGAAAACAACCAGTTCATATCCTTTGATCAATTATCAACTGGGGAATGATTCATATTCTTATAAATTAGGCTCAGTTCTCCACAGATTTTAGAAATTAGGCCTTGATCAGAGACCCTGGTATTAAAAGGGCTACCCAGCTTTCTCTTTTCCATCTAACCTTGGTTGTGCTGACTTTGCTTGTCCAAAGCTTTTTTAATTAAATGTCATAAATTTATAAATTTTACATTTCATACATACTGTTCTTTATCTCTGGTAATAAATTTTGTCCTTTTCCATAGATCTGACAAACAAATCATTCCTAGCTCTCCCAGTTTCTTATAGTATCACACTTGAGTTCAAAATCACATACTCATTTTGATCTTATCTTGGTATACAGTAAAGATGCTGATTTATGCCTAGTTTCTGCCGTAATATTTTCCAGTTTTCCTATCAGCTTGTTTTTTTTTTCTCAAATATTGAGTTCCCATCCCAGAAGCTGGAGTCCTTGGGTTTATCAAACAGTAGATTACTATAATCATTAACTACAATATTCTCCTATCTCCCTAGTCCATGACTCTATTTCTTAGATAATATCAAAGAGTTTTGATAATTGCTGCTTTATAAGGCAATTTTAGCTCTTGTATGTCTAGGCAATCTCCACTTGCATTTTTAAAATTAATTCCCTTTATATTCTAGACATTTTATTTTCCAGTTAAATTTTATTATTTTTTTATCTTTATAAAATAATTTTTGGTAGTTTGATTGCTGTGGCACTGAATAAATAAATTAATTTAAGTATAATTGTCATTTTCATTATATAAGCTTGGCCTACCTATGAGCAACTGATATTTTTTCCAATTATTTAAATCTGATTTTATTTGTGTGAAAAGTATTTTGTAATTGTGTTCATATACTTCCTAGGTTTGTCTTGGCAGATTACAACCTAATATTTTATTTGGTCCACATTTACTTTAAATGAAATTTTTTCTTTCTATATCTTGCTGCTGGGTTTTGTTAGCAATTCTGATAATTTATATGAGTTTATAGTCTATCCTGCCACTTTGGTAAATGTGTTTATTATTTCAAGTAATTTTTACCTGATTCTCTAGGATTCTCTATGTATAGCATCATATCATCTGCAAATAGTGATATCTTTGTTTCCTCTTTACCTATTATAATTCCTTCATTTCCTTTCAATCTCTTGTTGCTAAAGCTAACATTTCTAGGACAATATTGAATAACAGTGGTGATAATGAACATCCTTGTTTCACTTCTGATCTTAATGGGGATGCTTCTAGCTTATCCCCACTATATTTAATGCTCAGTGAAAGTTTTAGATAGATGCTACTTATCATTTATGGAAAACTCCACTTACTTCTATGATCTCTAGTATTTTTCATAGGAACAGGTGTGGTGTTTTGTGAAAAGCTTTTCTGCATGCATTGAAATAACCATGATTTCTGTTAACTTTGTTATTGAAATGGTCAACTATTCTGACAATTTTGTTAAAATTGGACCAGCTTTGCATTCCTGATATAAATCCTACCTGGTCATAATGTATTATCTTCGAGGTAAGTTGCTGTAATCTCTTTGCTGATATTTCATTTAAAATTTTTTATCTATGTTAATTTGGGAAAATACTCTATAATTTTCTTTCTCTGTTTTTGATCTTCTTGAGCTAGATATAAGCACCCAATATGTATCATAAAAATAATTTTGTATGACTCCTTCTTAACTTATTTTCTCAAATAGTTTATACAGTACTGTAATTAATCATTCTTTAAATTTTGGTAGAATTCAATTGTGAATCCATTTGCCACTGGAGATTTTTCCTTTTTGATAGTTAATTTATTTTTAGTTTTCAACATTAATTTCTTCAAGATTTTGAGTTCCAAATTTTCTCCTCGTCTCTCCCCTCTCCCCACCCCAAGATGGTATGCATTCTGATTCCCCCTTCCCCCAGTCTGCCCTCCTTTCTATCAGCCCCCTAACCCTTATCCCCTTCCCCTTTACTTTCCTGTAGGGCAAGGTCGATTTTTATACCCCATTGCCTGAATACCTTATTTCCCAGTCACATGTAAAAACAATTTTTAACATTTGCTTTTTAAAACTTTGAGTTCCAAATTCTATCCCTTCTTCCCTACCCACACACTCTCATTGAGAAAGCAAGAAATTCCATACAGGTGTAGTTATGCAAAACACTTCCATAATAGTCATGTTGTGAAAGACTAAGTATATTTCCTTCCATCCTATACCACCCCCATTTATTCTATTTTCTCCTTTGACCCTGTCCCTTTCCAAAACTGTTTGCTTCTGATTACACCCTCCCCCAATCTACCTACATTTCTATCATCCCCCTTATCCCCTTCCTTCCTACTTTCCTGTAGTGTAAGATATTCAATTGAGGGTGTGTGTAATTATCTCCTTAAGGCAAAACCAATGAGAGCAAGATTGATTCATTTCCTTTCACCTCCCCCTCTTCCCCTCCATTGTAGCAGTTTTTTCTTGTCTCTTTTATGTGATATAATTTATTCAATTCCCTCTATTCCTTTCTCCTTTTCCCAATATATTGCTTTCACCCCTTAATTTCATTTTTATATATCATCCTTTCATATTCAACTCACCCTGTGTCCTATCTCCCTCCCCCCCCCACTCTGTCTCTCTCTGTTTCTCTCTCTCCATTTTTCTTTGTATATACATATATGTGTGTGTATATATATACATATATATAAACATGCACTCACTATATATACATATATGTATACACACGCATATATATGTCTGTCTGTATGTATGTATGTACCTATGTATGTATGCATATATTCCTTTCAACTCCCCTAATACTGAGAAAGTCTCATGAGTTACAAATATCATCTTTCCATGTAGGATTATAAACAGTTAAACTTGAATAAATCCGTTATGATTTCTCTTTCCTGTTTACATTTTCATGCTTGTCTTGATTCTTATATTTGAAAATCAAACTTTCCATTTAGCTCCAGTCTTTTCATCATAAATGCTTAAAAGTACTCTATTTCATTGAATGTCATTTTTCCACATGGATGATTTTACTCACCTTTGCTAGATAGAGGATTCTTGGTTTTATTCCTACCTCCTTTTACCTCTGGAATATCATATTCCAAGCCCTCTGATGTCTTAATGTAGAAGCTGCTAGATCATGTGTTATCCTGATTGTGTTCCTACAATACTCAAATTGTTTCTTTCTGGCTGCTTCCAATATTTTTTCCTTGACCTTGGGAACTCTGGAATTTGGCTACAAAATTCCTAAAAGTTTTCTTTTGGGAATCTTTTTCAATAGGTAATTGTTGGAATCTTTCAATTTCTTTATTTCTCAAAATGTACTTAGTTTCTATTTGCTCCATTCTAATTTTTAAGGAATTATTTTCTTCATTGAGCTTTTGGACCTCCTTTTCCATTTGGCCAATTCTGCTTTTTGAGACATTCTCTTCATTGTCTTTTTGGACTAATTTTGCCTTTTGGGTTATTCTATTTTTAAGTTGTTACTTTTTTCAGCCTTCCTCACATTTCTTTCCTCTTTGCCCTAGTAATTCTCTCCTCCATTCCACCCTCTCTTGTTTCCAATTCCTCTCTTTTCTTTCCCCTTTCTCCTTCTACTTCTCTATAGGGAAAATATATTTCCACTATCAACTTAAAATGTATGCTATTTCCTCTTTTAGCCAAATATAATGAAAGTAAGGTTTAAACATGGTGCACACTCTCCCTTCTTTCCCCTCTACTGTCTATGAGGTCTTTGTGCCATTTCATGTGATGCAATTTACCTTATTCTGGCTCCCTCTTTCTTCTCCTCCCAATACAATACTATTTTCACCCCTTAATTAATTTTTCATCATTACATCAAAGTCAATTTCTACCTTCACCCTCTGCCTATGTATATCTCTTCTAAATGCCATAATAAAGATATAGTTCTCAAGAATTACAAATGTCATCTTCCTGTGTAGAGATGTTTACGGGTTAACCTTATGGAATAATCTTTTTTTTTTCTTTCCTGTTGTCCTTTGTATGCTTTTCTTCACTCCTGTATTTGAACATCGAATTTTCTTTTCAGCTTTTTTCATCAGGAATGATTGAATTACCTGTTTCATTGAATGTCTATCTCCTCCCCTGAAAGATTACTCTAAGTTTTGGTGTGTAGTTGATTCCCAGTTATAATCCAAGTGTCTTTGCTTTCCAAAATATCATATTCCAATACCTCTGAGCCTTTCATGTAGAAGGTGCTAAGTCCTGTGTAACCTTGACTGTGGTTTCATGATATTGAAATTGTTTCTTTCTGCCTGATTTCAGTATTTTCTCCTTGACTTGATAATTTTGGATTTTGGCTACAATATTCCATTGCATTTTCATTTTGGGATCTCTTTCAGGAGTTGATCAGTGGATTCTTTCAATGACTATTTTGCCTTCTGGTGCTAGAATATCAAGGAATTTTTCCTTGATAATTTTTTTATTATTTCTATTAAATCTTTTTTTTAAAAAAAAAAAGAATATTTATTTATACTTTTCCACATTCTATTCCACAAGATTTTGAGTTCCAAATTTTCTTCCCCCCTCTCCCCTCCTCCCCATGAATTCTGATTACCCTTTTCCCAGTCTGCCCTCACTTCTTTCACACTCCCTCTTATCCCATTCCCCCTTACTTCCCTGTTACACAAGATAGATTTCTATACCCCATTGATTGTATATCTTATTTCCCAGTTGCATGTAAAAACAATTTTTAGCATTTATTTTTAAAACTTGGAGTTCCACATTCTCTCCCTTTTTCCCTCCTTGCCTAGCCTCATTGAAAAGGCAAACAAATGAATGTAGGTTATTGATGGGTAGTTATGCAAAACATTTCCATAATAGCCATGTTGGGAAAGACTAATTGTATTTCCCTCCATCCTATCCTACCCCACATTTATTCTATTTTCTCATTTGACACTGTCAACGTGTTTGCTTTTGAATTTTTCTATCACCCTGTGAAAACAATGCTACTTTCAGCTGCTGTGGTGGTATAAGGCCAATAATGCCAGCATATAGGAGGCCTGCTAGCATAGGCTCTTTGATCTGCTTTTCTAAGGAAAGCAACTTACACACTCACCCCTTATCCCCTTACCTCTTCATTCCTGTAGGGTAAGATACCCTATTGAGTGTGTATATTGTTACTTCATTGAGCTAAATCTGATATGAGTAATGTTCACCCATTCTCTTTCACCTCCCCACTCATCCCTTCCTTTATAGCAATTTTTTCTTGCCTCTTTTACTGTAAGATACTTTACCCCATTTCATCTCTCCCTTTCTTCTTCTCTCAGTATATTCCTCTCTTACCCCTTAATTTTATTTTTTATAATATCTTTAACTATCTTAGTATTGAGAAAGGTCTTATGAGTTACAAATATCTTTCCATGTAGGAATGTAAAGAGTAGTGTCTTATAATTTCTCTTTCCTATTTGCCTTTTCATGCTTCTATTTATCTTTTATTTGAAAGTCAAATTTTCTATTCAGCTCTGGTCTTTTCATTAAGAATGCTTGAAAGGGGGCAGCTAGGTGGAGCAGTGAGTAGAACACTGGCCATGGAGTCAGGAAGACCTGAGTTCAAATCTGGCCTCAAACACTTGACACACTTACTAGCTTTATAACCTTGGGCAAGTCACTTAATCCCAATTGCCTTGCCTTCTCTCCTCTTCCCCCCAGAAAAGGATACTTGAAAGTCCTTTATTTCATTGAATAGCCAATTTTTCCCTGAAGTTTTATATTCAGTTTTGCTGAGTAGATAATTCTTTTTTTAAAATCCTACCTCATTAGATCTCTGGAATATGTTATTAAACATCTTTCCTACCCATTCAATAGGCCTTAGTGGGGTCAGTTAAAAGAGACCTGATTAGAGGCTGGCCTACACCTTTGCAATGACAATCAGTGATCAAAGATCTTTTGCTAATTAGATGTTAAAACTCAGGCCTTTTTTTGGATTGGGCATGAAGCCCTTGGGCCCTAAAAAGAGTATATATACTCAGAAGGTAGCCATTGAGAACTGAGAATTCAGAATCCAGCCCAAGGGGAAGTAAGAACTGTAAGTTAATAGAGCTTCAGAAAGAGTGCGAAGCAGAAAGTGGAAACCAGGGAATTGTGGAGACAAGAGAACTGAGGGAGGAAACAACACAGGCAAGCAGACAGTTAGGATTTATGAGTATTTATGGGAAGGCTACAGCAGGGGGGGGGCAGTTATAGCATAACTTGCTTCCTTGCTGTATTGTGTGTTATAATTTCCTTGTTGCTACACGTTGGTGAACTTACTGGTTTTAGAATATAATTATTGCTATATCAGGTTGGAGTTATTGGTCTTGGGGTTTGATTTTCTGGTGTCTCAATACCACAAAAATTATACCTCTTTTGCCTGTGTCTACCTAGAGAGTTTTTTCATACTTTGTGATTCCAAACCATACAGGCATTTGCATGGTCATCTCCAAGGTCATGAATCTTGCCTTACTGATACAAGAAGCCACTAGGTATTGTGTTGTCCTGATTGTGTTTCTACAGTGCTCAAATTGTTCCTTTATGGCTGCTTGTGACATTTTCTCCTTGACCTAGGAACTCTAGAATTTGGCTACAATATGCCTAAGAGTTTTCCTTTTGGAATCTTTTTCAAGAGGTAATTGGCATATTCTTTTAATTTCTATTTTATTCTTTTGTTCTAGGATATCAGGGCAGTTTTCTTTGACAATTTCTTGAAAATCGATGTCTAGGTTCTTTTCTTTGATCATGGCTTTCAGGTAGTTCATTGATTTTTAAATTATGTCTCCTAGACCTATTTTACAGGTCAGTAGTTTTTCCAATGAGATATTTTACATTGTCTTCTATTTGTTTTTTGTTCTTTTGGTTTTATTTTATAATTTCTTGATTTCTCATAAAGTCTTTAGCTTCCATTTGTTTCATTCAAATATTTAAGAATTTTTTTTTTCCTCATTAAGCTTTTGGACCTCCTTTTCCATTTGGTCAATTCTGCTTCTTAAGGTATTCTTCTCCTGAATTGCTTTTTGGATCTCTTTTGCCATTTGGGTTAGCCTGTTTTTTAAGGTGTCTTTTTTTTAAAGTATTTTTGGGTCTTATTTAAGCAAGCTGTTGTCTCATTTTAAATGATTTTTTTTTACATCACTCTCATTTCTCTTTCCAATTTCTCCTCTAATTCTCTTACTTGATTTTGAAAATCATTTTTGAGCTCTTCCATGGCCTGCAACCAACTCATATTTTTCTTGGAGGCTTTTGATATAGGGCTTTTATTTTGTTTTCTTCTGGTTTCATATTTTGATCTTCTTTGCCATCAAAGTAAGCTTCTATAGACAGACTTTTTTGTGCTGTTTGTTTATTTTCCCAGCCAATGACTTGACTTTTGGTGTCTTTGTCAAGGTAGGACTCTGCTTCCAGAGTGGAAAGTGCTCTGTCCCAAGCTTCAGTGTTTTTTTGCAGATTTTTTTCAGAGAAACTTGTACTCACCCAGTAAGTTTTCAGTTCTTATAAGGTGGTATGATCACAGGAGAGGTGTTTAGTCCTCTTCTGGCCTCTGCTCTTTTCTATGAGTGACCTTAAGCACTGCTTTCTACCTTGGAACTGTGAAGAGGATTCCCTCTCCACAACCACCATAAGCTCTGCCACAGCAGAGGTCCTCATCATCACAGGACCACCACCCAGGAATATGACCCTGATCCAAGCAGGACAAAGGTAGAGAATCCTACCTCAGAGTCAACAAAGGGATTCATGCAATTCCCCTCTGATTAGCTGTTCCACCCACCCCAATTGTCTGTAGGCCTGAACCTCTAAAAGCACCTGTTGCTGCTACACTTGTGGCTGCTCCCCTGTCCTGGGGCTGGGGCTAGACCATCTTCTTCACTTGCCCAGATCATACAGAGTTTTTCCACTTAACTTCTGTGTTGGCAATGAAAATGGGCTCTTAGCACTCAGATCAACCAAATGCCCTTGAAGAGTTTGGCCTTTGTTTCCTTGATTAAATTAGGAGTCCTTCCTGAAGTCCTTGCCTCAGGGGAGGTCCTAGTTTACACATGTGTTTGAGTGAAATGTTTGGGACATCAGAGGCTTTTACACCATGTGGGTTTAAGTTGCTTCTTTGTGACAATTTTAGGTCACATGGGTGAGTCTCATGTGTGACTTACCCTTGACCATGAAAAAGATATAAAACCAGGCTTTGGCTTTCTCTTTTTCGGAGCTCCAACCCACAGCCATGCTGGAGTGCATGACTCTGGGCCAGCCCTTGTTATGAGCTCCAGGGCTGAACTTAGATGTTGTAATTATGAATTGTATTTGCTCTGTCTGTTGATGTTTGTAATTTGTTTGTATTTTGCTCTTAAGTTCAGGGTGCTGGCTTTTTCCCCTGAACTAAGTGAATGGTATTTGTATGCTGAATTAAAGTAAGCTTGTTAACCTCTTAACATTGCTTTCCTTAGTAAAGCAGATCAAAAAAACCTGGGCTTTTCCAGCATGCTGGTCGCATGCTTGTTGTTGGGTTTGTGTTGGTCTTTCACCCCCACAACAGCTGCTAGCCAGATTGTTGAAACAACTTCTACTTTGTCTTAGGTGTTTGCAGTTTTCAATGCCTGAAAATCATCACAGCTGCTGGCGATTCACTTCCCTGTGGCCTGTTCCAGCCCTGTCATTGCCATACCAGCATGGTCCACACTGGATTGTGCTCCCCTCACAGCCTCATGTGATAGACCTTTCCTCTCCACCTTCTAATTGGACTTGGTCTGGAGATTTGTTTCACTCTGTATTTTTGTGGATTCTGTAGCTCTGGAATTTGTTTAGAGTCATATTTTTACAGGTATTTGGAAGGGTTTAAGGGGGGAGCTGCAACAAGTCACTGCTTATAATCCAGCATCTTGGCTCCAATCCCTTCCTTCTTAATTTCTTGAAAGATTCTGTCTATGATCCTTTTTTGATCATGATTTTCAGATAGTTCAATAATACTTATATTATCTCTCCTGCATCTACTTTTCCAGGTCAGTTCTTTTTACAATGAACTATTTCACATTGTCATTTTTTTTTATTCTTTGGTTTTGTTTTATTGTTTCTTGATTTCTCAGAAAGCTATTAGCTTCCATTTGCTCCATTCTAAGTTTTAAGGAATTATTTTCTTCAGTGAAGTTTCGCACATTCATTTGCATTTAGCCAATTCAGTTTCTTTTTAAGTCATCTTTATCCTTATTGGCTTTTTCAACATCTTTTGCTATTCAGACTACTCTGTTTTGTAAGGTTGTTTTCTTGACTATTTTTTGTGTCTCATCTCAAACTGTTGACTTGTTTTTCATGATTTTCTTGCACCACTATTATTTCTATTCCCAATTTTTTTCTCTACATCTCTTATTTGATTTTCTTGTTAAAAATTTCTTTATTTTTAGTTTACAGCAGGCAGTTCCACAAGATTTTAAGGTCTAAATTTTCTCCCCTCCTTCTCCTCCCCCCTTTCTCCCCAAGACATCATGTAATCTGAAATAGCTTCTATGTATATCTTTACATTAAACTCATTTTCCCAATAGTCAAACTCTAAAGAAGAATTTTAACCAATGGAATGTATCATGAGAAAGAACAAACAAAACAAAAAAGAAGAAAAAAAAGAGAAAGATCAAAATTTTTGCCTCATTTTGCATTCATAATGCATAGTTCTTTCTCTAGATGTGGACAGCTGTTTCCATCACAAGTCCTTTGGAGGTGTCTTAGACCTTGCATTTCTGAGAGGAACTGAGTCTAACAAAGTTAATCATCACAAATAGCTTATGTCTGTTATCATGCATAATATTCTCCTGGTTCTGCTCCCCTCAGCCAGCATCAGATCATGTAAGAGTTTCCAGGTTATTATGAAGGCTATCTGCTCCTAATTTCTTATAGCACAATAGTATTCCATTACATTCCCATACCTCAACTTGTTTAACCATTCCCCAGTTGATGGGCATCCCCTTGATTTCCAATTCTTTGCCACCACAAAAAGAGCTACTGCAAATATTTTTGTATATACAGGTCCCATCTCTATTTGGTTGACCTCTTTGGGATATAGCCCTAGGAGTGGTATTGCTGGATCAAAGGGTATGCATATTTTTATAGCCCTGTGAGCATAGTTCCAAATTGCTCTCGAGAATTGCTAGATCAGTGCACAACTCTACCAGCAATGTAACAATGTTCCAATTTTCCCACATCCTCTCCAGCATTTATGATTTTCATGTTTTGTTATGGTAGCTAATCTGACAGGAGAGATGGGGTACCTAAGAGTTGTTTTGATTTGCATTTCTCTAATAAGTAGTGATTTGGAGCATTTTTATGTGACTGTAGATATCTTTAATTTCTTCCTCTGAAAACTGCCTGTTCATATTCTTTGACCATTTCTCCACTGGGGAATGAGTTGTATTCCTATAAATTTTGTTTAGTTCCATGTATAGAGGGGTGAGGCCTTTATCAGACACTGGTTATAAAAATTCTTTCCCAATTTTCTGCTCCCCTCCTAATCTTTGTTGCATTGGCTTTGTTTGTACAAAGACTTTTCCATCTAATGTAATCAAAATTATCCAGTTTGAATTTTTTAATGCTTTCTATCTCTTGTCTCATCATAATTTTTCCCTTCTCCATAAATGTGACAGGTAAATTTTTCCTTGATCTCCAAAATTGCTTAGAGTATAAGCCTTTATATATAAACCATGAACACATTTTTGATTTTCTTTTGGTTTATGGTGTAAGATACTGGTTGATACCCATTTTCTGCCAATCTGTTTTCCAGTTTTTCTGTAACTTTTGTGAAATATAGTGTTCTTATCTCTGAAGCTGGAATCTTTGGGTTTACCAAAGAGGAGATTACTATAGTTGTTGACTATTGCCTTTTGTGGACCTAATCTATTATACTGATCCACCACTCTATTTCTTAGCCAGTGCCAAGTACTTTTGTTTTTTGCTACTTTAAAATACAGTTTGATATCTGATATGGCTAGGCCAGCTTCCTTAGCATTTCTTTTCATTAATTCCCTTGATATTCTGGACCTTATTTTTCTTCCAGATGAATTTTATTTCCATTTTTTCTTGCTCTATAAAATAATTTTTGGTAGTTTGATTGGTATGGCACTAAACAAGTAAATTAATTTAGAGAAAATTGTCATTTTTCTTATATTAGCTTGGCCTTGCCGCAAGCAACTAACTTTTTCCATTTATTTACATCTGAGTCCCAAATATTTTGTAGTGTCTGCAGTAATTTCAAATAGAATTTCTCTTTCTATCTCTTGCTGTTGAGCTTGTTAGTAATATAAGGGAATGCCAAGTATTCTTACTTGATTTTCAAAATCCTTTCTGAGTTCTCATGGCCTGAGACTAATTCATAATTTTCTTGGATGCTTTGGGTATAGGAAATTTTAATTTGTTGTGTTCTTCTGAGTGTGTTTTGATCTTCCCTCTCACCACAGTAACTTTCTATATTCAGAGATTTTTTTCCATTGTTTCTTCATTTTTCCCAGCCTATTACTTGACTTTTAACTCTTTGTTAAAGTATGGCTCTGTTTCCAGGGTGGAGGCACACTGTCCTAAGCTTCAGGAGTTTTGTCCAGCTGTTTCCTGAGACACTTTGAGGGACTGATAAGTTTTCAGTTCTTTCAAGGTGAAATGATCTAAGGAAGTGTGTTTACTACTCTCCTGGCCTGTGCCCTGGTCTGTGAGGGACCACAAGCACTCTTTTCAGCTCTGGAAGCATAAGATAGGTCCACTCTCCACTGGGGCCCAAACTCTTCTATGCTAGTATTCTAGGATAATGTCATAAACAGTAGCAGAAATATTGTAGCAATGACCATTTGTGAAAGACTTAGCTGCTCTAACTAATACAAGAACCATGTTAATTCGAAAAGTACTCATAATAAAAAAATGCTATACACCAACAGAGAGAACTAATGAACTCTGAGTGCAGATAGAAGCATATTTTAATTTTATTTTTCTTGCTTTTATTTTGCAACATAACAAATATGGACATGTGTTTTGCATGACTTCAAATATATTATTGATATCATATGGCTTACTTTCTCAATGGATGGAGGAAAAGATGAAAGGATTGAGAGAATTTATCACACAATCTTAAAGGAAATAAAAATAAATTTATTTTTTTTGTTTGGTTAAATGTCCTTGAATTCAATAAGAATCTTAAGCTTAAATTATTACCTGTTTCTGAAAATAGAACTCAACTTTTCTTTAAATTATCATGAATTCTATGCCCAACTAATCATTCATCTGCAGTGTCTGTACAATATAGCCATTCTTTTTGTTGTTATTGTTTATTGTTTTTTTGTCTTGGTTTTTTTTAGGAGGTGGGAAGGCAGAGCAATTGGGGTCAAGTGACTTGCCCAAAGTCACAGAGCTAGTAAATGTATCAAGTGTCTGAGGCTCAATTTGAACTCAGGTCCTCCTGATTCCTAGACCAGTGCTCTACTCATTTTGCCACTACCTGCCCCTCAATATAATCCATTCTGATATGTAATTTCTAGGATTTGTTCATCCAATTGTATACCATAATCAAGACAATAAAAAAGACTTTATTTACCTTTAACTGTGTAGCTTGTTTAGCCAAGCATTTGGAGTGACTGCCAATATCATTTAGGAGGTTTTGCAATAAACTGAAAGGTGATGCAATTAACATAATATGATCTATAAATAGTAACATTTGAATAACCTCATTCCATATAAGGAATGCTGCCTTGACATGATATCTGCTTGAAATCTTCAATAATAGAGATGACTACATTTGACAAGCACATATCTTTATTTTCTACATAATTTAATGTCAATCATTAATGTTTTATATCTTAAAACATCTCTGTAAAATTTATACAAATTTGTTAATTATAGAAAATATTAAAAAGTACTCTTGTAAAATACAATAGAAATAAACTTATTAATACAACAGAGTTCAGTCTGGTCTCATAAAATATAAGCAGACTGTTTTATTTTCCTCCGCCTTCCAAATAAGGTTCTCTAATACTCATTGGGAGTTTGAAAGTCTCAAGCACTGACTAACTGTAAACTTATTGTTTAGAGACTCATTGACTAGGAACAAAGTTCTTTTTAATCACTTCACAAGAGATTAGCTTTTTCAAATGGATATTTTCTTCAAAGATTCTGCAAGAAGAAATATAAAAATATCCGCCTCATGACACCCCAAGGACATAATACTCTTTTAACCATGGGGAATGGGGATTAGGCGCATAGCACAGCTCAGTTGCTTTCTAACATCTGTGTCATAAAATTGAAGTCCAAATCCAAATAGGCCAGAATTCCCTGGTCTTATTATTAGGCCTATAGAGAATGGCTTTGTTGAATGCTGCTCAATAAAATGTTTTGAGGTCTCATAACATTATTGCACTAATTTTGTACTATTTTCCATTGATTCACTGAAATTTCACATCTTTCTTCTAAATAAATATATATATATATATAAATATTTAAACAAAATAAATTATTCATTTTATTTAGTTCTATAAATTAACTTCTTGGTGTTTTGATTTAGTGTGATAGTAAATCTATAAATAAATTTAGCTTGAACTTTTTTATTTTATTGTTATGGTAGAGTATTTGTACAGACTCCCTCTCTCCAATTATTTAAGACTTCTATTATTTCTGTTAAAATATTTCACAGCTCTTTGAACATATGTAATGGAGATGAGGAGATGGCTAGGTGGCATAACAGACTTAGGGTTGTGCCTGGAGTCAGGAAGAACTGAGTTCAAATCTGACCTCAGATCTTTACTAGCTGTGTGACCCTGGGAAGATCTCTTAATGCTGCTTGCCTCAGTTTTCTCATCTGTAAAATGAACTGGAAAAAGAAATGTGAAACTACTCTAGTATTATTACTGAGAAAACCCCAAGAAGAAGTCATGTTGAGCTGGCCATAACTGAAAAAAGATTAAATGACATCAACATATATGTGATCTAAGCAACTCTTCTTTATGAAAAACAAATCATAACGTCATTTGATTTTTTAGTACATGAGAGATAACCACTTAATAGCATATCTGTAAATTCTCTATTTGGAGAATGTAGAATTGGCTTAAGTTTTCCTTTTATAAATATTCTGGATCTTTAATGAAATTTTTATATTGTTAATCGATTGTAATCAAATTATGTCAATGCATTGGGAAAATACACAGAAAAGTATATTTTTTAAGCAGGATGGATGGATTAGTACTATTTTTTACTGATCTTTCTCTTTACTTTTCATTGATTTTGATCTTAATGCAACATTATCAAGATAATTTTTATAATTTTGTAAATGAATAAATAAACAAATGAATACAAGTATATACATATACACGCTTACATATACACATAAATGAACTACATATACAAATATATATATA
>CM053622.1:488647423-488662589 GCA_028646595.1 Phalanger gymnotis
GTCCAATAATAGTGGAGTCAGTTATCATCATTGCATTTACTCAGCCTTATTGAGAACTACTTCAGAGTGGTCTTGATTTTAATAAGATACCTTTGCTCTTATTAAATGTTTTTATTCATATGATTTGAGTGATTTTAAGATAAAATAATGTTTTATTCTCTAATGTTTTTATGTTTCGGTTCATATTTTTTACTCTTGTGGTGAAAAAAATTGTTATATTTGTAGTGTTCAGAATGCTGAACTATCCATATTTCTGGTATGAACTGGGCATCATAATAATTATATAGATGATGTCCCAAATTTCTTAATAAAGATATGTTTTAATTATTAATTAATTAATTTAATTAATTAATTAATTTAATTATTAATTAAAAGTGTAAATGCTATAAATTTGTAAATAAATGAAAGCTTAATTTTATTTTTACATTCATATAGTTATATGAATTTTCAAATCATTTTTTAGTTTAATTTTGATAAGACAAGGCCTCCTACATTATGCATTTCCCTTAAAATAGTTTTTGGATGACACTTTCTCATAGGGTAGGGGTTTTTTGGGTGCAATGGGGTCACAAAAACTATTTTTTATCAAAAATTCAATTTTTAAAAATTTCTACAAAGTTGAAAATTCGACTAGATCTATATATAGCAAACAATATTGGGCAATTCAGCTTGCCTATCTGAGACTCAGTTTCATAATAAAAAAGAATAAATAACAGTAGCTACTTAAAAGGGTTGTTGTGAACATCAAATAATATAATGTATGTAAAGCACTTGCCAAAACATAAAGTGTTATAGAAATTCTTGCTAGTATTGTTTTTGTTTGATTATTCTTTGTTTTTAATTTTATCTTTGAATTTGCTATTCAATAATTTTATTTTAGTGCTTCCTATGTTATTAGGTACAATTATTTTTGAAAATTTTATTTATATTCTCTCTACTCATTGAGAAGTTCCCTTTCTTGTTTCTTTCTTGTTTTCTCTCAGGTTTCCTAAGCATATCTTCCTTTCATCTTCTTATCATTATTTTTCTTTTTACAGAAAGTTGAGTTATTTTTTCCATTTATTAGACTAGTCAAAAGCACTTTGGAAAATGATTTTTATAAATGTAAAATAATATGACAAATTGATAGATTGATAGGAAATGATGCCTTTGTTAGAGGAATATGTTTAGAAAACTTCCCCAGCAGTTCAATCTTTCCTTTCTATTATTACCCAGTTTTGTTTTTGAATGTGTCTGTGCACACACACACACACACACACACACACACACACACACACACACGCACAGAGACAGAGAGAGACAGAGACAGAGACAGAGAGACAGAGACAGAGACAGAGACAGAGAGAGAAATACAAACTGGATTATTATACTCATTTGCTTCAGGATATTCTGTACCAAATCTGTTAAATTTACTGACCACTCTATTTCTTATTTGGTATCAAGTTGTTTTGATGCTTACCTCTTTGTAAATTTGAGATGGCATACTGCAAGTCTGCCTTCCTTCACATTTTTTTTGTTGTTGGTTCCTTTAATATTCTTGAATTTTTCTTCCAGATAAATTTTAATATGATTTATTTATTCTTTGGTAATTTGATTTGTATGACACAGAATCAGTAAATTTATTTATGCAGTACCATCTTTTGCCTTGACATAGTCATGAGCAATTACTATTTTTTCAATTATTTAGTTCTGGCTTTCTATGAAAAATGTTTTGTAATTACATTTATAGACTTGCAAATATTTTATGTGCTCTAAAATTGCTTTAAATGTGATTTCTTTTTCTACCTCTTTCTGATGAGTTTTAATGGAAATATGTAGAAATGAAGGTTATGTGTGTGATTTCGTTTCATTTCATTCATATTTTCTGAATTTATTAATTGCTTTGATTCTGTTTTATTTGATTCTCTCAGGTTTCCTAATTATATCATTCTTTCATTTTCTTATCATTGTTTTAGATTTGGATTTTCTAGTACATTATTGAATAAAAATAATAAAAAAGAAAATTCTTTCTTTGTCCCTGCTCTTACTCCAATTAATATCCATTACAGATAATGCTTTCTCTTAGTTTTAGACACATATTAGCATTTAGAAAAAAAAACTCCATTTACTTCTGTACTTTCTAATGTTTTTAATAGGAATAGCTACTGTATTTGTCAAAAGGTTTTTCTGTATCTATTGACACAATCATATGATTTTTTGTTGTATTGTTATTGATGTGGTTTATTATATTTATTGTTTGAATGCTGAACCAGTCCAACATGCCTGGTATCAGTCTCACTTGGGCATATTGTGTAATCTTTGTGATATATTGCTTAAAAGTATTTTATTTATAATTATTCATGAATATTCATTAGGGAAGTTGTTTTATACTTTGCTTTCTAAGTTTGTGCTCTCTGTGGTTTAAATATCAAAACCATATTAATCCCACAGAAGAAATTTTGTAGAATTCATTCTTTACCTAATTTTATCAAAAGGCAAAAGTCTGTTTTGCTTCTGACTATTGCTTCCCTTAATCTGCCTTCTTTTTTTCACTACACCCTTGTACAGGTAATTAAGGGGGGACATTTTTTTATTCTTTTCTCTTTTAGAATGCCAAAGTAATTAAGTGCCTTTGATTCAATCTTACTAGGTGCTAAGCCCCAGGCTCACACCCTTTTGCTAATTAGGTGTGAATTCTTTGGGCTCTGATCAGTATATAAAAATTCAGAGGTTAACATTTTCTCTGGGGCTGTCACTGGAAGAGTGGTGTTCAACTCTGGGCAAGCCATTGTAACTGCTGCCTGACTTTGCTAACCCAGACCCATTGGTTCTTCTCTGGTAATTGAATTGTGATTTGGTCTGTTTATATTGTCTCTTTTTGTAGTTTGTATTTGCTCTGAAGTTCAGGGTGCTGGCTTTTCCTCCTGAACTAAGTGAATGAAATTTGTAAGTTTGTTTAGAGTGAGATTGTTAACCCCTTAAAGTTACTGTCCTTAGCAAAGTGGGTTAAAGATCCTGTGCTAGCAGACTTCTTGTTGTTAGTTTTCTGTTGGTCTTTCACCCCAAAAGCTGCTGCTAGCCAGATTGTTGTTACAACCCTTTCTCTTAGCATCTACCCATCCTGATTCCCTGTTGAATAAGATGGATTTCTATGACCAATCCAATGAGTGTATATATTCTTTGCTCTGTGAACCAGGTCAGATGAGAGTGAGGCTCAAGCATTGCTTAGCTATATGTGTGCTATGTTTTTGCGAAATATTTTTTTTTCTCCCAATTTTCCTCTCCCTTTGCCCTTCTCTCAGGATAGGGTTCTTTTTCAGACTTCCACAGATCTTTCAAATAATCCCATAACAAAAGAATCAGAGTAATGCCCTTTGTCTAAATGGATTCATTTCAAGTGCCCTAAGGATAGTAAAGTTCTTAAGGGTCACAAGTTTTATTATCTCATTTAGGAAAGTACTGAATTTAACTCAAGTTTCTCATCATTTCTCACTCATGTTTTGCTTTATATACTTCTTCAGAGTCTGTTTCCAATGCCAGGTTTGCTATTCAGCTCAGGTTTTTTTTTTTTTCCATAAGGAATGCCTGAAAGCTCTCTATTTCATTAAATATCCATTTATTTCCTTGTAGATTACACACATTTTTTGCTGGAAAGGTGATTGATGTTTGTACTATTAGTTCCTTTGCTTTCCCGAATGTCATAGTCAAAGGTCCTCACTCCTTTATGATGGCATCTGCTAAATTTTGTGTGGCCTTTACTATGGATTCCTCTTAATTTTTTTCCTTCTGAATTCTCCTTGACCTGGGAGCTATGGAATTTGGTCCTAATATTCTTTGAGTTTTCACCTTAGGGTTGCTTTCAGGATCTGATTGGTATATTCTTACAGTTTCAACTCTGTCCTCAAGTTATGCAATGTCTGGGCAGTTTTCTTTTAGAATTTCTTGAAATATAATGTCTAATTATTTTTTTTTGATCATGGCATTCAGGTAGTCCAATAATTATTAAATTCTCTGTTCTTAACCTATTTTTCAGATTAGTAGATTTTCCAGTGAGAAATGTCATGTCTTCTGCTATTTTTGTCATTTTTTTTAAATTTTGTTTGATTTTTTTACCCTTGATATCTCATTTAGTCATTAGCTTACCCTTGACCAATTCCACATTTTATGAAAATTTATTTTCTTGAGGCAGAGCCACGATGACAGTGTGAAAGCAGGGGCTTACTGGAAGCTCTCTTAGAAATTCTGTCAGATACCTCTAAAAAAGTGAAGCTGAGTAGATTTGAGTGGACTCTGGCTCCATTAGGAGCCTGAGTGTGGCAGATTACCAAACCTGGAGAGTCCACAGGGTCAACAGGATGGATCACCCAGCTGGGAGACTATCAGGCACATAGAACAGCACCTGATCACAACAGAACAAGAGCAGTAGCAGAATCTAGCTAGCAGACTGGGCTGGGAGAATACTGGCTGGGTGGAAATAAACCATACCAGAGCAGTAGCAGGAGCAGGCCCAGGGAGCAATTGCCAGGTATGGTGGCAAACCCCAAGCCTCTCAGCCTTGGACATGAGTCTGTCAACGTTAAATGAGACAGCTCCACAAAGCCTGTGGCCAGGGGATCAGCTACTCCTGAGGCTTTCAGGAAGTAAGGAAATTATATCCTGCTAAAAGGCACCATAGACAAAAATCTACTTTGTACTGGTTAAGAAGTAGAGTGGTGGATTAGTGAAATATGTTAGGTACAGAAGAGAGTGGACAGTGAATATAAATGTGATAAGTGATAAATGCAAAGAGTCCAGCTTCTGGGATAAAAACTCACTATTTCCCAAAAACTGCAGGAAAAACTGGAAAATAGTATGCTAGAAACTGGGCACAGACCAATATCTTATACTGCATACCAAAATTAAGTCAAACTGGGTTTATGATTTAGGAATAAAGGCAGATACTATAAGCTATTTGAGAGAGCAAGGAATACTTTACCTGTCAGATTTATGGAGAATGGATGAATTCATGGTCAAACAAGAGATAGAGAGCATTACAAAATGCAAAAGGGATAATTATGATTATGTTAAATTGAAAAGTTTTTGTATAAACAAAGCCAATGCAATAAAGATTAGGAGGGAATCAGAAAATTGGGAAAGAATCTTTACAACCATTGTCTCTTATAAAGGCCTTATATCTAAAATATAGATGAGACTGAACCAATTTTGTAGGAATACAACTCATTCCCCAGTTGAGAAAAGGTCAAGGGATATGAACAGGCAGTTTTCAGTGGAAGAAATTGAAGATATCTACAGTCAAATAAAAATGTTCTAAATCACTATTTGTTAGAGAAATGCAAATCAAAATAACTCTTAGGTACCACATCTCTCCTGTCAGATTGGCTACCAAAATAAAACAGGAAAATCATAAATGCTGGAGAGGGTGTGGGAAAATTGGAACTTTGTTACATTGCTGATGGAGTTGTGCACTGATTCAGCAATCCCGGAGAACAATTTGGAACTATGCTCAGAGGGCTATAAAAATGCGCATTCCCTTTGACCAAGCAATACCTTTTCTAGGGCTGTATTCCAAAGAGATCACACAAGTTGGAAATGGACCTGTATGTACAAAAATATTCACAGCAGCTCTCTTTGTGGTGGCAAAGAATTATAAATCAAGGTGATGCTTATGAATTGGGAAATGGCTAAACAAATTGCAGTATATGAATGTAATAGAATACTATTATTATAAGAAATGAGGAGCAGATGGACTTAACATAACATAACCTGGAAAGTTTTATATGAACTGATGCTGAGTGAAGGAAGCAGAACCAGTAGAACATTATGCAAGATTACAGACACATGGTATCTCTGATGATTACCTTTGACAAACTAGACTCTTTTCATAAATGCAAGGTTCATAGGCTCCATAGGCTCATGATGGAAAAATCTATGCGCATCCAAACAAAGAATTATGGAGTCTGAATCCAGAGTGAGGCAAAATATCTGTTCTCTTTTTTTTCCTTCATTTTTTTGGGGGGAGGGTTATTTCTTCTTTCTCATGATTCATTCCATTTGTTATAATTCTTTACAATTTGAGTATTCTGTTTAATGCAAAGGCATATTTATAACCTATATCAGATTACATGCCATCTTGGAGGTTAAGGAGGAAGAGGGAGAGGGAAAGAATATTTGGAACTCAAAAACTTGTGGAACTGAATGCTGCAAGCTAAAAACAAACAAACAAACAAACAAACAAACAAATAAATAAATAAATAAATGATTTTCTTTTGTGAAATTTCATACCTCTCTTCCATCGGGCCAATTCTAGTTGAAAAAATTTTCCTTTCTTCACTATTTTTGTACCTCTTTCCCCAATCTCTTAATTTTCTTTTCATAGATTTCTTGAATTTGGTCATATATTTTTAAAAAGTCATTTTTTTTATTTTGTTAATTTAGATTTTCTGTCTTATTTTTGGTTTTTCTAAAGATTCTTGTTCTCCTGTGAACTTTTCCTTTTTCTACGAGGCTTTAATTGTAGATGTTTTCATATAATTATTTTCTTCTGATTTTATGTCTTGAAAATTCCGTCTCCACAGTAGCTTTTGATCCTCAGGCTCTTTTGCTTGTTTGCTTATTTTTCTTTTTTTTTATTTTGCAGTTTATTTTTTCATAGTTACATGTAAAAACATTTTTAGCATTCTTTTTTTTTAAATTGAGTTCTAAATTCTCTCCCTTCCTCCCTCCACATGTCCCCTTCACTGAGAAGACAAGCAATTTGATAGAGATTATAAATGCACTATTAGGCAAAACACTTCTAGGGTGGTGGAGCAGGCAAGCATCAACACACGAACTTCCTGGTAATGTGTTAGAACAGACAGAGTTATGGTAGACACGAGCACAGAAAACCACCATGTGCACCCGCATTCTCTAGCAGTCATATCTCCCATTGCTTCAGCACAACTTTAGGAAGAATAATTCCAGGAGGCACAGCTCCCATCTGGCAGACATCTGCCAGCAGGAAACATTCTAGTGCCATAAAGAAGCCTGGGTGAGCAGGTGTCCCCCAGGGGCCAGACTCCACACTCTGATCATGAGAAGTATCATGTTGCTGACACCAGATCAGTGCCAGGTAAACTGCCAAACCGCTACAGCCTCCAGCTGCCACAGCACACAAAACCAGTGACCAGGTCGCAGGTATCCAGTGCAACAAGCTTGCTTTGGTGATCCCTCTGCTCCAGCAAGAGAGATAAACTCTAAAATCCAGAAATTAGACAAACACCATGAGCAAAAACCAGAAATGGACAATGACCATGGATTCTTGTTATAGGGACAGGAAATATCAAGCACAAATTCAGAAGAGGACAACATTGTTGATGTACCCACATATGAAACCTTAAAGGGGGATATGACTGGTTTTAAGCCCAAAAGTTCTTCTTGGAAGAGCTAAAGAAGGATTTTAAAAGTCAAATAAGAGGGGAAGAAGAAAAATTGGGAAAAAAATGAGAGGAATAAAGACAGTCAATAGCTTGGGAAAGGAAAGACAAAATTGACTGTAAAAAAGAAGTCCTTAAAAAATACAATTGGCCAAATGGGAGGGAAAAAAAGTACACTGAAGAAGGCAAGACTTTTTTTTGTCATTCTTTAATTTGTTTATTTTCAGTTTTCAACATTCAATTTCACAAGATTTTGAAACGTAAATTTACTCCCCATCTCTCCCCTCCCCCACCCCAGGATACTGTGCACTCTGATTACACCTTCTTCCAATCTGCCCTGCTTTCAACATGCCTTCCTGCCCCCCCCCTTCCCTCTCTTATTTCCTTCCCTTCTATTTTCCTGTAGAGAAAGATCGATAACACTGGTTGTAAAAATTCTTTTCCAATTTTCTGTTTCACTCCTAATCTTGGTTGCATTGATTTTTTTGTATAAAAACTTTTTAATTTAATGTAATTTTGCATTTTGTAATGCTCTATAACCCGTGTTTGGTCATAAATTCTTCCCATCTCCATAAATCTGACAGGTAAACTATTCCTTGCTCTCCCAAATTGCTTATAGTATCAACTTTTATATCTAAATCATGAACCCCTTTAGATTTTATTTTGGTATAAGGTGTAAGATATTGGTCTATGCCCAATTACTGCCATACTGTTTTCCAGTTTTCCAAGGAGTTTTTGTGAAATAGTGAGTTCTTATCCCAGAAGCTGGACTCTTTGGGTTTATCAAAGAGGAGACTACTCTAGTCATTGACTTCTGCATCTTTTGTACCTAACCTATTCCACAGATCTACCACCCTGTTTATTAGCCAGTAACAAATAGTTTTGATGATTGCTGCTTTATAATCCCCTTTATTATCTCGTATGAATAGGTCACTTGCCCTAGCATTTCTTTTCATTAATTCACTTGATAATCTGGAACTTTGGTTCTTCCAGATGAATTTTGTTTTAATTTTATCTAGTTCTATAAAATAACTTTTGGTAATTTGATTGGTTTGGCACTAAATAGGTAAATTAATTTAGGTAGATGTAACAACAATTTTGCTAGCAGCTCCTTTGGCGGTGAAAGACCAATAACAAGAGCAGACAGGAGGGTTGGTAGCACAAGTTCTTTTATCTGCTTTTCTAAGGAAAGCAACTTTAAGTGGTTAACAATCTTACTTTATTTAAATATACATATCCCATTCACTTAGTTCAGGGGGAAAAGCCAGCACACTGGACTTCAAAGAGAATACAAACAGAAATTGCCAGCAGAAATTATGCAAAAAGAGCAAACACACAGAGAAACCAACAGACAGGCCTCTTAGCTGTCTGACCAAGGGCTTATATAATTACCAGAGAGAGAGGACCAACATCTGAGTTTTCAAAATTGTGGGGGAAGTGGGGATCCAACAGCTACCCAGAGTCTCATCTGTCCAAATCACCAACACTCTTCCAATGAATGTGCACTAAAAGGCAAAATGCTAACCTCTGATTATATGTACACTTCCTCAGGGTCCAAGAGCATCACAACCATGAGACTCAAACCACATGATGTAGGCTTTCCTGTGACTTAAACACTTCCTCAGGGTCAGAGGGTGTCAAAGGCATGTGACTGAAACCCATGTGAACTAAATCTTCCCTTAACATAAGCAGGTCATCAAAGATTCCCTATTCAATCAAATATTCCTCAGTGCTGAGAAGCACTCCAAAACAAAGACAACAAAAGGCCCCACTTTACCTACCACATGCAAACAAAGGCAAGACTCATTAAAGGCACTTGAATGCCTTAACATTCCAAAAGAGAAGACAACAAAAAAGTCCCACCCTAATTACCATAACAGTCGAATTGTCATTTTTTTGTCATATTAGCTGGGCCTAACCATGAAGAACTGATATTTTTCCATTTATTTAGATCTCACTTCATTTGTGTGAAAAGTGTTTTCTAACTGTCTTCATATATGTTCTGTCTTAGTCTTAGGAGGTAGACTCCCAAATACTTTATAGTGTTGCCAGTAACTTTAAATGGAATTTCTCTTTCTGTAACTTGCTGTTGGGCTTTGTTAGTAATATACAGGAATAGCAAGGGTTTATGTGGGTTTGTTTGTTTTTTTTTTTTAAATCCTGCAATTTTGCTAAAGTTATTTATTACTTCAAGGAGTTTTTCACTTTATTCTCTAGGATTCTTTTATTATATCATCATATTATCTGCAAAGAGTGATAGCTTATTTCTTCTTTTCCTATTCTAATTCCTTCAATTTCTTTCTCTTATTGCTAACTCTAACATTTCTAGTACCAAATTGAGTATTAGGGTTGAAAATGGACATCTTTCTTTTGCCCACCCCCCATCTTATTAGAAATGGAGCTAGCAAATCTCCATTACTTATAATGCTTGCTGATGGTTTTAGGTAGATGCTATTTATCATTTTAACTAAGACTCCATTTATTCCTCTGCTTTCTACTGTTTTTAAACAGTGTTGTATTTTTACAAAAGTTTTTTCTGCATCTATTGAGATAATCATATGGTTTCTGGTAGTTTTATTGTTCATATGGTCAATTATGCTGATAGTTTTCCTAATATTGCACAAGCCTTACATTCCTGAAATAAATCCTACCTGGTCATAATTATTCTCATGATAAATTGCTGTAATCTTTTTTGCTAAGATTTTATTTAAAATTTTTGCATCTACATTCATTAGAGAAATTGGTCCATGATTTTCTTTCTTTGTTTTGACTCTTCCTGGCTTAGGTAATAGTACAATATTTGTGTCATCAAAAGAATTTGGGGGAATCCTTCATCTATCTTCCAAAATGTTCTATAAAGTATTGGAATTAATTATTCTTTGAAAGTTTGATAGAATTGTCTTGTAAATTCATCTGGCACTGGAGATTTTTTTTTTCCTTAGGGACTTTGTTGATGGCTTGTTTAACTTATTTTTTTCTGAGATGGGGCTATTTATGTATTTTATTTTCTCTTCTGTTATTGTGGACAATTTATGTTTTGAAAATATCCTAAATTTCCTAAGTTCATCAAATATATGGGCATACAATTGGGCAAAATTATTCTTAATTATTGTTTTAATTTCCTCTTCATTGGAGGTGAATTCACCCTCATCATTTTTGATACTGGTAATTTGGTTTACTTCTTTCTTTTTGTGTATAAATTTGACCAAAGGTTTATAAATTTAATTTTTTTTTTCATTAAACCAGCGCTTAGCTTTATTTATGAGCTCTACAGTTTTCTTGAAGTCAATGTTGTTAATCTCTCCTTTGGTTTTCAGTATTTCTAATTTGGTATTTAATTGAGGATTCTCAATTTGTTATTTTTCTAACTTTTTCAGTTGCATGCCTAAGTCATTGATTTCCTTTGTCTCTATTTTATTCATGAAAACATTTGCAGATATGGAACTTCCCCTAAGAAGCACTTTAGCTGCATCTCATTAGTTTTGGTATGTTGTCTTATTAGTGTCATTCTCTTAAATGAAGTTATTGTTTCAATGATTTGCTGTTTGACCCATTCATTCTTTAGGATTAGTCCATTTGGTTTCCAATTAATTTTTAGTCTATCTTTCCATGGTTCTTTATTATAAATATTTTTTATTGCATCATGTTCTGTAACGGATGCACTGACTATTTCTGCCTTTCTGCACTGGATTGAGAGGTTTTTATGCCCTAGTACATCGTCATTTTTTTGTGAGTATGTGCCATGTCCCAAGAAGAAATGTATATTCCTTTCTATCTTCATTCAGTTTTCTTCAGATATCTATCATATTTACCTTTTCTATAATTCTATTCACCTCCTCAACTTCTATCTTTTTATTTTGAGGTTAGATTTATCAAGTTCTGAAATGGGGAGGTTAAAGTCCCCCACTAGTATAGTTTTGCTGTCTATTTCTTACTGCAACTACCTTAACTTCTCTTCTAACAATTTGCATGCTATTACAATTGGTGCATATATGTTAAGTAATGATATTGCTTCTTTGACAATGGTGACTTTTAGCAGGATGTAGTTACCTTCCTTATCTCTTTTAGATCTGTCTTTTCTTTTGCTTTTTCTGAGATTAAGTTTGCTACACCTGCTTTTTTTTTTACTTCAGCTGAATCATAATATACTCTACTCCAGCCTTTTACCTTTACCCTGTGAGTACCCCACTGTTTCAAATGTGTTTCTTGTAAACAACATATTGTAGGATCATGGTTTTTAAACCATCCTGCTATCAGCCTCCATTTTATGGGAGAGTTCATCCCATTTGCATTCATAGGTATAACTCCTATCTGTGTATTTTCCACCATCCTATGCCCCACCCCCAGATTAATGATTTAATTTCTCCCTTTTCCTTTCCCCTCTGCAAAAGACTTTAAATTATTTTTTTAATTTAATTTAATTTTTTAATTATTTTTTCTTAATATGGAAATATTTTTGTACAATTTAAATATACATTTGATATCATATTGTTTTCTCACTAAATGGGTGGGGGAAGTGCTGACAAGAAAGAGGTAATTAGGAACTCAAAATTAATCTTTAAAAAGAGTTAAATGTTTTTAAAAACTTTATGTAAAGAAATGTGATGCTATAAATAAACACTTGCAAAGTACACTATCTTCCACACTCAGGTTCTTCCATCATAATTTTATGATTTTTATACCTTGTAAATTCTATCTCTAGTTTACCTACACCATTTGCCTTTTGGGATATGAGTGACAATGGAGGAAGTCTCACAACTATAGTAACTATATCACATATTTCTTATGCAAATTAGCTTGGCCTATATGACTGCATTAATAGATGTTTTTCCTTCCCATTTTTATTATTTTTTTAATTAATTTATTTTTGGTTGTCTACATTCACTTCCACATGATTTTGAGTTTCAAATTTTCTCCCAATCTCTCCCTTCCCCCCACTTTAAGATGCCATGCATTCTGATTAACCTTTCACCTGATCTATCATTCCTTCTATCACTCCCCCTGCCCCTCTTATCCCCTTCTCTTCTATTTTCCTTTAGAGTAATATAGATTTCTATACCCCATTGTCTGTATATCTTATGCCCCAGTTGCATGTAACAGCTCTCAAAAGGGGCTTAAGCAAGACCTCCTTCCCATGGGCAGGTCTCTGCCCTATATCTCTCACCTTCAAAGTCCAGAGGCTCCTTCAAAATGTCTCTGAAATCAAAGGTCTCCTCTGTACTCTTGTAGGTCTCCTCTCCACTCTAGAGGTCTCCTCCCAAGCTCTTTTAGGTCCTTTGCCAGCACTTTTAGGTTTCCTCTCAGCTTAACAGTCACAGCTCATTCTCCTTCTTTATCTCTTCTCTTCATTCTTCTCTTCTTAATGCTGGCAGCTCTCTCCACCCTGGCTCTCACTCAGTCTTCTTCTCAATTCTGGCAGTTTTCTTAATATCTTCTCTTCAATGCTCTCTCCATGTCTGCTTCTCTCACACTCTGGGCTCTTCTTATATACAGTTCTAGCTGGCAACTAACTGGCTAGAACTCAGTTCTCTAATTGGCTGAATTCATACACATCTGATTGGCTAAAACTCAAGGCACATTCAGTCCAGCAAGTACTTCACTTCGCTTGCTATTACATGCACATACACATGTACACAGAGACATATGCATAGATATGCATATCTAGATATATATTCATATGTGCATATGCATGCTTATACATGCATATGTATATATACATATCTAATTACATGCACATATACACACATAAGTGTATGTTTATTTCTATAATTTAACACATTACCTGGCAGATAGTGGGCCCCTAATAAGTTTCTTTCCTACTATCCTTGATATCAAAGATCCACTATATATGCTTTCCATTTGCCCCACATGCACTACAAAAAAAAAAACAATCTTCAAAGGCCACTATTATTTCATGATATATCACTACTAGAGTTTTACTCTTCACAAAATACCTATACTATGCTCTTGGTTAGAAAAAAATAGCACAAAAGGCTTAATCCAACCTGTAAATGAAAACAGTTCAGGATAAACAATATCCCAAATGATTGTTTTTTCTCTTTCCTCATAACATCCATTTGACTTCTTAAGTGTCTGCCTTTTCTCTAGCCATCCACAGTCTCTTGGCAGCTTTTTATTTCAGGTAATAAAATTGGATTAATATATAGGAAGCTCAGAAATTAAAAACGTGTATTTTGCTGTGATCATGTCTTTTAGGATTTGGTGGACTATTGCAGCTTAAGATAGAATTGAAATTACTATCATGCATTTTGTCAAGGAGATGGCAAGAATACTGAAAATAGAGGCTGTTTACATGCAAAGTAGGCCACTAAATGTAAGTCAGGCAGCTAATCAAATGTCTTTAAAGTTTGTATTTTATGTGATTGAGTCAACATTAATAGCACAGAGTTTGGCAGGTGAAAATTAAGGAGAATAGCTAGCTGTCCAAAGAAAATTGCATTTTTAATTCTCTATAAATTATTGTGATCTAGAACAGCATTATAAATAAACATTCAGTTTGAATAGAAAAGAGATAAGAATTTAGAGAAATGGTGTTACAGAGATCCTAGGTCGGCGTTTGATTTTTGGAGGTCACTCATGGAAGGAGTGTTGAGACAGGGCAGGTCATTGTAACTGCCCCCCCCCCCACTTTGCTAACGCAGAGGGATTCGTTCTTCTCTGGTGACTATGAATTGTTATTTGGTCTGCTTATATTGTCTCTGTTTACAATTTGTTTATATTTGCTCTGAAGTTCAGGGTGCTGGCATTTCCACCTGAACTAAGTGAAGGATATATGTATGTTTGATTAAAGTGAGATCGTAAACCTCTTAAAGTTTCTTTCCTTAGAAAAACAAATGAAAGAACCTGTGCTAGTAGCTCTCCCATGTGCTGGTGTTTGTAACAATAATTTGGCTAGCATCTGCTATGGAAGCACAAGACCCAATAAGACCAGCAACAAGAGATGCTAGCACAGATTCTTTGAAACCAATCTATCCACAAGTCTAGAGTCCATAGACTCTAGAATAAGAACTCTTGTTTTATAGTAATTAACATGAGTTATAGTGATGGGTGGAGAAACAAGATAAGACCAAACAAAAAAGTCATGGGAGGAACAATGAAAATTCATCATATGATCCATTTGATGTTTTTCTTATCTAAAAGGGAAGAGAAGGAACAATTTTAACAGATTGAGTACAACTTGGTAAAAAGAAATTAACAATGTTTTGCATCAAAATAATTCTGGAAATTTTACTGATGTCAAACCTACACTTAAGCTATGCATTGTTCTCCTTATTACTTGCTAAGTGACTATATATTTTTTTTTTGGTTCTATATTTCTTTCTTTATTCTTCATCACTGACAACAACAAAATTCCTGATTTGTTTACTGTTCCAGTTAGGAACAAACCTTGTTGGTATAACAAGAGAATGAAAATAGCCAAGCAAAACTAAGTAACTGTATGTGATAATTTATGAGATACTGCATACCTATAGTCCTTACCTTTCTTTTTAATTTAATTGATTTAATATATATAGTTTTCAGCATTGATTTTCACAAGACTTTGGATTATGAATATCCTCCCCATTTCTACCATCCCCCCCCACTCCAAGACGGTATATATTCTGGTTGCCCTGTTCCCCAGTCAGGCCTCCCTTCTGTCACCCTACTCCTCTCCCATTGACCTTACCCTTCTTCTCTTGTAGGGCAAGATAAATTTCTATGCCCCATTGCCAGTGTATCTTATTTCCTAGTTGCATGCAAAAACCTTTTTTTTT
>CM053622.1:488663089-488679248 GCA_028646595.1 Phalanger gymnotis
TTATACATAATGATATGCATGTGGACCATGTTGAATTGCTTGACTTCTTAGGGAGGGTGGGTGGGAAGGGAAGAGAGGAGAGAATTTGGAACTCAAAGTTTTAAAAATTAGATGTTCAAAAACAAAAACAAAAAAGTTTTTGCAGGCAACTAGAAAATAAGATGCACAGGCAATGGGGCATAGAAATTTATCTTGCCCTACAAGAAAGAAAGGGAAAAGAGGATGGGAGGGGAGTGGGATGACAGAAGGGAGAGCTGATTGGGAATGATGACAACCAGAATATACACCATCTTGAAGTGGGAGGGGGAGGGTAGAAATGGGGAGAAAAATTTGTAATTCAAACTCCTGTGAAAATCAATGCTGAAAATTAAATATATTAAATAATAAAAAAAATTAAAATTAAAAAAAAAAGAATTTGTGTGCTGTACCATTTGTTGAATAGTTTTAGTGATGATATTACTTCATTGTCTATGGTGCCATTAACATGATATAGTTTCCTTCCTTATCTCTTTTAATAAGATCTATCTTTGATTTTACTTTGTTTGAGAAGAGGATTGGTACCCCAGCCTTTTTTTTTACTTCAGCTGAAGCATAATATATTCTACTCCAGCCTTCCACCTTTACCCTGTATATATCCCTCTGTTTCAAATGTGTTTCTTGTAAACAAGATATTGTAGGATTATGGTTTTTTATCCATTCTGCTATCCATCTCCATTTTATGGGAGAGTTCATCCCATTCATATTCACATTTATGATTCCTATATGTATCATTTTTCTATCCCAAATTCCCTCTCTGTTAATGGTTTTATTTCTCCCTTCTCCCTTCCCCTCCTCAAAAGAGTTTCGCTTTTGACCACTGTCTCTCTTTATAGTCTATCTCTTTCAGTCCACACCCCTTATCTTGCCATTTTCCCTTACTACTTCTTTCATCCCTTCTAACCACCCCACTTCATCTTTCCCCTATCCTTGCCTACTGCCTTTAGGAGAAATTTGATTTCTATACTTATCAGAGTATGTTATTTCCTCCTTGAACCAAATCCATTGAGAGTAAAGTTCAAATGCTGCTCTTCTCCCTCCCTTCTTTCCCTCTCCTATAATATGTTTTTGGCCCTCTTCCTAAGATGTAGCTTATGCTTTTCTACCTCCACAATAACTCTCCAACAAGACCTATCCTTTTGCACCCCTTAAATATGTTTTTTTTATTATCACACCAGGTAAGTTATACTCACATTTTTGCCTATGTATATCCCTTATGATTATTGTAACAAATATACCATTCTTATATTTAACATATATAAAACAATATACTCCTTTATGAGTATGTAAATATTTTGTCCTTACTGAATAATACTTTTTTAAAAAAAATTTCCTCTCTGTTTATTTTTTATGTCTCTCTTGGATTTTGTGTTTAAAGATCTAATTTTCCATTGAGCTCTGACCATTACATCAGGAATGTCTGGAATCCCCTTATTTCATTAACCATCTCCTTGCCTGAAAAAATTGTGCTAATTTTGGTGGTTAGTTGATGCTTGGTTTTAGTCCAAGCTCCTTTGCCTTATGAAATATCATGTTCCAATTCTTTCTGTATTTTAATGTAGAAGATGCCAGGTCCTGTGTGATAGTGACTGTAGTTCCATGATATTTGAATTGTTCCTCTCTGGTTGTTTTGCAGTATTTTCTCCTTGACTTGATAATTCTGGAATTTGCCCAAAATATTCCTTGGCATTTCAAATTAGTATCTCTTTCAGGTGGTGATCAGTGCATACTTTTTAAAAAAAATTATTATTTATTTATTTAATATTTTTTAGTTTTCAGCATTGAATTTCCCAAGAGTTTAAATTACAGATTTTCTCCTCCCCTGCACTACAAGATGGCATATATCCTGATTGCCCCATTCTCCAGTCAGCCATATCTTCTGTCATCGCACTTTCCCACTCCTTCCCCTTTCCCCTTGCTTTCTTGTAGGGCAGCACAGATTTCTTGTTCAACAGTTCAACTTTAGAAAGTCCTTTATGATTTCTCTTTCTTGTTTACCTTTTCATGCTTCTCTCGATTCTTGTGTATGAAAGTCAAATTTTCTATTCAGCTCTGGTCTTTTCACTGAGAAAGCTTGAAAGTCCTCTATTTTATCAAAAATCCATATTTTGCCTTGGAGCATGATACCTAGTTTTGCTGGGTAGTTGATTCTTGGTTTTAATTGTAGCTCCATTGACCTCTGGAATATCATATTCCAAGCCCTTCAATACCTTAATGTAGAAGCTGGTAGATATTGTGTTATCCTGATTGTGTTTCCACAGTACTCAAATTGTTTCTTTCTGGCTGCTTGTAGTATTCTCTCCTTGTTCTTGGAGCTCTGGAATTTGGGGACAATATTCCTAGGAGTTTTCTTTTGGGGATCTCTTTCCATAGGCATTCAATGGATCCTTTCAATTTCTATTTTACCCTCTGGCTCTAGAATAACCAGGCAGTTCTCCTTGATAATTTCTTGAAAGATGATATATGGGCTCATTCTTTGATCATGGCTTTCAGGAAGTCCAGTAATTTTTAAATTCTCTCTCCTGGATCTATTTTCCAGGTCAATGATTTTCCCAATGACGTATTTCACATTGTCTTTTATTTTCTTTTTGTTCCTTTGGTTCTGTTTTATAATATCTTGATTTCTTTTAAAGTCACTATCTTCTACTTTCTTCAATCTGATTTTTAAGGTGGTAGTTTCTTCAGTAGTCTTTTGGACATCCTTTTCCATTTGGCTAATTCTGCCTTTGAGGGCATTCTTCTCCTCATTGACTTTTCGGAGCTCTTTTGCCATTTTAGTTAGTATATTTTTAAGGTGTTATTTCATTCAGTATTTTTGGATCTCCTTTAGCAAATCCTTGACTTATTTTTCATGGTTTTCTCACATCAGTCTCATTTCTCTTCCCAATTTTTCTTCTACTTCTCTAACTTGTTTTTCCAAATACTTTTTAAACTCTTCCATGGCCTGCGACCAATTCATGTTTTTCTTGGAGCCTTTTGATGTAGGCTTTTTGACTTTATCAACTTCTTCTGGCTGTTTGTTTTGGTCTCTGTCACCAAAGAAAGATTCCAAAGTCTGAGTGTGAATCTGAGTCTGTTTTTTTTCTGCCTAGCCATGTTTCCAGCCAACTTACTTGACCCTTGAGTTTTTCATTGGGCTACGACTGCTTGTAGAATAGAGAGTACTTTGTCCCAAGCTTGAGGGGTTGTGCTGTTGTTTTCAGAGCTATTTCTACACAGCAATCTCTGCCACACCAGTGCTAATCCTCCCCCAAGAACTACCAACCCACACTGGACTCAGATCTAAGCAAGCTCTGCACTCCTGCTCAGATTCACCACTTAATTCCTCCCACCTGGTGTGCCTGGGTCTGGGATCAAATGCACCTTTAGCTCTGTAAGCAGCCTCAGAGATGCATCACCTTCTCTGCCTCCGAGCTCGGTGGCCAAACTCCTTTCATTTTGTCCCTGCAGTTTTTCCCACTAACCTTCCCTGTTGTCTTTGATGTTTTCAGGTTGAGAAGTCAGGTAACTGCCACAGCTCACTGACTCAGGGCCCTAGGGCCTGTTCTGTTCGGCTCACAGTCTGTTTGGTCCAGGTGTGGCTCACACTGGGCTCTGCTCCACTCTGCTCCCAGCTATGTGCAATAGACTTTACCTTGTGACCACCCAGGCTGTCCTGGGCTGTAGCCCTGCTTCCCTGTGCTATTTTGTGGGTTCTGCAGTTCAAGAATTTGTTCAGAGCCATTTTTATAGGTGTTTGGAGACACCTGGGGAGGGAGCTCATGCAAGTCTCTGCTTTTCAGCTGCAATCTTGGCTCTGCCCCTCTCCTATTTGTTTTTTTTAAATTCTCCTTGATCTCTTACAGGAATGTTTTTGGGTATGAGACCACTTCACATTCCCTTTTGAGGTTTCAGATGTAGGTACAGTGTCACTTCTGCCCTCTTTTAATTGGTATTTTGAGCATCCTTGTCTCCATAAGAAGAATCAATAGAACTTGTTTTTCTGGATTGTTTCTTCTTGGTTATTGTCTTCCTCCTGGCTTTTAAAGTTGTTCTCTGCTTCTGGCACCCACAGTGACCTGTCCCAAGCTTCTTGTGCTGGGAACTGGGGACCTAGTTACCAGCTTTTTGTGCTGTGCAGTCTGGTTTTGTCAGCTAGAAGCTATATAATGCTTCCATTTACTTGGTTCTGAGCTTCAGCTGGCTAGTGTGCCAAGGTCGAGGCCAGGTGATGTCTTTCTGAGTTCCTCTGGGTTACACTGAAGCTCCTGGTGTGAGATGTGAGGGAGGGGTGGTCTGGTTGGTGCAAGTCTCTTTTGCCCCTTGGGCTGTGCTACAGCATGAGTGGTCTCAACAGTTTTCTGTGCTGGTGTCTGCCACTTCTTCCGGCTTTACAAAGACATGTCTGGTGTCCTGGTCTTTTTGCTTGCTGGCTCCACCCCTCTGGGGCTGAGGAACTCCTACTGGTCTGCTGAGTTGGGGCCTCCTGGGACACCTCTCTTCTTCCACTAGTCTCCTTCCACCACTGCAAGTGGGGATCTCCTAAGGTTCCTGAGGTAAAGGGCCACTGAAACCTTATTTCTGGCTCTTCTATTCCTGCATTTCTCCCAGGGGAGTATTGTATGGGTGAGAAAGGGAAGTTTAAACCTTTAGACTGTGGGGTGACAGCCTCAGGAGTAGCTGCTCCCATGGTCACAGGCTCTGTGCTGGTTGAATCAAGATTCTTTGATCTACTTAAGTCACAAGAAAACCTACGTCACATGAATCACATGGTTGTGATACCCTCTGACTCTGAGGATGTGTATATATATACTTTTAGCTTAGGATTTTGCTTTGGGAGCTCACTCATTGGAAGAGTGTTTATGTGATTTGGCCAGACAAGATTCTGAGCACCCAATAAGTATCCTCTCAGTTTTAAAACCCCAGATGTTGGTGCTTCTCTCTGTGGTAACCATGAATGTATTGCTATTGACAGACATTTAGAAGTCCTGTCTGCTGATTTCTGTTATTCCTTCTGTTTTCAAAATTCCTGCTTGTAATTTGTGTTTGTGTTTTCTCTGAAGTTCAGGGTGCTGACTTTTTCCCCTGAACAAAGTGAATGATATATGTATGTTTAATTAAAGTGAGATGGCAATCCTCTTAAAGTTGCTTTCCTTCTTCAGCTATCCTTCTCCAGCTATTTTTACAGAGGAAGACACTGAGATAAATGGGGTTGAACAACCTGCCCAGGGTCACACAGCTAGGAAGTATCTGTTTTGATTTGAACTGAAGTCTTCCTGACTTTAGGTCCAACGCTCTTTCTACCATTCTAATGATAGCCATTACCATTAGCTGTATACCATATATACCATTAGCCAATACCATTGTGCTATATACTTCTGCTTTGGAGGTGAGTTTATCCAATTCTCTTTCTTGGTTATGATTGTTAATTGTGCATTATACTATCTCATATTTTCTTTTCTTTGTCCTTTTCTCTCTCTTTTCATCCTGTCTCCTAAGGAAAAAAAATGTATTTTACTTCTGAGTTCCTTCTTTAATTCTTCCTGCATTTTATCTCCCCCTTTTAACCTTTCTCCACCATCATCTACTTCCCTGTTGCATAAAACATGTCTACACATGAGTGTGTGTTATATTATATCCACTGTGAACCAATTTCACTGAGTGTATGGTTTAAGCTTCCCCCACACAATTTCTCTTTGACTATAAAATCTCTCCCTTGCGTACCTCTTATATGAGATAATTTCCCCTATCTTTTCTTTCCCTTAACTTTTCTCTTTCTCTTTTTAGATCATCTCAATATAAATGACTCACTCCCTATAACATCTTTCTGTGTAGATTCCTTCTAAGTGTTCCACTTAATTATAAAGTTTTTAAGGAGTAATCTGTATCATCTCACTATATGGGAATGGACAGAATTTAACCCTATTGATTCCCTTATGATTTCTCTTTCCTGTTTGCCTGTTAATGATTCCTTTGAGTTTTGTATTTTTAACCCAAATTTTCTATTCAGTTCTGGTCTTTTCTTCAGGAATGCATAAATGTCCTCTATTTCATTAAATATCAATTTTTCCTCTTGAATATTTAATTCTACCAAGTAGGTTATTCTTGGATGCAATCATAGGTCTTTGCCTTCCAGAATATGATATGCCAAGCCTCTACTCCTTTTGCATTGTAGATGTTCAATTTGGTGTGATCCTGTCTGTAGATCTTTAGTAAATATTCATTTATCTATCTAGCCATCCATCTATCTATCTATCTATCTATCTATCTATCTATCTATCTATCTATCTATCTATCTATCTATCTACTTTCCTGGCTTCTTATGTATTTTCTCTTTGAACAAGGAGCTCTGGAATTTTGCTGTATTATTTCTGGGAGGTTTTTTTTTTATTTTCAGATCCACTTCAGGAGGTAATAGATGGATTTTTCAAAATTATTTTTTTTTACCCTATGGATCAAGGATATTGGAACAGTTTTCCTTTGAAATTTCTTGAAATATCATTTCTAAGCACATCCTTTAATTATATCTTTCAGGTAGTCTGACCACTTTTAAATTCTTTCTCTTCAATCTATTTTTCCAGAGAAACATTTTTGAAGATGAGAGATTTTACTTTTTAATATATTTCTAAAAATTCTTCCATATTTATTTTTAATGTCTTATTAATTCATTAGCTTTCACTTTTCAGATTGTAATCGTTAATACTGATTTTTTGCTAATGATATGCAAAATAATTTTTAACATTTGTTTTCCAAAATTACTCTAAATTCTCTCACTCTCCCCTCTCCCTCTCTATCCCCCCTCCCCTCTCCTTGAAACAGTAAGCAGTTTGATATGGGATATACATATTCAACCATACAATACAGATTTCCATACTTATCATTCTGTGAAAGAAAACTAATCAAAAATATGTATAAATACAAAGAATTTGAAAAATAGTATGCTCTGTTCTACATTCAGATTCCATGAGTTCTTTCTCTGAAGGTAGATAGATAACATTTTACATCATGAGTCCCTTGGAATTTTTTGAGTCATTGAATTGCTGAGAATAGCTAAGTCATTAACAATTCATCATACAATTTTGCTGTTTCTGTGTACCCATATGCTCCTGGTTCTGCACAATTCACTTTGTGTCCTGTCACTTAACTCTTTTCAGGTTTGTTTGTTTGTTTTCTGAAATTATCCCACTCAGCACAATAGTTTTCCAGGATTGCACAACTGTTTCAATATTAGGAAAATTATCAGTGTAATTGACCCAAATCCATAACAAAACTAACAGAAATTATATGATTATTTCAATAAATACAGAAAAAAGCTTTTGACAAAATGCAACACTAATTCTCATTAAAAATACCAGAAAGGAGAAGGTGGAGAAATGGCAGCAACTTCCCTGAGGTCTCCAAAATTCCCATTGAAACACAACTGCAAATATCCTTTCATTATGAATTCTAGAGTGACACAATCCACAAGACAATTTAGAAGCTTGGAAGGAAATATCTGCCTTATTAAGAAGTGAGAGTAGAGTCTAGCACAGGCTGCACCAGTGCAGGCTGGGTCCCAGAAAACTAACAGAATACCTTGAGGGTGACTGAATCATTTATATTCCAACATTGGAAGTTGCTACTTATAACCCCTAAGAACTGTCTCATTATTAGTTCAGTGAGGAGTATAGACAGAGGACAAGAGTTGGAATTAAATATGATGGAATGATATCAAAAAAAATAAAATTAAGGAGTGAGAAAGAGGAATGTACTGGGAGAAGTGGAAAGAAAGAGGTAGAATGCGGTAAATTATCTCATATCAAAGAGGCACAAAAGAACTATTACTGTAAAAAAGAAAATGATGGAAGTGGTGGGAATACTTGAACTTTCCTTCCATTAGAATTGGCTAAAAGAGGGAATAGCAACCACACTTAGTTGGGAATAGAAATACATCTTGCCTAAAGGATAGTAGGAGGAAAAGGAGAGAGATAAGGGGAGGAGGCTAAAAGTAGGGAAAGTGAAGTAGAGGTGGGAGTAGTCAGAAGGAAAACACTTTTAAGGATGGACAGCATGAAAGGAGAGAGAGAGAGAGAGAGAGAGAGACAGAGAGAGACAGAGACAGAGAGACAGAGAGACAGAGACAGAGAGAAAGACAGAGAGAGAGACAGAGAGACAGAGACAGAGACAGAGAGAGAGATTATGATTTTATTCCATTCTGCTATCTGCTTCTATTTTATGAGTAAATTCTTCCTATTCACATTTACAGCTATGATTACTGTGTATTTCCCTCAATTCTATGTCTTCTATTTATGTTGTCTCCTTCTTTTTTATGTAGTTTCTCCTCACAAGTGTTTTGATTTTTACCAACACCTCCCCCAATACAACCACCCTTCTATCAGTTTAACATCTCCCCTTCTCTTATTCTCCTCCTCCCCTACTTGCCTATAGAGTTTGTTTGAAATTTCTCTATTTTACTGAATATCAATATTCCCTCTGAGAGGTTATACTCAGGTTTTCTGGGTAGGCGAATGATTCTTGGTTTTAGTCCTAGCTTCTTTGCTTTCCAGAATATAATATCCCAAGAACTCAGATTCTCTAATTTTAAATCCAGTGTTATCCTGACTGGGGCTCTATGTTATTTCAATTGCTACTTTCTGGCTGATTGAAATATTTTCTTTTTGGCCTGGGAATGCTTAAATTAGGCTATAATATTCCTGGGAATTTTCATTTTGGGATCTCTTTCAAGAGGTGATTTGGGTAGTCTTTTAATTTCTATTTTACCCAATGGTTCTAGAATATCAGGACCATTTTCCTTGATGATTTCATGAAAGAGGATGTCCAGGCTATTTTTTTAAAATACAGGCTTTTGGATAGGCCAACAATTTTTATATTATCTCTACTAAGATATATGTTCCAGGTCAGCTATTTTTCTAATGAGGCATTTCACATTTTCTTCTGTTTTTTTTATTTTGCTTAATTGTTTCTTGATGTCTCATGCCACTTGCTCAATTCTCTTTTTTTAAGAAACTACTTTCTTCAATGACCTTTTATACCTCTTTTCCTACCAGGCCCATTCTACTTTTTAAAGAGTTGTTTTCTTCAGTGAATGTTTATACTTCCTTTTCCATTTGATCAATTATATTTTTAAGTGTTTTCTTCAGTGAATTGTTGTTTGTCCTTTCCATGTTTTGTTTTTACTTCACCAAGCTGTTCCCACTTTTTTCACAAATATTTTTCATCTCTCTCATTTCTTTTCCCAATCTTTCTTCTATCTCTCTTATTTGATTTCTAAAATCTTTTTTGAGCTCTTTCAGGAGTTCTTTTTAGGGCCTGAGGCAAATTCTCATTTTTCCTTAAGGGTTTGCATGTCTCCTTTTTGACATTGCTTTCCTCTTCTGAGTTTGTCTTTTGACGTTCCTTTCACAATAGTATCTTTCTATGTTCAGATTATTTTTTTGGCTTATTTTTCAATGTTTTGTTAAGGTTGAACTATGCTCCTGGGGTCATGAGGCCATTTTCCCATGCTTCTTGAGTTGTAGCTATAGGACTTCACCTTTGGCTGGTGCTTGAAACACAAGGCTCCATGGCTGGTCTCTCCTGGGGCTAATAGCCCTATTATTTCAGGCCTGTCCTGGAGCTTGGGGCCCTGCTGCTGGTCTTTGCAGTAGTTTGGGGCCTCATTCTTGACTTGTTGGGGTATAGCCTGCTATTGGCTTGGCCAGATAGTGACTGCAATGGAATGTGCTCTCAGTTTACCTTATTAGACAGACCTTTCATTATGACCTTCTAAGTTGCCTTGGACTGGAAAATTGTTTCATCCTATCCTTTTTATTGTTTCTACCACTCCAGAATTCAGTTTTGAGAATTTTATACTTGTTTGAAGATGAAGTTGAGAGAGTTCAGTTGAGTTCCTTCTCTATTCTACCATCTTGGCTGCACCCTCCCTAATTCAAATCTTTAAGGAATTATTTTATACAGTGAGCTTTTGTGACTCTTTTGCTCATTTGGCTAATTCTGCTTTTTGTAAATAAGTTATTTTCATCACCATTTGGCAAATTCTGTTTTCAAAGAATTCATTTGTTTAGTATTATTTTTGACTTCTTTTCCAAACCCATAACTGATTTTTTTGACAAATTTTCTTTTATCACTCTCATTTCTTTTCCTTTGCTTTTTTTCTATTACTATCACTTAGTTTTAAAAATCATTTAAAGAAATTCCAGGAATTCTTGTAGGTTCTGTGTCCAATTCACAAACCTATGAAAATCTGTTACCTTAACCTATTGTTGGAACTATTCCTCCAGATTACTCCATTTAATTTTAGGTTTCACTTTAAAGGTGTTAGGAGGGGCATGTCAGGAAAGCTTGACCAAAGTACTTCCTCTATCCCCTACCTTTATTCCCTGACTTATATTTTACAGAAAATCATTGAAGATATCATCGTAAGGTTTATGTTCTCCCTCTTCCTCATCTCATGTCACTCATATTCCTTTTGTCCCTATGTACTCATTTATTTCTGTTTTATATAGTGAAGTTGTTTTACTAAGACTAACACCTCTACTCACTTAAACTCTCCCATTCTATGCTGTCTTCTGCAACAGATCATTGTCTCTGTCATCTCAATCTATCATTTATTTTAAATTTCACCTATCTTCTGATTCATTCTCTACCACCTAAAAATGTGTCTGTCTTTCCTTTCCTGAAAAAAAAAATCTCACTTGATCCTTCCATACATATCCCTTACCTTTTCTGCCCTTTAAGGCTGTGCTTCTTGATTACCTTATCTTCATTTGGCTTTTACTTTCCATCCTTTGACTCTCTTCTTACCCCCTTAAAACCCATCTTCTGACCTCACAATCCAAACATAAGTGCTATCTATAAACTTACAAGTGATCTCTTCTACACACACACACACAGACACACACACAGACACACACACACGGGGGTGGGGAAGAGAGAGAGAGACAGAGAGACAGAGACAGAGAGACAGAGACAGAGAGACAGAGACAGAGAGAGACAGAGAAAGAAGAGGTGCAAAAGGAGAAGGAGGAGGAAGAAGCAGCAGCAGCAGCAACACCAGCAGCAACTTCAAGAAGAAGAAGAAGAAAAAGGAGGAGGAGGAAGAGGAGAGGGGGGGTAGGAGGGGGAGGAGGAGGCGGAGGAGGAAGGGGACCCCAAAGAGAAGAAAAAATCAAAGACAAGGGGCAAAGGTTATAGAGAGGTCAAGAAGGATAATGATTGAGAAAACACAATTGGATTTGGCAATCGAGAGATCATTGTTAACATTTGAGAGAATAGTTTCAATTGAATGATGAGTTTGGAAGCCAAATCGCAAAGTGCTAAGAAGAATAAGAAGAGAGAAAGTAGAGAAATTTATCTTAGATGTCCTCCTCAAAATTTAAGCCATAAAGGGAAGGGAAGATAGGGATTATACCTAGTGGGGATGGATAGATCAAGTGAGATTTTTTGAAGATGGGAAATATTGTAGGTAGAGGAAACAGACAGTGAACAGGAATTAATTTAAGTGATAGAATGAGGATAATGAAGGGGGGGGAATCTGTTGCAGGAGTCAGGATTAAATGGAATTACTTAAATGGGTAAAATTTTGCATAAAGAAGAGTGACCCCTTCATGTCAATCAGGAGTGAAAAAGGAGATAGTGACAAAAGACATCTGGGTGATATGAAGTAAGGAGGAGAGTAAAAACAAATGGCATAAAAATGGCTTCATTTTTTTTTCCTGTAAATTGTAAGTCAACAGTAAGAAGACTGATCCTGAAGAATACACTTTACTTCTTAGTAGTAAAGTTATGGACTCGAGGTAGAGAATAAGCATACATTTTCAAATATGTCCATTTTTTCATTTGCTTCATGTGACTATGCCTTTTTGTTGTAAGGGATAGTTTCTATTTGATTAGAATTGAAGGTAAGAGTTGAGAATGATAAAGATGCCCCAGAAATAAACAGGAAAAAAAGAAGAAAAAAGTAACAAACAATTAATTTTAAATATATAGAGGGAAACAAAAGAAAGTCCAGAGTATCAACCTAGTGTTAATTAAAAAACCTTTAAGATTCATGTTTTCATATAGGGTATGCTTTTATCCTTTTTGTTGGGGTTCCCTGTTACCCCAAATCCCAGGACTGTGTCCAGGAAAGGCCAGATCTCATGGGCAATGAATGAGGTGGGAGGCAAAGATGGTAAGCTGCTCCGTTTTTTCAGGTTACTACCCAAACTTTTATAGATTTGATTACATAGCAATAGGGCCGCCTTGGTTCCTCCTACTATCCTCCCCTTTCCTTCCCGCGCTTTCCCCATAATTCACCTGTGCACAGGTAAATCTGGAAAAGAACTTGGCACCACGTTGCCAACAAGGGCAAGACCCTTCCTCCTGACTCCATCTTGTGCCACCCTTACCTCAGAGCCCTGAGTTTACCTCAGCAGACCCTGGGCACGGAGATCCAGCAAGAGCAAGGGTCGGTTCTAACTCACCCTGTTACATCTATTTATAATAAATGTTTATCATTGTTGATGTTTATTAAGTTTGCAATATTTTTAAAGGAAAAAATCATTAGTCTCATTTCTTTTTCACCAATGAAATTCCTTCTTGCTTTCTATACTCAAAGTTTAGTCATCCTGCTGAAGTCACAGATCTAGGGAGAATGAAAAAAAGAATCTTACTACATAGTAAGCTCTGATTGTACAGATCACTTCTTACTAAACTTGGTATTTACCTAGCACTTAGGAAAGATATCTTAATGAATCAGTGTTTAATAAATTGCACTTGTTATTGAATTTATTTAATCACAAACCAGAGCCAAAATTGGAACTCCCAAATACAAGGGAACTAGCACTTTGTTGACTGGAAAATCATTTAAATCTTGAATGACCCCAAAGAGTAAGATGTTAAGATTTTGGGAATTGAAAACTTGGACAGTTCAAAAAGGCCTTGGCCTCTATCTTTTCTAGCCCCAAACTAACTCTATAATAGAGCTAGCAAGCATTCATCTGAACTTTACCTAAAAACTTCTAGTTAGAAGTATCTCCTAAAGTAGCCATTTCTACAATGGCATGCTTTTAATTGTTAGGAAAATTTTCTTTTCATTAACTCCTAATTTAATTTTTTTTCTTGCTTCTGTCTATTGATTCTAGGGTTTACCTCTAAAGGTAAGCCATTGTCCTTATTTTGTCTTGCTGGTAAATACGTTTTATTTAAACTACTTCTGCCATATGACTGACTAATAAAGGTATGTGAACCAGTTGGTATGCATGAGCTATTATATTCAGATGTGTAGTCCTACAGAAGATCATGAAATTGTAATGGTAGCTTGTTCTCAAAAGTATGAGCCAGGAACAATGGTTAGACATGGAAAATAGGCAAATTTTGGCTTGATCTCATAAAAAATATATATATTTCTAACAATTTTAAATGTCAAAAATGTTACGAACTGACTCTACAGCTTGCAATTCTTCAATAAGAGGCTGGCAACCTCTCATGGTATATGTTGGAGTATGAGTTCATTCTTTTTTTGGCATGATAATTTTATTGTATATTTGAAAGGAATAGCAAGTTGTGCATAGTAGATTGCAGGTTTAAGTGTGATCATCTTTTTTTTTTTTTATTATACTATGTTATGGAAATGCTTGCCTCACTCCATAAATTAAAAATAAAATAAATTTAATACAAGAAGAAAAGATACTGTCTGAGAAGAATATATAGGAATCACCAGATTGCCAAGAGGGTTCACCAAACAAAAAAGGTTAAGAATCCTGCATTAGGGTACCCTATGCTACTTGCTCAGACTACCAGAGCATACATCAATCAATACTGGTAGAGGGAGTTATCCTAGTAGGAGTTCTCTTCCACAATGAAGACACAACTGTGGCCCATGTGCACTTGCCTTTTGGCAATGACCATCTCCCTTGCTGGGATGTCCTAACTACTCTCTGATCTTCTCTTCTGTACTTGCAGAATCTTCTTTCCCCCTGTCCTTCTTTTGCTTAGTTAGTATTGGGTCAAATGCAATTGCACCCAATATCATGACCTTAATGCCTAAATCTTTTCCAAGAGATACATTTCCAATCAGTGAATTCTCCATATCTACATTATCCAAAAGATTATGGTCCCCTGGAAATAGGTGATTCTTAATTAGCATATGTCAATGAACTTCTCATTGAAGAGTCATACTCATCAAGGATGGAGATTCTTTTTCTTTTTTAATTTTTAAAATTTATTTTATTTTTAACTCATGAAACAAAACAATCTTTCTGTAACAGTAGAATTTTACAAGAATTTGAATTACAAATTTCCTCCCCATTCCTGCCCTCCCCCCCCCACTACAAGATGGCATATGTTATTGCTCTATTCCCCAGTCAGCTTTCCCTTCTGTCACCCCCTGCCCCCTCCACTTTTCCCTTACTTTCTTGTAGGGCAAGATAGATTTCTACGTCCCATCTATATCTTTTTTCCTAGTTGCATGCAAAAACTTTTTTTGAACATCTGTTTTTAAAAATTTGAGTTCCAAATTCTCTCTCCTCTTCTCTCCCCACTCACCCTCCCTAAGAAGGCAAGGTATTCAACATGGGTCACATGTGTATCATTATGCAAAACCCTTCCACAATACTCATGATGTGAAACACTAACTGTATTTTGCTCCTTCCTATTCTATCCTACTTTATTCAATTTTCTCCCTTGATCCTGTCCCTTTTCAGAAGTGTTTGCTTTTGATTACCTGGTCCCCCTGTCTGCCATCCTTTCTATCATTCCCCCTTTTTTATCTCCTTCTTCCTTCTCTCATGTGGGGTAAGATACCCAATTAAGTGTGTATGTTATTCCCTTCTTAGGTCAAATCTGATGAGAGCAAGATGCACTCATTCCCCATCACCTTACCCCCTTCCCTTCCTAAAGAACTTTGTCTTGCCACTTTTATGTGAGATAATTTACCCCAATATATCTCTCCCTTTCTCCCTCTCTCAATATATTCCTCTCTCATCTGTTAATTTGATCTTATATTTTAGATATCATCCCTTCATATTCAACTCACCTTGTTCCCTCTGTCTATATATATGTATACTCCCTTCAACTACCCTAATACTGAGAAAGGTTTCATGAATTATACATATTATCTTTCCATGTAGGAAGTTAAGCAAAACAGTTTCACTTTAGTAAGTCCTTTATGATTTCTCTTTCTTGTTTACCTTTTCATGCTTCCCTCAATTCTTGTGTTTGAAAGTCAAATTTTCTATTCAGCTGTGGTTTTTTCATTGAGAAAGCTTGGAAGTCCTCCATTTCATTGAAAATCCATGTTTTTCCTTTTAGCATTATAGTCAGTTTTCCTGGGTAAATGATTCTTGGTTTTGATCCTAACTCCTTTGACCTCCAGAATATTATATTCCAAGCCCTTCTGTCCCTTGATTTAGAAGCTACTAGATGTTGTGTTATCCTGATTGTTTCCATAATACACAAATTGTTTCTTACTGGGTGCTTGCAGCATTTTCTCCTTGACCTGGGAATTCTGGAATTTGATGACAATATCCCTAGGAGTTTTCTTTGTGAGATCTTTTGCCATAGGCCATATGGCAGCTCCCTGTGATAGACCATTTCCTGGGATGGAACCCTGCTTCCCTCTGCTATTTCGTGGGTTCTTCAGCTCTAGAATTTATAAAGAACCATTTTTTGCAGATCTTTGGAGGGACCTGGGGGAGAGTTTAAGCAAGTCTCTGCTTTCCAGAAGCCATCTTGGCTCTGGCCCACCTTGAATTCTAGGTTTAATGACTCTCAGGACAGCTCTCAATATAGCACACAACAGAGTTTTGCTTTTTGTTATTGTTGTTTCTTTATTTGTTTTTTTTTTTGTAATTGTCTTCCAAGGGCTTCCCCTGTAATCTATTCATTATTCTAGTTTTCTCCCTATTCTCTTCTCTCCTGTTCTTTCCTTTTAAAAAAATAATATTCCAATAATTAATTTGTAAGAAAAAATGCCTGAAATAAAGTGTGAAAAATAAATAAATCTAGGTGAAACAAACATTTTGAAAATCTAAGTTATTGTAAGGAACAATAAAGTATTTTTCCTGTATTTTGATTGAACTGCTAAATTAGATTTTATGCAATCAAGCCAGGAACCTTTTTCTACTTTATTAATCTTAGAGTATTAAATATTTTGTACAATCTC
>CM053622.1:488679748-488702201 GCA_028646595.1 Phalanger gymnotis
GCCGGTTACTGCTTTCCAGTCGCCATCTTGGCTCCGCCCCTCCAGCTCTGGTCTTTTCACTGAGAAAGCTTGAAAGTCCTCTATTTTATTGAAAATCCATAATTTGCCTTGGAGCATGATACTCAGTTTTGCTGGGTAGGTGATTCTTGGTTTTATTCCTAGCTCCATGGACCTCTGGAATATCGTATTCCAAGCCCTTTGATCTCATAATGTAGAAGCTGCTAGATATTTTGTTATCCTGATTGTGTTTCAACAATACTCAAATTCTTTCATTCTGGCTGCTTGCAGTATTTTCTCCTTGATCTGGGAGCTCTGGAATTTGGTGATAATATTCCTAGCAGTTTTCTTTTGGGGAGCTTTTTGAAGAGAGGATCTGTAGATTCTTTCAATTTTTTTTTACCCTCTGGCTCTAGAATATCAGGGCAGTTCTCCTTGATAATTTTTTGAAAGATGATACCCAGGCTCTTTTTGGATTATAGCTTTCAGCTAGTCCAATTTTTAAATTCTCTCTCTTGGATCTGTTTTCCAGGCCAGTGGTTTTTGCAATGAGATATTTCACATTGTCTTCCACTTTTTCATTCTTTTGGTTCTGTTTCAAAATATCTTGATTTCTCATAAAATCACTAGTTTCCACTTGCTCCAATCTAATCTGCAGTGGACTTTTGGACATCCTTTTCCATTTAGCTAATTCTGCCTTTCGAGGCATTCTTCTCCTCATTGGCTTTTTGGAGCTCTTTTGCCATTTGAGTTAGTCTATTTTTTAAGGTGTTGTTTTCTTCAGTATACTTTTCAGCATTTTTTGAGTGTCTTTTAGCAAGTCATTGACTTGTTTTTCATGGTTTTCTCTCATCCTTCTTATTTCTCTTCCTAGTTTTTCCTCTATTTCTCTAACTTGCTTTTCTAAATCCTTTTTGAGTTCTTCCATGGCCTGAGACCAGTTCATGTTTTTCTTGGAGGCTTTCCATGTAGGCTCTTTGACTTTGTTGACTTCTTCTGGCTCTATGTTTTGGTCTTCTTTGTCACCAAAGAAAGATTCCAAAGTCTGAGACAGAATCTGAGTCCATTTTCGCGGCCTGGCCATGTTCACATCAAACTTACTTGACCCTTGGTTTTTCCGTTGGGGTATGACTGCTTGTATAGTAAAGAATGCTTTGTTCCAAGCTTGAGGGGATGTACTGTTATTTTCAGAACTATTTCTATCCTGCCACCTCTGTCACACCAGCACTCTTCCTCCCCTAAGAATCACCAATCTGGACCTGGCTCAGATCTTAAGCAAGCTCTGCAATTCCTCTCTGAATCGTCACTTAATTCCTCCCACCAGGTGGGCCTGGGTCCCAAAGGACCTGCAGCTGTAGTTCTGTAGCTGTACCACCCCTGCTGCCCCCAGGGTGTCAGCCCAACTGTGAACTCCTTTCACTCTGTCCCCCTCAATTTTCCCCACTAACCTTCTCTGTTTTCTTTGGTATTTGTGGATTGAGAAGTCTAGTAACTGCCACAGCTCACTGATTTAGGGTGCTAGGCCTTGTTCCTCCTGGCTCTTGGTCTGGTTGGTCCTGCCACTGCTCGTGCTGGGCTCTGCTCACCTCCACTCCCAGCTCTGTGCATGACAGAACTAACCCAGTGACCATCCAGGTTGTCCTGGGCTGGAGCCCTGCTTCCCTCTGCTGTTTTGTGATTTCTCCAGTTCTAGAATTTGTTCAGAGCCAATTTTTATAGGTTTTTGGAGGGACCAGATTGGGAGCTCATGCAAGTCCCTGCTTTCTAGCTGCTACCATTACTCTGCCCCAAAATGAAGCTTTTTCAAAGAAAAAAATTTGTGTCATTCTTTGATTCATTAATGTCCAACAGTGGCCCTGGCTTCCCAAAGATTTGGCCAAAAATGGGCAAACTTGAGTACAGTTCCAGTAACAGACTAGTCAGCAAATCACAAAGAGACATATTAGCAGTAGACAGGCAACAAATTTTTGCACTTTTTGTGGAAGTAGCAAATCAAAAAATAAAGGAAAATATTGACTGTTTATCACATGTGGCTTTCCCTGTTTTCTAAGTGATGATGGCAATATGGGAGAGAGAGAGAGAGAGAGAGAGAGAGAGAGAGAGAGAGAGAGAGAGAGAGAGAGAGAGAGAGAGGATGCTAAGTATCAAACACTTTGCATAGTCCATAAACTTTGGTCATTGCTAGAGTCCAGTTATGGCAGAGTGGACATAGTACTTTAAGAGATAAATCATATCAGTATTGATGTTCTTCCTATACACAAGACTAAAAAGAAAAGATGAAGTTATAACTAACAAAAGATGGTTCTGACATATGGGGAAAATTATTCAGAGTTATCTACTTATTATCTCCAACTCTCAAGAGAGATCCAGTAAATTCTCTTGAATGTTTGGTGGAATTTATGAATGAACAGGAATTTAAAGGTTGACATCTGCATCATCAATGGGAAAGTTTGAATCAATGAGGTCACCAATTAATTTTAGTATTTAACTAATTTTAATAAATTAACTCTAGAAAGAAAAAAAAAACTTTAGGGATCCACTCTTACACGTCACCAAATTTAATGTGTGTCTTTTGCAGCATCATTAAAATGTAAATAATTTTTACATAATTTCATATCAATAATCTATATGTTACTTGACTTGTCAGAGAGAAAACTAGAGGAAGAGAGATAATTTGGAATTTCCAATTTAGAAATGAAGTTTTAAATGTTTTACATAAAATTGGGAAATATTTAAAATATATTAAAATATATTTTTAAAGGAGTAGATGGAAATTAATCTTAGAGGGAAGATACTTAAATGGAAGTAGAGTGAAAGAAGAGAATCAAAAAATGACTCCTGCACAAAGTGGAATTTGACCTTATTCTTGAAGAAATCAAGGGAATCCAGGAGATGAACTTGGGAGGAAGAATGACAAACAGAGGGGAAGGATTGAATTTTGAATTCTACTTTTTCATTAAAATATTAAAACAGAGGAAGGATTGAAAAACTTATGCTTAGAATATAGTAACCACTCAATAACTATTTATTGACTGATTGACTACAATGTAGAAAATATAGCTATAGGATGTTCAGAATGTCTGGGAGCCTGGAGAAATAGCTTTCAGAGTCTCTGTGTCCTCTACAGTTTCAAAGATCTGTGTTCCCACTGGGGTAAAAAAAAAAAGTATGTTATTGATCTTCTTTGACTTAGTGAAATCAAGGTTGAAATTTACCCAGAACAGTCTGCTTCCTCTAGGAAGTCTAAGAAGCACAGTGGGAAGTAGACAGAATGGGCAAGCTCTCAAGTACTCCTGTCTAAATCTTGGAGATGTTGTGTCTGTGTACTTACTTTGAAATGGAAAAGAGGAACTTTTGTGGGAGAAAAAGAAGAAACACATACAAAACACTTTATTGAAAGGCATATAATCTCTTGAACTTAATGTTTCATTGATAATAGAAAATAATTTATCTGTTTTGTATAGCAAAGGATAAAATAAGAGATGAATAGATGGGTCCTTATATAGTGAGGTCTGCTAAAGTGAAATTGATATAAATGTATCTATCATCAAGTGATATTTTAGATTAGGACAGAAAATAAGTTCTCTTTTGTTGGAGATACTTATTTTTCTCTTCATATACCCAGAGCATATCACAGTGCCTAGAAAATATCAAGAATTTAACAAATGACTTTAGATTATTATTTTGAAACACAGATGTAATGGGGGAAAGAATACTGATAGTTCATGCATGTCTCTGTTTCCTCAGTAATCCTAACTTTAAAGATAAATTCCTCATCTGTATATAATAATAATAGTCATAAATACATAGCATTTAACATTTGTCAAGATATTTTTACATTCATTTTCTTATTTGGCAAGGATAATGTGATTATACCCATTTTATGGATGAGAATGTTAAGGCTCAGAGAGATAATGTGATTTGTCCAAGACAGTAGGAGTCACTTGTCACATCCATAGTACAGTGATACAAAGGACAATAATCTTTTTATTATGTCATCCTGCCTCTTATGAGGAGTCTTAGATGATGAGAAAGGGTCAGTGTTTGGTAACTTTTTGAATACTAGATCATCAAAATATTTTTTCTTAGAAAGAATATGTAGAATATGTAAAAGATTTTATATTTTCTTATAGAAAATATATAGTCATTGTTCCAAATTTTGTTAGGCATGTTGCTAAACAGACTGAAAATTTCAAAATTAATTTTTTAACTTTGTATTTTTGGAAGGGAGAATCTTAATAGGAATGTGTTGTAATTTTCAAAATACTTTCATGCATCTATTGATATAATAATATGATTTGTATGTTCTTATTTATATGGTAAAATATTTTATAGTTTCCCTAATATTGAACCAGTTCTGCCTTCTTTGTATAGGTCCCACATTGTCATAGCATGTGATCATCATGATATATTTCTGTGATATCTCATTACCATAAACCTTTCCTGCTGACCATCTAAGTTATCCTGGTTTGGAAAAATGTGCCATCCTGACCTTTTGTTCATTATGCCACTTTGGAATCAAAATTGACATGTATTGTAAAGTTTTGGGTTTTTTTTAGAAGGGAATGTTGGGAGAATTCAGCTAAAATACTCCATTTACTCAACCATCTTAGTCCCTTCAGTCTCTGAGATTCCTCAAGGGTATAAAGACAAACTTATTTTTGACAGAGAACAAAACAGAAAAACCAACAACTTAACAAAACAAGTCAAATTAATATAGCAATTTCAAAATTTGCTAGTATTTCTCTTACAACCACTTTATGAAATAGGTAGCATAAGCTGCAAACACCTAATTTTCAAGTGAGGATACTAAGGGTCAAAGGCATTAAGTGACTTTTCATAGATGGAATAATTAGATCCTTTGGGGTCAGTGTTTGTCTTCAAAGTCTATAGATGGCTGAAGAAGAAATCTTCCTTTTAAAGTGTAAAGAGTCAAAACAATTGTAAGCTCCTTTCTGAAATATCAGTGATGATTGGGTAGTAAAATCAGAAATGCATTCATAATTTTAATATAGTTTATTTATTTATGACAATAGACTAATATTTGAAATAAGATTTCTCATAATTACACTTATATCATTACACAGGAGAATTGTGGATTTTAAATTTTTGCATTAGGGAAAATATTTTAAAGTCTATGTTTTATTTAGGTAAAGGAATAATTTTATTAGATAAGCAATCTCCTATTCGAGATGGCACACTATGGAAGCATGTGCATTTGAATAAACTCCATATTTATGAAGAGAAATTCCAGGGGATTGATAAAGAAAATAACTGACAGTGAATTTTTCCTTCTAGCCTTGTTAAAAATACTATTTTACAAAAGAAGTTCCATCATCTCCCTCCCCCATTATTTTTGCTACCCTTTTCTCAACAGTCATTTTTTTATTACCATATGAAAGAATTTCATGGCTATTATGTTTGGGGGTTTTGTGGGAGTGGACTAGTGGAGACAGTGGAAGGAGAAAGAGAAGAATTTATTTACTTATAAAGAGATTTACTTCTAGGTTTAAAACTTATTTGATTATTTTATAAAGAAAGTCATGGAAGGCAAGCCTAGAAAAATTCATCTAGGTGTCATTCAAAGCAAATTCATCTCTTTCTACAGGTTTGACAGATGGACAGCTAATTTGTAAAGCAGCAGTGAAATATAAAGAACATGGCAATCTATAATCTGATCACAATACACATGTGGGAATATACCTTAATGTTCATCATTTGGATGAGAGTTAATTGTTCTTGGGAAGATTAAGTGCATCAACTTTTTTACTGTGTTTTTGAGTGGTTTACGGGCCAAAGCATGTATATGTCACCAAATAGATTTCTGTCCAAAGTACTTCAGTAAAATTATATAGCTATATATAGTTATAGACATCTAAATGCGCACATATGATATTTTGTTTAAAAATATCATCTGTAGAGAATTCTGACAGCTTTTATTCTCTAAACTTAAGGACTTACTGTGTCTTAAGATTCTTGTTGTCCACCTGTCATGGCTCAAAGAAGCTATAGCATTTTAGTGTCCATGCCTCACAAAAACATCTCAGCAGATGGGCTAAACCAGATTCAAAATAACTGACAGGACAGGCCTTACACTCATTAGGAAATTAGAGGAATGTCTACCCCAAGCATGTGAAGACTCCCCTGGTGGAATGGGATGATGAGAACAATTTGGTACGTATACACATACACACACACACACACACACACACGTATATATTATACATATGTTTATACATATTAAACATATACTTGTGTATGTATGTATGTATGTGTGTGTGTTTGAATATTTATATACACACATACATATATATGTTTATATATAAAATGTGAAAATGTTTTGCATGATTTCACATGTAGAATGAATATCATACTTCTTCCCTCCTCAGTGGGGAGAATTGGAGGGGAAGGAACAAATTTGGACCTTAAAATTTAGAAAGAAAAGCATGTTGTCAAATTAGTAATAAAATAACATATTTTAAAAATCCCAGTCATTTTTTTTCTACAGAAATGGCTATCAATCTATGACTCATCCATTTTCTACCTGTACAATCTACATTTTATCACCTAATCTCAAATTGTGACAATAGCTCTCAATCCATCTAATCTTAGTCAGTTTGACCCAGTGTTGCACCTGACTGAGATCCTAATTCAGCCATCTAATATTCCTTCAGGGATTCAGCAAATTTGACAAGCATATTCTCTAAGTCATTGATTAAATCATCTACTCTCCTGACTATGCTCTTCGGTGATACTTAAAGAACAAGTCAACACACACAAAAGCATACTACGTATTTCCACCAGTTCAAGGACATTAAAGTCTTTTTGATTCTTTGATTTGAGATATTGTCCATCTGCTACTTCCAAAATGTCACATTGCAAAAAAATTAAAGATGCAAGCATCATATCAGTCATAACAATTTTGAATAAAGCCTTGAGAGAGTCTCAGGAGTATTTCAAAAATACAGTGCTTTTCTCTACAGGAGTGCCACTCTTAAATGGAAGCACTGCTGCTCTTCACCATATTGAGCGGTTGATCCCCTACAGAACACTCATTACTTCTATTGTTTGTCTCTGACAAGAGACTCCTTGAGTTCTACTATTAAGGTACATCCATCCACTCCCTCTCAAATTGAATAAATACAATGGCTTCCTCACCTGCAGACAGCTTTCTTGAATTCTACCCAAGAGATACCCTGCAATTGCCCTACAAGTAAGACAATTAAGTGCTCTTTCCTGAACTTATAAAAAAAAAATCCAGCAAGGTAACAGTGTGCAATGTGTCATACCTTCAGAGTCTGCTGCTAGAACTATCTTTACAATCATTCAGTATACCCTGTAGGTTATGTCAAGGGGCTGATTAGTAGCTTTTGACAGATTACTTGTTTCTTCAAATTTCGAATGACATTTTCAACTAGTAACTTAAAAGTATATGAAGGAGTGCCAAGAGAAGCATGTCACAGGTGTTCTCATGTACATATTCATTGGAAATTATAACTGTCTCCATAATACAGTACATTATAAGAGTCCTGTTGAAAGCTTTGCTTCCTACTGTCAGCCAGAAAAACCAGTGTCTTGCATATAGCCTATCAGAAGTTTTAAAATTATTGGTTAGACACCATGGAAGGCTTGTCCATTAGAAATATATGGCATTTCAAAATGTTTTTAAATTTCTCTCTCTCTCTCTCTCTCTCTCTCTCTCTCTCTCTCTCCCTCTCTCTCTCTCGCCTTTCTTCTCCCTCTCTCTCATTCTCCTTCTCCCTTTCCTTCTCCCTCCCTCCGACCCCCATCCTCTTTTTCTCTCTTAATTTTTGTTCCCTTTATCTTTCCCTCTTTCCCCCAACTATACACCTGTTTCTCTACTATAAACAAAATGGTATCAAAAGGAATTTGGTGATTTACATATTTAGGAATTTAGAATAATATGAATAATAACTGCAATTTCCTTAGAACAGAGAACTTCTAGGTGAGAACAATCCTTACCAAATCCAGTCACTATGGAATCAACTCATCGTTTTTACAGCATTATCTTGAGCACTAAAAGGAGAAGTATCTTGCTTGTCAGCATACAGTTAATTTGTGCCATAGGTAGAACTGGAATTTAGTTCTTCTAGGTTTTAAGGCCAATTATTTATTCACTGTACCTTCTTATCTCTCTTAGAGGGAATTCAGGTTATCAGAATTTATTAAGCAAAATGCAAAAGTCAGGCCTCAAATCTGTCTGGTAAATTAGTGATGAGTAAGTTAATATGATGGTGTCAATAACTAGGACTGATGTGTTGTTTATTGAAGTTTATTTCCCCATGAAGAGAATCCTGTGATTCTAGTAGTTCAAATATCATTACCTCCATTTTACAAATGAGGAAATTTTGGCTCAAAGTGGTTAGGTGACACACCCAAGGCCATGACACCAATTAGTATCAAAGCTGGAACGCAAATACAATTTTTTTCTGATTACAAGATATGGCTCTTTTGACTATGCCATGTTGTCTCTCAATGTTTATAATTTAAGTTTAAAATCCTGCTATCATCCTGAACATTAGACAGTAGGAGTAATTCTTTAAAGAGAAAGTGAATTGAGAAATCTGTTAGTTCATTTTGAGCCTAGTTCCTATGTCACCACAGTAAAAAGGGAGTTGGATCTATGAGATTTATCAAAAAGTGAAAGACAGAGTCAAAGGTTTTTAAGTACTTTATTGCAAGCATTTTAGAGTAAATAGTTTGTACCACCAGATAGATGTAACTACTTAGGTCACTGTGTCTTACAGGAATAGAAAAGTAATTCACTATCTTACTCAGAAAAGGTAGAGAAGAAAAAAGAGTAAACTATAAATTATCTGGAAGAGGTTATAAGAACAAAAGGAAGCAATTAAGAATATTGAAAAAATAAATGAGTAAATAAGGATTCATATAATTATTCATGAAAGCAAAAGGAAAATAGAAAGTTCTTTCTCTCTAAAATGTGGGAATGAGAAAAAAAAAGGAAAAGCAATATTTGAACTCAACATCACCAAACAAAACCAAAAGACAGCATATTAAACTCCTAATTATCTCCCATTTTGCTCAATCCATGAACAAGCAAATGATTTCCTGTAGCATGGACTTCAAAGTAATGCATATTAATTTCTTGGCTTGTGTGCAATAAAAAAAGCCATGGGTGGTGACTTAAGCAGAGCAAAAGCTGGAGGCTCGTAAAGGAATTAGAAAGAATTAGAATAGGAAAAAAAAAAGCATCAAAAGAAGTGAAAGATGTAGATTAAGCGTTTTAAAGATGCGATGCGTGGGGTGGGGGGGGGGGAGGTGGAGCCAAGTCAGCGCTGTGAAAGGAGGGAACATCTGGAGTTCTCTCGCAAATTCTGTCAGATACATCTAAAAAGGTGACTCTAACAGATCTGAGAGAGTTAGAAGCCCCTAGTAGACTGGGAGGAGCAGGAGTGCTGGATATCTTGCCCTATAGGAAAGTAGGGGAGAGGGGATGAGGGTGTGGTAGAAGGAAGGGCCAAATGGGAGTGGGGATAATCAGAAGCAAACACTTTTGAGGATGGACAGGGTCAATTGACAGAATACAGCAATAGAATGGAGGGAAATATAGTTAATCTTTGACAACATGACTATTATGGAAGAATTTTGCATGTCTATACATCTATAACCTGTATCAAATTACTTGTGTTCTTGGTGAGGATGGGTGGGGAGGGAGGAAGGGAGAGCATTTGGAATTCAGAGCTTTAAAAATGAATGTTAAAAATTGTTTTTACATGCAACTGGGAAATAAGTTAGACAAGCAATGGGATATAGAAATCTATCTTACATTACAGGAAAATAGAAGGGGAGGGTATAAGAGAAGGGAGCTGGGGTAGAAGGAAAGGCAGATTGGGAGAAGGGGTAATCAGAATGCAAGTTGTCTTTGGGTGGGGGGGAGAGATAGGGGGAAAATTTCAGACTCAAAATCTTGTGGAACTGAATGTTGAAAACTAAAAATTAATAAATAAAAATATGGTGACTAAAAAAAAAAACTTGTACCTTTGAGTTTGTCAGACATTAACTAACTGTGGTAATCAATGCATTCTCTAGTTTTCTCTAAGTATACCATAATATTATTTACAAAGATTGATACTTTCATTTTTACTGCCTATTTTTATTGCTCCATTTTTTCTTTTTGTATTGCTATTTCTGCTGATTTATTTAAAATGTTTGGATTCACTTTCATTAAGAAAAGTCTATAGTTTTCTTTTTCTGTTTTTGCTTTCTGTACTTTAGCTATCGAGACAGAATTCTGTAGTAAATTCAAATGGATTTTTCCCTACATTTTTCTGCACCTTTTTAAAAATAAATATACTGAAATTCTAATACTTTATTTTTACAGGCTGCTGTTTTTGTATATTTATTTGTTTATTTTTCACTACATTTTTTAAAATATTAATTTTCTTTATTTTTAGTTTCCATCATTCACTTCCATAAGATTTTGTGTTCCTGATTTTCTCCACCATTTGCCACTCACTCCAACCCAAGATGCCATGCAATCTGATATAGACCCTACATATACATTTATATTAAACATATTTTCTCATTAGTGCTGTTGTAAATATGAATTAGAACCAATGAGAGGAAGCATGAGAAAGAAAAAAAACATACAAACAAAAAAAAAGAAGAAACAATATGCTCTGACCTGCATTCAGACTCCACAGTTATTTTTCAAGACGTGGATAGCATTTTTCCTCATGAGACTTTTGGAGTTGTCTCAGTCCGTTGAATTGCTAAGAAGTAAGTTTATCAATGTTGGTCATTATACAATGTTATTGATACTGTATACAATGTTATACTGGTTCTTCTCACTTCATTCAGCATCAGTTTATGCAGGTCTTTCCAAGTTTTTTGTTGTTTTTTTTTTTTCTGAAATCCACCTGCTCATCATTTTTTATGGTACAATAGTATTCCGTTAAATTCATATACCAAAACTGGTTCAGCCATTTCCCACTTTATGGTCATCCATTCCATTTCTAATTCTTGACTATCACAAAAAAAAACCCCACTACTATAGATATTTTTGTACATATGTGTTCTTTCCCAATTTTCAGGATCTCTTCGGGAAACAGACATAGAAATGGTATTTCTGGATCAAAGGGTATGCACGTTTTCATAGCCCTTTGGGCATACGTCCAAATCCTTCTAAATGCTTGCAACAGTTCACAACTCCACCGACAACAAAGTAGTATTCTAATTTTCCCATATCTTCTCCAACATTTATCATTTTCTTGTTTTGTCATGTTTCCAATGCAATAGGTATGATGTGGTACCTTAGAGTTGTTTGATTTGCATTTCTCTAAATAGTGATTTAGAGCATTTTTATATGACTATAGATAGCTTTAATTTATTTATCAGAAAACTGCCTGTTCATAAACTTTGACCATTTAACAATTGGAGAATGACTTGTATTCTTATAAATTTTACTCAGTTCTCTATATATTTTAGAAATGGGGCCTGTATCGAAGGCTCTGGCTATAAAAATTGTTTCCCATCTTACTACTTCCCTTCTAATCTCTGTTGCGTTGATTTTGTTTGTGCATTTCAATATAATGTAGTCAAAATCATCCATTTTGCATTTCATAATGTTCTCTATACCACTTGGCCATAAATTCTTTCATTCTCCATGAGTCTGACAGTAAACTATTCCTTGTTCTCCCAGTTTGCTTATAGTATTAACCTTTATATCTAAATCTTGTACCCATTTTGACTTTATTTTAGTACATGGTGTAAGATCTTGATCTATGCCTAGTTTCTGTCATACTATTTTCAAGTTTTCCCAAGAGTTTTTGTTAAATAATGAGCTCTTATGCCAGAAGCTAGAGTCTGTGTTTATTAAATGTTGGATTACTATAGTCACTGACTATAGTGTCTTGCATATCTAGCCTATTGCACTGGTCCACCACTCAATTTCTTAGCCAGTACCAAGATGATTGCTACTTACTTATATGATTTAAGATCTGGTCCAGCTAGGATACTTTCCCTTGAATTTCTATTTGTTAATTCCCTTCATATTCAGGACCTTTTGTTCTCTCCGATGAATTTTGCTATTTTTTTTTCCTAGATGTATAAAACAGCTTTTGGTAGTGGTGGTTTCTGACATGTGCTGAGTCCAGGTGGTGTTTTTCGCATTTCCCCAGGGCTACACTGACTGGGAAGTGGAAGTCTGGCCACTGGAGGATGCCTCTTTGCCCTGGACTATGCAGAAGCATGTGGCGATTCTCTCATCTGGAGTTTGCTGGTTCCTCTGCCTAACCTAAGCCCTTCATGGTGGGGGTGGGGGGGCAGTTTTGATGCTAGCATTTGCCTGTTCCACCAAACTGGGCCTTAGGGTCTCCTGCTGGTTTGCTGAAGTGGGGCATGCTGCTGATTTTCTGGCTCACTGCCTGTCCTGGAATGCACTCTCCTTTTACCCAATTGAAATGGACCTTTCTTGTGGATTCTCCAAGTTTCCCACGGTGAAAGACTGCTCTACCCTTTCTTTCCACTGGCTCTGCTGCTCCAGAAATTTTCCTGGGGTACTATTTTCTGTTTTTTCAGAGATCAGTATGAGAAAGTGACAGAGATTACTTCTTACTCTACCATCTTATCTCCTGGAAGTCACAGACTGCACTTTTTTACACAAGTTCATAATTTCCTCAAATATTTTAGCTGATTCACTAATGTTTTTTTTTCTTCCTATGCCATCATCTCTGAAAATTGAAATAATTCTGTTTTCTCTTTGGTGTGCTTATTCCTTGAAAACCTTTCTCCTGTCTTTGCTGCTGCACTTAGTATTCTAAAGTAATAACAAATAATAGTATTGAAAATTGATATCCTCAGTTGAACCCTCATCAATCCTGGAAAGGTAGACAGTGTTTCTTATTTATAGATGATACAAGTTCTTAGTTTCATGTTAAGTAAAACTGCTTTCACTTTGATATTTTCTAATGTTTTGCCTGTCTTTGCACAATCCCATCAACATTAAAGATTGCCAGGTGCGTGTTCCTTGCATTTTTGTTGGGTCTGAGGTAGAAATTAGAATTGTTTTCACTTCAAATGTGGGTTGATAATTAATTGCTTGTTTTTTTTTCCTGAGAATTGATTTTTGTAAGGGGAGAAAGAGTGAACATGGTAGAGTGAAAACAGGGATTTACCAGATATCTCTTACAAATTCTTTCAGAGACTCCTTAAAAAGTGAATCTGAGCAGACGAGAGAAATAGAAGCTACTAGGAGACTGTGTGGGAGATTTCTGGCCTAGGAGAGGTCACAGAGTTGACGGAACAGATCTGTGCACTAGGAGATTGTCAGGCACACAGAACTGTACCTGAGCACACCATAACAGGAGCAGCAGCAGAACCCAGCCAGCAGACCCGACTGGGAGAGTGCTGAGCTTGAGGAGCTAAACCATAGTAGAGTGGGAGCAAGAGCAGGCCTGGGACTAAATTGATGGCTGCAGAGGTGATCTGCAGGCTTCTCAGGCCAGAACAGAACTCTTTTGGAGCAAGATGAGAAAACAGGGTAGAGTCTGTAGGCTGTGGAAACAGCTACTCCTGAGGTTTTCAGCCCACAGTCTAAAGAGCAGGGCTGACCAACCTTAGTGTTTTATTGAGATTTAGTGAGAGCTCTGCAGTAGCTCAGCTTCATTTAATAAAGTATTTATATAAATGTCTATGCTTGTAGATAGGCCACATAAATCCCACTGTGGAACTCATGTGGCCTGCGGGCTGCATTTTGGACAGCCCTCGTCTAAAGTTATTAAACTTGCCTTCTTGGACTTCTGGGAGCCATGACGCCCATGTAAAACATAGGGGTACTAATCCATCTCTTCCTCACCTGTAATTAACAAAGAATACTGCCCTGGTAAGAACAATGAAATAGAGGAGCCAGAAGTGAGGGGTTGGTAATTTTTAGCTCAGGAAGGTGTGAAGACAGGCTCCTCTTGCAGTGGCAGAAGGAGACTAGTGCAGGAAAAGAGGTGTTCCAGAAGGCCCCACCTCAGCAGATGAGCTGGACTTCGTAAACCCTAGGAGTGGAGCATGCAAGCGCCAACACCACAACCCCAGGCATGCTTTTGCACAGCCAGAATAAGTGACAGACACTAGCACAGACAACTACTGAGGCTAACCAAAATATAGTGGAACCCAAGGAGAAGAAGAGACTTCCATCAACAAGACCACCCCTTGCCCACACCTCACACAGGGAGCATCAGTGTAACCCAGGGAAACTCAGAAAGACTGGACCTGGCCTTGACCCTAGCCAGCTCCAGCACAGCACCAGGTGAGCTGCAGCAGTATATAGCTTCTACCTGACAAAACCAGAGGTCACAGCACACAAAACTAGTAACCAGACCTCCAGCTTCCCACACACAAAGCTCCCTTTGCCCCAGAAGCAAAGATCCAAGTTTAAAGCCAGGAAGAAAGACAACGACAATGAGGAAACAATCCAGAAAAACAAGTACTATTGATTATTTCTATGGAGACAGGTAAGATCAAAACACCAATTCAGAAGAGGACAGAATTGACCCTATACCCACATCTGACACCTCAAAAGAAAATGTAAACAGGTCACTATCCCAAAAAACATTTCTGGAAGAGCTCAAGGAGGATTTTAAAAACCAAATTATAGATATAAAATGAAAAAAGGGGAAAAAATCACTGATGAGAACAAATCTTTAAAAAGTGAAATTGGAAAAATGATTAAGGAGGTTCAAAATATGATTGGAGAAAATAACTCCTTGAAAAGTAAAATTAACTAAATGGAAAAAAAAGCAGTACAGAAGCTAAATGAAAAAGACAATTTGTTAAACTTATAATTGGACAAATAGAGGCTAATGACTCTATAAGGCATCAAGGATAAGTAAAAAAAAAACTAAAAAATCAAAAAATAGGAGAAAATATAAAATATCTCATTGGAAAAACAACTCACCTGGAAAATAGATCCAGGAAAGATAATCTAATAATTATTGGTTTAACAGAAAGGCATGATGAATAAAAAGAGCCTGAAAAGTATCTTCCAAGAAGTAATCAAGGAAAATTGTCCCAAGGTCCTAGAACCAGAGGGTAAGACAGTGAAAGAAAAATATCCACTGATCACCCCCTGAAAGAGATCCCAAATTTAAAACTTCAAGGAATATTTTAACCAAATTCCAGAATTATTAGGTGAAGGAGAAAATGCTTCAAACAGCCAGAAAGAAACAATTCAAATATCAAGAAACTACAGTCAGGATCACACAGGACTTGCAGCTTCTACATTAAAAGATAGGAGGGATAGGAATATGATATTCAGAAAGGCAAAGGAACTTGGACTACAACCAAGGATCCACTATCCAGCAAAATTGAACATAATTTTTCAGGCAAGGAGATGGACATTCAATGAAATAAGGGAATTGTAGACCTTCCTAATGACAAAGCCAGAGTTCAATGGAAAATTTGATCTTCAAATACAAAAGTCAAGAGAGACATAAAAAACTTAAATGGGAGAAAAAAAACTTTGTTATTCAATAAGGGCAAATAGTTTATATCCTTACATAGGATTATATTGTTTTGTATATGTGATATATATGTGTATATATATATATATATGTATATATATGTATATATACACATGTATATATATACATGTGTATATATACATATATGTATATATGTCATATATATGTCAATATATACAGTACAGAAAAGTACAGTTATTGTGATAATTAAAAGAGATATACATAGAGGGTGTCAGTATAAATTAACTGATGTCATGACAAAAAAAATAAGGGGTGCAAAGGGATTTTTCTGGGAAAATGAGTAAGAAGGATGTGGAAAAAGATAAATTAAATAGTATGAAGATTCACAAAAACATATTATAGTAGTGGGCAAGAAGGGAGAGAGAAGAGCAATGTTTGACCTTTATGTTCATCGAATTTATTTCAAGGAGGGAATAACATACTCTGTTAAGTATAAAATCAAATCTCCCCTACATGCAGTAGGAAGTGAAAGAGGACAGAAATATGGGGGTGGGGTAGAAGAGAGGGAAGAACTAGTAAGGGGAAAGGAGTAAAACAAGGGAGGGGGCATTAATACCGAGGCTAAACTGAGCGAGGCTTCAATCAAAAGCAACTCTTTTTGAGGAGGGGAAGGGAGAAGGGAGAAATAAAAGCATAAGCAGCCTGGGGAAGGGGGAGAAATAGGATGGAGAAAAAGACACAGAAAGTAATCATACCTGTGAATGTAAATGGGATGAACTCTCCCATAAAGCGAAAGTGGATAGCAGAATGGATTAAAAACCATAATCCTACAATATGTTGTTTACAAGAAAAAAACATATTTAAAGACAAGGATACACACATGGTAAAGGTAAAAGGTTGGGGTAGAATATATTATGCTTCAGGTGAAGTAAAAAAAAAAACCAGGAGTATCAATCCTAATAACAAAGTAAAAGCAAAGATAGATCTAATTAAAAGAGATAAGGAAGGAAACTATATCCTCCTAAAAGGCACAATAGACAATTATGTAATTTCATTGCTTAACATATAAACATCAAGTGATATAGCATCCACATTATCAGAGGAGAAGTTAAGGGAGTTATAGGAAGAAAAAGACAGTAAAACTATATTAGTGGGGAACCTAAACCTCCTGATCTCTGAACTTCATAAATCTAATTTCAAAATAAACAATGAAGAAGATAAGGAGGTGAATAGCATTTTAGAAATGCTAGATATGATAGACCTTTGGAAAAAAATTGAATGGGGAGAGAAAGGAATATATCTTTTTCTCAGTGGTATATGGCACATGCACAAAATCGGGCCATGATTTAGGGCATAATATAACCACACAAACCAGTGCAGAAAGGCAGAAATAGCCAATGCATCCCTTTCAGATAATAATGCAATAAAAAATTATTTGTAATAAAAGGCTATGGAGACTTAAACTAAAAATTAATTGGAAATTAAATAATCAAATATTAAAGAATGAATGGGTTAAAGAACAAATCATAGAAAGAATCAATAACTTAATTCAAGAGAATGACAATAATGTGACAACATACCAAAACTTATGAGATCCAACAAAACCAGTTCTTAGGGGTAATTTTATATCTCCAAATGCTTATACGAATAAAATAGAGAAAAGGGAAATCTATGAATTAGGCATTAACCAAAAAGTTTAGATATAGAACAAATTGAAAATCCCCAATTAAATATAAATTAGAAATACAGAAAACCAAAAGAGAGATTAATAAAATTGAAATCCAGAAAAAAACTATTGAACTAATAAATAAAATTAAGGGCTGGTTTTTTGACAAAGCAAATAAAATTGATAAAACTTTGGCCAATTTGATGAACAAAAGAAAGAACCAAACCAAATTACTCTCATCAAAAAGGAAAAGGTTGAAGTCACCTCCAATGAAGAGGAAATTAAAATAAGAATTAAGAATTATTTTGCCCAATTTTATTCCCATAAATATGACAACCTTAGGGAAACAGGTGAATATTTACAAAAATATAAATTGCCCATGTTAACAGAAGAGGAAGTAAAATAATTAAATAACCCCATTTCAGAAAAAGAAATTGAGCAAGCCAAGAAAAAATCTCCAGGGCCACATCGATTTATTAGAGAATTCTATCAAACATTTAAAAAAATTAATTCCCATCTTTTACAGACTATTTAGGAAAATAGGCCAAGAAGGAAGTCCTATCAAATTATTTTTAGGACATAAACATTTTACTAATACCTAAACCAGGAAAAGTCAAAAGAGAGAAAGAAAATTATAGACTAATTTTCCTAACGAATATTGATGCAAAAACTTTAAATGAAATGTCGGCAACAAGATTACAGCACCTTATCATGAGAATAACACACCATGATGAGGTAGGATTTATTCCAGGAATGTAAGGTTGGTTCAATATTAGGAAAATATCAGTATAATTGATAATATCAGCAACAAAATTAGCAGAAACCATATGATTATCTCAATAGATGCCAAAAAAGCTTTTTTCCAAAATGTAACATTCATTCCTATTAAAAACACTAGAAATATAGGAATAAACAGAGTCTTCTTAAAATCACAAGAAGCATCTACCTAAAACCATCAGCAAGCATAGTGTGTAACTGAGGAAAGCTAGATCCATTACTAATAATTTTGGGGGGCTTAAACAAGGATGTCCATTATTACCCCTATTTTTCAAGTTGGTACTAGAAATGGTAGCTTATAATGGTAGCAATAAGAGAAGAAAAAGAAATTGAAAGAATTGGAATGAGCAAAGGAGAAACAAAGTTATCATTCTTTGCAGATGATAGGATGATTTACTTTGAGAATCCTAGAGAATCAAGTAAAAGCTACTTGAAATAATAAATAACTTTGGCAAAATTGCAGGATATAAAATAAACCCACATAAATCCTCAGCCCTCCTATATATTACTAGCAAAGCCCAAAATCAAGAGATAGAGAAAATCCATCTAAAGTTACTGTAGACACTACAAAACATTTGGGAGTCTACCTGCCAAGATAAACTCAGAACCTATGTGAACAAAATTACAAAACACTTTACACACAGATAAAGTTAGTTCTAGGTAAATGGAGAAAGCATCAGTTGCTTGTGTTTAGGCTGAGCTAATATAATAAAAATGACAAGCTTGGAGTCATACGTGACTCTTGACTTTCCTTCATCCTCATATCCAATCAATAATGAAGTCTTATAGGATCTCTATCCACAAAATCTGTCAACTCATTCTCACCTGTCCAATCACATGGAAACTCTGTTCTTGTTACTTTGTCACTTATATTACTTATTAGCTGTAGGAGTGTAGCAACATTTCAGTTGGTTTCCATATTTCAGGTCATGAAAGACTGTTGTTCAACCAAAGAAACAAAGGCAAAACTCAACAAAGGAATTTGATTACCTCAGTGCTGAGAAACACTCAAAAAAAAAAACAGCAAAAAGTCCTACTTTGCTTTCCATTATATTTGAAAAGCAAGACTCAATGTACTTCATTAACTTAGCATTCCAAAAGTGAAAAGAGTAAAAAAAAAAAAAGTCTCACCCTTCTCACCATTAGACTTGTAAATGTTGAGCAGGCAGGCTTCAGAAAAACCTGGAAAAACTTACATGAATTGATGCTGAGTGAAGTGAGATGAACCAGAAGAATACTGTACATGGTAACAGCTACATCGTGGGATGACTAACTTTGAAAGACTTATTTTTTCTTAGAAATGCAAGGATATAAGGCAGCTATAAAAGACTCCTGATTGAAAATGTTATCCACATCCACAAAAAGAACAATGGAATCTGAACACAGATTTAAGCATATTATTAGTTCTCTCTTTTTTGTTCCTTCTTTCTCATGGTTTCTTGCATTAGTTTCTAATGTTTTTCTATTCAACAGGAGTAATGTAAAAATAGGTTTAATATAAATGTATATGTAGTGCCCATATCAAATTCCATGATGTCTTGGGGTGGGAGGAGGTGAGAGATGTGGAGAAAATTAAAAAAATAATAATAAATTATATATTTTTTTCTGGTCCCTGTGACTACCCCACCTTCCAGTCAGTGTGGGAAGTTTGTAAGTAGCCAGTATAAAGGGAAATATGGAAATAACATGACAAGGTATACCTGGAAGTCTTGTACAAACCATCCCAACAATCTCAAGAGCTCAATTCACAAACTATCATATATTAGCCAAAATTCACATCCTGGTGATATGTGCTAAGTTGGGAAAACCTTCAAGGCACTTCTGTCAAGGTTTCTGGTTCTGTTATATGTAAATTCCACAAAACACCCATACCTCTACAGCCCCAGTTCATCAAAAAAGTAGTGATAAATTTGAAATGATGACTTGAATTTTTACCAATAAGTTTGAGAAGATCTGGATATGTTAATGAACTTACTCCAAGGTGGCACAAATAAGTCTTGGTCTATTTCACACCAAAACAAAAAAAAAACAAAGCAAAAAAATTAAAAGTGAGATTTCAAAATCCTCCAACTCCTCCTCCCACCCCAGCACACTTATATCTCCATCAAGTCCATGCTGTCCAGTGTGCTTGAGTATAATCCACGGTTCTGTGAGTTATACTCTCTACCTCTCCCCTTTCTCATCCTTTTCCCCATGCTGCCTGCTTTCCATCATCATTCCATCTGCTGTTCCCATGAAGCCTCCCTCTTTACCTCTGTTGCACCCTGTCTCTGTACTTTCTATGGTTATTAAAGTGTAATTGCTGCTCTGTTTCTCATTGCCAATCATGGTATTTTCCAGTGAGTACTCAGAGAACCAAGTGTGCCTACCCCCCATTTTATAATTTTGCAATTCCATAAATTAATTATCAAGTACAAATATTATATTCATTTTATTGTCACAACAACAAAGGGTAGGGGGATTTGGTGAATGCTGTATTATTTCTCCTTTTTTACAGGTGAGGAAATAGGAGACAGTGCTAGAGTGACTTGCCTGAATTCATAACTACTTAATGTCAGAGGTTAGATTTGAATTCAGGTCTTCCTGACTCAAAATTCTGTGTGCCATCCACTGCACTACTTACTTATCTCTAAATGTGTTCTTATATATCATATTATTTATTAATAAGGAAAAATACTAGAATGGTGTAGAACTACCTAATTTGATTTTACTAACCCCAATCCTTCAAATTTCCATGCCTTGATGAAATTTACTTAAATAATATTGATTCTTGTGAAACTGGGAAGTCTAGTATTAACCTCTTAGCCTCCCAAAATACTAGCTAAGATTGTTTAAGTGAAGAAGTTATTGATCAAATGTGAGTAATTTGATTTAACTTTGATTACAAGTGAATTAGATCCTGAAGTCAGGTGCATTCCCCTGAAAAATTTAAAAAAAAAGCTCAAAGTGTCTGACAAAGAGTTGTCAAAGTTACCAAAAAACCTATGCATCTTATTTATTGTTTTTAACATGCTCAATGATGGATGTTATCTTCTTATGAATTTAAATTGAAGAAAGCGCATGCCAGAGAAGGGAAATGATCTCTAGTCTTACAGGTGAAAATTGGATCTGAGTAGAATTGAGCCCATATCTGCCTTCAAATCTCAAATGAAGCTTTCTTTCTTCCTCCTATACCTGAAAGCCTTTAAGGCAAATTATCACATATGTTTCATGAGTTTTTTTTTTAAGATGAACCTAATATATGTCAAATAAACTCCTGTTACAGAGAAATATAGACCTTTTAAAGTGTCCTTTTTTTAAATGACTCTTTTGGGCCTCATTGAATATGTGCTAATTTTTCATGATTGGATGGAAAATAAATCAAAACTTCTGATCATTCTTAATCTGTAAGGACAAATTATCTATATGACTTCATAAAATTATATTATGATTAATACTCAGACTTCACTAGTTTTAAGCATAAGAAGAAAGTAAAATTTTTAAAGGTTCAATTTAGATTTGCTATAATGTCAAGAACATGAAAAAGAATAATAATAAGTTTTGTAATAAAATTATCTGATTGCAAATATGTCTTTGAAACATAATTCATTTTATCAACGTAGGAACTCCTTCCACCAATGCAGGGCACAACTCCTCCACATGAATGCTGTATCATAAAGCTTTTTAAGTGAGAAGCAATTTTAAAATTGGAGTACATTTTTACATTTTTTTAAAAAATCATTAAATGAATGCACATAGAAGAAAAAGTAGGAAGATGAATGACATCTCTAGTCACACAGGAATTCTGATTAAGAGTGAAGATTGATTTGTAGATAAAGTGAATACAATTTAACAACCAGTTGACTAAGTCATTTCATGTCCATGAATCAGGCTAGAGATTGATACCAATTAGCTTTCCTTGAGGAAGGAAGAGAAAAATTATAAGAAAGTCAAGGGAGAGGCAGAATATATGTAAATAAACTGCTAAACAATATTCAACACAAAGAAAACTAGCTCATAGTGCCATTTCACGTGCCAAACATTTCACCCTCAGTAGAAATTAAAAATTTAATAATTAATGTAGGGGAGGTGAACTTGACCAACCTTCCAGCCTAGAATGTGATAACAACCTATTAATGAGATATTAAACTAAGTGTAAAGATGCCATGATCTATTTGAGATGTGTGAACATCGTTCTGATGGAATCAAAGACAACAACCATTTTGCTCAAGTAGGGCTTTAAATGACTAAGTCCTAGGATTGTGTAGGAAAAGCCTACAGGGAGAATGGAGGATTTCTCTTCCAACCTCCTCCCCATGAGCCATGATGCCTCTCAGTAGAAGAAAAAACATCTCATTAAGCAGTTCAAGTGTTTGTCAGCTGAAGATAATTTGAGATACAATTAGAGAGCAGAGACATACAAGTTCACAACAGATATGGGTACAGTCATTTGAGGAAACAAGCAGCTTCAGGGAGTGTGACTGCTGGCAAGCAGAGAGGAAAGCTACATATGGAGATGAGTAGAGTGGCTGAGCAGGACACACAGTAGAAATTCTGAACAAAACAATCCATTTATGAG
>CM053622.1:488702701-488729867 GCA_028646595.1 Phalanger gymnotis
TTTTTTTTGTCTTGTACATATTAACATCTCTATCTTCTCTGGAAACATTTTCAATTGGCTTTCCTAATGCCCACTCACCATGTTTGTCACCTAATCTATTGGTTACCACCCCTGGATATGCATTTTCACCTACCTTAATTATAATTATATTCTTAAGTTTCTTCAGTGTAGGCCCAATATTTGTACACCTTAACTTTACCACAGCACTTGGTACATAGTCATTGAGGTAGTGAGTTGGCACAGTGAATTGAGTGCTGGGCCCCAGAGTCATCAAAACACATCTTTGTGAGTTCAAATATGGCCTCAGTCTCTCTCTAGCTGTGGGCCCCAGGACAAACCATTTAATCTTATTTGCTTCAGTTTCTTCACCTGCAAAATGAACTAGAGAAGGGAATGGTAAACCATTCCAGAATATTTGCCAAAATCACCCCAAATAGGGTCACAAAAAGTCAGGCACAACTGAAAGGAAAGAAGAAAAACACAACAACATAGTAATCACCTAATAAATGCTTCTCATTTATTTATTCATTCATTCAAGGACCTGAGGTGAGATTTTCATCTGGTCTTTGTGATTTCTAGTCATCTCTCTATCCATTCACTGGCAAGATGATTTTTGAATGAGCAATAATTTTATTAGTGTTCAGGACATATATATATATATATATATATATATATATGTATATATATATATGTTTTTACACCTTCTGTTTCCTTAGAAAATCAGAGGGAAACAATCTTGGAAGTGGGGATACCTATGTTCAAGTCCTTCCTCCAGCAAATAATGTTTGTACATCCCTAGGAAATAACAGCCTGTCAGCACCCTAGGCAACTCTAAGATACAAAGTCAGAGAACATTTTCTATTCTCCCAATAATATTACCTCTGAATAAATATTAATGTGTCAATTGCATAAATCTATCTACAACTATGATTTAAGTGGACTTATTTATAATGAAAAAGTAGTAGTCTTATTTTGTATTATTCATCTCTGTGTATAATAAGGTTAAAAACACAAAATATGAAATGCAGAAATTAAAAAAGAAAAACCTTCACTGAGGTTCTATTTTTCAAAGTTCTTCGTAGGGACATCCCCATACCGTGCCCCAGCCCTGCTCCTCAAGGTAATCAGGGTTTAAGTGGCTTGCCCATGCCACACAGCTAGCAAGTGTCAAGTGCCTGAGGCTGGATTTGAATTAATATCTTCTTGGCTCCAGGACCAGTACTCTATCCACTGTTCCACTGATCTACCCGTTTTTCTTTTATTATTACTGTATAGTTCTAATCTCCTCCAAATCTGGTTTAAAATTGAAAGACAGAAGCAATGCCTAACAATAATATTGTAAGTGTGTGTGTGTGTGTGTGTGTGTGTGTGTGTGTAAAACTATAAAAATTCCAGCACTTTGATCTTTTAAAGTCATGTTACAATGCATTCCTTCTCAATGGATACATCAAAAGGGATGAGATTAAAACACAACAAAATAGAATTCCCATTAACTTTTAACATAGCTATTTGGGGACCTCTTTTGAAGTCACAAACAAACTAAAGTGATTTTCTTGTCTAACTAGGCAGTGAGGCAATTTATTTAAATTTAATAAATTTTATATGTTTGTTCAAGTGGCAGCAACAGAAATTTGTCAAATGGAGGCTCTGTAAATGTCTTGGATTTCAAATGGATTGAAATAGAATTTGTGAGGGGAAATAATCTGTATGGTTTTCAGAATGGTGGTGTGCATTATATCATGGAAGGGCTCTCACTTTTAATGTTTCTTCTTTTCTGTTGACCAAAAATGAAACTTCTGTTCTTCACCTAAAAGGAATAGTTGAGGAATATTATTTAATTTGTCATCATCCTTGTTCAGTCATTTCAGTCATGTCTGACTCTTTGCAACTCAATTTGGGGCTTTCTTGACAAATATACTAGAATTTGCCACTTTCTTCTTCAAATCATTTTCACAGATAAGGAATTGAGGCAAACAATGCTAAATGACTTGTGCAAAGTCAAAGAGCTAGTAAATATCTGAGACTGGGTTTGAATTCATGAAGACGAGTTTTCCTGATTCCAAGCCCAGTGCTTTATTCATTGTATCATTAGCTGTCATCAGTTGTGCTTTAAAGTGTGACAAAATAAGAGCGGGTCAATCTTTCTTATTCAACCCCTCCTCCTTCCCTGTATAGTAATAATGAGAAATAATTCTTTAGGTAGAAAAGTAGGTTGATATCTGTGAAATAGTTAATTCAAGTAGAAATACATTTCCCTTCTATTCTCACCTTGTGAATTATGTTACTATAACTATCTCTTTATCTCTACGTATAAAGACAGAGAGATAGCTATATGTTCTTTATTTTGAGTTTGATATCGGTATAAATCTTGTTGTTTTTCCTCTTTGGTATTGGGGTAAGAGAAACCTAAGAATAAAAATAGGTGATATTTGTATATGACACTTTTTGTGCTTTCAAACCACTTTCAAACATTTTCCTCATCATGTCTTAATTTTAAAAATCAGTACACGGGAAACTTTATTTTACTTTTATTTTTAATTATCAACAACTTTTTCATCATTCCACATCACCCCCCAAAAGGAAAAAAAGAAAAGGAAAACAAAACACTTTCAACAAATTTGCACAGTGAAGCAAAACAAATTTTGAAAGTGGTTATGTTCATAAACATCTGTCTGAATCTGCAACCTCAGCCTATAACCTCTTTGTCAAGAAATGAATAGTATCTTTCAACAAAAGTCTTCTGGTAATCTTGAATGATCACTGCATTGAACAGAATTCTCAAAATTTTCAAAGTTGCTGAATCGTGAGAAAGAAGAAAGAAAACAAAAAAAAAAAGAAAAAAGAACAAAAGAAAAAAAAAAAGGACAGCAAATAGTTTGCCTCAATCCGCATTCAAACTCCATAGTTCTTTCTCTGGATGTAGATAGCTTTCTCCATCATGAGTCCTTTGGAGTTGCCTTTGAACCTTGTATTGCTGAGAAGAGTTGGGTCTATAAAGGTTAGTGATCACAGAATCCATATATCTGTGATTGGGTATAGTATTCTCCTAGTTCTGCTCCGCTCACTCAGCATTATTTCATTTAAGTTTTTTTCCAGGTTACTATGAAGTCCATATCTTCCCCATGTCTCATAACCCAATAGTAATCCATTACCTTCATATACTGAAACTTATTCAGTCATTCCCCAATTGATGGTCATCCCCTTGATTTCAAATTCTTTGCTACTAAAAAAGAGCTGCTATAAAAAATTTTATACCCATGGGTCCTTGTGTGATGTCTTTGGGATACAGCTCTAGAAGTGGTATTGCTAGGTCAAAGGGTATGAACATATTAATAGCCCATTGGGCATAGTTCCAAATTGCTCTCCAGAATGGCTAGATCAGTTCACAACTCCACCAGCAATGTAGCAGTGTTCCAATTTTCCCACATCCTCTCCAGCATTTATCAATTTACTGTTGTGTTGTTTTAGCCAATTTGTCAGGAGAGATGTGTTACCTAAGAGTTGTTTTGATTTGCATTTCTCTAATCAGTAGTGATTTAGAGCATTTTTTTCATATGTCTATAGATATCTTTAATTTCTTCCTCTAAAAACTGCCTGTTCATATCCTTTGACCATTTCTCAATTGGTGAATGACTTGTATTCCTCTATATTTGTCTCAGTTCCCTGTATAATTTAGAGATGAGGCATTTATCATAGACATTACGTGTACAGATTTTCCCCCAATTTTCTGCTTCCCTCCTAATCTTTGTTGTATTGGCTTTTTTATACAAAAACTTTGCAATTTAACATAATCAAAATTATCCATTTTACATTTTGTAATGCTCTCTATCCCTTTGTCTGTCATGAGTTCTTCATTTTCCCATCAATCTGATAGGTAAACTATTCCTTGCTCTCCTAAATTGCTTATAGTTATCAGCCTTTATTCCTAAATCATAAGCCCATTTTGACTTTATTTTGGTATATGGTGTAAGATATTGGTCTATGCCCAGTTTCTGCCCTAACATTTTTCAATTTTCCCAGCAGCTTTTGGGAAATAGTGAATTCTTAGCCCAGAAGCTGGATTCTTTGGGTTTATCAAACAGTAGATTTCTATAGTCATTGACTACTGCATCTTGTGTAGCTAACCTGTTCAACTCATCCACCACTCTTCTTCTTAACCCGTATAAAGTAGTTTTGTTGCCTGATGCTTTATAGTACAGTTTAATATCTGGTATGTCTAGGCCACCTTCCCTAGCATTTCTTTTCATTAATTCCCTAGATATTCTAGACCCCTTGTTCTTCCAGATGAACTTTTATCTGGCTCTATAAAATAATTTTTTGGTACTTTGATTGCTTTTTCTACTTTGATTTGATTTTGATTGCTTTTGGTACTTTTGATTGGCACTGAAAAAATAAATTAATTTGGTAAAATTGTGATTTTTATTATAATAGCTTGGCCTAACAATGAACAACTGATATTTTTCATTTATTCACATCTGATCTTATTTCTGTGAAAAGTGTTTCATAATTATGTTCATATAGGCCCTGGGTTTGCCTTGGTAGGTAGACTCCCAATTCTTTTGTAGTGTCTACAATAACTTTAGATGGAATGTTTCTTTCTATCTCTTGCTGTGGGGTAATGTATAGCAATGCTGAGGATTTATGTAGGTTTATTTTATATCCTGCAACTTTGCTAAAGTTGTTTATTAATACAAGTAGTTTTTTAATTGATTCCCTAGGGTTCTCTAAGTAAATCATCACATCACCTGCAAAAAGTGACAATTTAGTTTCTTCTTTGCCTATTATAATTCCTTCAATTTCTTCTTCTTGTCTTTGCTAGAGATAACATTTCTAGTAACAAATTGAATAGTAGCAGTGACAATGGACATTCTTGTTTCACCCCTGATCTTATTGGGAACATATCCCCATTACAGATAATGCTTGTTGATGGTTTTAGGTAGATGCTATTTATAATTTTAAGGAGGGCTCCATTTATTCCTATGCTTTCTAGTGTTTGTAATAGGAATGGGTATTTTGTCTCAGGCTTTTTCTGCATCTATTAAGATGATGGTATGGTTTCTGCCAGTATGGTTGTTGAAAAGATCAATCATGTTGTTAGTTATCCTAATATTCATCCAGCCTTGAATTCTTGGAATGAATCCTATCTTGTCATAGTGTATTATGCTCCTTATTAGTTTCTGCAGTTGTTTTGATAATATTTTATTTAAAATTTTTGCACCAATATTTATTAAAGAAATTGGTCTATAATTTTTTTTTCTCTGTTTTAACTCTTCCTGATTTGGGTATTAGTGCCATATTTGTTTCAGAAAAGAGAGTTTGGTAGGACTCCTTCTTCACCTATTTTCCCAAATAGTCTATAATGTAGAGGAATTAATTGTTCTTTTAATGTTTGATAGAATTCACATGTAAAACCATCTGGCCCTGGAGATTTTTTTTTCTAGGGAGTTCATTGATGGCTTGTGAAATTTCTTTTTCTGAGATAGGGTTATTTAGGCATTTTTCTTCAACTTCTGTTAACCTGGGCAATTTATATTTTTGTACATACTCATCCATATACCTAAGGTTGTCAAATTTATGGGCATACAATTGGGCAAAATAATTCCTAATAATTGTTTTTAATTTCATCTTCATTGAAGGTAAATTCACCCTTTTCATTTCTGATAATGGTAATTTGAATTTTTTCTTTATTTTTTTTTAGTTAAATTGACCAAAGGTTTACCAATTTCATTGGTTTTTTTTTCATATAACCATCTCTTGGTTTTATTTATTAATTTAAGTTTTCTTGATTTCAATTTTATTAACATCTCCTTTGATTTTCAGGATTTCTAATTTGGTTTTTCATTGGGGATTTTCAATTTGATCTTTTTCTAGGTTTTTCAGTTGTGTGCCCAATTCATTTATCTCCTCTTTCTCTATTTGATTCATGTAAGAATTTTGCTGCATCACTTAAGTTTTGGTATTTTGTCTCATTATTGTAATTCTCTTCAATGAAGTTATTAATTGTTTCTGTGATTTGTTCTTTGGTCCACTCATTCTTTAGGATTATATCATTTAGTTTCCAATTAATTTTTACCTTATTTTTCCATGATTCTTTATTACAAATAATTTTTATTGATTCATGATCTGAAAAAGATGCTTTGACTACTTCTGACTTTCTTCACTGGATTGTGAAGTTTTTATGCCCTAGTAAACAGTCATTTTTTTTTTCCATACTGTATTATTTATTTATTTTTTTTGGTTTTCAGCACCAATTTCCACAAGATATTGAGTTACAAAATTTCTCCCCATTTCTACCCTCCCCCACTACAAGATGGCATATATTTTCACTGACCCCTTCCCCAGTAAGACCTTACTTCTTTCACCCCACTCCCCTCCATCCCCTTCCCCCTTACTTTATTGAAGGGCAAGATAGATTTCTATGCCCCTTTGCCTATATATCTTATTTCCCAGTTGCATCCCCAAAAAACTTTTTTTGAGCATCTGCTTTTAAAACTTTGAGTTCCAAATTCTCTCCCATCTTACCTCCCCACCTACTCTCCCTAAGAAGGCAAGCAATTCAACACAGGACACACATGCATCATTATGCAAAACACTCCCATAAATAGTCATGTTGTGAGGGACTAAATAGATTTCCCTCCACCGTATCCTGTCGCTCTTTATTCAGTTTTCTCCATTGACCCTGTCCCTTTCCAAAAAGTGTTTGTTTTTTATTTATTATTCCTCCCTCTTTGACCTCCCTTCTACCATTTCCCCTCTTCTATCCCCTTCCCTCTACTTTCCTGTGGGGTAAGATACCCAATTGAGTGTGTATGTTATTCTCTCCTGAAGTCTAATCCGATTGATGGCAAGGTTCATTCATTCCCCCTCACTTGACCACTCTTCCCTTCCAATGAACTGCTCTTTCTTTCCACTTTTATGTGAGTTAATTTACCCCACTCTATCTCTCCCTTTCTCCCTCTCTCAATATGTTCCTCTTTCATCCTTTAATTTTAGATTTTTTAAGATATCCTTTTGTATTCAATTCACCCTGTGCCCACTTTCTATATAAATGTATATTCCTTTCAAATACCCTAATACTGGTGGGTGCATGCTTCCTTCTTTCCTTCTCTCTTTTCTTTCAGCCCAGATGGTGGCAGCATGGGCAAGTGCCGTGGCTTCATGCTGCTCGAAAATTCTGAAGCCACAGGAGAGACCAAAAGTGGCATGACAAACAATACAAGAAAGCTCATTTGGGCACTGCCTTGAAGGTTAACCCATTTGGAGAAGCATCTCATGCCAAAGGGATTGTCGTGGAAAAAGTTGGTGTGGAAGCCAAGCGGCCCAATTCTGCCATCAGGAAGTGTGTGAGAGTCCAGCTGACTAAGAATGTAAAAAAAAAATCATTGCCTTTGTTCCGAATGATGGCTGCTTGAACTTTATCGAGGAAAATGATGAAGTTTTGGTTGCTGGATTTGGTCGAAAAGGTCATGCTGTTGATGACATTTCTGGAGTCTGATTCAAGGTTGTAAAAGTTGCGAATGTTTCTCTTCTGGCCTTGTATAAAGGCAAGAAGGAAAGACCAAGATCATAAAAATTGTATAATGTCTTTGTCATAGTAAAAAATTTTCATGTAAAAAAAAAAAAGCAAATACCCTAATACTGAGAAAGGTGCCATGAATTACACACATCATCTTTCCATGTAGGAATGTAAACAAAACAGTTCCACTTTAGTAAGTCCCTTATGATGATTGCTCTTTCTTGTTTACCTTTTCCTTTTTCTTTTGATTCTTGTGTTTGAAAGTCAAATTTTCTTTTCAGCAATGGTCTTTTCACTGAGAAAGCTTGAAAATCCTCTATTTTATTTGAAGTTCATATTTTTCCTTGGAGCATTATACTCAGTTTTCCTGGGTGGGTGATTCTTGGTTTTAATCTTAGCTCCTTTGACTTCTGTAATATCATATTCCAAGCCATTCGATCACTTAATGTAGAACTGCTAGATCTTTTATTGTCCTGATTGTGTTTCTACAATACTCAAATTGTTTCATTCTGGCTGCTTGCAGTATTTCATCTTCGACCTGGGAACTCTGGAATCTGGTGACAATATTGCTAAGAGTTTTCATTTTGGGATCTTTTTCAAGAGGCAATTGGAAGATTCTTTCAATTTCTATTTTACCCTCTGGCTCTAGAATATCATGTCAGTATTCCACGATAATTTCTTAAGAGATGATGTCTAGACTCTTTCTTTGATCATGGCTTTCAGGTAGTCCAATAATGTTTAAATTATCTCTCCTGAATCTATTTTCCAGGTCATGGTTTTCCCAATGAGACAATGCACATTGTCTTCCATTTTTAATTCCTTTGGTTCTGTTTTATAATATCTTGATTTCTCATAAAGTCAGTAGCTTCCACTTCCTCCCATCTAATTTTTAAGGTAATATTTTCTTCAGTGTGTCTTTTGGACCTCCTTTTCCATTTGGTGAATTCTGCCTTTCAAGGCATTCTTCTACTCATTGGCTTTTTGGAGCTCTTTTGACATTTTGGTTAGTCAATTCTTTAAGGTGTTACTTTCTTCGGTATTTTTTGGGGTCTCCTTTAGCAAACCATTGACTTATTTTTTCATGGTTTTCCTGCATCACTCTCATTTCTCTTTCCAATTTTTCCTGTATTTCTCTTACTTGCTTTTCCAAATGCTTTTTGAGCTCTTCCATGGGCTGAGACCAATTCACATGTTCATTGGAGGCTTTTGATATAGGCTCTTTGACTTTGTTAACTTGTCTGGCTGTATGTTTTTTTTTTGTCACCAAAAAGAAATCTAGAGTTGGAGTTTGAGTCTGAGTTCATTTTCACTGCCTGTTTGTGTCCCCAGCCAACCACTTTACCCTCGAACTTTTTGTCGGGGTATGACTGCTTTTAGAATAGAGAGCACTTTGTCCCAAGTTTTAGGGACTATGCTGCTGTTTTCACAGCTACTTCTGCACAGCAAGCTGTGGCACACCAGTGCTCTTCCTCCCCCAAGGACTGCCACCCAGGACCACAACCCAGATCCAAGTGTGCTCTGCACTCCTGCTCTGATCCACTCCTTAATTTCTCCCACAGGGTGGACCTGTGGCCAGAAACAGCCACAGGTAGAGCTCTGGAAGCAGCCCCAGAACTACACCACTTCTGCCACCCCCAGTGCTTTTGCCTAGCACACACTCCTTTCAGTCCAATACAGCAGTTTTTCCACTAACCTTCTCTGTTGTCTTTGGCATTTATAGGTTAAGAAGTCTGGTAACTGCCACAGCTCAATGATTCTGGCCCCTACTGCCTGTTCCTCCTGGTTCCCATTCTGGTTGTTCCTCTGTGGCCCACATTGGCTTGTGCTCCGCTCTGATCCCAGCTCCATGCAATACACCCTTCCCAGTGAACATCCAGGCTTTCCTGGGCTGGGAGTCTGCTTCCCTCTGATATTTTGTGGGTTCTGCAGCTCTGGAATTGGTTCAGAGTCTTTTTTTACAAGTTTTTGGAGGGACCTCGGGAAGAGCTTAAGCAAGTCCCTGCTTTCGAGCTGCCATCTTTGCACTGCCTCCCCACCACATGGTCAGTTTTTGAGTATGTTCCATGTACCACTGAGAAAAAAGTACATTCTTTTTTATCCCCATTCGGTTTTCTCCAGAAATCTATCATATCTGCCTTTTCTAAAATTCTATTCACCTCCTTAACTTTTTTCCTTTTATTTTGAGGTTAGATTTATCGAATTGAGAGAGACAGAGTTGGAGCTCCCCCATTATTTTAGTTTTGCTGTCTATATCTTTCTCTAACTCTCTTAACCTCTCTTCTAAGAATTTGCATACTATACCACTTGGCTCATATCTGTTAAATCATGATATTGCTTCATTATTTATGGTGCCTTTTAGCAGGATGTAGTGTCCTTCCTTATCTCTTTTAATTTGATCTGTCCTTGTTTTTGCTTTTTCTGAGATTAGGATTGCTAACCCTGCTTTTTTTTTTTACTCTATCTGAAGCACAAAATTTTCTACTCCCTTTTTACCTTTACCCGGTGTGTAGCCCCCTATTTCAAATGTATTTCTTGTAAACAGCATAATGTAGGATTATGATTTTTAATCCATTCTGCTTTCCTTCTCTATTTCATGGGAAAGTTCATCCCATTCACATTCACAGCCATTATTACTATCTGTATCTTTTTTTTTCCATCCTATTTCCACCTTTTTATACTTTTCTTTCTCCATTCTCCCTATCATTCCTTAACAGGGTTTTTTTTTTTTTGCTTTTGACCACTGCTGTGCTCATTTTAGCCTCCCTCTTGATTCCTCTCCCTTACCTTACCTTTTTCCCCTTGCTATTTTTTTCCTCTCTTTTGACCACACTCTCCTTTTCCTTTCTCCTTTCTCCTCCCACTGCCTGTATGACAAGTTTGATTTCTATGCCTGTTGGGGCATGTTACTCCCTTCTTGAGTGAAATGCAATGAGAGTAAAGCTGAAATACTGCTCTTCTCCCTTCCTTCTTTCCCTGTACTATAATATGTTTTTGTGCCTCTTCATGTGATGTAAATTTCCCTTTTTTACTGTCCCCTCACTCTTCTCCCAGAACCATACCTTTATATCTCTTAATTATATTTTTATTACTATATCAGTTATTTTATACTGACACCCACAGTCTATGTGGATGCCTTTCAATTATCATAATAACTCTACTATTCTCAAGATAAGCCTGTATAAGGTTGTAACTAATTAGCCTTATTTATTAAATGTGATTTTCCCCCCATTTACCTTTTTATGTCTCTTTTGAATTTTGTGTTTGGAGATCAAATTTTCCATTGAGCTCTGGCTTTTCATCAGGAAGTCTGGAATTCCCTTATTTCATTGAATGTCCATCTCCTTGCCTGGAAAAATATGCTCAGTTTTGCTTTGTAGTTGATACTTGGTTGTAGTCCAAGCTCCTTTACCTTTCAGAATATCATATTCCAAATTCTCCTGTCATTTAATATAGAAGTTGTAAGATCCTGTGTGATCCTTACTATAGTTCCATGATATTTGAATTGTTTCTTTCAATCTGCTTGCTGTATTTTTCCCTTGACTTGGTATTTCTGGAATTTGGCTGTAATATTTCTTGGAGTTTTCACTTTGGGATCTCTTTCGGGGTGGGGGGGTTCGGTGGATTCTTTCGATGACAATTTTACCCTCTGGTTCTGGGACCTCTGGGCAATTTTCCTTAAGGATTTCGTGGAAGATATTTTCCAGGCTTTGTTTTGTCATACCTTTCAGGTAGACAATAATTCTTAGATTATCTCTCCTGGATCTGTTTTCCAGGTCAGTTTTTTTTTTCCAATCAGATATTTCCATTTTCTTCTGTTTTTGTTTTTCATTCTTTAGATTTTGTTTAACTGATTCTTGATATCTCATAGAGTCATTAGTTTCTATTTGCCCAATTCTAATTTTTAATGTATTTTTTCCATTAGCTTCTCTATCTCCTTTTCCATTTGGTTGATTTTGCTTTTCAAGGAGACATTTTTGCTACTCATATTCTGATTCTCCCTAACCATTTCACCAATTTTACTTTTTAAAGACTTGTTTTCCTCAGTGAATTATTTTCCATTTTTTTTCTTTTAGCCCACTAATTTTGTTTGTAATGTCCTCCTTGAGTTCTTCCAGGAATGATTTTTGGTCTGGAGACTAGTTTACTTCTTGGGTGAGGTGAAAATATAGGCTTGAGGTCTCATTTTTAATAAATTATCTAATGTGTATATATTAAAATAATAAAAGATTTCTTGGCAGATGCCATCACAGAGATTTGGAGCTCAATGAAAATGAAGTGAGACACAAAACAAGGAGATATGTATAAAAATGTTTTTGTCATTTGGAATGTTTTATACTATGTCAACATAAATCTTGTCCATTCATGGATAGGATTCTGATGATTGTCCGATGCTCCCTTAAGCATAGCCTCTTATATGCCTGGAATTCACTCAATTTTCATTTCTTTCTCTGAGAATTCCTAGCCTACTTTAAAGTTAAGTTCAAGTGTTAACTGCCTATAAGTATATGTGTATCTTTTTAAACTTTTTTTTTAATGTATGTCATTGGTCCTTTTAGTAACACAGTGAAACCTGTGGACCCCTTCTCAGAAATACACATGCACACACACACACACACACACACACACACACACACACACACACACACACGACATATAAAATAAAATACATAGGATTACAAATGTAATTAAATATTAAAGAAAATGAATATGTATTTTTTCCCTTACAAGTTCAAGGACCCTCTGACATCACAGATCTTCAGATTAGAGACTATCCCTAAATAATTGAAACTTTTGAGGGCAGGGACTTTTTCCAGGTAATTCTCCCCGCACTCCATTTATGATTGTAACACCTAGAAAATTCACTCTTGCTTTGGAATGTCAATCAATTTTATCGTGTGAAAAATAGTATGAATTTACTTTATGTAAATTGTGCCTTACCATTAACTTGCTCAAAACAACCAAGATAAATTAGTTAGATGACTTTTATTGCTTTGCTATTATGTAGAAGGAACTGTGTAAAGAGCTATTCCCAAAAAAGTGGTCATTTACTTTCAAAATTGTAAGCTAATAGCAGAGAGAAAAAAAATAGAAAAAAAAATTTCACAGTGATCACCTCCATATTTCAAGCAGTTAATGTTTGTTATTTGACTTTAATTGGAAATAAAATAACTTAGAATAGTTATATCCTGGGATATCAATATGAATAAAATATTATTCTAGCCCTAGTGATATTTCAAATTATTCATGATTAAAATTCTTCTTGCCATCTATACTACTATCTCTACATAGACATGGGCAGAAGACAAATCATGGATTTAAGGTTATATGAGGCTACTAAATGTGTACCTTTCGCCAGTCTCCAGACTTCTAATTCTCATCCACTTTCTATTACTTGTTATACTGATTATAATTAAAAAAATCTTGCCATTGATGCTAAAAAGGATGTGTCAACTTTCTTTTGGCTCTATTCATCATCCTTGTGACTGCAAAACAAATTATTCCCCTTCTTGCTTATTAATAACTTTAAAAAGCTATCTCTCCCATGTCAATGTAAGTTTCTTGCAGGCAAGGAATGGCTAATTTTTATGCTTTCGTTTTTGTGCCCAGTTAATAACCTAGTACCTAGCCTATTAAAAACATAATAAATGCTTCTTGATTCCATCATTTATTGATTTACTAATCCATTCATTAATGAGAGTGTAGAGCAGCCAAAGGTTATTTATAGTCAGAAGGATCAATCAAAATTTTATAGAGAAAGAAGAATTTTATTTTGGTGTTAAAGGATGGAAAGAGCATTAAAAAATAAAAAAAAAGGAGATACCACATTGGAGAATGGGAAGGATGTCTGATTCAAGAGAAATTGCACAAACAAAGTCAAAGGGTCCAAAAATAATGAGATATTTGAAGAATCATGAATATAATTTAATTTGAGCATAAAATAATGCTGCATGGGTAAAATCATAGATTTAGAGAGAGGAACCACATTATAAACATCTTTCTTAATTTAACAATGAAGAACATGAGATCCAGTTAAGGTAAATGAGTTTTCCAAGAACAGCAAAGTTGAAGTGTCTGAGTCAGAATTTGAGCTCAAGATTATAGATTGAGTACTCATTCTACTACTAGGCCATGGAAGATTTTTAAAGTTTTGGAATAAGTGGGGTAGATTGGAATGGGGAAAGACCAATTAGGAAGCTAATAAAATCTTCTAGATAAACAATAATCATTGCCTGAGAAAGAGTTGTTGCCATTGTTGCTGTTGTGTTCAAGGGAATGGAACAAAGCACTGATGATGGTAAACACAGACACAGACACAGACACAGACACAGACACAGACACAGACACAGACACAGACACATGGAGAAGTAGAATTGACAAAAACTGGTGAGGTATTAATTTTGGATTTAAAGGCCAAGAGAAGGTTTTAAAATTACTCTGTGGCTTTAAATTTCAGTGACTAGAGCAGATGAGGAATAATTGAAGAGATGCTATGGGAGTTGCCCAAGGTAACATAGCTAGATCTTACATAAAAGTCATAGCAGAAGCAATATGGCGAGTGACGGTCTCCACTGTTATGTCCAAATAACCCTGCACCCAATGAAAAAAAGAGAGGCATATGAAATTCAACCTTAACCAAAACACAGAGAAGCTAGTATGTGGAGAAACTTTATATAGCAAATAGAACATTTCCTTAGAGATTATTTAAATAATATATTTTAGACAAAGTGACACTTTTTAAATAAAATAAAATATCTATTTCATAATGCATAGCTTGATGGAAAATGTACTTTTTATAGCACTTTTTTTTAATCTCATAAATTTAAAATGCTAAATCACAGTAGAAGCAACCCACACAAAGTGTTAAACTAATTGTTTTGTTGAGTCAGTGCCTTTAGCTAATTGAGACCTAAAATATTAATTTTCATAATTTGCAGGAAAGTTTATTTAATTCTATTCACTTTTTAAACTACCATTACTAATTTCAGAGGAATTTTGTTCTCTTTGGTAATTACCTGAATTTCATGTAGATTAATTCACATTTTGTTCCGACTGCTCTCAATCCCTAGTATGATGAATGCTGTGGAGTTATTACTGTTTTGGATTCATAAATATCTTATTTAACTTACTGTAGATCTAAGTTTCATATCACCAAGAATCTATACATAGTCCTCTGGGTATGTCTAAACACTTGAAAAATTTAGTAAGTTACAGAAACATTCTACACAACTTGGAAAGTTGCTTGATGGTACCGAAATCATTCTTGGGACCATTTGGCTTAAACTTACCTTCTCCAGGTATTAAATAACACCAGAAAAAGAAGAGTACATTTATCTCTTCCACATTGTAACTTTCCCCATCATGGTTTGGATATATCCCAAGTGAGCATAAGAAATAAAATGGGAATTCTGAAGGAGTTATTGTGAAGTTGCCAGCAGATAACAGAGCCTATGACCAAATGCTTAACCCAAATTTTACAATAATGTACTGTAAACATCTCATAAAAGAAAATGAAAAAAGTCAGACACTGCTGGCACAAAGGGACAGCTAAAACTTTTTATGTGGATTTTCTAGATTGTGAGGGTGCTATGCCCCTAACCTCTTTAATTTGGAGGGGATAACTGTACACAGGTTTTCTGACCCTCTTGTGAGATGGATCAGTTCTCTTGGAGAATGTATTAGCTTAGATGAAGCCAGAAAAATTCTTTGGAAACATTAAACTTTACCACATACATAGTAAAATTGAGATAATATATGGGAATCACTTTTTAAGCTCTGTGGTACAGTGCTGAGTGTTGGGCCTTGGAGTCAGAAAGATTTGAGTTCAAATCAAGCTTTGGACACCTACTAGCTATGTGGCATTAAGCAAGTCTCTTCTGTTTGCCTCAGTGTTCTCAACTATAAAATGTGAATAATAATAATAGGACACCTATTTCACCAGCTTATCATGACATAATGAGATAATGGCTGTAAAATGCTTAGCTAAGTGCTTGGCACGTAGTAGGAACTGCTAGCTACCTTTTGTAATTGTTGTGGTGTTAGTAGTAGTAGTAGTAGTAGTAGTAGTAGTAGTAGCAGTAGTCTATTAATAGTAGTAGTTGTAGTAGCAGTAGTAGTAGTAGTAATCATTATAGTTGCAATAATAACCTTTTAAAGTGTATTATGGCATAGTAGAATGATAGACCTTGAATCATTTCCTTGATCTTTCTCAGCCTCAGTTTCTTTACCTATAAAATGAAGGATTAGACTAGATTACCTTACTAGATACTTAGAAGCTATGAATTATCAATGACTTTAATAAAATTACTGGATGGTTGTTGTCCTTTGTTCTCAAAGAGGACCAAAATTATATAACTATGTGAGAGTCAAGTTACATTGCATCCAACTGTGGCTGATCAGACTTCTATGAGCTGGGAATGTTCTACCACAGGTCAGGCACAAATGGTCCATGTGAACATATGAGGTGGATTATTTAAATTTGTGTACCTCACATTTCTTTTGAGCTACTTCAATTCCTCTTTGTTCATAGAGCATAACATCTTCTCTGATGAGGGTACACCATACCGGGCAGTCCTTTGCCAGTGTCTTCCACGTCAAACAATCAGTTCCAATGTTCTTAGAACAGAGCTTGAGAATATCCTTGAATCACTTCTTCTGACCACCCTGTGAACACTTGCCTTGTGTGAATTCTCCACAAAATAGTCATTTTTGGCCAGCGTATATTTAGCATTCAAACAATGTGCCCAGCTCATCATAGTTGCACTCTCTGGAGTACAGTTTGAATGCTCGGCAGTTTAGTTCAAGAAAGGACCTCAGTGTTTGGTATTTTATCCTGTCAGATGATCTCCAGAATCTTCTTAACTCAATTCAAATGGAAGCAATTCAGTTTCCTGGTATGGAGCCCGTAGACTGTCCAGGTTTCACAGGCATACAACAATGAGGTCAGCAAAATAGCCTTATAGACATTCAGTTTGGTAAATAAAAATTATTAAACTATTTATTATTAAGTCAAACAGATGTCATAGTCAGAAACATGGTTCCTTCATAGGTAATGTTCTGTCTCCCGACCTTAGAATCCCTTGAACTAGCCTAGATTTTAGGTTTTTTACCTTGAGGCTCTTGTAACTCAACACAATATGATATTTCATAGAAAGAGAGTATGGATGTCAGATGGTAATTTTGGAATGATGCCAAACAATATTGAAGGGTTGAGAATGAGGGATACATTGGAAGAAAGAGAAAGGGAGAGGTCAAATGGGGAAAATTTTTTCACATAAAAGAGTGGCTTATGGAAGATTTTTTTTTTTAATGAAGAGGAAAATAAGTATAGTAGTAGGCAATGTTTGAACCTCACTCTCATTGGAATTGTTTCAAAGAGGGAAATAAGTGCGCGCACACACACACACGCACACACAGAAGCGCTTGATTTTATGTAAAAATGTAACCCAAAAGGGAAATAGGAAGGGAAAAGGATAAGAAAAAAGCAGGGGGGGGGGGTGAGAGCTAAAATGGAGAGAGAAATAAGGGATTGATTAGAAGCAAAAATAGACTTTTAAGGAGAAACAAGATAAAAATAGAGAGAGAGAGGAAGAAACAGAAGAAAATGAGATAAAGAGAATTAAACACTTAGTGATCATATGTGTGAATATGAATGGGATGACCTCATCCATGGAATAGAAGAAGATAGAATGGATTAGAAATTAGAATTCAACAATATGTTGTTTACAAAAGACACATTTGAAAGAGAAAGATGCACAGGGCCAAAAGAAAGAGTTGCAGCAGGATCTAATATGTGTTTCAGGTGAAGTAACAAAAGGCAGGAATAGAAAAAATAGACCTAATTAAAAGGGAAAATGATGGAATTTATATTTTGCTTACTGGTAGCATAGCTCTGTATGCCAAGAGAGATTTTTTTAAAGGAAAAGCACCTTTATGTTTGAAAATATTTATAGCATTTCTCTTCTGATGACAAAGAATTGGTAATTGAATTGATGCCTGTCAAGTGGGGAATGTATGAATAAATTGCAGTATATGATTGTGATGGAAAACTTTATGCTTTTTTAAAAATGTATATAATGAACAGCGTGCTCTCAGGAAAATCTGGAAAGACTTACATGAACTTATGCAAAGTAAAATGATTAGAACAAAGAGAACATTATACACAGTAATAGCAGTATTGGAAGATGATCTACTATGAATGATTTAGTTATTTTCATGAATACAATCATCAGAAAACTCTGAAAAAATGCTATCCATCTCCAGACAAAGAATTTATGGAATCTGAATACAAATCACAGCATACTTTTTAAAAACCTTTCTTTGTTTTGATCATTTTTTGGTCCATGTTTTCAACATGATTAATATAGAAATGTTTTGTATGACTATACATGTATAATCTCTCTCTCTACATACATACATATGCAATATTATTTTTCAATGAGGGGGATAGGAAAAGAGGGAGATAATTTGGAAATCAAACTTTAGAAATGAGTGTTAAAATTATTTTTACCAGTAGTTGGAGAAAAACAAAATACTAAAATAATTTCTAAAAATAAATAAAAATGAAAGGTAAAATAGACAATGAATTATCAAAAAACTACAGCATGTTTCTCTGATAAAAGCCTAATTTCTTAAAAATATACTGAGAAGAGATGAGTTGAATTTACAAAAATTAGGGCCATTCACCAATTGATTAATAGTCAAAGTATATGAACAAACAGTTTTCAGAAGAGGAAATCAAATCTATCTCAAGTCATATAAAATGCTTAATGCCAGCATTGATTAGAGAAATGCAAATTAATACAACTCAGATATCATCTCACACCTATCAGAAATGAAAAATGCTGGTGGGAATGAAGGTAAAATTGGTACACTAATGAATTGTGGATGGAATAGTAAACTGGTCCAACTATTCTGGATAACAATTTAGAATTATTCCCTAAGGTATCTAAAACTATCCAAATTCTTTGACCCAGCAATCCCACAACTACATCTGTATCCCAAGGAAATAAGAAAAAGACTTATATGTACAGTGGAGGGTGAAAGTTGAAATGACTGAGGAAATGAAGGTTCAGGTTTCCAGATCATATCAATTTATTAAGCAATGCATGCCAATTGCCTAACAAATAAGTACAAGATTTCCCCAGGTTAGAGATTGACTCTGAATACAGGGAAAAACAGATTTCATACATTAAGAAAAATTCATCGAATTAAGACCAGTTAATTAAAAGTAAATATTTAACCTGGATACAAAGTTACATAATCTGATTTCTAATTAGAAGAAAGGTTAGGGATTTTCCAAATTGGGAAGAGAAGAATGAATGGATACAATCTCCTCAAATCTGTATAAAACATATGTCATCTCCCCCTAAAAGTTTGTATTCAATCACAGGGACAATGAAATAGTAAGAGACTGACTAATATGGGGGCAGTTTTCAGATAGGACATATAGTTTGTTTGAGATTTAGAACTAGGAGAAAAACTAGCATCAATCTTTGGATCTGATAGGGCTTCTGGTCACTATTACCTAGGTCCCGAAGGAGATGTAGTGCAATGTCTGAGCTATACAAGGCTGAGTTTAAACAATTCAATAAAGCCCTCTCACAATTACCACAATTGAATAGTTTTATCACCAGAAAGAAATTAGACTGAATTAATAATTGAATAGAAAGGGAGCTGAGCTAACTCCAGAACAGAGTCATGAGAGGGAGTCAGTGTGGTTCATTCAAATATTGCTACCATTTGCTGTTCTAATTCCCTCAGCACAAAAATAGCATCTTAATTTTGGTGGTGGCAAAGAAGTACAAATTGAGGGGAATCTCATTAGTGGGTGAATGGCTGAACAAGTTGAATCAAATGAAGTTGATGGAGTACTCCTGTAAGGAATGATGAGAGGGGTGGTTTCATGGAAAACAAACAAAAAACCACACACAACACATGGCAAGACCTTTATGAACTAAGGCAAAGTGAAGTGAGAAGAACCAAGAGATCACTGTGTACAGTTAGAGCAATGTTTTAATTAAGATCAACTGTTAAATGGTTGTCTGATTTATTCAATTCAATGACCTAAGATTATTCAAAAGGACTCATGATGAAACAATGATGTCCATCATCAGAGATAGAACTAATAAACTCTGAATGCAAATTGAAGTTTATTTTTTCTTACTTTTGTCATTTTCTTGCTTTTTTGAAATATGACTAATTTGGAAATATGTTCTTTATCATTTCACAGGTAGACTGATATCATATTGCTTATATTCTCAATAGACATTTTGAGGGGGAGAATTTGAAGCTCAAGTTTAAAAAAATCCTTCCAGAAATAAATGATAAAATGAAAAATCAATAAAAATAGATAGATGGGGCAGGAAAAATAAAGAGCAGGTTTCTGGGATATTTAAATAGGTACACATACTTGGATCTGTTTTTACACAAATATATGCTTACATATGTATGTGCATGTATGCATATACATATATGGCTGTCTGTGTTTAAGAAACACACACACAGACACACACACACACTATGCACACATAGATGTAATCTATATGCATGCTGTAAACATTGTCATTAATCGGCTTTTATGCCATGAAGGGAGAGTGAAATTGAGTCCAAATAATCCTAGAGTGATATGTTATAAAAAAATTAAGGATGGATACACACGTAAATATAAAATACACAGACACATATGCATATGTATGAATATATATATATATATACACACACACGTATATAAATATATAAATGTATATATACATACACATCTTCAAATATGTACACATTCATAAAATAAACTATTTACATTTGTAAATACATAAATGTATACATTTATGCACATCTATGTACCTATAAATGCATTTATAAACACAATGCATATGTTATGTGTTTATATATCTGTACATGCATATCCACCAATGCATTTTATATGATCTGTATACATAAATCTATTGTCATGGCAAGCAAAGTTCAACTTTTTGTTGTCTTTTGTTTTGGAGCAATTCTTAGCACTAAGGCAATCAAGTGCCTTTGGCTGAGTCTTGCCTTTGTTTGTAGGATGGCCCACACCCTTTTACTAGTTAGGTCACAGGAGGTGTGAAGCCCTCGAGAGGTGTGAAACTCTCAAGAGGTGTGAAGAGCTGTGACCCTGAAGAAGTGTATATGTACTCTGAGGTTAGCATTTTGTTTGGGGCTCACTTATTGGAAGAGTGTTGGTGTGGAGACTCTGGGTAGCTATGAAGGAGCCTCCCTAGCTTTGAAAGCCCAGTTGTTGGTGCTTCTTTCTCTGGTAACTATGTATGTATAGCTTTGGTCAGATAGCTAGAAGCCTATTTTTGATTTGTGTTATTTTCTTTGTTTATATTTTTCTCTCTGTAATTTCTGTTAGAATTTGCTCTGAAGTTCAGGGTGCTAACTTTTTTCCATGAACTAAGTGAATGATACATGTATGTTTGATTAAAGGGTTTGATTGTAAACCCTTAAAGTTGTTTTCCTTATAAAAGCAGATCCGAGAATCTGTGCTAGCAGCCTTCCATGTGCTAGTGTTATTGGCCTTACACAGCCACAGTAGTGGCAAGTAACATCGTTGTTACATGTGTACATACATACCCAATTGTGTGTCTATGTGTGCTTATGTATTCATGCAATACATTTTTCACTTAATAGTACTTTTTTTCCTAATTATATATACAGGTAGTCTTCAACATTCACTTTTATAAGATTTTTAGTTCCAAATACTTTTTCTCCCTGTTCACCCTCACTTCTCCCCTCCCCAATATAACACTCAGTCTGATATAGGCTATATATGTGCAATCATATTAAACATATTTCCACAGTGGTCATGTTGTGAAAAAAGAATTAGGACAAAAGACAAAAGCCACAAGAATGAAGAAAAGGAGAAAATAGCATGCTTTTATCTGCATTCAGACTTCACAGTTCTTTCTCTGGATGAGGATAACATTTTTCATCACGAGTCTTTCAGAACTGTCTTAGATCTTTGTATTTCTGAGAAAAACTAAGTCTATCGAGGTTGGTCATCATAGCATGCTGCTGTTACTGTGTACAATGTTTTCCTGGTTTTGCTCACTTCACTCAGAATCAGGTCATGTAAATCTTTCCAAGATTTTTTTCTGAAATCCACCTACTAATCATTTCTTATAGCACAATAGTATTCCATTACATTCATATACTATAACTTGTTCAGTAATTTCCCAATTGATGATTAACTCTGCAATTCCCAATTCTGCTATGCAAATGATTTTATTCTTGTTGTTGTTTCCAAAAATACATAAATAATATAAATAATTTTGAGGGAGGTCAGGTTTATTGGAAGATTCCTGTGTTTTAAATAACTTTGGTACCTCAAGGATCTGTGATTTTAATCATATGAACTCTCCACCAAAAGCTGTTTCTTTTTTTTTTTTTACTTTTTAATGTTTTGCTCTGTCTTTGTGGGATTGTTGGAGGTAGAGAAGACATTTTTTGCTCTCTCAATAAATTTTTGATGATGACATGGACTTTTCAATTGCATAAATGATGCTCATAAATACCACAATACATGAAAACAATTATATTCTTATCTTGTCCTCTTACAAGGACTCAACTCCATTAGCTTTAGTTTTTTAATATTTATTGACCATATCAGTTATTTGTGTCCACATGTGAATCACAAGAAGACATAAATAGATTTTTTTCTAGATATCCTCTGCCTACCTTTCTCCAAGGGAGAGTTTGATTCCTGCTTGGAGTAGAAAAGGAATTTGGCACCATGAGGCTGGGAACTCTCTGATCCTCAGAGAATGGTTTATTGGAATCATAACCTTCAATCCCCTACCACCACTAATACAGTTATTCTAGGGGACATAATTTTTGTGATCAAGTTACTCTCTTGATCATTAACCCTACATGTTAGTGGCTATTTTTTACCTAGTATCTTGATGTTGAGAGTGGCACAAAAAGCAACATATCTATTATACAGTTTTGCAATTTATTCTATAATAAATACTACAAGAATTGAGAGGATGGAGAGATCACTGCGATCTAGAATGATAGAGAATAATTCTTAAACAAGATAAACGTTTTCATTTGTTGGTGAATTTTGGAGAGGGCAGTGAAGAGGGAGGGAAAGACAAGCACACACAAACAGAAATAAGTATACATATGAAGAAACTGGGGATCAGGAAGAAGACGGCTCTGGAGGAGAAGATTTTAAAGAACCATAGAGAAGAAGAATTGGCAATTAAATTAAAATCAAAAAAGGATGGACCTTAACTGCCCTTTTGAAATGTTTGTTCTGATCCATCGGAAAATAAGGAGCCATGCGATTTTTGCTCAAACAAATGATTTAGTAAACCTTCTTTAAGAAGATTATTCTGATGGCGATGTATAAGATCCCGCAAACTGGGGACCATTTATAACAGAGAAACTACACTATTGAAATTATTTTGGGATAACATGGACTGCTCAGACAAAGGTGATGCAGATAAAATGGAAGTATTGCTCTTTTTCCTGAAATACTAGTAGTGTCTAGATTGCATCTTAGAAAGCTCTCCTTAAAATTGAAATAAGATATTTCTTTACTACTATATACTTCTAATCACATTCTTTATTTAATATTAGTTAATTCTTATTGCTGATTATCAAGGGTATCGTACAGGGTGTTCCTAAAGTCTGGACACATAGGTAAAAATGTATATTTTCAGGAAATGAAATGAATGAAATTTTCAACAACATTTTATTTAATTGGGATACTAACAAGTAATGTCTTCAATTCATTTGTGATGCAAAGGTTGATGCACTTTGCACAGTTCATATGAACTCAATGCAATAACTCCACATTGCTGTCAATATCCCATGTGTCCAGACTTTAAGAAAACACTGTATTTTTAAGATGTGTTACAATGAAATGACAGAGATGAAGCTCATTAGCTTATATTCATAGAATTTATTTGTTTTTTCGTTCTTACTAGAACTATATTTTTCTTGGTGAAACTAAGTAAAATTTTTGAAATTTCTACTTTCTTACAATAACTATAACTACTGTAGTGTCTGGATGATGTAGCATTGTTCCTCCTTCTTTCACTAATGTATTCCTTTCACTTATAGTTATTATAATACAATAGTTTGTATTCATATGTTATGTGTATGTATGTACATTGCATGTATATAATGGGTACATATGTATATATGCATATATATATACATAGATTGATATCTACCATTTATCTGTTTATCTATTTATATAATGTACCAGTCAACAAACATTTTTTAAGTACTTATGAGCACTTTCTCTGTTGGAAATACAAATACAAACAGAATGAAAAGCAATCCTGTCCCTCAAGACAAGTACATTCAAATGGTGGAAAACAACACATAAAAGCAAGCTGAAAAAGGAAAGGAGTGGAGAGGGAGAGATACCAGACACAAGGTCATGGTAGAGAAAATCCTGAGTGCAGCCTGTAGAGGAAAGAAAACATGGGTGTCCTGAGTGCTCTCTTTAAATGGAAGTTCAGAAAGGAGTATTTTATGGAGAGACAGCCTGAACAACCGGTTAAGAGTTTGTATCAGTATGAGGATTCTAGAGCTAGAGTTACCTAAAAAAGTTTCTGGGTCATGGTAGAAAAAATCTGATTGTAACTTGAAAGAAAGTTACATTATATTATGTCATTAATATAATTATACATGTAAGTATATACATATAAATACACAGTTGGATTTACATATATGAGAGAGAGAGACTGAGAGAGAAAGATGAGGAGAGAGAGAGAGAGAGAGAGAGAGAGAGAGAGAGAGAGAGAGAGAGAGAGAACATGGTATAATATAACCTCCTTAACTCTGTCTGGGGATTGGCACTATCAGAACATCTTTACCCACATCAGGCTGATACTCAAAGGCTTGTCCATGTACCTACCACTTACTGTAAGAGTCCTAGGGGTAACCATTATATTGTAGGAGACATAGGTCTACTACTCTTAACTGTGGCTCCTGAGTTCCTGCTGGCATACTTATCACTTAAAAATCCATCAATATTGATACAGTTAAATCCGTTATGAATCATTTAAAAAGAGAAAGCAAAGTACTAATAATAATCATGAATAAACCCATAAACCTGAGTCACACTTTCTTGGAATCCATGAGGCAAATGGTCCAATTACAGAAACTTATTAATGAGTTTACCAGGGCAGCATGAAACTCTCAGCTGTAGGTTTTGAAGACCCTGTTATCTTGAGAGAGTAGATTTCATGATGAGATATTATTTCCAACCCCCCCCCTCTCTCTCTCTTCCTCTGTCTCTCTCTCTAGAGAGAGAGAGAGAGAGAGAGAGAGAGATAGGTAGATAGATAGAGAGATACATTATCGATTCTCCTCAAATAAAGTCACCATTAAGTTAATGTTGTCCATAAAAAAGAACCCTTTTTTTGTCCGAGCATGTGATTTCTTTGGTGATTAGTTTAAGTTCAACACTCTGACAGTTGTCTTTAAGCACTGATTAATTATAAGACCTGTTCATAGTTATGGATCTGGTGTATACTGAATCCTGACTCTCCTGACACGAAGGCCAGCTCTCTATCCTTTATACTACACTACTTCTCACTATGTTTCTGTTCTTTGCAATATTACACAGATCAAGCTTTTGTGAATGTGTTCACACATAAAAAACAACTCAATATATATTTTACTGAGACCATAGTTAAATTGGTTGCTTGGCATCACCTATGGGGGGAAAACATTTCATTTTTATATAGCATATTTATATTGTGAGATAAATATTTGTATATATATGCATATATATGCATACATATATATGCATATATTTGTGTGTGTGTGTATATATATATATATATATATATATATATATATATATATATATATATATATATATGTATGTATATCACCCTGGATAACTTCATTCCACTTTCTTTCCATACATAAAGGTTAAGTCAGATCCCCAAGTTGGCCTACTGTTCTATTTTAGAGTCCTTGTTCTACTATGTGCTGGAAGTTTGAATTTCATATGAAAGCACAATTCAGAGAAAGAATGATTTAGTTATTTTGGAACTAATAGCCCCAAGACACCTTACAAAATAGAAAAACAAAACAAAGCTAATGCTGACAAAGCATGGAAGATTTGATTTTACTACATTCACTCTGATTATTAAAATTTATCCATGGGTGTAAATTGTTATGCAAAATACTTCTATACACAATTGTTTTACCAGAATTTAGGTTAGGCTGCATTCATAATTAGATATCATAACAAATATTTTAATATACCATGCTTTGCATTTTTAATTAGCCTCTGTCAGAAAGGCCTAATATGTGTTCATTTTGACACAACAATAATTTGATTATATTCTAATAAGAAAGTAAATTCATTCTTTTTTATGTCAAAAGAAAACAAAATAAAAACCCTCTCAGCACACTCACAAATGTCACATGATTATGTTTTAGCACTAAGAAATTGCATCAAATATAAATGACCACTTATTTCTAATCTGATCACAGAAATCTGATCCTAGATTTTCTTTTACAGTAAAACCTAAGCATAGCTACTTCTTTACAATCTTTCTGGTTGGGGAAAAGGATTGTAATAAGAGTAATGACTTCGAATGGTTGAGCTTATAGCTAAGGGAAGTACAGGAAGGAATGAGAAATAGGTTTGTCTTATAGATATAAGAGACAAAAAGTATCCTGTATAAAGTCAGATGCATCAATACAGTTGACATTTTTTGGCCTAATCAAATGTCTTTAGATATGGCATCTTTTCTTATTAAATCAATCTACCAACATATCTCCATTTGAATGTTTTGCAAATGACCATCTTTTCTTCACTCATATTCCCTGGGGAAGCTCAAATTATCTCATCCTAATTAATGAAAAAAAAAGGAAATTTTGTGTTTCAATGTGTTTGCCAAACTCATGAGTTTAGAGATATTTTAATATTTTTAAAATTTAACAATTATATTTCAACTCTGTCTTACAATTTTCCCTGGTTTATCTGATAGAATATTTGTGCCTAAGGAGAAGAAAGTGTATGTCTCAATGCCTTGCTGCCTTGCTTTATACTCAGAATGTTCGATATACTTTTCTGGCCCCCAGAAAGTTTTCCTTACCACATTCATTTTCTGAAACTAGTTTCCAACTTAAATTCTGGACATATGATTTCCAGTATGGAAAAGATTTTGTAATTCGTGACTATTAAAGTTAAAACAATAGGAATTAGAGTTAATAGAGTGTCAGCCTTGGCTTTACAAAGAATTACCTTCATGCTATGCCTCTGATACCTCCTGGCTTTAAAACAATGGAAAAGTTGATTAATTGACCAATGCTCAGTAATTGAAGGTGACTAGAATGTCTTTCTTTCTCCTTTCTCCCTCTGTATAAATTACTTTGAAATTAATTTGTGAATATTTAGTTTTTGGTTTATCAGTGACATGCTATATCCCTCCCATAGAAGTCAAGCCCATTGAGGGGGAGAACTGTTTTTATTTCTTTTTATGTTCTTATTTTGTTTTGGTTCTTTGTATCTCCAGAAATAAGCACAGGCTCTGGCATGACAGACGGTAAATCTATAATAAATCCTGGTTGAATTTAAATGAATGAGCTGCCATTGAGGATTGTGTGGAAGGATTTTTTGCTATCAAGAATTCCTGGGGGGGG
>CM053622.1:488730367-488747246 GCA_028646595.1 Phalanger gymnotis
TGCGGGACAGACCTTACCCAGAGACCATCCAGGCTGTCCTGGGCTGGAGCCCTGCTTCCTTCTGCCACCTTGTGGGTTCTGCAGGTCTAGAAGTGGTTCAGAGCCATTTTTTATAGGTTTTTGGAGGGACTTGGTGGGGAGCTCACGCCAGTCACTGCTTCCCACCCGCCATCTTGGCTCCATCCCCCTTTTCAAAAGTCAAATTTTCTATTCAGCTCTGGTCTTTTCGCTAAGAAAGCTTGAAAGTTCTCTATTTTATTGAGCATCCATATTTTGCCTTGGAGTATGATAGTTTTGCAGGGTAGATGATTCTTGGTTTTAATACTAGCTTCACTGACCCCAAGACTATCAAATTACAAGCCCTTCAATCTCTTAATGTGGAAGCTGCTAGATCTTGTGTTATCTTGATTGTGTTTCTACAATACTCAAATTGCTTCTTGCTGGCTGCTTGTAGTATTTTCTCCTTGGAGTTGTGGAATTTGGTGACAATATTCCTAGGAGTTTTCTTATTGGGAGCTTTTTCAGGAGGTGATCAGTGGATTCTTGCAATTTCTATTTTACACCCTGGCTCTACAATATTAGGTCTGTTCTCCTTGATAATTTCTCCAAGGATGATATCTAGCCTCTTTTTTTGATCATGGCTTTCAGGTAGTCCAATAATTTTTAAGTTCTCTCTCCTGGATCTATTTTCCAGGTCAGTGGTTTTTCCAATGAGATATTTCACATTGTCTTCCATTTTTTTCATTCCTTTGGTTCTGTTTTATAATTTCTTGATTTCTCATCAAGTCACTAGTTTCCCCTTGCTCCCATCTAATTTTTAAGTTCAGTGGTCTTTTGGACCTCCTTTTCCATTTGGCTAACTCTGCCTTTCAAGGCATTCTTCTCCTCATTGGCTTTTTGGAGCTCTTTTGCCATTTGAGTTAGTGTATTTTTAAGGTGTTATTTTCTTCAGTATTTTTTTTTGGTCTCCTTCAGGCTGTCATTGACTTATTTTTCATGGTTTTCTTGCATCACTCTTATTTCTCTTCCCAATCTTTCTTCTACTTCTTTAACTTGCTTTTTCAAATCCTTTTTGAGCTCTTCCATGGCCTGGGACTAATTCATGGTTTTCTTGAACACTTTTGATGTATGCTCTTTGACTCTGTTGACTTCTTCTGGCTGTATGTGTTGGTCTTCTTTGTCACCAAAAAAAGATTCCAAAGTCTGAGTCTGAATCTCAGTCCATTTTCGCTGCCTGGCCATGTTCCCAGACAACTTACTTGACCCTTGAGGTTTTTCTCAAGGTATGACTGCTTGTAAACTATACAGTACTTTGTCCAAAGCTTCAGGGGCTGGGCTTTTGGTTTTCAGAGGTTTTTCTACACAGCAAGCTCTGCCACACCAGTGCTATTCTTCCCCCAAGAATCACCAATCTGGACAGGACTTAGATCTAAGCTGACTCTGCACTCCTGCTCAGTTCTGCCACTTAATTCCTCCCACCATTTGGGGCTGGGATGGACGCAACTGCAGCTATAGCTCTGTAAGCAGCCTCAGAGCTGTACCACCTCCGCCACCCCCTGGGTTGTGACAGAACTGCACACTTCTTTCACTCTGTCCCAGCACCTTTTCCCACTAACCTTCTCTGTTGTCTTTGGCGTTTGTGGGATGAGAAGTCTGGTAACTTCCACATCTCACTTATTCAGAGTGCTAGGGCCTGATCTGCCTGGCTCTCGGTCTGGTTATTCCTGGCCCAGCCCATGCTGTGCTCTCCTCCACTCTGCTCCCAGTTCCGTGGGATAGACCTTACCTCATGACCCTCCAGGCTGTCCTGGCCTGGAGCCCTACTTCCCTCTGCTATTTTGTGGGATCTGCAGTTCTAGAATTTGTTCAGAGCCATTTTTATAGGTGTTTTGAGGTTCCTGCAGGGAAGCTCACACAAGTACCTGCTTTCCAGCTGCCATCTTTGCTCTACCCCTCTTCTTCCCTTCTTTAGTTCTACTATAGTATACATTTGTGACTCTTCATGGGATGTAATTTACTCTTTTCTGCTCCTCCTTTCCTCTTCTCCCAGTATAGTCAATTTTCACTCCTTAATTAGATATATTTTTATCATCACATCAGTAAATTTATGCCAATACTATCTATCTATCTATGTAATGTATGTATATATATATATATATGTATATATATATATATATATATATATATATATATATATATATATATATATCCCTTCTAAATGTCATAATAAAGAAACAGTTCTCAGGAATTTAAAGTGTCATCTTCCCACGAGAGAATGTAAACATTTTGCCATATTGAATAACATTTTTTCCTTTCCTGTTTGCCTCTTTATGCACCTCTTCAGTCTGGTATTTAATGATCAAATTTTCTGTTGAATTATAGTCTTTCTGTCTAAAAGGACATTTTCAGGGCAACAGAGGAAAGGTGGCCACATGAAGACATCTTACTGGATGGAGTTCTCTCACAAATTCTGTCAGATACGTCTAAAAAAGTGAATCTGAGAAGACTTGAGTTAGAGGCCACTAGTAGGACTGAGTGGGGCAAATTTCCAAGCCAGGAGAGTCCAAAAGGTCAATGGGACTGATCTGGGAGAGCACATGGAGTGCAGAGTGGCACCAGACAGCACCACAGCAGAAGGAGCTGCCGAAACAATGTAGCTATACAGGCTGGGAAAAATCTGGGCACCCTAAAGTGACAGAGAGCTCCATCTCCCAACACAGGAAGGGAATCTGTAGAAGCGAAAGGAGGCAGCAGCACAGAACAGCACCTGTGGCCGCTAGAGACCGATTCCTGAAGCTTTCAGGCCAGATATTTGAAACACATCTTCTTGAACTTCAGGGAGACATAAAGACCAGGTAAACGGCTCTCATCACTCTCTCCCTCACTGATCCAGAGAATTCCTCAGGAAAAATGCTGGAATAGAGGAGACAGAAGTGGAGTTTCAGTAGAGAAACAGTCAAAATTCCTGACTACCAAAAGAGCAGAGCGAGCAAGGGTCAACACGAGGAACCTAGACCTGCCTTTGCGCAACCAAAGGAAATGGCGGACACCAGCACAGACAACAGCTGAGACCACTGGTGCTGGAGAGAACCCCCAGGGGAAGAGGAAACTTCCTTCATCCAGAAGAACCCTCCTTCACACCTCCAGAAATTGAAGGCCATAATACAAAAAGACAAAAACTAGGCTCACAATTCCCAGAACGAGAAACCTGGGACAGAGTTCCCTGTGCCCCCAAAGCAGAAATTCACTGTAAAGCCAGGAAAAACCTAACTGACACAAAGAAGAACAAGAAAAAACTGAGGACCATCCTTTTTTAATTTTCTTTTTTTAATTAGATTTATTTTTTGACTGCGACACTTAGTTTTACATGTTCTTGAGTGTCAAATTTTACCCCCTTCCCTCCCAAACCCCTCCCCAATTGCACAGAAACCTTTGCATTAAACTTATTTACATGATAGTCAAGTTGCAAAGAATTATGACCAAAGGAATGAATCATGAAAGAGAAGAAACAAAACCAAAAAAAAAGAGGGGAAAAGAAGAGAACAAATAGTTTGTCTCAATCTGTATTCAGACTCTACACTTATTTCTCTGGATGGAGATAGCTTTTTCCATCATGAGTCCTTTCAACCTGTCTTTGAGCCTTGTATTACTGAGGAGAGCCAAATCTATCAAATGAGGCATCACAGAATCAATATGTCTGTGGTTGTGTAAAATGTTCTCCTGGTTCTGCTCCTGTCATTCAGCATCAGATCATGTTCGTCTTTTCACGTTATTATGAAATCTGTTTCTTCCCCATTTCTTATAGCACAATAGTATTCCATTACATTCATATACCACAACCTGTTCAGCCATTCCACAATTGATGGGCATCCCCTTGATTTCCAATTCTTTGCCACCACAAAAAGAGCAGCTATAAATATTTTTGTACATATAGGTCCCTTTCTCACTTGTGTGATCTTTTTGGGTTACAGCCCTAGGAGTGGTATTACTGGGTCAAAGGATATGCCTATTTTTATTGCCCTTTGGGAATACTTCCAAATTGCTCTCCAAAATTGCTAGATCTGTTCACAACTCCACCAACAATGCTTTAATCTAACATTTGTAGTACCACATTGAATAATAGAGGTGATAATGGATATCCTTTTTCCACCTCAGATCTTATTGTGAATGCATCTAGGCTTATCTTCATTACATACAATACATACAATGTTTGCTGATGGATTTAGATAGATGATATACATAATTTTAAAGAAGATTCCATTTATTCCCATGCTTTCTAGTGTTTTTAATAGAAGTGGCTGTTGTATTTTGCCAAAAGCAATTTCTGCATCTATTGGGATAATCATATAGTTTCTGCCAGTTTTGCTACTCATATGATCAATTATGCTGACATTTTTCCTAATATTGAACCAGCCTTGCATTCCTGGAAAAATCCTATCTGGTCGCAGTATAATATTCTCTTAATAAGTTGCTGCAATCTTTTTGCTAATATTTTATTTAAAAATTTTGCATCCATAGTCATTATGGAAATTGGTCTATAATTTTCTTTCTCTTCTTTTTGACTCTTCCTGGTTTATGTATTAGTACAATATTTGTGTCATAAAAAGAATTTGGTAGGACTCCTTCTACACATATTCTCCCAAATAGTCTATTAAATATACTGATTAATTGTTCTTTATGTGTTTTATAGAATTTACACATAAAACCATCTGGCCCTGGAGATTTTTCCTAGGTAGTTCATTGATGGCTTGGAAATTTCTTTTTCTGAGATGGGGTTATTAAGGTGGTTTACTGCTATATAAGGATGTTAACCATTTGCCCTTATTGATTAATAAGGTTTGTGGGGGTTTATCCCCCCATTTACCTTTTTATGTCTCCCTTAAGTGTTGTATGTGAAGATCAAATTTTCCATTGAATTCTGGCCTTTTCATCAGGAAGGTCTGAAATTCTCTTATTTCACTGAATGTCCATCTCTTTGACTGAAAAATTACACTCAATTTTGCTGGCAGGTAATCCTTGGTTATACCCCAAGCTCCTTTGACATTCAGAATATCATATTCCAATTTTTCCTGTCATTTAATGTAGAAGCTGAAGGATCCTGCATGATCCTGACTGTAGTTCCACAACATTTCAATTATTCTTTGATGCTTGCAGTATTTTCTCCTTGAATTTGTAATTCTGAAATTTAGCTGTAATATTTACTGGATATTTTAATTTGGGATCTTTTTCAGGGGGTGATGGGTGGATTCTTTCAATGACTACTTTCTCCTCTAGTTCTAGGACCTCTGGGCAGTTATCTTTGATAACTTCTTTGAAGATACTGTCCAGGCTCTTTTTTTTTTTTATAAAGGCTTTCCAGTAGAACAGTAATTTTTAAATTTTCTCTCCTGGATCTCCTTTCTAGATCAGTTGTCTTTCCAATCAGATATTTCACATTTTCTTCTATTTTTCCATTCTTTACATTTTGTTTGACTACTTCTAGATGCCTCATAGAGACATTAGCTTCCACTTGCTCAATTCTAATATTTAATGAGATGTACTCTTTGTTTTGCTTTTGAGACTCCTTTTCCAATAGTTTAGTTTATTTTCATGGTGTCATTTTCTCTATTTAGATTCTGAATCTCCTTAGCCATTTTGTTGATCTTATTTTTCAAAGGTTTGATCTCATCAGTGCTTTTTTTTTCATTTTTTTTCTTTTACCTCTATAATTTGGTTTTTAAAATCCTCCTTTAGTTCTTCCAGAAATGCTTTTTGGTCTTGATAAAAGTTCACATCCCCTTTTGAGGTACCAGATGTGGGTATGGTGTCAATACTGTCCTCTTGTGAATTGGTACTTTGATCTTCCCTGGCTCCATAAAAAGAATTGACGGTCCTCTGTTTTTTCATGTTCTTTTTCATGTTTGTTAGCTTTTTCCTGGCTTTACAGTGGATTTATGCTTTTGGGCCTCAGGGATCTCTGTCCCAGGTTTCTTGTTCTGGGAATTGTGAGCCTAGTTACTGTCTTTCTCTATTATGGCCTGTGGTTTCCGGAGGTGTTGAGGTGGGGTTGTCTGGCTGAAGGAAATCTCCTCTACCCCTAGGGCTGCTCTTTAGCACCAGGAGTCTGAGCTGTCCCCTGTGCTTGTGCCTGGCACTCCCCCTGGCTGTGCAAATGCAAGTCTGGTTTCCTGGTGTTGACCCTTGCTCACTCTGCCTTTCTGGGACTCAGGAATTCCAAACTGATGGTTACTGAAGCCTCACTTCTGTCTCCTCTATTCCAGCATTTTTCTCAAGGAATTCTCTGGGTCAGTGAGGGAGGGAGGGATGAGAGCTGTTTACCTGCCCTTTATGTCTCCTGGAAGCTCAAGAAGGTGCATTTCAAATGTTTGGGCTGCAAGCTTCAGGAATAGATGTCTCATGGCCACAGGAATTGCACTGCTGCCTCCTGTCTCTTCGATAGACTCCCATACTATGCTGGGAGGATTGTCGATCTGTTCTGGGGGCGTAGCTTTCTCCCAGCCTGGATCGCTGGCTGGTTTTCACAGCTCCTTCTGCTTTGATGCTGTCTGGTGAAGCTCTGCACATAAGGCACTCTCCCAGTCCACAGATTTACCCCATCAACCTTTCAGACTCTCCTGGCTTGGAAATTTGCCCCACTCAGTCCACTAGTGGCTTCTAATGCTTGTAATCTGCTCAGATTCACTTTTTATGAGGAATATGACAGAACTTGTGAGAGAGCTCTGGTAAGAAGCTGTTTTTATGTGGCCATCTTGGTTCCACCCCCAACCATTGATTCTTTTTATGGAGACAGGGAAGATCAAAATACCAATTCACAAGAGGACAGCATTGAAACTATATCCACATCTGATACCTCAAAAGGGGATACGAAATGGCCTTAAGCTCAAAAAGCATTCCTGGAAGGGATAAAGGAGGGTTTTAAAAACCAAATTAGGGAGGTAGAAGAAAAATGGAAAAAAATATCACGGATGAGATCAAATCTTTAAAAAGTAAACTTGGCAAAATGACTAAAGAAATTCAGAATCTAAATAGAGAAAATGACACACTGAAAGGTAAAATCAACTATTACAAAAGGAGTCTCAAAAGCAAAATGAAGAGTACAACTCATTAAATATTAGAATTGAGCAAGTGGAAGCTAATGACTCTATGAGGCATCAAGAAGTAGTAAAACAAAATGTGAAGAATGAAAAAATAGAAGAAAACATGAAATATATGATTGGAAAAAACAATTGACCTGGAAAATAGATGCAAGAGAGACAATTTAAGAATTATTGGTCTACTGGAAAGCCTCAATGAAAAAAGTAGCTTGGACAGTATCGACGAAGAATTTATCAAAGACAACTGCCTAGAGGTCCTAGAACCAGAGGGGAAAATAGTCACTGGAAAAATCCACTGATCACCCCCTAAAAGAGATCCCAAATTGAAAACTCCAAGAAATATTATATCCAAATTTCAGAATTAAAAAATCAACAAGTAAATACTGCAAGCAGCCAAAAAGAAACAATTCAAATGTTGTGGAACTACAGTCAGGATCACACAGGATCTCTCAGTTTCTACTTTAAATGACAAGAGAAATAGAAATACGATATTCTGAATGGCAAAGGAGCTTGTGGTACAACCAAGGATCAACTACCCAAAAAAACTGAGCATCATTTTTAAGGCAAGTAGATGGACATTCAACAAAATAAGGGAACTCCATACTTTCCTGATGAAAAGGCAAGAGTTCAATGGAAAATTTGATCTTCAAATACAAAACTGAAGAGAGACATACACATATATACATATATATATATGTATATATATATGTATGTGTGTGTGTATATATATATATATATGTATACATGCATATATGTGAGTAGGAGTGTATATCAGTCTTGTGAATAGTACAGTCATTATGACAATTGAAAGGTATACAAATAGACTATGGGTGTCATTACAAAATAACCAATATAATGATAAAAAATAACATAATTAAGAGATGTAAAAGGAGGGTTCTAGGAGAAGAGGTAAGGCGGTAGTAGAAAAGGGTAAATTACATCTGGAAATGTAACAGAGGGCAACATGGGAGGGAGAACAGTAGAATATGAGCTTTACTATGATTGGATTTGGTTCAAGAAGAGCATAACATCCTCTGTAAAGTATAGAAATCAAATATGTCCCACAGGCAATAGGAGCGTTAAGGGGAAAGAAAAGGGGTGTGGTCAGAAGGGAGGGAAGAAGTAGTAAGGATAAAAAGGTAAGATAAGGCAGGGAAATCAAGGAGAGTAAAATGAGGAAGGCGGTGGTCAAGAGCAAAAGTCTTTTGAGGAGCGGAAGGGGTGAGAGAGAAAGAAAAGCATAAACAGGGGTGGGGGGAGCATGATGGAGAAAAAGACATAGATTGAAATCATAACTGTGAATGTGAATGGGATGAACTCTCCCATAAAATGAAGGCAGGTAGCAGAATGGTTTAAAAACCATAATCCAGCAATATGTTGTTTACAAGAAACACATTTGAAAAAGTGGGATACACACATGGTAAAAGTAAAAGGATGGAGTAGAACATATTGTACTTCAGCTAAAGTACAAAAAAGCAGGAGTAGCAATCCTAATCTTAGACAAAGCAAAAGCAAGGATAGATGTAATTAAAAGAGATAAAGAAGGACACTTTATCCTGCTAAAAGGCACCAATGACAATGAAACAATACGATTATTTAACATACATGTGCCAAGTGGTATAGCATGCAAATCCTTAGAGGAGAAGTTAAAGGAGTTACAGGAAGAAATTGACAGCAAAACGATAATAGTGAGGCGCATCAATCTGCCCTTCTCTGAACTTGATAAATCTAAGTTCAAAATAAACAAGAAAGGAGTGAAGGAGGTGAATAGAATTTAAGAAAACAGAGATATGACAGATCTCTAGGGAAAACTGAATGGAGATAAAAAGAATATACTTTTTCTCAGGGGTATATGGCACATACTCAAAAATTCACCATGTACTAGGGCATTAAAACCTCACAATCCAATGCAGAATGGCTGAAATGCTGAATGCATCCTTCTCAGATCATGATGCAATAAAATTATTTGTAATAAAAGACAATGGAAATATAAACCAAAAATTAGTTGGAAATTAAGTATCTAATCCCAAAGAAGGAGTGGACTAAGGAACTATAAATAGAAAAAATTAACCATTTCATTCAAGAGAATGACAACAATGAGAGAACATACCAAAATGTATGGGATGCAGCAAAAGCAGTTCTTAGGGGAAGTTTTATGTCTCTCAATGCTTACGTGAATGAAATAGATAAAAAGGAGATCAATGAGATGGTCATGCAACTGAAAGAAAAAAAACAAGAAAAAGACCAAAGTGACCATTCCCAATTAGATACCAAATTAGAACAATGGAAAATCAAAGCAGAGATTAATAAAATTGAAATCAAGAAAACTATTGAACTAATACATAAAACTAAGACCTGGTTTTATGAAAGAACCAGTCAAATTGATAAACCCTTGGTCAATCTCATTTAAAAAAAGAAAGAAAAAAAAAACAAATTAACAGTATCAAAAATGAAAATGTTGAATTCATCTCCAATGAAGAGGAAATTAAAATAATAATTATTAATTATTTTACCTAGTTGTATGCCCATAAATTTGATAACTTCCGGGAAATGGCTGAATATTAGAAAAAATACAAATTACCCAGGTTAACAGAAGAGAAAGAAAATTACCTACATAACCCCATCTCAATAATGATATTGAGCAAGCTATCAAGGAACTCCCTAGGAAAAAAATCTCCAGGGCCAGATGATTTTACATGTGAATTCTAACAACATTTAAAGAACAATTAATTCCCATACTCTATAGACTATTTGGGACAATAGGTGAAGAAGAAGTACTACCAAATACTTTTTAATGAAACAAATATAGTACTGCTACTTAAACTGCAAGAGTCAAAATAGGGGAAGAAAATTATGGGCCAATTTCTCTGATGAAGATTGATGCAAAAATTTAAAATAAAATGTTAGCAAAAAGATTTCAGAAACTTATTAAGAAAATAATACACTATGACCAAGTAGGATTTATTCCAAAAATGCAAGGCTGGCTCAATATCAGGAAAACTATCATCATAATTGATCGTATTAAAAACAAAACTAGCAGAAACCATATGATTATCTCGATAGATGCAGAAAAAGCTTTTGACAAAATACAACACCCACTTCTACAAAAAAAAACACTAGGAAGCACGGGAATAAATGGAGGCTTCCTTTAAATAATAAATAGCATCTATCTAAAACCATTGGCAACGAGTATATGCAATGGAGATAAACTAGATGCATTCTCAACAAGATCCAGGGTGAAACAAGGGTGTCCATTGTCACCCCTTTTATTCAATTTGCTACTAGAAATGTTAGCTTTAGCTTTAAGAGAAGAAAAATTAATTGAAGGAATAAGAATAGGCAAAAAAAGAAAGTTATCACTTTTTGCAGATGATATGATGATTTACTTAGAGAATGCTAGAGATTCAAGTAAAAAACTACTTGAAATAGTAAAGAGCTTTAGCAAAGTTGCAGGATATAAAAGAAACCCACATAAATCCTTGGAATTCCTACATATTACTAACAAAGTGCAATAGCAAGAAATAGAAATAGAAATTCCAATTTAAGTTACTATAGACACTATAAAATATTTGGGAGTACACTTGCCAAGACAAACCCAGTGCTTATATGAACAACATTATGAAACACTTCTCACACAAAGTGAGATCTAATTAAATGGAATAACATCAGTTGCTCATGGTTAGGCCGAGCTAATATAATAAAAATGACAATTGTACCTAAATTAATCTATCTATTTAGTGCCATACCAATCAAACTACCAAAAGATTATTTTACTGGGCTGGATGCAACAATAACAAGATTCACCTGGATGAAAAAAAGTCCACAATATCAAGGGATTCAATAAAAAGAAATGCTAGCAAAGGTGGCCTAGCCCTACCAGATATGAAAATGTACTAAAAAGCAGCAGCCCTCAAAACTACCTTGTACTGCTTATGAAACAGTGTGGTAGACTGATGGAATAGGTCAGATACAAAAGACACAGAAGTCAACTACTATAGCAATCTACTCTTTGATAAACCCAAAGAATCCAGGTTCTGGGTTAAGAATTCACTATTTCACAAAAACTCCTGGGAAAATTGGGAAATAGTATGGCAAAAATTGGGCATAGACTCATATCTTACACCATATACCAAAATAAAGTCAAAATGGGTACATGATTTAGGAATAAATGCTGATACCATAACCAGTTTGGGACAGCAAGGAATAGTTTACCTGCCAAATTTATGGGAAAGGGAAGAATTAATGACCCAACAAGAGATAGAGAGCATTATAAAATGCAAAATGGATAATTTTTATTATGATAAATTGAAAAGTTTTTGTATAAACAAAGCCAATGCAACAAAGATTAGGAGAGAAGCAGAAGATTGGGAGAAAATCTTTACAATTAGTGTCTCTGATGAAGGTTTCATATCAAAAACACACAGGAAACTGAGCCAAAGTGGAGAATGAAAAGTCATTCTCCAATTGAGAAATGGTCAAAGGATATGACCAGACAGTTTTCAGAGGAAGAAATCAAAGATATATGTAGGCATATGAAAAAGTGCTCTGAATCACTGTTGATTGGAGAAATGCAAATCAGAACAACTCTTAGGTACCACATGTCTCCTGTTAGATTGGCTAACATGGCAAAATGTCAAAATGATACATTCTGGTGAGGATGTGGGAAAATTGGAACATTAATACATTGTTAGTGGAGTTATGAAGATATCCATCCATTTTGGAGACTAATTTGGAACTATCCCAAAGGGCTATAAAAATGTGCATACCCTTTGACCCACCAATACTACTCCTAGGGCTATATCCCAAAGATATCATACAAGTGGGAAAGGGACCTATGGTGGCAAAGAATTGGAAATCAAGGGGATGGCCATCAATTGTGGAATGGCTGAACAAGTTGTGGTATATGAATGCAATGGAGTACTATTGTGCTACAAGAAATGGGGAAGATACAGACTTCATAATAACCTAGAAAGACCTGCACAATCCGATGCTGAGGGAGAGGAGCAGAACAAGGAGAATATTGTATACAGCTACAGCTATATTGCTTCTCTGATGACTAACTTTGATAGACTTGGCTCTCCTCAGCAACATAAGGCTCAAAGACAGCTCCAAAGGACTCATGATGGCAAAAGCTAGCACCATCCAGAGAAGGAACTGTGGAGTCTGAATGCAGATTGAAGCAAACTATTTGCTATCTCTTTTTTTCTAATTTTTAGTGAATTGTTTTCTGCAATTAGCTTTTGTACCTTCTTTTCCATTTATCCAATTCTCCTTTTTAAGGAGTTTTTTTTTCTTCAGTGTAATTTTTTCCCCAGTTTTTCCACTGTATTTTACTACATCTCTAATTTGTCTTTTAAAATCCTTCTTGAGCTCTTCCAACAAGGCTTTTTGGATTAAGACCAGTTAATATTCCCCTTTGAAGTTTCAGATGTGGCTATATTGACAATGCTATTATGTTCTCAATTTGTGTTTTGATCTTCCCTGTCCCCATAGTAAGAATCTATTGTCTTTGGTTTTCCTGGCTTTTAAAGTTGATCTCTCCTTTGGGGACAAAAGGGGCACTGTCCAACACTTCTTATACTTGGGGCCTCAGGTTTTGGTAGTTGGAGGCTGTACAGTCTCTAGTTTACCTGGTGCAGAGTTGGAGCCTTCGGTAGTTGCTGGTGTGTGCTGAGGACAGGTGTGTTTGTATGTGTGTCCATGTGTGTGCATTTTCCTCCAGGGTTACATTGAAGCTTGTGGGGTGATGTGTGGAGGTTCAAGTGGGCTGGCCACTGGAAGTTGCCTCCTTGCTTGGGGCTGTACCAGGGAACATGTAGGCTTAGCTGTTGTTGGACACCCATCCACTGTGCAAATGGCAGTTCTCTGCCCTGGCATCTGCCAGTTTCTCTGACTGTGTAAAGGTACACCATGGGGATGGGGGCATTTACCCTCTCCACCACCCTGGGGTTCCAGATCTCCCAATGGTTTGCTAAGGTGGGGCATGATGCTGGCTTTTCAGCACACCTCTCATCCTGTACTGGTCCCCTTCAGCAAAAGCAAGAGAAACCTTTCCTGTTAATCTCTCATGAGCTAAAAAATTGCTGCATCTCATCATTCTCCTTGCTCCACTGTTCTAGCATTTTTCCTGGTGTGCTATTTTCTGGGTTTTTCAAGGTCAGTAAGGGAGACTGAGAGCAACCTCCTGCTTACTCCATCATCACGGCTCTTGGTAGTCCTAATTTGAGCTTTAAATGAAATTTTCTAAGAGAGAGAGAGAGGCAATGTATTTTAGTAATGGGGCATGGGATGAAAAAAATTGCATCAGGAAATAATGTTTATCAAGTTTATATAAATGAAGTTTCTAAAGAATGCAAAGTAAACCAGTTTGATTGGAGCAGAGAAGGCATGGAAGAAATTAAAGTTAATTCAGTTAGGCTGTGAAGATTGTGAAGAACTTTGATCATCAAATTTTAGAGTTGTCATTTTTATCATAGAAGCAAAAAGGGACCACTGAAACTTCTTGATCAGAAAACACACACACACACACACACACACACACACACACACACACACACACACAGACAACAACAACAAGCAAAAAATGATCAAGCTTATGTTTTAGGAATATCAATTTGACAACCAGAAGGATAAAAGATTTTAGAAAGGAGAGCGTGAAGACAGTGAGATTAATTTGAGGTTATTGTAATAGTATATATGGAAGATAATGATGGCTTAGACTAGTGGTACCTAACAGATGAATATGGAAGATAACATAGAAGTAGAACTTACAAGGCTGAGAAACTTTTTGTATGTGGTGGAGTGTGGAAGAGTGGAGAATCAAGGATGACTTCAAAGTTGCGGATGAATATGTACATTTATGTGTGTGTGTATTCTTATATACAATACTGTAACAATAATGCTATTTGTTATTGTTGTGGCTGTGTAAGACCAACAACACCAGCACACAGGAGCACTGCTTGCATAGGTTCTTTCATCTACTTTTCTAAGGAAAGCAACCTTAAGGGGTGTAAAATCTCACTTTAATGAAATACAGATATATCATTAACTTAGTTCAGGAGAAAAAGTTAGGACCTTGAACTTTTGACAAAACACAAGCAGAAATTATATTAACAGAGCAAAAAACAAGGTTCTAGCTGTCTGTCCAAGACATTGCGTACATAGTTACCAGAGAGAGAAGCACCACCATCTGGGTTTTTCAAAGCCAGGGGACTCCAATGGCTTCCCAGAGTTTCATCTGTTCAAATCACAGGACACTCTTCCAAGCAAAATGCTAACCTCAGAGTATATGTAGCTTTTTCAGAGCCCAAGGGTTTCACACCTCTTGAGGGATCCACATGTCTTGAGGGCTTCATACCTCTCCTGACCTAATTAGCAAAATGGTATGGGCCTTCCAACAAACAAAGGCAAGACTCAAAGCATCTTGATTGCTTTAGTACTGAGAAGCACTCTAAAACAAAATACAAATAAAAAGTCCCACTTTACTTGCCAATAAAAATATTCACTTGTAAACAGTCACATATGTGGGCATACACACATATGTGTGCATATGTATGTATGCATGTGTATATGTATATGTGTGCATATATACATATTTGCATATATATGTATATATATATGCATACGTGCTAATGCAAACCATACACGTTAAAATTGTTTTAAAGTGTTTACCAGTATGTGAAAGTATCTGAAAAGAGTTTTAATTGCTTCTTTGGAGATCAAAAGCTCGGAATTTTAAAATAACAGTAAGCTAAGCTTACTAGTGTTTCTATACTTTGCTTTGGACTCTGTTGCTGAAGGGAAAACAAAGAATCAGTATCAAAGATGGTTCTGAAAGTATTTCAGAGGTAAAATAAAATTATAATAGGTACAACCAGTTAAATCAATAAGGAAGGAAAATTACTATTCCCATACATGCACATACATGTGTATGCATGTTTATGTATATATGTATGTGTATACATGTATGTGTGTATGCGTATATACACATGCATACATGAATGCATGAATACATACACACATATATAAAATTTAGAGAAAAAAATAAAAAAAGACCAATTCTTCAAAAAATCTTTTTGGTTCTATATGTAGTTGCTGTACAACTTCAGTTCAATTTTTACACTTTTTTTTTCAAAAAAAATTAAAGAATAAAGGGCAGCAACCATAAACTTACACAGATTTATGTAAATATGTAGGAAATGGAAAAGATGCTGCCAGGTGGCCAGTAATACATTGTAGAACATATATTACAAATTCTAATGCAGAAGGTGACCAAGAGATTGCTCTTGGTCTCTTTGGAAGCAGAACAAATAAATGTGTAGCATCTGTGCAGTGTCTGATGTAAAAGACTGATCCACACCATCTGTACCATGTTCAAGAAAATTCAGAGATAACACTTCTATACTGACTCCACCACAAAACAAATAAACAAACTTTGCCTTCATTTATATCGCTTATTCATACTTCCTGATTTACTTTTACTGAATATCTTATAATATTAAAAAAAAAAACAACTTTATGAGCATGAAGGTGCATTGTGGGTTTAAACACATGTTTTATGAGTTTAGTGCTATAAAAAGGCATCATGTTCATTTGGATGGGGTGAACACTGGATGGAGAGTGAGGAGCTCTGGATTTTAATTCCATCGGTGCTACTACAGAATCATGCTCTTTTTTACTGTTATTTCATTACTCAGGACATCATTTTCCTTTCCTGTAAAATTGGTATTATAGACTAGAAAATATTTGTTACCATGGAACTCTAAAATTCTGAGTCTATTATAACTCTGACTTTATTTCCCAAATCATAAATTTTACTGCCACTATATGTACACATCTCAAATTTTCCTTGCAGATAGGTGAATAAAGCAAGGAGTCTGAAGTCACAAAGATGAGTTCAAATTTGGCCTCAGATAATTCCTTTCTGTGTGTCCATGAGAAGTTACTAAACCTCTGTCTGTATCAATTTCTTCAACTGTTAAAAGGGGATAACAATTGGGTATACCTCACAGAGTAGTTGTGAAACTCAAATGAGATTATATTTATAAAAATGTTAATATAGTGACTTGGAAATAGTAGCTATTCAATAAATAACTATGCCATTTTCTTCCCCTTCTTATTCTACATACCTACTTTGATTCTTTCAACTTTTCCTCAATACGCAACTTTGACATCCAGAGTAGATAAAGACTAATTAAAGCATCTAGACTAACACAAAGTATATTATTATTATTACTATTATTATCAACAATGATAATAATAATAAAAAATACTAGAAATATTTTATATAATGCTTTATGACTTACAAAGTAATTTATATATATTATCTCACATAGTGCACATATAAACTGCATTTTTCATAAAATCTTATGAAGTACTACTTGTTACATGTTGGTTTTATCTTGTGCTATACTAAACAAATGTAGTTGCTAAAGTAGCACAATTTTATAGAAAATTGTGTTAGTAAGTCCAATGCCATGGACATTATACGTATTATACTGCGTTTTATGTAATTAAAAATGCAAAATACAGCAAGATGGCAGCTGGAAAGCAGGGACTAGTGTGAGCTCCCCACCAAGTCCCTCCAAAAACCTATAAAAATTGTCTTTGAACCAATTCTAGAATTGCAGAACCCACAGGGTAGCAGAGGGAAGCAGGGCTCTAGCCCAGGACAGCCTGGATAGTCTCTAGGTAAGGTCTATTCCACATGGAGCAGGGAGCAGAGGGGACTGGAGCTGAACAGAGAAGAGCCCAGCATGGGTGGTGCGGACCAATGAGACCAGGAG
>CM053622.1:488747746-488763932 GCA_028646595.1 Phalanger gymnotis
CTGAGGGGTGGAAGTCGAACTGCAAACTCCGATCCCGTCCCGCTGCTTTCCCCACTGACCTTTTGCTGTTTGTGGGTTGTGAGGTCTGGTACATGCCACAGCTCACCCTCGGCTCCACTCCAGGTCTCGTCGGTCAGCGGTCTGCTGTGCCGCGCGCTGGGCTCTGCTTGGCTCAGCTCCGCTCCCCTCGGCTGGGGGCTGGGAGTTCTGTTCGGGACAGACCTTAGACTATCCAGGCAGACCTGGGCTGGAGTCCTGCTTCCCTCTGCCCCTTTGTGGGTTCTGTAGTTCTAGAATTGGTTCAGAGCCATTTTTTCATAGGTTTTTGGAGGGACTTGGAGGGGAGCTCACGCCAGTTACTGCTTTCCAGTTGCCATCTTGGCTCCGCCCCCCTATTTAGATCTCCAGTCATCTTCTGCTGGGAGCACAATCAGATCAAAGATTTTGCTTAAGTGGTCAGCTTCAAAGTTTCCACAGAAGAGAGGCTTCCTACGGAACATCTCTGCGAAGATGCAGCCAACACTCCACATGTCCACAGGTGTTGCATATGCTGACTGCGGGAGAACCTCAGGAGCCTGGTACCAGAGAGTGACTACCACAGGTGTAAGTGCCATCTGGCGGCTGTAGATCGGGGCTAAGCCAAAGTCAGCCAGCTTGACTCTTATACGACTAGTTACAAGTATGTTTTCTGGCTTCAGGTCACGGTGGACAATGCAGTTGGCATGAAGAAAGTCTAGGCCTCTTAAGAACTGTCTCATTAGGTCCTTAATGGTCTCCAAGGGCAGCCCTGGTGGAGGGGCCTTGTCCAGATACGTCCTCAGGTCTTGGTCCACATATTCAAACACCAGGGTCACCTTGGGCTCTTGGTCGGTTCGGGCAGTGGCACAGACATCCATCAGCTCAACAACATTGGGATGCTCAAAGGCCTCCAGCCTCCTGAGGAGGGCCACCTCCCAGAAGGTGCTGACTGGTAGGCCCCTTCCACTTCCTCCTCCTGTGAGGACTTTCACACTCTTGAGTGCCACAAAGTGGCTGCTGTGCGGGTCATAGGCCTTGTACACCATCCCATAGGCACCAACACAGATCTCGGCCACTGGCTCATACCGAGGAATGTCCATCCTGGGTCTCCTTTGGCACTGGGGGCTGTGCCACGTGGGGAGGGGGCCCGCCATTATCTAGGCACGGTCCCACCGTTATCTAGGCACTGGAGCCGGCCCCGGCGGAGCCATGCAGCGTAACTTGGTCCCAAGGGGCGTTTGCAGCAGGCCTCACCATAGACTCTCGGGGGCTAGAGTGGATCCCTCTCCTACACTCTCACCACGTGACTGGCGCGGAAACCGTTTCAATACATTTTAAAGCTGAAAAATAATGTTATCTTGAGGGTCAAAGAGGGGGAGCACTGGATTTTTAAATGCTATGGTTCATCATCAACATTTCTGTAAATATTGAATTAGTAACAGTGTAAATAAGTAATGAAATTCCTTTTTAACTCTCTCCTTTCTCCCTTTTCCTCCTCAAAACTGTTTTGCTTCTGACCACTGCCTTCCTCAATCTGTCCTCCTTTCTATCAGTACCCCCTCCCTTTTCTTTTTCCTTTCCCCTCTTACTTCCAATAGGGTAAGATAGATTTCTGTAGCAAATTGAATATGTATGCAATTCCATCTTTGAGCCAATCTGATTAGTAAGGTTCGAACAATGCATCCTTCCTTCCCTTCTTTCTCTCTATTGTAATAGGTTTTTGAGCCATTACATATGATGTAATTTACCCTTTTCTGTCTCCTCCTTTCCTCTTGTCCCAGTGCAATCTTTTTTTTTCAGCTCCTGTTTAATTTTTTTTAACCATCACATCAAAATCAACTCATACCCACACCCTCTGTCTATGTATGCCTCTTCTAAATGGCCTAGTAAAGATACAGTTCTCAGGATTTACAAGTGTTATCTTCCCATATAAGGATGTAAATACTTTAAGCTTATTGAATAACATGTTTTGGTTCTGTCAGTTTGTTTGTTTTTCCTTGCCTGTTTACCTTTTTAAGCTTCTCTTGAGTCTTGTATTTGAAAATCAAATATTCTGTTCAACATTTTTTTAATCAGGAAAATGTGGAAGACCTCTATTTCATTGAATATCCATTTCCTTCCCTGAAAGATCATGCTAAATTTTGCTGGGTAGTTGATTCTTGTTGCAATTAAAGTTCCTTTGCCTTCCAGAATATCATGTCCCAAGCCCTCTGATCCTTTAAGGTAGAAGCTGCTAGGTCTTGTGTAATCCTGTGGTTTCATGATATTTAAATTGTTTCTTTCTGTTTGCTTCCAGTATTTTCTCCTTGACCTGATAATCCATTAAACTGGCAATGATATTCCTTGGAGTTTTCATTCTGAGATCTCTTTCAAGAGGTTACTGGTAGATTCTTTCAATCACTATTTTGCCATCTGGTCCTAGGACCTCGGGCATTTTTTCTTGATAATTTCTTGAAAGGTGCTGTCCAGGCTGTTTTTTTTTTTTTTTGATAATTCTTAAATTATGTCTCCTGTATTTTTTCCAGGTCAGTTGTTTTTCCAGTGAGGTATTTTACATTTTCTTCTATTTTGTCTTTCTTTTGATTTTGTTTGACTGATTCTTGATGTCTCATAGTCATTAACCTCTGCTTTCCCAATTCTAATTTTTAACAGTTTTCTTTAGTTAGCTTTTGTACATCTTTTTCCATTCAGCAAATTCTACTTTTTAAGGAGTTTTTTTTTCTTTAGTGGATTTTTTTTGGTTTGGCCCATTGTATTTTTAAAGGAATTGTTTTCTACAGTCAATTTTTGTCCTTCCTTTTCCAAGCTATTTACTGTCTCTTGCATATCTCTCATTTTCCCCCAATTTTTCTTCTACTTCTCTTAATTCAATTTTAACATCATTCTTAAGCTCTTCTAAGAAGGATTTTGGGGCTTGAGATCAGTTCACATTCCCCTTTGAGGTTTCAGATATAGGTATATTGACAATGTTGTTCTCTTCTAAGTTTGTGTTTTGATCTTCCCTCTCTCCATAAAAAGAATCTATGGTCAGTGTTAGTTTTTGTTTTTGCTCATCTTGTTTCCCTATTTCATGGATTTTAAAGTGGAGCTCTGTTTTTGGTGTATAGGGGGCACTGTCTAAAACTTCTTATGCTGGTGGCCAGGGGCCTGGTCACTGGCTTTTCGTGTTGGGGCTTCAGGTGTTGGCAGCTAGAGGCTGTAGGTACATTTCTGCTTACTTGGTGCTGAACTAGTGTCCTAGTGGTGATGGAATGTGCTGAGGCCAGGCGGGATTTTTGTGCCTTTCTCCAGGGCTGTGATGAAGCATGTAGAGGTCCACTGCTGGAAGATGCCTACGTACTTGGGGCTGCACCAGTGCAGGTGATGATTCTCTGAGCTGGAGCCTACTAGTTCCCCAGCTACGCTAATTCACATGAGTGGTCCTGGTGTTGACATTTGCTTGTTCTACCCCACCCTGGGTCTCAGGATCTCCCAGTGGTTTGCTGAGGTGGAGTTTGCTACTTGCTTGCTGGGACATGCCCTCTCCCTGGAATACACTCTCCTTTTAACTGAGTGAAACAGACCTTGCTGAAGTTTCCTGGGCTAAGACATTGCTCCACCTTGTCTTTCTGCTGCTGTGTTGTTCCAGTAGTTTTCCTGGGCTGAAACTTTTTTCAGAGGTCAATGTGGGAGGGTGACAGAGACTTACTGCTTACTCTGCTATCTTGGCTCCTGAAATGATTTTTAAGAGCCACTTAAAAATTTTGGATAGTAAGTTGACAATGGATGTCTCAGCACTGTCTACCAGCAGTGATGGCCCAGTTGAGGTTATTTAACATAAATTTGTTGTGAACCCAGTCAGAATAATTGGACAATTATTTCCATTTTTTATTTAACAGCACATTTATAGTAATTAAGGAAGTTTATGGTGTGAGAGGTCCAAGGATGGGGCTTGACTTGGCATAATAAGCAATAGGACTAGAGTTTCAAGAGAGGAAGACAAAGAATAATTTAATTGATTCACCAATAGGTCAATGTGGGAAAAAAAGGATAAAATAAATATAAATCAGCAAGTTTAATATATTGACTAATATCAATCTAGCTTCATGGTGCTGTTATGTATTTGGAGTATACAGAACAGAATCCCATTAACTTTCCCCCCTTCAGAGATGAGACAAGCCGTAGTCTATAACTTGCAATGTAATGTCGACAAAATAAGAGCTGCCATTGATATAGGGCATCAGATATAGCATCTGTATTTTTCAGGACTTTATGCCTGTTTAGCTTCAGAGTGGTCCTTTGAGGCAGGCAGTGCAGGGACTTTTTATGGCATATGTCTTTCATTTTTAAACCTGGTAAAGCATTCCCAATATGAAACTCTCTCCAATGGCTCTATTGAAGAACTTATCTTCAATTTGTAGTCTTAGAATATTGTCTAAAAGCTGATAGTCTAACTAGTATCTAACCTTTTAAGATCTCACAACTCCTTATTTAAAGAAAAGAAGATATACAAAGGTGTTATTCCCTGCTTCAATTACTGGCTTTCAGAGAAGATCATAAACACCCTAGCCAGGCTGTTGAGGGAAAGGGCACCAGAGTTCTTAGGGGTTCATTAAGTCAATCTGTATGCTTTTTAGCCAGTAGGATAAAAAAAAGAATTTAATTTACACATTTAGTTTATTTTGAATGCACACTCAGTCCTGCTTTAGCAGCCAAGTAAAAGGCTTTCCTTCATCACACAGTAAACAGTTCTGGTATACCTGCATATGCTTTGATGTAGAGCGTTTATATGCTTAAATTTAAATCATTACACAATTCCAGAAGCAAAATTATCAAGCATTGACATGGATCTTTTGCATACAGTCTCAGGACTAGGCCCTCACTGGCCTGTTTACTATTACCTGAATTTGGTTTACTACCGTTTCTGAAATGGGAACAGAGATAATGTTCCCTTCTGAGAGGATGTAGATTAAATAAAATAATCTTGGCTTAAGGAAGCCATTGAACAGGAATTTATGTGTGTATGTACATATACAGATATAAGTCATACATGTTTGTGTGTACATATATGCCATATATATACACACTCATATATCTATACATTGTGGGGATTTGGCTTTCAAGTCTTAAGCTCATAGTGACCTTAGAACAAAACAAGTAGCTCAGACTTCTGAAGTCCCAATTCAAATCTTTGTGAAGGAGTTTATTGTGAAAGCTTTAATTTCTGATGGAAAATATCTTTTGTTTACGAAAATTATATATTCTGATGTAACATTTGTTCTTGGTACATCACTGACACTCCTACCTAGAGGAATGGCTACAGTTTATTAATGTCAACAGAAATTGATTATATTCTGAAATTAATACATTTCTACCTTTTGCTTATATGTCTCCAATGTTGTAGACCTGAGAAGGAAATTACTGCAAATTGGGAGGGAGGAACATAAAAAGGTAGCCTAAGAGCATTTCAGAAATCTGTTTTGCGGAAGCAACAAAATTCTTATTCTTGTTCCTGACAATGATTATAATGAAAGCAGAAAGAGTAGCTGCCTGATCCATTTTCATGGGAATTTTATGATCTCTGCAATTCAGTTGCCATCCTGTTTCCTCTTGCTTCTGCCAGAAGTAGGAATAGGAAATCAGTGAGAAAGCTTAGTAGAAATGAAGTACTGCTTAGCAGTTCATCTTAGGTTTTATCTTATTGATTCAAATTCACTTTGCATTTCAGAAAGATAAAAACAAGTTTACCTTGGCACATTTTTTGAAAGTGACACGTTTTCTCTCATTACACTAATGCACAAGGCTACTGGATACCTCTTGAAGTTCCTGAAATTGAGCTACAAATAACTGCATTACTTCAAAATGGTATCATTTCGCAAAAGTAAACACATGTCTTTGTGTAAATAAAGGGAGTTTTTCTTTTTATTCATTTATAGCTATTTAACTTCACATACCTTTTGGCTGATACCGACTTCACTTTAATTTTATCTGTTAAAATTAATACTTTTTCAACATTCTATTTCACTGTTTTCCTTTGAACAATTAACTTTAGAAGTAAATTAATTATTATGGTGCTATTTCTTTTTATATCCTTGATTTCCCCTAAATAATCCCTCTATCAATCAGGGGAAAAATCGTTTGTATCAAGGATTTTGGTCCCAGTCTGTGCATGGCTCTTTGTCTATATTTGAATACTGTTCTGGCCCAGAGAAATGATGAATTGGAACATTTTCTTGGATTTTCCCCTCAAGATTCAGTTTGGTTCATTTCCTAGAGCTGTTCAGAGATACTTTGGGAGTGAGCTGCGCTTTACCATTTCCTACTAATTGAACATCTTGGTTCCACTTACCATTGGGTAATATTTTTTAAAGGCTTCCTATTTTCTTCTCATATCTTCATCATAGGTAGATTACTTGAATAATTGAAGTCACGTGTAAAATCCTCTCAAATATGAGGGAAAGGGACTAGGTGTTTCTCATCATTAGAGGCTGTGTGACTGTTCAGTAGTGACTGAACCATATTTCTACATCACCATCTTCAAAAATTGTAATTGTAATATTATTTTTTTATTGCCATACTCCTTTTATGATGTTCAGACAGAAAAAAGTGAAAAGGCATTATTATTTTGATACTGTTCTGTCATATTATAATTTCTATAGGCTATTATATAATTAATAAAATAACAGCTTATTATAGAGCTGCCCGTACAAAGAAAGGCAAAATATGGATCTTCTCTTTAAGTAGCTCACAATCTAATGATTTAACAAATTGTTGTGGTGTGTACTTGTCTTTGCAGGCTATCACTGAAAGATACATTACTTACATAGAATTTTATAATAGGAACTCACTGTCTTCTATAAGAAAGCAGAGGAAAAATTCCTAAAACCAAAATTAAAATCACAAAATTTCTTTGAGTATTCATCTGAGAAACCCATTTTAATACTAGGATATCATTATATGCAAAATTAGTGTCTGCAGCTACTCAGATATAGCACTGATGCATATACTTTTAGTGAAATTTTGAATAGATTTTGTCACATCAAATATCCATACTCTATAACCACCTGATAAGAAAAACTTTAAAAATGTAAAAATTTAGCTAAAGAAATTGAAACCTTATAGGAATGAATGAGATCCATGTCACCCTAGTCATACTGTCTAATATTAGTGCTTCCTGAAGATGTTTAGAGCAGGCCTAAGAAGGATGATGATACATATTACTACTCTTATTCATTTTAAAAATCAATTAATTTAACTTGCACAATATTCTTCAGAGCATTTAATGTAAAAAAAGTACAGAATAATTACTGGTCATCAAAATATTTAAATATGGATTCCTCTACAAATGAAAAGATGATAAAGGCTCATATCCAAAATATACAAGGAACTATTAGAAACTTAGAACACACAGTAATTCACTAACAGCTACATACACACAGGCAGTTTTCTAAGAAAGAAATACAATATATCAAAATTCATTTGTACAAATTGTTCCTAAACATTAATAATTAAAGAATTATAAATATTATGAAGCTATCAAGTAGGAAAATATGTGACAAAAAAGAATGACAAATATTTGAGGAAAACAGATGTAGTAGTGCACTATTGCTGGTTGTATCAATTGAATCAGCCATTTCAAATTAATTTAGAATCATGATACAAGAGTTAATAAATTGTGCATACCCTTTGGTCCAGTGATGTCACAATTAGTTCACCACCTCCAAACATATCAAAAAAAGATGAAACATATATGTTTGTAAAATGCTCATATCAATTCCTTTCACAAGAGTCCAAAAATTAGAAGCTAAGGAGGGGCCCATCTATTGGAAAAGGGTTAAATAAATTGTGTGACTATTGTTGTTTGTCCTTAGTTCTTAAAGAGGAAAATGATATCCAGAAGGTGATTCCATGACTTTCAGGTGAATTGGATAACAATGAGGGAGAGCTCACACTCTCCTCCTGAGCAATCTGGGTCTAGTGGCAAAGTATAGATCAGGATGACTAGAGATGGCTATAGATGAAGCAATATGAAAGTAATGGAATAATATTGTGCCACAATAAAAAGGTGAATTTTAAAAGAAACTGGGAAGAAATCTATAAACTGATGAAGAATGTAGAAAAAGAACAATTGGAACCATTTTTGTAATTACAGCATCATTTCTTTTTTTTTTTAATTTTAGCTTTTATTTAGTATTTTCTTTTTCCCAATTACATGCAAAAACAACTTTTTAACATTCATTTTTAAAACTTGAAGTCCCATATTCACACCCCTACTGATAAGGCAAGCAATTTGACCAAAATTATACATGTGTAGTCATAGAAAACACATCCATAATAGTCATGTTGTGAAAACAAAAAAACACGGACAAAAATTCAAGAAAAATAAAGTAAAAAAGGTATGCTTTAGTGAATATTCACACACCATTACTTCTTTCTCTGGAGATGGATAGGATTTCTTCTCTTACATCCTTTAGAGTTGTCTTAGATGATTGCATTGCTGAGACTACCTAAGTCATTCACAACTGATCATATTACCATGTTGCTGTTACTTTTACACAGTATATTTCACTTGCAATCATCCCATGGAAGTCTTTCCAGGTTTCTCTGAGAGCATCCTGCTCATCATTTCTCATAGGATAACAGTACTCCATCATAACCACACACCACAAATTGGTCAGCCATTCCCCAATTGATGGTCTTCCCCTCAACTTCAATTCTTCACCCCTAGAAAAGAGCAGTTATAAGTAATTTTGCACATGGAGATCCTTTTCCTTTTTTATCTCTTTTGGGATACAAACCTACTAGTGGTATTGCTAGGTCAAAGGGAATGCATGATTTTATGTCACTTTGGTCATGGTGGCTAATTGCTCTTAGAATGGTTGAATCAGTTCAAAATTCCACCAATGCATTAATGTCTCATTTTCTCACATCCTCTCAAAATTCATCATTTGCTTTTTCTGTCCTATTAGTCTATGAGACAGTACATCAAAATTATTTAATTTGCATTTCTCCAATCAGTACTGAATCAGAGAATTTTTTATGTGACTATAGATAACTATAACATCACTTTAGGAAAAAAAAAACAGAAAGATATTGATTGCATTAAAAAAAAACATAAGTCCAAAAGACCAAAGATGAAACATGCGATCCACATCTTGCTGGAGAGCTGATAAACTTAATTTAATATTACATGAATCAATATTATTGCTGATAAGTGTGTGCTTATATGAATATGTGAATATAAAATGATGGTTGAATGTAAAATTTTGGGCTATAAGTACAACTATAATATACATAACACAAGCAGATATATTGAAATTACATATCTGTACACTTGTGGATGTGTATGCATGCACACATATACACAAATATACTGATGCAGATATAAGACTCTACTGTATATTTAATTGAATTTCCCTGTATTTATACTAGGTGTGAACTCTGCAATTTGATATCTGTTCTATAGTTTATTTACCTGTTCTAAGATAGTTTTTGTTTTTCAATTCTTTTCATGATAAGGTTTGGTGAGAACTTGATATTTTTGAAATACTTGAATTTTCTTAAATATGCTTTTTTAGAATGCAACTTTAAATAAGACATACTCAGTGTTTCTCTTAAATGTGGATGTATTTTTTAATTTCTTTTCAAAGGGGATGAAACTGAGCTATATGACTTCCCCAAACACATGAAGTCAATGAAAACTGAATTTAGATGACAATGCAGGTTTCCTGGCTTTAAGCTATTATTCTAGCCACTGAATCATGCTGGTTATATTTAATAAGAAATCATGCCACAAACCTAAAGAGTAATATGATGTGACAGCCAAGGGTAAATGAGAATTATGGAGGCAGATGTGAATGCAACTCAACAGAAGTAGGAGCCCAGGTCTGCAGGACATTGCATAAACATACAGGAAGAGTTTCAGCAGAAAGTCATAAATCTATTCTAAGTATAAATTATTGGAAAGAATTTCCATGTGCATGGATAGTAGGCCCAACAAAAATGGATAGCCCTCCCTGATTTAGATCCAAATTGCTACCCTTTACAAAAAGGTCACGTGCCCTTAGGCCATTTTAAATATTTTATATCATAAGCCCAGTAGCTAGTACATATTTTAATAGTAAATCCCAACAAAAAACATGTGAAAACAAATTAACTGTCAGTTTCAGGTGAAAATGAAAGGGAAGACATTAGGTCCCCAAAGAGTTTCAGATTCTGATTACCTCTCACCTGTATTTTTTTTAAATAATATATTTTATTTTGTCAAAAAATGACATTTCCTAAGAAATGCCTTCCATAAGTACATCTTTTATTTTCCAAACCTACCACTGAAGACATGCCCATAAAAACAGTTCGTACCACCAATTGTGGGATTGTGATTGATAACTCTTTCTAGTTCTGTACATTTCTTGTCTTCTAGTACATTACTATTGATTTAAATGGTAAGGGTTGGGAGAGATGTATGTCAATTACATGCAATGTTAATGTTTCACATTCTATGAAACCTCCCCACTTTTCCATCTGCATATAATAATATACTCAACAAAACAACATTGGTTTCCTTTCTTATGCTATATTTCTTTGGTGTAGTCCAAACCACATAATAATTAGTATTCATTGTGATATTATGGACTAACTTTCCTATTTCAAGAGACAGTGTTCTTCTGTTCTAGCTCTGTATCAGACAGAATCACATAGTGCATAGAAGACAAGCCTGTGAGTCAGAAAGTCTTGCCTTTGACATATGGTAGATGTGTGTTCATGGGCAAGTTATTTAACTTCACAAGTGCCTATGTAACTAAATAAACTTAAAAATTATGTGCAATTCACCAATGTTTCCTTTTCTTTAAAACGAAAAGTTTGAGCTGGGTGACCTATATGGTTCCTCTAAGTCCTTAAATCTTTGATGCATCTGGGATTTGGGTTTGTGAAGGAGTTTCTACACTGGGAGTTTTTTTAACCAATAAAATTACAGGTCCACACTAAAAAGTGATTATTTAAATTATTGTGTAGTAATATTTCATTCTCATAGTAAAAAAAAAGATCAATTTAATATATATCATGGATGTTCACAGTTTCATGGTATAATTATAATGTAATGTCAGGGAAGCTGTTTAACATGAATGTTTCATTTTTCAAGGTTATATGGAATAGTAAAAGCTATTAGAAATACTGTTTAGTGTAACATTTTTTCTTTAATTTTGATTCATTATACCTTTTTCTATTTTTTTCCTCTTTTTTTCTTTCTGTTGATTGCTTTTTATAAACTTTTAACTACTAGAAATTTTGTGATAAACGAGACCTTGGATCATAAGTTTTCTTAAAGGGAAAGATTTTTTTTTTCATTGTGAATAAGAATATCTTAAAAATTAAAGAACCATGCAACTGAACAAAGTGTATAACACTTTTAAGTGTAATCACGAGATATTTGACATAATTTACCATAGTTTCCTGTTGAGCAAATACACAGGCATAGCAGTGTGAATGTAGTTAGGCAATAGGATTTCTTTTCATGTGTCAGTACATCACATTATACCAAGTTATTTTTATCTTATTTTCTTATGTTTATTAATATCTAGAAACTGAAATTTTAAAATCCATCCAGCAGAAAGTATGCCTAACTAGTAACAAACACAGCAAATATACCCCAAACTATAAGGGGAACATAGATCTGAGATGAAGATCAGATAGATAGACACAGCACCCACTTTTCAGGAAGGATGTGTGGGGGTTTTCATGGTCAAAATCACTTTTCTCAAATTGGCAGTTATAAGTCTTCAAATAAATTTTATTATTAATTAACCAGTTACTATGATTTATTCTTCCATCTATAGGCATTTTTCAACATATTTTAGGTTCATTCCTTGTACCAGTCATCTCCAGCATAGAATCATCACGCAAGTATTACTTATTAGCTCAGAACATTATGAATGCCTATTCATGTAAATTGGAAGAAATTTACAAGAAACCTTGAGTGAGCTTATACATTTTCTTTGAGGGAAGGATAGTAAAAGTAATACCTGTAAAGAAGATTTTTCTTGGATGACTTCAAAAAAATGACAAGCTTCTATGTCCGTAAAATGAAGAGACTTGGAATAGATAACCTGGTTATTTGGTCAGTTTAACTCTATATTTTGCTTTACAGTAATGGCATGACAATTAATCTTAAGACCATTAACAGAATCATTGTCAGGTCCAAGGTAAGCTTAAGACAAGAATCTTGTTCTTGTGCTTTTACTTTCTGACTTCAATAGGTTATGCATATACATTAAATATATTTCAAATATGAAGTATTGTATAGAATATTGGACTTAGTCACAAAGACCTTGATTCAAATCACACTTCAGACACTAGCTATGTGACCTTGGGCAAATTGCTTAACTACCTTGTGCATTATTTTCTGCAACTATAAATGAAGAGATTGCATTCCATGGCCTCTAAGGTCCTTTCCAGTTCTAAATCTATTATCCTGTGATATATTAAAAAATAAAATTTTGTCTGTGATTTCCTTATGCCAGAGCTTCAGAACTTCTTTTTGTAGTTAGATATCATTTATAGTTACTCATTGAAAACCTTTAGAAAAGTTTGTTAAAAAATGCAAGTATATGATTTACCTTTCTCTTAGCAATCTCAATCAACAAGCATTGATTAAGTATTTATTATGGGCCAGGCACTCATATTCTAATGAGAGAGGTAATATGTAACATGTATTTCATCCATTAACTATATCTCTACTCCATTAATTACTAAATCTATTTTTCTAGCTGACTTCTAAATCTGTATTTCCAATCATCCAATGGGCAAATGCCTATAGCACCCCAAAATTCTTAACCTTTCCCCCCCCCAATCAAATCTTTTAGACTGCTGTTTTCTTTTTTCCATAAGTCACCTACACTTGAAACCTTGGTATTAATTAAGAATACAAAAAAATGTGGAAAGATGGAGGAAATGATACATAGAGTAGAAAGAATGAGTACAATTATATACAAATAGGAAAACATTACAAGTTTGCAAACAGAAGAGGACACAAATTAATGCTCATTAGTTTCATTACAATGTAATGCATAAAGTTTTTGTAGTTTAATTTGGAATTTCATTCTGTTTGGTCATAGTTGTTGACATAATAAATAATCTTTGTTTAATATGTATAAGCTTTATAATATTTTAAAAAGGAAATAAAACACCAACAAAAAAAGAGAAAATAGCAGCAAGAAAGGCATGAAAATTGGAACAGTGTGCCCTTCACCTCATGAACAAAGCACAGATTAATGAAGTTGAAAGTCAAGAAATAGGCTAGCAAAATGAGCAAATGAACAAAAAACTACATAATCATAGAAAGTTACTGAAGTGAGAGGGCAGATGAAAACACACCCTCAAAAGAAAACAATGAATTCAAAATGAGTAGATGGAAAGATGCAAAGAAAAATGTGAATTGTCACAGCCCTCCACCCCCACCCACACCCACACCCCATCCTCCAAAAAAAAGAATTCCTGGAGGAACCAAAAAAGGATTTCAAAAATAAAATAAGAGAGATACAGGAAAAATTGGGAAAAGAAGTGACAGCGATTCAAGAAAATTATGAAAAGAGAGTCAACACAATGGGGTGAAGCCAAATGGCAGAGTAAAGGCATGGTCTCACCAAAGCTCATTTAAATTACCCGCACCCAGAAAATTAAAAAAAAAATGTTAAAATAACTTTTCATAATGAATTCTGAAGTCAAATAAACAATAGAAGGATGAGATGAAACAATTTTCCTTCCCAAGACAACTTAGAATGTTGTAACAACAATGCTACTAGCAGCTGCTGTAGAGGTGTAAGACCAACAACACCAGTACACAGGAAGGCTGCTAGAGTTAGTTCTTTGACCTGCTTTTCTACAGAAAGCAACTATAATGGGTTTACAATCTCACTTTAATTAAACATACATATATCATTCACTTAATTCTGGGGAAAAAGTCGCTACCCTGAACTTCAGAGAAAACACAAACAGAAATTTCAAGCAGAAATTATATAAACAGAACAAATAACATTCTGTCTTTAGAAATACATACATAGTTACCAGTGAGAGAAGCAAAAACATCTGGGTTTTCAAAGCGTGTGTGGGGTCCTTAAAGGTCACCCAGAATCTCCACACAAACACTCTTTCAATGAGTGAGCCCCCCAATGCTAACCTCAGAGTTTATGTAAAATACTTCAGGGTCAGAGGGCATTACAATCATGTGACTCAAACTTTGCAGTGACTTAAGCAGGTCATCAAAGACACTTGATTAGATCAAAGACTTTTGAATAAAACAAAGGAAAGACTCAATCAAAGGCACTTAATTGGCTTAGTGCTGAGCAGCACTCCAAAAGAAAAGAATAACAAAAAGTCCCACCCTGCTTGCCAACGCAAAAGTCAGCAGAAAAGATCTGTCTCACTGGGGTAAGAGTGGAGTACAGTGCATTGGAGGTTGTCTCTGCACAGAACATACACTGCCAAGCCAACAGCAGGCTTTGGGGAATTGGCAGTCACAGATACCAGAGCTCTCAATCCATAGAAAGAGAGGGGTTCAGACAATTGGTCAGTAGATTAGAAAGAACACTCTGCTGTCACTGGGAGCAGGACTCTGTTGCATTGCCCTACACAGTGCCAGGTTACAGTTCAAGGGTGAAGAGGAGCAAAAGCAATAGTGGCAACCCTGTTCACATTTTCACAGCAGAAAAGAGTGTTTTTGGTTACTCATACAACAGACCACAAAACAGAAGAGCAGTTACCAAACCTTAGATGGTAACACATTGGAAAAACTGAAAGCTTATTTACCCCAATAAGCAGCTCTGAAAACAGTAGCAAAAACAAAACCAAAAAAAAAAGACTTTAAAATAAAGTTAAAATTCAAAAAAGAGACTGAGAGGTAGACTCAATATGACAGAGAAAAGGCAGAGACTCAGCTGAGCTCTCCTCAAAACCCCTGTGAACACATTTAAATAATGTTGTAAAAAATTCCTAGAACAGTAGAGCCCAGAAAAAAGATGGGGTGAATTAATTTTCCATTCAAAGACAACTTAAAAGGTCAGTAGGAAAGGTCTGTCACACATAGGTAAGAGTAGCGCACAGTCCAGAGCAGGCCATGCCAGCACAGACCTACTCCCAGCAAACAGGGAGCAGGCCTAGGGAGTCAATGAATCATCAGTGGCAGCAGATGTTTACAGTGTCTTATTGTAAAAGTTGAGGTTAAGAATTTGGTCACATGTTTCATCTTCTGGACTTCACATGTCACCTGTAGCTTCTACAAAATTCCTAAAAAGTGCTTATTTAATTTCTCATGCTAATTCATAATATATCAAAATCAATATGGGGAAAGTTGCCATGTGGAAGGGATAACTGTTTCTTCTTGAAATTCAGATGATAATTCCTTTGTGAATTTGGATGCTAAAACATTTGTAGGATATAAGTTTATTAGACTTTTTGTTTTGTTTTCTATGGTTTCTTCCACAATAAAATAGTTTGCTTGGGTATTTGTTGTTGTTGTCTTGTTTACTTTGAATGTTTTTGAATGTTTTATCTTTGTCTGATAGCATGATGGCAATATCTCCTTTTTTGGATTTACTTGATACATAGTAAATTATTTTTCCAGCACCTCCAAAAATTTGAAAATAGAAACAGCTACACAAAACCACCAAAACTTGGAAAAGTGCTTCCTCCACCCTGAAAGTACAGCCTTACTTTCAAAAAGAGTTAAAAGTCAAGAAATAGGCTGGAAAATTACCAAACAAGATTAAAACCGACCATGGAAAGATACTATGGTTCCAAGAAAACCAAAAACACACTCAAAAGAAGACAACAAAATCAAAGCTACTTAATCCAAAGCCTCCAAGAAAAATATGAATTGGTCTCAGCTGATGGAAGCACTCAAAAAAGATTTTTAAAATCATGTAAGGGAAGTAGAGGAAAAAATGCAAAGAGAAATGGGAGTGATGCAAGAAAATATTGCAAAAGAAAGAGTCAACAGATTGGTAAAGGAGACACACAAAATAAAGAAACACTGAAGAAAATAACATCTTAAAAAACGCACTAAGCCAAGTGGTAAAAGAGATGCAAAGAGACAATGACAAGAATGCCTTAAAAAGCAGAATTGGCGGGGGGCCGGAGCCAAGATGGTGACTGGAAAGCAGTAACTGGCGTGAGCTCCCCACCAAGTCCCTCCAAA
>CM053622.1:488764432-488785112 GCA_028646595.1 Phalanger gymnotis
AAAAAAAAAACTGTATCTGCCCTTTTGTGATAATTATGATTTTTTTATATATGTGTTTGTCCTTTGTTCTTGAAAAGGACCAGGACATTAGGAAAATGGTGACATGACTTGCAGTTGACTTTGATTTGATTGAAGGAGGGCTGTGCAAGGTCACCAGCCTCACTTTGATGATGTCAGGGCTGGGAAAGCAGATTCAAATGTGAAAGAATTCACTTAGACCTTCTCCGTAGCCAAGGGAAGCGTTATTGAAGCAAAAGCACATGGACCTGAGATTTAGCAAGGAGTCAAATAAAAGTACTGATGTAGGGAAGGAACCAGACTTACACAGACAAAAAGCTATACATCCTGTAGTATAATTTTAAGGTTTCTTACTGGGTTTGGGCATTTAGGGATAGGATAAGTCTTATAAGAATAAGACATAAGATAAAGGACATGGGAAATTTTAAGACCTTTGATGGGGGGAAAGAAGCAATTTTATGGTCCAGGATAAGGGGGAAATTTTATGGTAGCTCAAGATAAGGGGAAGAGACACCAGGGTGCCTTCAGTGATGTCTTGTGCATGAATTGTATTTAAGTGAGGCAGAGTTGCAGAAACCTGTCTGCCTTATCCTTCTCTTCCTGAGTGATGGACGTCCAGCAGCAAGATGAAACCTAGAAGATTAGCAATAACCCGGTATGCAGTTGATAACCTTGGCATCTTTGATACCCGACCAAGCTCTAAGTTCTCTACAGCACCGGCTCCAGCCGTTAGGACAAATTATGCTTCAGTGAGCACAGTCCCCAAGGGAAAGTCTTCACATGCTTGAGGTAGATGTCCCCCTGACTCACTTATAAGTCTGAAGCCTGTCAGTTAGTTGCCTTTAACCTAGGTTAGCCTGATTAACACAGTACAGACTGAGCGTGCTATAACTTCTTGTAGCTACAGATAAGATTTGAGCGAAGGTGGACACCAAAGGTGGAGGAACAGGCCTGAAAAGGGCTCAGCAAGTCCTCACACCAGAGATGCTAATCTTCCCCAAACATCTATAATATCCTTATTATGTGTGAGGCACTGTCCTAAGTAGTTTTACAAATATCTCATTTGATTGAGTTCTTAGTTTATCAAGTGAAGATATTTAAAGATGTTCCCATGCTCCTAATGAGATATGGACAGCCTGAGAAGGCAATCTGTCAAGTATGTCAAAAAGAGAAACTTGCCAAAAGCTGGACAATCCTTTAGGCACAGTACTCTGCAGCAATAATAAGATGTTTTAAAGTAATAGACAGGGATAACATATTGAACTCAGAAGGTGGTGTAGACTTAATAGGAGTCAGACAATTTGAGTTTTACTTCTTTTTAACAAATTAATAAACTGAAGACTAGATGAGACTAGATGAATTTTCCAAGGTCATACAAGTACTAAGCATGAGAGATATGATTTGAACCCAGGTCTCCCGACTCTAATATCAGTGTTCTTTATATTATTATGTTTAATTTCACTCTAGCCTATTGAAAGAAGGTAGGATCAAGATGGACCTGTTACAAAACTGGGATTGTCTTTGTTTTTACAGTAAGTTTCTCTGAGTAAATTCTTGTTTCTCAAATGTATAGGGAGGAGTCTAATTTGTAAGAACACAAGTGATCCCCCAATTGATAAATGATCAACTGATATGAACAGAGTGTTTTCAAAGAAATAAAATTTATCCAAATCATATAAAATGCTCTAAATCACTATTCATTAGAGCAATGTAAATTAAAACAACTTTGAGGTAGCATCTCATACCTATAAGATTGCCTGATATGACAGAAAAGGAAAATGATAAATGTTGGAGAGGACATGGGAAAATTGGGACACCCACGCACTGTTGGTGCAGTTCTGAACTGATCCGACCATTCTGAGCAGCATTTTGGCACTACTTCCAAAAGGCTATAAAAGTTATGCATACCCTTTTGACCCAGCAATACCACTACTAGTTGTGGTATAAGATTGTGATGGAATACTATTGTGCTATAAGAAATGATGAGTAAGATGATTTCAGAAAAAACTGGAAAAATTCACATCAACAGATACAACATGAAATGAGCAAAAGCAGGAGAACATTGGGCATAGTAACAACAGTACTGTATGATCATCAACTGTGAATGGCTCAGCAATACAAGATCCAAGACATATTCAAAATACTCATGATGCAAAATACTATCCTTCTCCAGAGAAAGAACTGATGGAGTCTGAATACAAATTGAGGCATACTTTTTTTTTTCTAAACTTTCTTTTTGTTCTTGTTGGTGTTGCTGTTTTGTTTCACAACATGATTAATATGGAAATGTATTTGTATGATTGCTCTTGTATAGTATGTGTCAAATTGCTTTCCTTCTCAATGAGTGGGGAAGAGGGAAAAGAGGGCAGAAGAGACTTTAGAAATCACAATTTTAAAAATGTTAAAATATTTTTCATGTAATCAAAAACAAAATTGGAAAAATCAAAAGATGGGTTTGTAATATCTGGGGGATTGTACTGAAATCCCCAAAGTCATTCTTCCTGGGCATGAATTCATATAAAGAGGTCAGAGTAAGCTTCAGCAATTAGGAAGTTTCAATCTTCTTCTATCTATCTATCTATCTATCTATCTATCTATCTATCTATCTATCTATCTATCTATCTACATATATACAAATGTATATATAATGCACGCACATATATTTGTGTATATATATACATATCTATATTGCATATACATATATGCATATCTATATTTCTCTCTGGATGCATATATATGTGTATATGCATATTTATGCACACATATGTATATATATGCACATATACAAACACATACATGTGTGTGTATAACTAGACAGCATAAAGAAATGCTATTAGTGGTCTGTTAAAGGGTCAGCCAAACGTAAAATGTAACAAAGCAAAAATTTTTCTTTACTATTGTCTTAATTCCTTTTTATCACTATTTCTTTTTCTTTTTTGATAACATATTCTACCCTTTTCTCCCCCATTTTCCTTATACTCACTATTAGCTGTCCAGTTCCTGGCTGGCATTCCTTCACAAGTAATTCCCAATTCTTTGGACGCAGCTATATGTCCTTTCCCGCAAACTCTCTTCTCAGATTGCTTTTATAATGGAAAATCAATAAACTGATTCACACTTGAATTAGGACCTGATAATGGCTTAATGTGTTGCCCTTTACTACATGTTTGAATTTTAACAGAGCATTATCTTGTCCCAGAAGCTGTGAAATTTCAGGCATCAAAGACAGTGCCTAAGAGAGCTATTTTCAGGAGGGAGTATTATTCTTGATCCCCTTAAACCCCTATATGAGAAACAATTTAATCTTCCAGCCTGTGAGGCCAACCCTGATATTTTGTATGAAAATTTTGAGTTTGAAGAAAAGATTGCTTTTTTTAGGCAAGAAATATTTCTCAAAGTCATCAAGGATCACAATCTATTTTTGGTATTTGAAGCTTAAAAGTATATTTTGATAAGAAGACAGTAAGTGCATTTTATCTGCATTAATATAGATAAAAGAAATAGATTCTTCAAGAAATAGTTTGGGTAAAGTGGTGTCAGAACTTGATTTTTTTAAGCTTGGAAAAACACAGATTTTTAATGAGTAATGGAAGGAACTCAGACATACATGAGAATTGGAGAAGCTGAAAAATATTATAGTTAATAAATATAGCTTTTGCATTCTAAGTAATTGAGTCTTTTTCCCAGCATGAAGGGAGGGACTTTATGTGTGATTAAATGGAAACTTAAAACTTCCAATTAGAAAATTATTTCTATTATTGCAGATTGGGCATTCACTCAAAAATTTACAATTTTAGAGTTGCCTGAAGCCCAAAGGCTTTATAATTTTTTAAGTTCTCACAGTCTATTTTAATTCAGATTTTTATTTTTAGTTTATAGCACTCAGTTCCACACAATCCAGAGTTCCAGATTTTCTTCCCCTCTTCCCCCCTCACTCCCCAAAATGGAATGGATTCTGATATATCTTCTACATATAACTTTGCATTGAACATATTTACACAATAGTCAACTTTTAAAGAACAATTATGACCAATGGACTGAATGATGAGGAAGAATAAACAAAAAAAAAAGCCAAAAACAAAAGAGAAAAGAAAACAAAAGAAAAAAAAGAGAGAGAGCAAACAGTTTGCCTCAATCTACATTCAGACTCCATAGTTCTTTCTCTGGATATAGATACCTCTCTCCATCATGGGTCCTCTGGAGTTGTCTTTGAACATTGCATTGCTGAGAAGAGCTAAGTCTAGCAAGGTTAGTCATCACAGAATCAATATATCTGTGGTTGTGAATAATGTTCTCCTAGTTCTGCTCTACTCACTCAGCATTATTTAGTTTAGGTTTTTGCAGGTTATTGTAAATTCCATATATTCCCCATTTCTTATAGCACAATATCATTCCATTATATTCATATACCACAACTTGTTCAGCTATTCCCCAATTGATGGGCATCCCCTTGATTTCCAATTCTTTGCTAATACAAAAAGAGCTTCTATAAACATTTTTTTGGTACTTAAAGGCCCTTTTCACACTTGTGTGACCTCTTTGGGATACCTCCCTAGAAGTGGTATTGTTGGGTTTAAGGATATGAACATTTTTTTAGCCCTTTGGTAATAGTCCCAAATTGCTTTTCAGAATGGCTGAATCTGTTCACAACTCCACCAGCAGTGTAACAGTGTTCCAACTTCTCCACATCCTCTCCAGCATTTATCATTTTCCTGTTTTGTCATTTCAGCCAATCTGACAGGAGAGATGTGGTACCTAAGATTTGTTTTCATTTGAATTTCTATGAATAGAAGTGATTTAGAGCATTTTTTCATATGCCTACAGATATATTTAATTTCTTCCTCTGGAAACTGCCTGTTCAAATACTTTGACCAATTCTCAAATGAGGAATGGCTTGTATTCCTATAAATTTTCCTGTATATTTTAGAGATGAGGCCTTTATCAGAAGCACTAGTTGTAAAGATTTTCTCCCAATTTTCTGCTTCCCTCCTAATCTTTGTTGCATAGGCATTTTTAATAGAAAAACTTTTCAATGTAACATAATCAAAATTTTCTATTTTGCATTTTGTAATGCTCTCTATCTCTTGTTGTGTTGTGCATTCTTTGCTTTTCCATAAATCTGATAGGTAAATTATACCTTGCTCTTCCAGATTGCTTATAATATCAGCCTTTATTCCTAAATCATGAACACATTTTGATTTTATTTTGGTATATGATGTAAGATATTACTCTATGCCCAATTTCTGCCCTACCATTTTCCAATGTTCCTAGCAGGTTTTATGAAATAGTGAATTCTTATCCCAGAAGCTGGATTCTTTGGGTTTATCAGAGTAGATTGCTATAGTCGTTGACTACTGCGTCTTGTGTACCTATCCTATTCCACTGATCAACACCTCTATTTCTTAGCCAGTACCAGGTAGTTTTGATGACTGCTACTTTATAGTACAGTTTAATATCTGATATGGCTATGCCACCTTCCCTAGCATTTCTTTTCATTAATTCCCTAGATATTCTAGACCGATTTTTCTTCCAGATGAATTTGGTTATTTTATCCAGCTCTGTAAAATAATTCTTGGTAGTTCAATGAGTATGTCACTGAATAAATAAATTAATTTATGCAAAATTGTCATTTTAATTATATTGGCTTGACCTAACCACAAGCAACTGATGTTATTGCATTTATTTAGATCTGAGTTTATTTGTGTGAAAAGTGCTTCATAATTATGTTCATATAGGCCCTAGGTTTGTCTTGGGAGATAGACTACAACAAATTTCATAGTGTCCACAGTAACTTTAGATGAAATTTCTCTTTCTATCTCTTGCTGCAGGGCTTTGTTAGTAATGTATAGGAATGCAGAGGATTTATGTGGGTTTATTTTATATCCTGCAACTTTGCTAAAGTTTTTCATTATTTCAGGTAGTTCTTTACTTGATTCTCCAGGATTTTCTAAGCAAATAATACCATCAGCAAAAAGTAACAATTTAGTTTCCTTCAATTTCTTTTTTCTTCTCTTACTGCTACTGCTAACATTTCTAGTACTAAATTGAATAGTAAGGGTAATAATGGATATCCTTGTTTCACCCCTGATATTATTGGGAAGGCATCTAGCTTATCCCTGTTATAAATAATGCTTGTTCATGGTTTTAGGTAGATGTTATTCATAATTTTAATGAAGGCTCCATTTATTCCTATGTTTTCTAGTGTTTTTAATAGTAATGGGTGTTGTATTTCTTCGAAGGCTTTTTCTGCATCTATTGAGATGATTATATTGTTTCTGCTAGTTTTGTTGTTGATATGATCAATTATGCTGATAGTTTTCTTCATATTTAACCAGAGTTGCATTCCTGGAATAAATCCAACCTGGACGTAGTATATTATTCTTGTGATAAATTGCTGCAATCTTTTTGCTAATATTTTATTTAAATTTTTTGCATCAATATAAATTAGGGAAATTGGTCTATAATTTTCTTTCTTTGTTTTGACTCTTCCTGGTTTAAGTATTATTAGCATATTTGTTTCATAAAAAGAATTCTTTGGGACTCATTCTTCACCCATTTTCCCAAATAGTCTGTAAAGTATAGGAATTAGTTGTTCTTTGATTGTTTGAAAAAATTCACATGTAAAACCATCTGGCCCTGGAGATTTTTTCCTAGGGAGTTTGTTGGTCACTTGCTCAATTTCTTTTCCTGAGATGGGCTTCTTAAGCTATTTTACCTCCTCTTCTGTTAACCTGGGGAATTTATACTTTTGTAGACATTCATCCATATCCCTAAAGTTGTCAAATTTATAGGCATACAATTGGGCAAAATAATTCCTCATTATTGTTTTAATTTCCTCTTCTTTGGAGGTTAATTCACCCTTTTCATTTTTGATACGGGTGATTTGATTTTCTTCTTTTTTTTTTAATCAAATTTATCAAAAGTTTATAAATTTTATTGTTTTTTTTTCATAGAACCAGCTCTTGGTTTTATTTATTAATTCAATACTTTTCTTGATTTCTATTTTACTAATCTCTCCTTTGATTTTTGGTATTTCTAATTTTGTATTTAATTGGGGATTTTCAATGTGTTCTTTTTCTAGCTTTTTCAGTTGCATGCCCAATTCATTGATCTCTGTTTTTCTCTATTTTATTCATGTAAGCATTTAGAGGTATGAAACTTCCCCTAAAAACTTCTTTTGCTGCATCCCATGAGTTTTGTTATGTAATCTCATTATTTCATTCTCTTGAAAGAAGTTATTGTTTCTGTGATTTGTTTTTTGACCCACTCATTCTTTACAATTAGATTATTTAGTTTCCAATTAATTTTTAGCTTATTTTCCCAAGGTTCTTTGTTACAAATAATATTTATTGCTTCATTTTTTATGGTAGCTTTTAGCAGGATGTAGTGTCCTTCCTTAACTCTTTTAATTATATCTATCTTGGCTTTTGCTTTGTCTAAGATTTGGATTGCTGCCCCCATTTTTTTACATTAGCTGAAGCACAATGTATTGTACACCAGCCTTTTACCTTTACCCTGTGTGTATCCCTCTGTTTCAAGTGGGTTTCTTGTGAACAGCATATTGTAGGACTATGGTTTTTAATCCATTCTGCTATCCACTTCCGTTTTATGGGAGAGTTCATCCCATTCGCATTCACAGTTATGATTACTATCTGTGTCTTTTTCTCCATCCTATTTCCCCCCTGTTTATGCTTTCGTTTCTCCCTTTCCCTTTCCAACCCCTCAACAGCGTTTTGCTTTTGACTTCCACCTTCCTCAGTTTACCCTCCCTCTTGATTCCCCTCACTTATCTTACCATTTTCCCTTTGCTAATTCCTCCCTCCCTTCTGACCACCCTTCCCTTTTTTCCCCATTTCCCCTCCTCCTGCCTGTAGGACATGTTAGATTTCTGTGCTTATCAGGGTATGTTATTCCCCTCTTGAATCAAATCCAACGAGAGTAAAACTTAAATAGTGCTCTTCTCCCTCCCTTCTTTCTCTCTACTACAATATGTTTTTGTGCCTCTTCATGTGAGGTAATTTACCCTTTTCTACTACCTCCTTACCTCTTCTCCCAAAACCATCCTTTTATATCTCTTAATTATATCTTCATCATTGTATTGGTTATTTTATACTGATACTTATGGTCTATGAATATCCTTTCAATTGTTATAATAATTATACAGTTCTCAAGATTGACATATTATATATGTCACATATAACATATATAAAACAACATAATTCTGTATCAGGATGTAACTAATTAGCCTTATTGATTAACTAGGGTTTTTTTCCCCCATTTCCCTTTTTATGTCTCTCTTGAGTTTTGTATTTGGAGGCCAAATTTTCCTTTGAGCTCTGGCCTTTTCATCAGGAAGGTCTCAAATTCCCCTATTTCACATTCCTTGCCTGAAAAATTATGCTCAGTTTTGCTGGGTAGTTGATCCTTGGTTGTAATTCAAGCTCCTCGGCCTTTCAGAATATCATATTCCAATTTCTCCCATCATTTAAGGTAGGAGCTGAAACATCCTGTGTGGTCCTGATTGTACTTCAATGATATTTGAATTGTTTCTTTCTAGCTGCTTACACTATTTTCTCCTTGACCTGGTAGTGCTGGAATTGGGTTATAATATTTCTGGGGGTTTTCAATTTTGGATCTTTTTCAGGGGGTGATAAATGGATTCTTTTGATGAAAATTTTACCCTCTATTTCTAGGACCTCCAGGCAATTTTCCTTAAGGATTTCATGGAAGACACTGTCCATGCTCTTTATTTCATCAAAGCTTTCAGGTAGACCAATAATTCTTAGATTGTCTCTCCTGGATCTATTTTCCAGGTCAGTTGTTTTTCCTATCAGGTATTTCATGTTTTCTTCTCTTTTTTTCATTCTTTTGATTTTGTTTGACTTATTCTTGATGTCTCATAGAGTCATTAGGTTCTAATTATGCAATTATAATATTTAATGTTCTGTTTTGTTCCTTTATATTCTCTATCTCCTTTTCCATTTGATTGATTTTACTTTTCAATGAGACATTTTCTCCATTTATGTTCTGATTTTCCTTAATCAATTCCCCAATTTTAGCTTTTAAAGATTTTATTTCCTCATGGAATTTTTTTCCATTTTTTCTTTTACCTCCCTAATTTGGTTTTTAAACTCTTCGTTGAGTTCTTCCAGGAAAGCTTTTTTGTTCTGGAGACCAATTCACTTTCCCTTTTGAGGTTTCAGATGTGGATATAGTGTCCAAGCTGTCCTCTTCTAAATTGGTATTTTGGCCTTCCCTGTCTCCATAATACAAATCCATCATCTTTGACTCCTTATCATGTTTTTTCCATGTTTTTTTTTTCATCCTGTCTTCAAATGTCCATCTCTGTTTCTAAGGCTCAGGGGGCTCTGTCCCAACTTTCTTGTGTTGGAATCTGTGCATCTGCACACTGGCTTTATGTTCTATAGCTTCTGGTTTTGTGAGGTATGGGAGAGGGGTGATCTGGCTGCTGGGGCATCTCCTCTTCCCCAGGACTGTTCTACAGAATGGGTGGTCTCTGCTCCTGTCTGAGGTGGTGTCTGCCACTTCTCCAGCTGTGCAAAACTGTGGCTGGGGTCCTGGCATTGACGTTTGTAATCTCCACCCCCTGGAACACATTTACTCTTGTTGTTCTGCTGAGGTGAGGGCTGCTGGGACACCTCTCTTCCTGCACTAGTCTCCTTCTGCCACCACAGGATAGGCCCTCTCTCCCATTACTGAAACCCCTTTCTGGCTTCTCTGTTTTTCCTGAGGTATTATTCTCCCAGTTTATTCAAGGGAGGGATAAAAACTGTTTTAGCTGCATGTCATGGCTCCTGGAAGTTCAATAAGGTGAGATTCAAACCTTTAGACTCTAGGTTGGATGCCTCCACACTAGCTGCTCCCATGGCTAGGCTCTGACAGACTCTAGTCCTGGGCTGAGAGGCCTGGGGTTCAATTGCAACTGGTACTTCTTCCCTGGGCTTGTTCCTGCTCCAGCATTTCACTCTCCTAGCCACCTCCTAGACCCACATCCTGGCTGGATTGCTCTGCTGTCGATGGCTGGTTTGGTCTGGTGCCCTTGTGTTTGCCTGGGGTTGGAAGCCTCTGGGCTAGTTGCTCTAGCAGGGGCAGGCTCTATGCTCCAGCACACTCCCATCATGTGCTGAGAGGTCTTGAGACCCATCGTGGCTGTAGTACTTCTGCCCTGGGCCTGTTCCTGCTCCAGCACTCTCTCAGACCCATGCACCGGCTGGATTCCTCTGCTGTTCCTGGTGGTTTGGTCTAGTGCTTTTCTGTGTCTCCGGTACTCTCACCGCTCTCATTCTGCTAGTGGCTTCTAACTCTCAGATCAGTTCAGATTCACTTTTTTAGATGTATCTGACAGAATTTGTGAGAAAGCTCCTGTAGTTCCTTCCTTTCACAGCTCCATCTTGTCTCTGCCCCAGCACCAAGACTTTAGTTGACTTGTCTATCATCATAAAGAGAGATATTTCAAGATAGAACTTGAACCCAATTCTTCCTACTCAGAAACCAACTCTCCATTTATTATGGTACCCAGCTTCCCCTCTTAGCTTATATAATTTAAAATGGTTGAAAAAGACTATCCAGATGTCAACAATAATCATACTTAACATTTAACTAGTGTTTGAAAGTTTTGAAACTATTTAACCAATGTTATATCATTTTAACCTCGCAACGAATCATGGAGGTAAAGGCTATTACTACTGCCATTTGAGAGATGAGGGAACTGAAACAGAAAAAGGGCTAAATGACTTGCTGAATGAGGATCACAGAGCGAGTAAGCATATACTCATATAAGGCTGAATTTGAACTCAGTTCTTCCCAACTCCTGGTTCAGTCCTGTATCCAGTATACCACTATAAATATAAATGTCTTCAAGGAATTCTCCTCTCATTGGAACTTCCTTCTATTCCTACATTAAGACTGACTGGCATGCTATCTTATTTTTGGTTGTTTCATCATGATAAAGTAGTTATAATTGTGAAGGCATGTTTGCAACAAAGAGTGAGAATTTTGTCTAATATACAAAGTAATTTTCTAGCAACACTTTTTGAATTGTAAGTGGAGAAAGACATGTCATTTTCATAGTTTCATCATCTTCAGAATGTTCTGTTCAATTATGGAGATTTTAACAGGTCTTTCACCGTGAAATTTATCTAAGACGATAATACTATCTGGCTCCCGGAAAGTTGAATTTTCTGCCTTTTCAGTCAAATATTGATAATCAACTTGAAAGAAATGTCTCCACAAACTCTAGGAGCTTTGTAGTCTCTCCAGACACCTGTAAAATATGGCTATGAACAAATTCTAGATATATAGAACCTACAAAATATCAGAGGGAAGCAGGTCTCCCACCAAGGACATGCTGGATAGTCACTGGGAAGGGTCTAGCTCACCATGCTGGGAGCAGAGCGTAACCTAGCATGGGCTGAGCCGGGCCAGACCAGGGAGGAGGAGATCTGGTGCACAGGTCTTAGGGCCAGGGATCATGGAGCTGTAGCAGTTACAAGACTTCTGAACCCACAAACGCCAAAGACCAAGGAGCAGATCAGTGGGTAAACTGCTGGAGCAGGGTAAGAGAAGTGTGTGGTCCAGCCCCAGCTCCAGCTGCAGCTGCTTCCAGACTCCTGGGCCCACATGATGGTAGGAATCAAGTGACAGATCAGATCATGGGATCAGGGAGCACTTTACCAGTGCACAGGTAGGGTTCTCTTGCTTTCCCTCCTTGGATCTGTGTTGGGGTCCTGGTTGGCAGTTATTGGAGGAGGAGGTGCACTATTGTGGCACAGGTTGTGTAGGCTTATAAGTAGCTATGAAAACAGCAGTGAAATGTCCCTGAAGCTTGGCACAAAGCATTCTTCGCTCTGAAGGCAGTCATAACATGACAAAAACCTCAAAGGTCAAGAAGTTGGCTGGAAATATGAGCAGCAGGCTGCATAAAAGGACTCAGATTCAGACTCAGACTCAGAATATAGAATCTTTTTTTGGTGACAAAATAGATCAAAACATACAGCCAGAGGAAGTGAACAAAGTCAAAGAGCCTACATCAAAAGCCTGGCAAAAATATGAATTGGTCTCTGGCCATCGAAGAGCTCAAAAAGAATTGCAAAATCAAGTAAGAGAAGTAGAGGAAAAATTGAGAAGAGAAATGAGAGCAATGCGAGAAAACCATGAAAAACAAGTCAATGACTTGCTAAAGAAGATCCAAAAAATACTGAAGAAAAAAATACCTCAAAAATAGATTAACCCAAATGGCAAAAGTGTTCTTTAGCCAATGAGGAGAAGAATGCCTTTCAAGGCAGAATTAGCAAAATGGAAAAGGAGGTACACAAGAACACTGAAGAAAATACCACCTCAAAAATTACATTGGAGCCAGTGGAAGCTAGTGACTTTATGAGTAATAAATTATAAAACAGAACCAAAAGAATGAAAAATGGAGGAAAATGTAGAATGTCTCACTGAAAAACAACTCACCTGGAAAACAGTTCCAGGAGAAATAATTTAAAAATTATTGGACTACCTGAAAGCCATGATCAAAAACAGAGCCTAGATATCATCCTTCAAGAAATTATCAAGGAGAACTGCCCTGATATTCTAGAGCCAGAGGGTAAAAAAGAAATTGAAAGAATTCATGAAACACTTCTTGAAAAAGATCCCAAAAATAAAACTCCTAGGAATATTGTCACCAAATTCAAGAGTTTCCAAGTTAAGTGGAAAATATAGCAAGCAACCAGAAAGAAGCAATTTGAGTATTGTGGAAACACAATCAGGATAACACAAGATCCAGCAGCTTCTACAGTAAGGTATCAAACAACTTGGAATATGATATTCCAGAGGTCAAAGGAGCTAGGATTAAAACCAAGAATCACCTACCCAGAGAAATTGAGTATAATACTCCAAGGCAAATACATATACACATATACATACATACATACATATATACATATACATATATGTACGTGTGTATATGTTTGTGTGTGTGTATAGACAGAAGACACAGAATGAAGTGAATATGAAGAGATGATATCCAAAAACATAAAATTAAATTATAAGGTGAGAGAGGAATATATTGAGAGAGCGAGAAAGGGAGAGATAGAATGGTGTAGGGTAAATTATCTCAGAAAAAAAGTGTCCAGAAAAAGCAGTTCTATTGGAAGGGAAGAGGGGGCAGGTGTAAGGGAATGAGTGAATCTTGCACTCGTTGGATTTGACTTAAGGAGGGGACAATGTACACACTCAATTGAGTATCTTACCCTACAGGAAAGTTGGAGGGAGGGAATGAGAGCTGGGAATGATAGAAGGGAGGGCAGATCAGGGGAGGTGATAATAAAAATCAAACACTTTTGAAAAGGGACAGGGTCAAGGGATAAAATTTAATGAAGGGGGACAGGAATGGGATGTAGGGAAATCTGGTTCATCTTTCAGAACCTGAATGCCATGGAAGTGTTTTGCATAACGACACATGTTTGGCTTATGTTGAATTGCTTGTCTTCTCAAGGAGGATGGGGGGGAGAGGGGAGAAAATTTGGAACTCAAAGTTCTTAAAAGGAATGTTCAAAAAAATTGTTTTTAAATGCAACTGGGAAATAAGATGTATAGGCATTGGGCTATAGAAATCTGTCTTGCCCTACAAGAAAGCAACGGGAAAGGGGATGGGGAGCAATGAGGAGACAGAAGGGAGCACACAGAGGAAAGATACAATCAGAATATATGCCATTTTGGGGTGGGGAGAGGGTAGAAATGGGGGGAAATTTGTAACTCAAAATCTCTTGGAAATCAATGTTGAAAACTAAAAATATTAAATAATAAAATCGATGTGAAAAAAGAAATGTTCTAAGAATAAGACCTTTTTGTTAAAGAAAGGGTATCTAGGGAGCAGATAACTACATCAGGCACCTGGGATTCAAAAAGTGCTGATTAACTGGATATTGTGAATAGGTAACTGGGATACAAGTAACTTAATGTTGGTTAACACTGTTAATAATGATTGCGTTACTTTGTATTATTCATGTTTAAGTTTCCTTGGTCATCTAATGTGTAAATGTAAACATATGACATGTAAATCTCCCCTCTCAATACCGGTCTATCATGAGCCATCTAAGCGGTTTGGTCTGTACCACACTTAATGTAATCATGCAATTTTTTGAATGGCGTGGAAAACTTTATTATATTTATTTGAATTTAGCCCTATGTGGCTGGGAAACTGAAGCATTTCTATTTGCCTTTCGTCAACGACTTATGTTGTGCAATTTACTCTCAATTATCAAATCATATGTGTTCTGGGAGCCCCTGTCAGGTCTGACTACTCCTATAGCTGCCAACTTGTGGATATGGACTTTTTGATTCTCCTGTCAAAATTAAGATTGCCCTCGCTCCTGAGTGGACATCAGAGCCCATAGGAGACCTTGCCCTCTGGTTTCAAAGCAGCCTGAAAAAAGATGACTTCAGATATAGACAGCTTTCCCAAGAGTCTTGACCAGACCTGCACAAAGAACAGCTGCCTTCTTACCTGAGTCCCTTACATACTCAAGCCTGGTTACCCATATCTTTGATAGCTTTAGCTTCTTCTGCTTGTTTACAATTACTTTTCATCTCTAGGGGTGTCCAACCACAGGAAAAAAATGAATCCACCTAGATAAGGATTTTTAGAACTTCATCACCGAGAAAGAGGTTTTTGTGTACCTTCCTTGGTCTACAGGTCTTTCACCTTGCCTTTGACCAAATGGAGAAAATTATAATGATTTAATATTGATTTAACAACTTCAAAAGGGACCACAGTCTGAACTAATAATCAGCCAGAAGAAGATCCTGGACCTACGTCTCTTTGTTCTCTGAATTTACTCAGAAAATACCTCTTCTGATGTCAACAAGGTCAGATCAGGCTCACTTAAGAGCATTCTTTCGTCTGTCTATGGCCATTACGGATGAGGCCCTTTACCTAACACTATCTTGAATAATGTGACTTTTTCTTTAATGGGCATATATATGTTAATGGTAAATTAAACACAGAAACACTGGGTTGTAGCTTGATTGACCATTGTCAAAATAAAATAGTTTGTGTCATTTGTATCCTGCCAGTTTTGATAGTAATCTCTGCCATACTTCTTTAAAATCCATGCCATTCGTTCTCCACTTTTCTGTCTAAAGATTCTGCCCCATTGTAAATAGGCAGTTATATTCATCAGAATAGTTATGTCCCATACATTATCTAAACCTGACTTAGTTTTAGTTATCTTAACTTTTAGCAGTGCCCAGTGGATATGTCTTAGAGTCTCTTTAGCAAGTTACTGTCATATGCTGATGAAAACATAATAATATTCAGATTTGAGTTTTTCTTGTTATTTTCTTAACTAATTTGCAGAGCATACCTTTGTAGCCTTTATTATTTTCTGTGATTTTTTTCTTACTCCTACCAAATCAACTACATGTGTATATATTCATGAATTTATGATTAGTCAAATTTATACCACTATATAAATCAACTTTACAAGCAATGTCTACTACTATATTATTTTCCTTGTCTTGGGAGACCAAAAAACCAAGCAGTATTTCATCTCCCTGTTATCTGAATTCCTCAAAGATAGTTCATGTACATGTTCTGGAAAATGCCCATTATTAGAAAATGCCAGAATCTTGCAGAGTACAAATTCAAAGCTCAGTAAGCCTTTATCTCAGGGTAAGGGAGATAGACACTTTTCTTCGAAAATAATATCTAAACAAATTCCTAAAAAAATGGCTTTCCTATTCTTCTCTTTTAGGATTCTATTATTAGGCTATAAATGAGCAATGTTGCTAAGAGTAGGAACCTACAAGTCCTACAAAACCAGATACAAAAATTTCCATTCAATGCTCATATTATCTATATTATGAGAATTCACTATAGACAAACAATAGACAGCAACATCATGAATATCTCACCACCACCTGTTGTAAAGAGAACAAAGAAAGACAATATTATTTACTTACTTAATTTATCTTATTTCAAAACCTTTATCATTTGGCATTTCTCTCTTTAGTTGGCTTTGAACTGTTTTATCTAGAGATGCTCTGTTTCATCTCCTCTATACAAGTTCTTCATTGGATATCTAAATTTGTCTCTGATAAAAGCTCTTAATTTAACCAAATATCTTGGAAAAGCTCATTCTAAAATGCCCACATGTAGGCAGGAGTTTCTAAAACCTTATTCCACCTGATTACTAAAGTCATAGAGTACAGGGATACAACTCCAGAGAATGTGACCTAAATCAAAACCAAATTCAATTGATATAACATCATATTCTATGAGATATATATCACCAGACCCAGACCACCTAGAAAGAAAACTTTATAAATCCATTCTTTCCATAAAGCTTGCTGAAATCTAAAGCAGTGATATCAAACTCAAATAGAAATGAGGGCCATTTATCCCTGGGGGTTTAGTTTACATTACTATATTCTGTGAGCTGATCTTTAACTAAGAAAGCCACATATTAAAATTATTTATGTTCTGTTATATATATATATGCATATATATATATAAATATTTCTATTTACATTTTAATCAGATTCAGGCCAAAGAAATTTCATTTTTGACATCTCTGGTTCAAAGTACTTTCACAGTAATGTTAAGAGCTAGATAAAACTCATTTCACTGACCTGAGAAGAAAGAGTGAAACATGACTGTAAATCTGTAAACAAAAACATTGGGAAAGTATCTATCTCTATGTAAATATACACAGGAATATATTTATGTATTTATATATTTATGTATAATTATATACACATATAGAAGTATGTATATATATACAAATGCAGAAATATATTGATACATTTACATAAACATATACATACCTGCATGTATACCCATATGTATATTATTATGTGTATTATACACAATATCCATATATTTGTGCATGTATACATATATGCAAAAATCACATATGCATATATTAGCATATATGTGCATATATAAGTATTCATGTATAGAGAATTATATTATTGTATGTATTATATGTATCAATATAATATATGCATATAAAGTATATTTGTAGTATATTTATACATGTATATACTTCTATATACATGTCTTTGCATGTTTGTGTGTGTGTGTCAGAAACACATTACTCTGCCAAAAAGATATGAGATTGTGTTTCCTTCTCTAATAAGTTCCTACTACCCTTGAGTGCATGAAAAATCCATGTGGCATTTTTAGCAGAGAATTTTCATATGTACAAACTTTTCAGATTTTTATTTCAGAAGAATGATATCACTTCTATTTCCCACATGCTATAAATTATGAAATTAATTGTATGGGTAGAGATAGCAGGAAGATTAGAAGATAGGTGTAAGAAATAAAAGAGTTAGATGTGCAGGGGGATAGTCAATTATAAGCAAAAGACATACAACTACTACTATGGTGAGTTGTGAATATATTAAACTAAAAAAGTCTTTATTAATCATATGTTTTGTTCATCGAGAGCTTCAAGAACATCAAGAAGTTTTCTCAATCAATGTATTGTTTCATTTTTTTCCCCTGCAATTTATAATCTCACAGAATTATCTTTGGCTGAGAGATTAACTAAATGGCTTGCCAGAAGTATTAGAGCTACAAGTCTTGATTCAAAGGATCCTTCTATCCACCATCCTTACAACTCCACCTCTGTAACCAACCTTCTGTATGTTCATCTAACTTATGAGAGCAAACCAGGGCCTCTGAGGAGAAAAGAATGAGAATACATAGCCACGTAGATTATATGATGTCAGTAAAGTTCCTGACTGCTATGGAAAATGACAGACAAATTGGTGAAGGATCCAAACAATCAATCAATGTATTAATGCATTAAAAAGCTATGTGCCAGGCACTGTGTTAGTGCAGTGCTGGGACTACCAAAAGAGGTAAAGGACAATCTTTGAGCTCAAGGAGCTCACAATCTAATGCAATCCAATATCTCTTATTAAATCCACTATGATACTTAGACATAATTAGGTTAATCTTGGTTATCCTTTAAAACAAACCAAAACAACAAGAAAACCCACATAAAAATAAAGATTCTACACAGAAAATCCTCTGGACACCTAGAAACAATCCTTTTTAATCAACCAGATATTAAGTTTTCCTTTGATGTTTGAGTAAAAATGCAGGGCTCTAAACATACACTGAAAACCAATAGATAAAGACCTGGTTTTCATATTTCACTTTTCTAAAAGTAACACCATTTTTAGCCATACGAAACAAAATAACATTTTGCCTCAATTTCCCTGAAGTGAGTCTAGGCTCTGCTCAGAAATGTATAGATAGGTTTGGTAACAGGCATCCTTAAAATAAATTATGATGCAAATCTTTCTGTAATTTTAGTAACTGCTGATTTTACCTTATTATCAAATCCAGTCCCATTTTATTATATATAGAACATTAAACATATACTGTGAACACTTATGTATTTTATTTTGTAATTTTGTATTTAATTTATGAAATAAGATAAGCATTTCCAGTAGGGAACGTAGTAGGGAAAATAAAAGGTAATTGCATAGGAAATTGCAAATTTATCTGCATAGAATATGTACAACTTCTCCTTGCAGTATTATTCTTATAAGCATAGACGCCTTAGACTGTAAGAGAGAGAAATGAGTTCCCAGTTTATTATTCATTTAGAATACAGGGCAACTGAGAATGCCAGAAATGAAGTAATTCATGGTGACAATAAAAACATTAGTGGAAAAGCCAATACTGGATTCCTAGATTTTTGTGTCTTTAGTCTTTCCGCTATACTATGCTGCCAGGAGGCAGTTAGGTGATATAGTAGATAGAATGCCAGACATAGAGTCAGGAAGTTTTAAATTCCTGACTTTAAATTTGGCCTCATACACTTACTAGCTGTGTGACCCTGGGAAAGTCACTTAAAGTTGTTTGCCTCAGTTTCCTCATTTGCAAAATGAGCTGGAGAAGGAAATGTCAAACTATTTCAGCATCTTTTCCAAGAAAACTCCATATGTGGGCACAAACAGCCAAACATGATTTAAATGACTGAACAACAATGACAAAAATGCTGCCAATCTTAGCTGGTCAATTTTAGATACAAACATATATAGACCTTTTCCTATCATTGCTTTGTTTTAATAATAACCCTTATGCTTCGTACCACAGCATAAAACCTAATATTTTCACTGTGCATTTCATTCTCTTCTCTTGCTTCCAATTCTTCATTTTCTTTCATGACACTTCTCATTTGTTGATAATCCCTCCTCTTTCCAACTGAATATTCACTTGGTCTTTCCCAAAGTCTTTTTGGCTTCTCCTGAAGCCTACCTGATAGTATTTTTTATATAAAAAGTGGCTGGAACCAATTCAATAGTACAGCACATCTCTGTTGGGGATTATATTAGCATCTTTGTTGCATAACATTGTACTTAGTCCTTTCCTAGCAGAAGATTCTGTACCCATATTTAACCTTATCCTCTTTTAATGTGACATTTCAATCTGTGTCATTCCTACTTTTGGTACAAACTCAGGACTTGGTGATCATGAAATCCTAGTGACATAGAATGTAACTATAGGGAACATACTGGATGGGCAAAGAATAAAACAAATCTGGATTTGAAATTTAGCTTTTTATCTTCTATGTCAGGTAATCTTTGGCAAGCCACCTAAACTCTCTGAGCCTAATTTGTAAAATGGGGTAATAACACTTTTGTAGTTTACTACACAAAAACTTTGTGAAGATCAAGGGAGCCAATGTGTGTATAAATCCCATGGTAATCCTCAGAGTATTTTAGAAATGTGAGGTAATAGCAAAACAAAAGACCATTTTTGAAAGTTGAATTAAACTACATAGAACATTTTAACCTTCTATGATATTTTTGTAGAGGATAGGAAATGAATGAACTATGACTAAGAAATTCTGGTACAAAGCAGAACACCCCAAATTTTCTAGGCTTGCATTGTGAAGTTCATCCGCAAAGTAGATTTTTATGTATTTTGCCATGACACTATTTTTTTTCTGGGGAAAGTAATCACAAGGTAGCTCTCAACAAGGTGGGGAAGAGAGAGCAGGGATAGAAGAGGATGGAGTTTCCCTGGAAAAAGGCCATGAAGGAAGAAAGCTTACTGTAATGTATCTTTCTATTTTAACTATTCTTGTAGACCAAGTGCAAAAATTAATTTTTATTCTCTATCTGTTAAAGGCAGGTATATATTGTTAAATAGATCTAAATTTAAACTATCGCAATAGCTCCACCTTTGTTAAGACCAGACTAAATGGCCAGATGCTAATTTTTAGCAGGCTAAATATATATTTGTCATAATAACACTTTATACTTGTATTTTTCTGGTTTCAAAAAACTTTCACTATTTACATTTATAACAAAAGTTTAAATTGGGGAGCAGATATTATTCTCTACATTTAACAAATAAGAAAAAATAATGCTTATAGTAGTGTCAAGTGAGTCTGCCAAGGCAACAGAATCAGTAATAAAAATTCAGATCTATATAGCACTTTAGAGAAGTAACATGGAGAATAGAGAGATTATGATTCCTTGAAGTATCAGATGATGGCTAGCATTTTTTAACAATAAAGTATTTTTTTAAATTTTTTTTTAATTTATTTTTGACATGTTTGGTTTTCAGCATTGATTTTCACAGGCATTTGAATTACCAATTTTCTCCCCATTTCCTCCCCCCCCC
>CM053622.1:488785612-488810315 GCA_028646595.1 Phalanger gymnotis
TTTTTTTTTTCATGCAACTAGAAAATAAGATGCACAGGCAATGGAGCATAGAATTTTACCTTGCCCTACAAGAAAGGAAGAGAAAGGGGGATGGGAGGGAAGCGTGGTGACGGAGGAGAGGGCAGACTGGGGAACAGGGCAACAAGAGTGTATGCCATCTTGGAGTGGGGGGGTTGAAATGGGGAGAAAATTTGTAATTCAAACTCCTGTGAAAATCAATGCTGAAAACTAAACATATCAAAAAAATAATAAAATAAAAATATATGTTAAAAAAAGAGTTGTGAATTACTCCTTTGATGCACATGATCTTTAAATTTGAACCCACTTTTACCTGCATACTCAATATATTAGTAGGAGAGTGTATAACAGACTTTGGGGGAATATTTTATACCAACTATTCTTGACAAACTCCCTTTACAAATATTCCTTTCCTAAAGATAATAATTTGATTGATTCAGTGCTGTCACTAAGTATCCAGAGAAGAAGCACACCTTGGTAGATTATAAGCATTAGAAGGATATCCATCCTGATCTTTTAGCTATCCTAAAATACTGAGGGGAGAATTAGTACCCAAGATCTACTGATGCAACTTGCCAGTGTGATTGGTTACAAAATTGACCTAAAGAGGATGGTCTCAGTACACTACTATCGTGCAATATAACATGGGCTCCTTAGTACAAACTAAATATTGAGTTTATCTTATTTTTAAAAGTCTCGACCAGTTTTATATAGTTGATTCAGATATATTGGTGGCTACCCACCACTTATATCCGATCATCAAGTAAGACACACAAAGTTATTCATTATATTTTCTGTCTGTGACAGTGGTGTGCAATTTGAGAAAGACATCTACAGGAGAAATGTAAACTGACCAGTACAGGCATGGGGGAAAACACAATCCCACAATTTCTCAAATTCTAATATAACCAGGTAATCTGCTGTGACAGTGTTGTAATCTGCCCAGGGTCACACATCCCATATATGTCAAGAATCTTGGATGCAGGCTTAGTGTCTCAGAGTCCAAATCTCTATCAACTATGCCACGTGACCTCTCAATCAACAGGATAGCTGCTTAATAAGCATAAATTGATGGAGTTACATATTAAATCTTCCAGTGTTTAATACTTTGATTTCACAAAGCACTGCAATTGAGATCAATTCAGGTTAAGGTGATTAAGATATTCATAGAATACTCAGGCCCCTATATTTGAGAATTTTTTTTCCAGAGGGCAGTACCATGATACCTCTATCCTGGTACTACCCCTGGCCATTAGGATATTGTTTCATATATTCTGTTCAAAATTTTATATCGAATGGTTTTCTTCAAAGGAAAGATGGTTTTGCTTACTTGATGTCCTAGGAACACTGATCTTGTCTTAGGAGCAAATTAATTTTTCCTTGACATGCTCTATGATGAGCATATTTCATAGGGAAAAAAAAAAACATGTTCATCTTTTACTAAAACAAATTCCAAGGCACATACACCGTCAAAAAGGTAGAGACAGTTTTCTTTTTTTCCTTCAGAAGATAATATAAATAATTTATCATGATAACATTAAAGAAGTTATAATATTACCAAACATACATTTTGTATAATTTGAATTGCCCTCAGGCCATGGAAGAGCTCAAAAAGGATTTGGAAAATCAAGTAAGAGAGGCAGAGGAAAAATGGGGAGGTGAAAGGACTGTGAAGCAAGAAAATCTTGAAAAAAAAATTATCAGCCTGGTTAAAAAAAGAGACAAACACACAAAAGAAGCTGAAGAAAATAATACCTTAAAAACAGACTTGTGGGGTGGCAATGGAACCAAAGATGGCAAAGTAAAAGCAGGGACTTAATTGAGCTCTTCCCCAACCCCCCCAAATACCTGTAAAAATGACTCTACACAAATTCTAGAGCTGCAGAACTCACAAAATGACAGAATGAAACAAATTTCCAGCCTAAGACAACCTAGATGGTCTACAGGAAAGGTCTCTTGCACCACACTAGGAGAGGAATACAGCCCAGTGTTGGCCACACTGGAACAGAATGGACTATAGCAGTCTTCAGAGTACTGAATCACTAGCAGCTGTGATGGTTTCCCAACTTCTCAACCCATAAACAGCAAAGACAAAGTAGAAGGTCAGTGGGAAAGGTCAGAGAGAGAAGAATGCAGCCTGGCACTAGCCCTGTGTCAGCAGAGGTGGCCTCAGCCATAGCAGCAGCAGCTGCTGCTGCTTCAGAAACTCCAGGCCAAAGACAACTGAGGATCATATGGCTGATCAGTGGAGCATTGCAGGGATCTCTTTGCTGGTGCTGAGGTAGGATTCTCTTGCTTTGCCCTGCTTAGACCTGTGTTCCAGTCCTGGGTAGTAGTCCTAAGGTGAGGAGCAGCCCTGGTGTGGCAGAGCCTGTGGAAGTAGTGGTGAACAAATCCTCCTCACAATTCCAAGGCAGAAAAGAGTGCTTATGGTCATAAACAGAGCAGAGCACAAGACAATAAAGGAGTTAACATGAACTGAAAGTTTACAGGTGCCTAGAAGTATCTTTGAAAACAGCTGCACAAAACCCATGAAGTTTGGGACAGGACACCCTATACACTAGAACAGAGTGCTACTTTAACAAAGAGCTGAAAAGTCAAGTATTTGCTAAGAAATTGAGCAAAGAGTATAAAATATTATAATATAGAATCTTGCTTTGCTGTCAAAGAAGATCAAAATATACAAGAAGACAACAAGGTCAAGTTGCCTACATACAAAGCTTCCAAGAAAAATAGGAATTGGTCACAGACCAGGGAAGAGATCAAAAAAGGATTTGGAAAATCAAGTAAGGGAAGTAAAGGAAAAATTGGGAAGAGAAATGAGAGTCATGCAAGAAAATCATGAAAAACTAGTCAACAGCTTGCTAAAGAAGACCCCCCACCCAAGATGCTACAGGAAATAACATCTTCAAAAATTGACTAACCCAAATGGCAAAAGAGGTCCAAAAAGCCAATGAGGAGAAGAATGCCTTAAACAGTAGAAATTACCAAATGGAAGAGGAAGTGTGAAACCTCAGTGAAGAAAACAATTCCTTAAAAATTAGAATGGAGAAAATGGAAGGCAATGACTTCATAAGAAATCAAGAAATTATAAAACAGAAAGAAAAGAATGAAAAAATGGAAGACAATGTGAAATATTTCAGGGAAAAACAACTGACCTGTAAAATAGATCCAGGAGAGACAATTTAAAAATACTATAAAAGTGATCAACCATGAAAGACTTAGCAACTATGATTAAGAACAGTGTATTGTGAATAATTTAGCTATACTTGCAATACAACGATTCAAGACAACTCTGAGGGTCTTATGGTGAAAAATGCTACCCATCCCCAGAGAAAGAACTGATGGTGTCTGAATACAGATTGAAGGATATTAATTTATTTTTCTTGAGTTTTTCTATCTTTGATTGTACTATAGCATGGCAATAAACACAACATCAACAATAATTGTGAATATCCCTATGTAATTCTATATCACCAAATATGAGAGACTCTTCATATAGTAGGTAGAAGAAATAAACCATTTATTCAGACACCAAAGAACCAGGTGCCAAAATAATAGGCCCAGTGCATCACAGCAGCAAAGAATTCAATACACAAAATCAGAGAACCGCTCCATCCCATAATCTTCCCAGCCCCTGCTGGGGCATTGCCACCAACAATCACTCACTTGGCACAAGCAGTAATTCTGCTCTTTCCCTCAGCTCTAACTACTCTCTCTGAGCATTTTCTCTGACATATTTTCCTTTTCCTCTCACAAGCTCCTTCCGCCACATGTGACTTAAGCTTGCTGTGACATAAGCAGGTCACATGGCCTATTAATGGGTGGGAAAGATCTTCAAATCTAAATTGTCACTACATTGTTTTCTTTCACATCATGACTATTATGGATATGTTTTGCATGACTACACATCTGTAACCTATATCAAAATATTGTCCTTTTCAAGGGGGCAGGCATAGGGATGGAGGAAAGGAGAGAATTTGAAACTCAAAGTTTAAAAAGAATGTTAAAAGTTTTGTTTACAGGTAACTGATGAAAAATAAAAAAATAAATACAAAACATACAAAAGAATAGAGATTCTACAAAAGGTGTTGTGCTAGGTTTTTTATTATGTGGCAGAGAATGGGGAGAAAGCACTGGACATGGAGTCTGGGAGTCTTGAGTTCAAATCCACTCTCAGGAACTTATTATCCCTCGCATCCCTTAATACTATCACTTCAAGGAATCTTGAAGGATTCAGAAGGAATGAGACAAAGGATTTAATCTGATACTTGAATACCTGACTATGAGCAAGGGTATGTCAAATTTAAGAATGTATTTACCTACTTGAATTGTACATGGAGGTCACCACACACATAAAATTTTACTATTAATCTGTTAGTGTTGCACCAACAAACTTCCACAGTTTATCTGCCTTGATTAAAGAAACTTTTTAAAGAGATAAAAGGGAGCATATGATTATAACAATAAGACTCTAATCAAGAGTAACTATATGCAGTAATACCAAATTCATATTACTACATAATGTTAGCTTTTGATATTATTAATTATTATTAATATTATCATTAAACAGAGTGGAGCATCAGTCTTAAAAGTTTATAATCTAGTGCATATTTCTAATTAACAATAACAACAAAATCTGTGGAAAGGCATGTGTGTCATGAAATCTATTAGATGAGCTAAGGCATACACTTAAAAAATAAATTGATTTATTGATTTTAGTAACTGTCATACAGATGAAGTAATTTCACATTTTAGTGCCTCCGACATAATCTGTAAAACTGTAAGTGTATCTTATAGTTTTAGAGAGTTGCCTGGAAGCACTGAGAGTAAAATAACTTTCCTAGATCCACATAACCAGTACATGTAAGAAGTTGGACTCAACTGAGTTTCTTTGCATAAGTCTGGTTAATTTTCCATTATTCCATTAAATTTCCAGATAGGTATGTGACTCAGTGATATAATGAATGAAATATGATCATGCAAAGCTTTACCAGACTTAGGTTCAAATTCTACACCTCCCTTATCTTAAAAAATCTTACTTCCGGGTGAATGGGAATGGTAATGAAATGGCCTTAAAATTCCATCTGAGTCTTCAGATATTAAAATAAAGTAAAATATCAACACAGTAGAAGAGAAGGGGAGGTTGATATTAATTAAGTTAGCTATTTTTTTTATTGATACCTTCCTTAATAGTAAATACCAGGAGGATGGCTGGTGGAATAAAGATTGTACGGTAAATAAACTCCCCTCGCATTTCTCCTCAAGCAACTTTATAATAACATTTCAAATCAAATTCTGAAGTGGCATAATCTACAAAAGGTCAGATTAAGACATTTTTACAGCACAGGACAACTTGGGAGGCAAGAAAGATCTGTGGTATTGAAGTCAGGATTGTCCAGGAGCAGCATAGAGGCAATACCAACTTTGGGACTTAGAGGTAGTGTAGTAGAAGTTCTGGTAGTCATCAAAGACCAGAAGCCATAAGAAGATTGGGCAGTAATTTAGAAATGGATTGGAGGGGTCTCTTGTGTTCACACGAGGCACAGGACTTGCTGCCATTTGAGAATTTGGTTGCCCATTAACCAGGTCCAGATTACAATTCTAGGGCAGAAAGTGCTTGTACTTGTGGTCAAAAGGGAGCATGGTCCTACCTGAGCACAAGTCCAAGTTCCAGGGAGAAGAGGAATTGTGGTCATGAGAAAACACATCCCTGCTTGAGTAAAGACAAGGGAACAGAACATGAGATCAGTGGCTACACCTTTCCCCATATCACAGAATCTCAGAAGTTCCAAAACCTCAGAGACTCCCACAACTAGCTGTAAAAACAGCAGGGCAAAAAAGGCTGACACTCAGGACAGTGATCCCTATCACCTAACCCAGAGATGAGCCAGGCCCAAATGTAACACAAAGTTCAAAGTAAAAAAAAAAATAGGCTACAAAATTAAGTAAACAGCATAAAATAACTGGAACACACACACACACACACACACACACACAAAAACCAACTATGGCAACAGGAAAGTCAGGACATAAACACAGAAGAAAACAATAATATGAAAATATGTATAAGCGAAGCCTCAAAATTGCAGAGTGGACCCAGGCCCAAATAGAATTTCTTTTAAAGGAGCTTAATAATAAAGAGTTTTAAGGGCAAAATGAATTGAAATATCAAATAAGAGTCATAGAGGAAAAAAAATAGGAGTAATGAAAGCAGAAAATGCAAGAAAATTATGAAGAGAAGATTATAACTTGGTAAGATGGCACAAAATAAAAATAATAACTGGTCAAATTATAAAAGAAGTACAAAACCTCACAGAGGAAAATAACTCCTTGAAAAGCAGAACTGGAAAAATGGGAAAAGACCACAATGAAGAAAATAATACCTTAAAAATTAGGATTAATGGAGTGAATGGCATTTAATTCATGAGACAGAAAGAAATAATAAAGAAAATTCAAAGGAGTGAAAAAATAGAATAAAATTTGAATTATCTCAATTTTTAAAAAAAGCTGAGCCGGAGGATAGATAAAGAAGAGCTAGTGTAACAATTATAGGTATATCTATGATAAAGAAAAAGAGTCATCCTAGAAATCAAGTTTCAAGAAATTATGAAGGAAAACTGCCTCAATGTCTTAGAACCAAAGAGAAAAAGAAGAAAAAATGTAAAAGAATCCACCAGTCATCTGCAGCAACAATCTGCTAGCAGCTACTGTGGCCGTGTAAGACCAATAACATCCAGCACACAAAGGGCTGCCAACACAGATTCTTTTATCTGCTTTTCTAAGGAAAGCATCTTTAAGGGGTTAACAATCTCAGTTTAATCAGAAATACATATATCCTTCCACTTAGTTCAGGGGGAAAAGATCAGACCCCAGAACTTCAAGGCAAAAATAAGCAGAAATTACAAAACTTCAACAGACAGACCTTATCTGATCAAATCACAATTCATAGTTATCAGAGAATCACCAACATATATCTGGTTTACAAAGGAAGGGGTGGTTTCAAAGGCTTGCCCAGAGTCTATAACCCACATTGTTTCAGTGAGTGTATCCCAAAAGTCGAACAACAACATCAGATCTTACATATCTGTCTCAGGGCCCTGGGGCACTTGAGGCTCACCATTTAGAGTCTGAGAAATCATTGTGGGAAAACTCCCACTGCCAGCACCACACCATATAAAATTCAATGACTCCTATTTGCTTCAGTGCTGAGAAATAGCTGAGAAATATCCCAAAACAAAGACAACAAAAGGTTTCCCACCAATTCAAACAAAGGGGAGACTTGATAGTCTTAGCATCCCAAAAGGGGAGAACACGGAAAAGTATGATTGCCTTAACATCATCTTTTGAAAGACATTCAAAAATGAAAACCCTTAGGTTTATTATAGTCAAATCACAGATCTCTCAGGTCAAGGAGAGAATATTACAAGCAGTGAGAAAGACACAGTTCAAATACCTTGGAACTACAGTCAGGATGACACAAGATATGTAAGTTACCTCAAATAAGCATAAGAGAGCTTGGAATTGGTTATTTTGTAAGGCACAGGAGGTAGTATCAGACACACATACATGTGCATACATTTATATGTATAGACATAGACATAGACAGACATATACATATATACACATAAACACATATATATATATACATATATATATACATACATTCAAACAAAAACACACGCATATACACATACACACACACATATATCCTACTCAGCAAAACTGAATATAAAACTATGATAGGAGGGCTGGACGTTTATTGAAATAGAGAACTTCTAGGAATTCCTCATAAAAGATTTGATATGAATAGAAAATTTAACATTCAAACATAAAACTTAAGAGAGGCATAAAAATGTAACCATGAATGAGAAATCATGATATACATAATAAGGTTAAATGGTATACATTCTTATATTGGAAGATTGTACATCTAATTCCAAAGAATTTTATTATCATTAGAGCAGTTAGAAGAAGTCTACTTAGACAAAGACATTAATGTAAGTCTACTACATTTGGATGATTGCAAAAGAAAATAGAAAGATGAGAAAAAAAGATGTATGGGGGAGAAGAGGTGAAGGGAGAGGAAGAATGGGGGAAGTTATTTTACATAAGAAAGTCACACAAGGAAAAGTTTTTGCAATAGATGAGGAAAATGGTGGTGTCTAAACAATGCTCAAAGTTCACTCTCATCTGCTTAATCAAAGATGGAAAAAATTGAGTGTGCATACACACACATATTTATGTTTGTATGCATGTATCATTGTGTGTATGTGTGTGTGTGTGTGTGTGTGTTTGTGAGTTGAGTATAGACATTCAGCATAAACAATAGGGATGTAAGAAAATAAAAAGTTCAGGGAAAGGAGGCAATATTAAGAAGGAGAGCAGACCAAGGGAAACAGTGGTCAGAGACAAAATATACTTTTTGAGGAGGGAAATAGTAAAAAATAGATGGAGGAATAAATGGAAGAAAAATGGCTGGTGTATTAGTAATTAAAGTGGGACTTTTTTTTTTACTGTTTTCTCTTTTGGAGCACTTATTTAATAAAATATCTTTGATGAGTCCAGCCTTTGTTTCTTTGATTAAATCAAGAGTCTTTGATGACTTCCTTACCTCAAGGGAAAGCCAAGTTTTCATGGGTTTGAGTCCAATGTTTGTGACATCAGAAGCTTTTAGGTCATGTGGGTCTGAGACCCATGTTGTGGTACCCCTTTACCTTGAACAGGGTATATAAATTCATAGGTTGGAATTTTTCCTTTGAGGCTCTCACTCACTGGGAGAGTGTCGTGTTACTTGAAGAGACTATGGGCAATGGTTGTTAAGAGCCCCCTGGCTTGTAAACCCAGATGCTGATGCTTCCCTGTTAAGTATAAATTGCGATCTGAATCAGCCAAGATCTGTCTGTTGATGTTTGTAATTTCTATTTTAATTTGCTCTGAAGTTCAGGGTGCTGGCTTTTCCTCCTGAACTAAGTGACATATATACATATATCATATTTATATTTGTGTGTGTGTGATTAAAATGAGATTGTTGACCCATTAAAGTTACTTTCCTTAGTAAAGCATAGCAAAGAACTGGTGTTGGCAGCTCTTGTTTCTGGTCTTCTTGGGTCTTACCCCTCAACAGCAGCTGTTAGTCAAAATTGTTATTACAGATGGAGAGAAATGCACAGTTAACAATCATAACTGTGAATGTAGATGGTATAAACTCACCAATAAAATTAAGTGGACAGTAGAATAGATTGGAAACTAGAATCCAATATTATGTTGCTTCCAAGTAATACACTTGAATCAAAAGATACACAAATATTTAAAATGAGAAAAAAGTCTGGTAAAATAAAGGAAAACTGAATGAATTACAGGAGAAAATATATAGTAAAACTGTACTAGTGGGTGACCTCAACTAAGCATTTACAGAACTAGATGAATATAGACAAAAAATAAATAAGAAAAGAAAAAATGAATAGAAGTTTAGAAAAGTTAGGTATGAAATACTTCTGGAGAAAAATAAATAATAAATTTTTTAAAGTATTTTTTTCTCAGCTGTACATGATACCTTTAAAAAATTAACCAAATATTAAGAAATATAAAAGAAAAGCTCACAAACAAATGCAGAAATTAAAAACACTAAATGTACCCATTTGGAGCCAAAATGCATTAAAATGACCTTCGATAAAGTGCCATGAAAAGTGAGATTAAAATTAATTGAAAATTAAATAGTCTAATGCTAAAATAATGAGGGAGTCAAAAGAATAAATCATAGGAACTGCCAATAATTTCATTTAAGATAATGACAACCAAAGATATCATACCAAAATTTTTGTGATGCAGTCAAAGCAGTATTAAGAAGCAAAAAAAAAATTTCAATGTTAACATCAATAAAAAAAGAAAAGATCAAGGTCATTGCATTGGTCATGAAAGTAAAAAAAAAAAAAAACTTAAGAGAATGAACAAATTAAAAAAAAGAAATGGTTAAACACCAAAATGGAAATCCTGCAAATAAAACGGAGATTAATAAAATTGAAAGATGATAATTGAACTGATAAATGTAATTAAGACCTGGTTTTATGAATAAAATAGATAAAAACTGGTTAATTTAATTTAAAAAAAAGAAAAAGAAAGAAAATCAATTTTCCATGATCACAAATGAAAAGGGTATGAATGTACCACTAACGATTTAGGACATTTAAAATAAGTCACATAGCCCAAAAATACATGAAATTGTGCATACCCTTTGACCAAACAATACCACTATTAGTTCTGTCTCTGTATTGTTAATACAATTTGAAGATGCTCCCATCCATTAATAGGCCCATGTGACCTGTCTGAGACGCATGAGTTTGAGTCACATGAGCCTGTGGCGGGAGGAGCTTGCCAAACAGGTGGAACAGGAAAGGTGGAGCAGGAAGGGTGGAGCAGTGCTGAGACAGGAAGTGAGACAGAGTTGTCAGAGCTGGGAGAGAAAGAGACACAGAGCAGTACGTAGAGTGAGTGAGAGCCAGGGAGTGGTTTCATTTGAAGGTGTTTGTGTGTAGGAAGGCCTTAATAGAGGGAAGGCCTGTGAATGACAGTGACCCCTGCCTTGCTAATTTGTATAGATTGTTTTGTTGCTATGATGGATTTGGCTTTCTGGTGTTTGAATACATGTTTTGGTTCTGCCTTTGATGAAGAAAGTTTGTTATATTTTGAAATTCAGAACTACACCAGCATATTCATAGCTGATGTAGGTTCTGTGAGTACGGCATTGGCACTATAGTCTTCCAAAGAGAAAAGAAAAAGGAGGGGGATACTTATTTATACCAAAACATATTTATAACAGATCTTTTTGTGGTAGTAATAATTGAAAATCAAATGGATTTCCATCCATTCAGGAACGTCTGAATAAATTGTTTCATTTGAATGTAATGGAATAGTATTGTGCTATAAGAAATGCTGTAAGGGATTGCTTCAAAAAAAAAACAACTTGTGAAGACTTATGAATTGATTCAAAATTAAGAGAGTAAACAAGGAGAATGCTGTACACTATAAAAGCAATATTGTAATGATGATCAACTGTGAAACCACTTAGTTTCTCTAACCAATGCAATAAACCTCAAAAATTCCCAAGGACTTGTGATTAAATATGCTATTCGCTTCATGAATTCTGAATGAAGATTGGAGCCTACTTATTCACTACTTTTTTACTATGTTTATTTTTCTTGCAACATTGTTATTATGGTTCTACATTTTACATGATTTCACATGTATAGTGTAAATCCTATTTATTGTCTTCTCATTTGGTAGGAGACATACTGGAGGGAAGGAGATAATTTTGGAACTCAAAATGCAAAAACAAATATAAGAAATAAAAAAAATAATTAAAAATAATAAAATAATTTGTCCTTAATAAAAAAAATCATATATTTCTAATTTATTCCTGTCTCTTTCTTGTGGCCTTACCATCCAATGCTATTTTACAGACCTTTTTTATGCCAATTATTATATATTATAGCTCCACATATGATACAAAATTTTGATTTTTAATACTAATTAATTATAATCTGTTTCTAATATAAATCTTTCTCTTAATGAAATCACAGAATCATAGAATTTAAGACTTGGAAGAGGTTCTAACACATACATTTCCTTCATATGTGAAGGAAAATCTACTGTAATTGACTAGAGTGGTCATGCAGATTTTTGAATGCATCAAATTGATAAAAGTATCAGTAATAATGTAACAGAAACAGAAGCATCCAATATTTTGGATTGTAAAATATGTTAGCATTTAATTAATTCAGGTTTCATTTTATTCCATTCATTTAAAATAAATTTAGCAAATATTTATTAGCAGCTTCAGTAAGTGAAAAGTATTGTGCTAAATTTTCAAATTACAAAGATTCAGCAATTATTGAGATTTAAAAGGACAAAATGTGAGCAATTAACAAATAAAAGAAAATCATTAATAACCTTAATAAAGTAATTTGTATCAGTTTGAGTTCATGAATATGCTGGAAAGTTATACAATTGCACAGTGTGTGTATAATGTAACAAATGTCAAACTTTTCCAAGTAAACTTCTGTACAAAATAGTTTCTCGACTTTTGTAAAGATACCTTACTCAATGACAACTTAGATGTGGAAGTGATGAAATGTCATATCGATCATATTTTTTAAAATAATATTATATTAATGTGTTTGACTAATTACAGATCATTTAATTGCCCCAAGATACCTGTGTGCAATCTACATTCAACTGCTTTTGTTCAGTTCCTATCTTAAGTTGTTGTGTGGATTTTGCTGTGCACTGTTAAACAGCTGACACTCTTTGGTTCTATGTGAAATAATTTCCATATTCATTTGTAGTTTTCAGAGTTGTTAGGTACTTTATGATCCTTCTGGATTAAAGATATAATAAAAGGGCAGGTCATTATAATAGCGATTATCATCGCATCTTTTGAGAGTGGTGAATGTTCCTCTAGACTTGGTACAGTTTCTCTAACTTTAAATTTCTCCTTCCTCAAAGTCAGATTCCAGTGTAGAGTCCTTGGAGTGAACCTCTAAAGGTCTTGGAAATCTACCTAAAGGGGCAGAAAACAGTTCTTCAAGAAATTACTAGGTCAGCATTATGCTATAATGAATCATAAATTTCACCTTGCCTATGGGATAGTAAAATTATTTCTCTTAAGTGAAGGAAATGAAAATATTTTTACTGTACTTCACTATTTTACCATACAGTTCACCATTCAATGTCCCCAAAAAGCTCTTTCTCATTTACTGCTCTAATTCATTTATTTAGTTGGCTCTTTTGTTTGTTTATTTAATAGTAGCACCATTATTCCAGACATTTCAGTTCTTGGGGGGGGGGTAATATCTTCTTTTTTTTAAGTGCCTCACATCCATGTTATTTTTAATTGATAGCCAATATTTAGGAATAGTTCTTTCACATTGTCTCACAAATCCTTACTCCCTTTTCAACATAAAAGCCACTACTTTATTTCAAGCCTGTATTACTCCATTGTTAGATAGTTGTAATAACCTAGTAATAAGTTTCCTTGACTAAAGGTGCTGGTTCCTATTTGTTTCATTTTCTTCTTTTCTGCTCCATCTACAAATAAGTTCACATTACTTCTCCAAGTTTTTATATGATATTAAGCTATAAAGAACTTAAGACACAATTTAGCTCAACCTTATATTTTTTATGGACAAGATAGGTGATTTGATCCAAAGTTACAAAGAAAATTTATTTTAAATCCTGACCATGGTACATTTTCTCTGACATTTATATTTGAACATCCCAGAATGGAATTTCTTGTTATATTTTCCTTTTTAATATCCCTTCCTATTTCTGATTTCATTATTCATGTCAATGGTACCATTATTAACTTAGTCTCTCATTTTTTGAAACAATGATATTAACTTGTATAGCTCTCTCTTTCCTTTAAACCAAAGTATCATAGGATTTCAGCCTTGTGTAGAACTTCAGAATATATCTCTAAATGGAAATTGTTCTACTATATTCAAACATTTCTGATACAATTTATTCCAGTATCAAGTTTCATATCCTTTAGATAATGGATAATAAGAAGATAGACATGTGATTTCACCCAAAAATTAAAACTCTTTTAAGGTAACTGTCATTACTGGGACTCCCTGTGAAGAATGAAACTCTTCTTCAATGCAGATGACCACTTAGTCCACAACTTATTTTCATAGGTCATAGAGTGCTTGTCACTTACTTGGGGTTGTATAATACATATGTATCGGAAATGAGAGTGGTATAGTAGATAAAGAATTAGCCTCAGAGTGAGAATAACATATATCCAGTCAGACCTATCATACATAGTTGTCATGTAATAGAAATAGTGACTGTACCTTTGATATCAATGGTATAGGAGACTCTCAGGTGAGGAATCTGCTCCTTCCAAGAAAGAAAAGAAACTGATTATCACATTAACATTTCTTTTTGCTATTGTATCCCACTGTTGACTAAGATAATACCTGCAGTCCAGGAAAACTGATTGTTTTAAGACAAACATCTTTTTAACCAAGTATCTTGATCTTCTATTTCTTTTTTTTAATCCTATTCTCAATGTAAGCTTTTTCAATTCATGCAAAAGTTCTAGATTGTTGCTATCACCTTTGATCCTAACTTCTCAAAGTTCTAGGAAGTTGGATTCTTCATTCCTGGTGACTACCAGTTTTCCATATCTTCATCCCAAAGGCTAATTTTCTGTTCAGCCCATACTGTGCTTGTTCTTGATTTTCCCTCCAACTGGAGCCTCTATAGGTTATGGCTAAGATGAATTCACTTCTGTGAGCTTCATCTAAAATATGGAGATAGCTACCCTTCTCTCCCTATTGGGTAACAGTTCCTTTCCTCACACTTTACCTGGTAACCCCCTGCAAGATGCCCTGGGCCACTGGGTGGGTCAGCCTCACTGGCTCAATGAGAGGTGGTGGTGATTCCCCAAGAATAAGAGGAACCAATTCCTTCCAAACACATCCAAGAAAAGAAGTTTTTTTCTCAAAACTCCAAATAACTGAGAAACTCCAACTTATCCATGGAGTGCCCGACTGGTTGTCTCCCTACCTGAGACTCACTGAGATGCTGACAGTCCCACAGGCTCACTGCAGTGTCAGTCCCGTAAGTCCAAAAAGGCATAACCTTAGAGAGGAGTAAAGGAAACAGACCCAATGGGAAAGGAGCAAGGAGATGCTCTTTGATCCTTTCAAAGCCTCAAGTAACTAGGGCTCCCTTTTAAGAGACCTAGGATGATGCCCATGTCAATGGCTTCCACATTGCAAAAGCCAGATCAGCTAGTGGTTCCTCCTACCTCCCTTCCTCCCTCCTGGAGCATGCCTTTCATTATGCTTCAGGTTGAGGGGTAAACTTGTCCATCCACTCTCTTTCTTCCTGGAGGTGGTGCAGCAAGACCTGACTTATATGAAGGATTCTCACTCATTGCCCATGTTCTTCTGTGGATAACTCCCTCAGTGCCTAGGTCTAATGCTGTTTTCGCCAGACACCATCCACAAGTGGCAATTTTAAAACCAAATAAGTGCCTCTTAGACTGATCATCTTAGGGTCTGCCAGGCATTCAGGAAAGCCCTGGATACCACTCATACAGCCCCTTAATCTGGATCTCCGTTCCCCAAAACCAGCTCTTCAGAAGTGAAGGTTCCAGCGAGAGTTCATAGATGGTAGTCATCAGCTGGAAGCCTGGCCAAAGACATCACGCTTTTACCTCCATCGCTAAAAATCTATCATGAGAAGTCAACCCTTATCCCCCTCTGAGGACCCCTGGCCAGCTGGGAGTCAGAATGTGAAGTGGCTTAGGTGCCTTCTTTCCTCACCCTTACTTTTCCCAGACAAATCTAGCATTTGGCAACAGTCCTATCATTCTATTTCCTTCCTAGTGCTTCAGTCACCTTCTTCCCAATGCCTCCTGGTATCTTGGAGCCTTCATCTTCCCTTCTCCCCCAGCTCCCAGGTTTCCCTAACCGAGCCTGGCTGCCCTTTCTCTCTCCTCTGCTTCAGGCCCGTGACATGAAGCACCTTACTCTTCTTCTCAAATCAACCCCTCACTGTTTTAAAGGAGGTCTCATTTATGAGCCATTTGAAATTCTCCTAGCTTACCTTTGGCCCATTTCAGGTTTCACATGCTGCCTCTCCTAACTCCAGGTGTGGACTCCATGTAAGTTTGTTTTTGTCGTTAGTTTTGTTTTTTTTTTTCCTATTCCCATCCAAACACAGCATATAAGTAATTAAGTTGGGATTTTTTTTTTTTTACTGTTTTCTGTTTTGGATCACTTATTTGATCAAGTGCCCTTGATGAGTCTGGCCTTTGTTTCTTTGATTAAAGCAGGAATCTTTAATGATCTGCTTACCTCAAGGGAAAGCCTAATTTACATGGTCTTGAGTCACATGATTGTGATGTCCTTTGCCACTAAAGAAGCTTTTAGGTCACGTGGTTTGGTTTGCATGTTGTGACACTCTTTTACCTTGAACAGGGTATATAAACTCAGAGGCTGGTGCTTTGCCTTTGGGGCTCTCACTCACTGGAGGAGTGTTGGTGTGGAGACTCTGGGTAGCCCCTGGAAACCCCCTGCCTTTGAAGAAACCCAAATGTTGATGCTTCCTTGGTAACTATGTATTGCTATAGATAGACTGGTTTGCTCTGTTGATACTGTCTCTGTTTGTAATTTCTATTTGTATTTGCTCTAAAGTTCAGGGTGCTGGCTTTTTCCCCAGAGCTAAGTTAATGACATATGCATGTTTAATTAAAATGAGATTGTTAACCCCTTAAAGTTGCTTTCCTTAGAAAAGTAAATCAAAAGAACTTGTTCTAGAAGCTCTCATTGCTATTCTTTTTGGGTTTTATACCTCATCAGCAGCTGTAAGACATGTTTTTGTTACACATACTTAGTACTTGAAAGTTAAAAAAAAATTCAATGAATATTAAAAGACATAGTTTGGGCTGATTTTGCGATTTCTAATGTTTACCATGGAGATATTTAAAGGCTTTGGAAGAAGTCTAAAAAGAGCTGTAGTTGTAAAAAAAAAGGAGCAAATATTGTATATTTTTAAAAATAAAACATACAGTCTATCGAAAAATAAAATAAAATATGAGACAGTATACTTTACTAGTAATCCCTGGGCATCATTTTGAAGGTAAAATGAGATAGTATTTGTGAGGTTTTTTTAAATGTAAAATTCTTTATAAATACTAGCTATTATTATTGTTATTATCTCTTCTATCTAATACAACCTTCATAATTATGAATAATGGATCCATCTTACACATCTCCATCCAATCCAACTTTGGAATTTCCTGTAGAAAACTCAGCTTTTCTTTAGGGGACTAATTTCCATCAATAGGTAATGTTAGCTATATCAGTGAGGTGTGGCACAGCAAATAGAGAACTGGACTTAAGTCAGGGAAGACTGAATATCTTACACCATTTACCAAGATTAGCTCAAAATGGATACATGAACTAAATAGAAAGAGAGATATTATTTTTAAAAAATCAAGAACATAGAACATATTACTTATCAGATATATAGATAAGTAAACTTATGAATAAAAAAGCAATAGAAAATAATGTAAGTATAAAATGGATAATTCCAATTACATTAAATTTAATTAAAAAGATTTTGTATAAATAAAACAAATATAACAAAACTCAGAAGGAAAGCAGAAATTTGGGGGAAAATTTTATAGACTGTTTCTCATTTCTCATATATAAAATATCAAAAATACATACCTTTGTCAAATCTATAAAAATATAAGAAGATTCATTCTACAGTTAATAAATGTTCCAAGAATATGAACAGGTACTTTTTCTGATGAAGAAATCAAAACAATTTATAGTCATAAGAAAAAATATTCTAAGCCATTATTGATTAGAGAAATGCAAATTAAAATATTCTTGAGATATCATTTTGCATCCATCTGATTGGCTAAAATGATTGAAGAGGAAAGCAACAAGTATTACAGGGGATGTGGAAAAATTGGGATATTAATTCATGGTTGGTGAAATTGTAACTGATCCAACCATTTTGGAGAGCAATCTAGACATATGCATGGAGAGATATTAAACTGCCTATATTTTTTTAACCAGCAATACCATTACTAGATCTATTTCCATTGATTATTGAAGAACAAAAAAAATTATATGCTCTAAAATATTTATAGCAGCTCTCATTGTGGTGGCAAAGAACTGGAAATTGTGGGAATGTCCTTGTAATGGCAAGTAAAAGGGGACTTTTGTTGTCTTTTGCTTTGGAGTGCTTCTCAGCATCAAGGCAATCAAGTTCCTTTGATTGAGTCTTGCCTTTGTTTGTAGGAAGGCCCACACGCTTTTGCTAGGTAGGTCACAAGAAGTGTGAAACCCTCAAGAGGTATGAAACATTAGAGAGGTGTAAAGCCCTTGAGAAGTGTGAAACACTTTGACCGTGAAGTACTGTATGTATACTCTGAGGTTAGTATTTAGTTTTGGGCTCATTCATTGGAAGAGTGTTGATGTGGAGACTCTCTGTAGCCATTAAGGAGCCCCACAGCCTTAAAGACCCAAATATTGTTGCTTCTCTGGTAACTGTGTATTGTGATTTGGTTAGATGGAAATGTTGATCTGTTATATTTTCTCTGTTTGTAATTTCTGTTTCTATTTGCTCTGAAGTTCAGTGTGCTGGCTTTTCCCAGTGAATGATAGATGTATGTTTAATTAAAGTAAGATTGTTAACCTCTTAAAGTCAATTTCCTTAGAAAAGTATATCCAAGTACTTGCGCTAGCTGCCTTCCTATATGCCTTTGTTGTTCATCTTTCACCCCGACAAGAGCTGCTAGCAACATTATTGTTAGAGTTGATCTATTTTCAAATGGCTGAGCAAGGTGTGATGACATACTACTGTGAATGATTAGATTGATGATCTTATAAAAAGATAAATTTGCACAAAATAATGAGGAGCAAAATGAGCAGAACCAGAACAAGAACCAGAAATTTGAATGACTAACTCATTTTTGCTATTATAAATACCCAAAATAATTTAAAAGATTTAATACATGTACATATATTTATGCATACATATACATGCATGCATACACATATTTGGGTCCCATGGTAGCCATCCCTATGTTGGGGTGGAGGGAGGTAATGAAAAAAAAAAGGAAAAATAAATTTACATGACAATTCTATTATATGCTTAAAAGAAATAGGAAGTAGCACACAAACAATTTGGAGTTTCATGTCCAATCATTTTTTTGTATTATACTATGTTATGGAAATGCCTGTTTTATTGCATAAAATACAATAAATAAAAACTGATTCAAATTCTGACATAGAAATTTATTAGTTATATGGCCTATAATGTAAGTCATTTAATTTCTCTCAACCTTAGTTTTCTCATCCATAAAGTGTGAGTAATAATACCACATACCTCACAGGGTTGTTGTGAGGGTCAAATGCATTCTTCATAGAAAAGCACACATTTCAATTTTTTTTCAATTTCTGTAGTGATGCTTGTTCAAATTTGCTTGAAAATTAAACATTTATTTTTCATTTAAATAAAGGCTATACAGGTATCGATATTTGGCCTGAAAGACACATTTAGGAAGTGAAGAAAAATTTTAGTTTTTTCAGCCTGACTTTATATTATTGAAATGTGAAAATATATACCTTGTGCTTAAAGCCACTCCTGTCTTAATTCCACTTAAAATTCTCTCATTTTCGGTCTAAATGCACTTCCCTAAGTTTAATCACTTTGAAGCTGCCTTGGCAGCATAAGTGGAGGCCTGTTTCTTACCAGTAACTAATGAACATGGGGACACTTTTGTCACCAGGAACATCTACTATCTAAAGAAGAATTTATTAAGGAAGTTTTTATTGCTGTATTTTATCATCATTACTTATAAGAACAAACAGATCTTTATTTTAAGGGACTCATTCTCAAAAGTCTTAAAAGAAACTTTATAAAGACAAAGACATGGTAGCTGTCGAATTAAATCATAAAGGAAAAAATGAAGAAAACCCAATTATTTTCTCCCCATTACACCAATAGTCACGTAAGCTTTATTAATAAGCAATAAAAATTAAAGAAATAAGATGGAAGGAAAATAATATAAATCTGCCTTCTAATCAGATCAAATAATGAAGTTAAATTAAATGGTCTTCAAGATGCTTTCAAGAATCTAAGTTTCTGGGAGGGTTGGAGTCAAGATGATGGCTGGAAAGCAGGGACTTTCTTAAGCTCTCCCCCAAATCACTCTAAACACTTGTAAAAAAAATGACTCTGAACAAATTCTAGATTTGCAGAGCCCATAAAGTGGGAGAGGGAAGCAGGTCTCCTGCCCATGCCAGCGAAGGTTGCTGGGAAGGGTCTGGGGCTGGAAGTGGAGTGCAGCCCACTGTGGGCTGTGCCAGGACAGACCAGGGCAGGAGTCAGCCTGGAGCAGGACTTAGGGCCATGAATCATTGAACTGTGGCAGATACAAGACTTCTGAACCCACAAATGCCAAAGACCACAAAGCAGGTGAGTGGGAAAACTGCTAGATAGGTTTACAAAATGGTTGGGCCCCAGCCCTGGTGGTGGCAGGGGTGGTATGTGGTAGAGCCAGCAGCAACAGGAAACTCCTGCAGCTGCTGCTGCAGCTTCAGATTCAGCTGCTTCCAGTGTCCAAGGCTCACACAGTAGGAGCAATCAAGCTGCAGACCGGAGCAGGAGTGCAAGGAGCACTTTGCAGTGCTCAGATGTGGGTCACAATTGTGGCTTGTGGTTCTTGGAGGAAGAGGAGTGCTGCTGCGGCAGAGGTTTTGGTAACAGTGGAGTAGAAGTAGCTCTGAAAACAGCAGCAAAGCCTCTAAACCTTGGAACAAAGCACTCTCTACTCTACAGGCAGTCATATCCTGACAAAAAGCTGAAAGGTCAAGTAGTTATCTGGGCACATGTCCAGGCAGAAAATAAAGATGCAGACTCAGAGTCAGACTCAGACTCTAAAGTTTATTTTTGGTGACAAAGATCAAAACATACAGCCAGAAGAAGTCAACAAAATCAAAGAGTCTATATCAAAAGCATCCAAGAAAAAATATGAATTTGTCTGAGGCCATGGAAGAGTTCAAAAAGGATTTAGAAAAGCTGGTAAGAGAAGGAGAGGAATGATTAGGAAGAGAAATAAGAGAGATGCAAGAAAACCATGAAAAACAAGTTAACGATTTGCTAAAGGAGACCATAAAATACTGAAGAAAATAACACTTTAAAAATAGACTAACCCAAATGGCAAAAGAGCTCCAAAAAGCCAATGAAAAGAAGAATGACTTGAAAGGCAGAATTAGCCAAATGGAAAATGAGGTCCAAAAGAGCACTGAGGAAAATACCACTTAAAAATTACATTGGAGCAAGTGGAAGCTAGTGACTTTATGAAAAATCAAGATATTATAAAACAAAGTGAAAGGAATAACAAAATTGAAGACAATGTGTAACATCTCATTGGAAAAGCCACTGACGTGGAGAATAGATTCAGGAAAGATAATTTAAAAATTACTGGACTATCTGAAAGCCATGATCAAAAAAAGAGCATAGACATCATCTTTCAAGAAATTATCAAGGAAAACTGTCCTGATTTTCTATAGCAATAAGGTAAAATATAAATTGGAAGAATCCACCGATTGCCTCTTGAAAAACATCCCAACAAGAAAACTCCTAGGAATATTGTCACCAAATTCCAGAGTTTCCAGGTGAAGGAGAAAATACTGCAAGCAGCCAGAGAGAAATCATTTGAGTATTGTGGAAATACAATCAGGATAACACACAACCTAGCAGCTTCCACATTAAGGGATCAATGGGCTTAGAATATGATAATCCAGAGGTCAAATGATCTAGGATTAAAACCAAGAATCATTTACCCAGCAAAACTGAGTATCATGCTCCAAGGCAAAATATGGATTTTCAATAAAATAGAGGATTTTCAAGCTTTCTCAATGGAAAAACCAGAGCTGAATAGAAAATTTGACTTTCAAACACAGGAATCAAGAGAAGCATGAAAAGGTAAACAAGAAAGAGAAATCATAAGGGGATTACTAAAGTTGAACTGTTTTGTTTACATTCCTACATGGAAAGATGGTGCGTGTAATTGATGAGACCTTTCTCAGTATTAGGCTTGAAGGGAATGTACATACTATATACATATATATATATATGCATATATATATATATATGTAGACAGAGGGCGCAAGGTGAGTCGAATATGAAGGGGTGATATCTAAAAAAATTCAATTAAGGGAAGAGAGAAGAATATATCGAGAGAGGGAGAAAGGGAGAGGATAAAAGGGATAAAGAAGATGGGATGATAGAAGGGAGGGCAGATGGGGAGGAGTTAATCAATAGTAAACACTTTTGAAAAGAGGCAGAGTCAAGGAAGAAAACTGAATAAAGGGGGACAGGATAGGAAGAAGGGAAATACAGTTAATCTTTCACAACATGAGTATTGTGAAAGTCTTTTACATAAGGATATGTGTGCAGCCTATGTTGAATTGCTTGCTTTTTTAGGGAGGGTGGGTAGGAAGGGAAGAGGGGAGAGAATTTGGAACTCAAAGTTTTATAATTGTATGCTCAAAACAAAAGTTGATTTTCCATGCAACTGATTAACAAGATATGTAAAGAATGGGACACAGAAATCTATCCTGCCCTACAAGAAAGTAAGGGGAAAGAGGATGGGGGGATGGGGTGATAGAAGGGAGAGTGACTGGAGAATGGGGTAATCATATATGCCATCTTGGAATGGGTGGAGGGTAGAAATGGGCAGAAAATTTGTAACTCAAAAACTTGTGGAAATCAATGCTGAAAACTAAAATAGAAAATAAATAATAAAACAATTAAAAAAGAAGAATCTAGGTGTCTGTTTGCTGTATCCTCTTTTCCTTTCCTTAAGATTTCCTACAAATTAACATGTTTAGGGGAAGAAATGCTTGGGAAACTTGGTTTGAGACTTGAATATTTGCAGCAGTTTCCTTAGTGACACTGTCATCTACTAAGGAACAATTCTATGCCTTTGTCTACACAAAGAAATGGAAACTATGGAAGGAAAACAGTACACCATTTCTTCACTGCTAACACCTTCCCCCAGATATAAAGGAGAATTGGATGGATGTTTTTTTTTGTTTGTTTTTTATTCTGTTTGTCTCACCTCATCAAAAAAAAAATACTTTCAGATTCTGATCTCCATTTACCAATGGAAACTAATTTACTCATTTTGGGGATTAACTCTTGGGCTGAGCTACCAAGATTAGAGAGTGATTGAATCATTTCTGACCTCAGACCCCTAGTGCTAGATATTCCCAGGCCTCCATACGAGGATTCATTCCACCTAGTTATGCACCAGTAAACCAGGCCTTGGCCAGAGGTGGCATCTTGCTATTCACCATTCATCTGCTTTATCTAGTAAGGTATATACAATGACCCTAAATTTTTTAACTCTTATTCAGAGAATGTTTAAATCAATAATATCAGTGCCAATAGAAATAATGTGACAACCTACTGTTATCTGACTTAAATCACAATCCCTGTGACTGAATAGAAAAAGTTTAGTATTTCTTTTTTATCACTCATAAGTGCCCCCACACACACTCTAATCAAGTATAAAATTGTTGATGTCAAGTATTGCCTCATATTTATGTTTGTTTTCTAAGTGCTTAACACAGTACCTGACATCTATTAATTGTTTAATCAATATTTCTTGGTCAGTGGATGCTTTTTGTACTCCTGTCCTTCAAACACATTAAAATATTACTGATTTCTAGGACAAGCACTGATTTCTGAGACAGAAAGAATTACTCAACTTTACTCAAACTTAGTATATTCATAATCGAATAATGTCAGATAAGTCTGTTTTAACCATTTATTAAATCACAGGTAGATCATTGTTTCTTTCAATCTGCCAATGTGTACAAGTCACTTTCCCTCTTATGTAAATTTGTCTTTTACAAGTGGAATATCTAAGACTTGATGTTCCTCAGGAGAGGAAATGTAATATACTTATGAATACTGGATTTATAATTAAGAAAAAATGGATTTAAATCCTGCATGTGATACTTACCAGATTGTGACCTGAGACAAATTGTTGCACTACATAACTATTCAGTTTCCAATCTTTCAAAATGTGGATAAAGCTAAAACTTGTCTCACAGGATTATCCCAAGGAGGAAATGAGAATATTCAATATTTTTGTTAACTTTAAATTGTTATTTAGTATGTCATTATTATTATCATTGTTACTAGTTAAATGTCATGGTAAACTACTTAAGAATAGCCAGACTTACTTGACTTGCTTGCTATATAAGGAGAAATAATTCTTCTATTGCATAGCATTATTGTGAGGGTCAAATGAGATAGCATACAGAGAACTAGACAGTTGTTTGGTTGGGGAATATTGATAATAGAAACTGAAAGATTATCCCTATCGAATTGGCCTTACCCTTTATAATATGCTGTAGCATTTTATTTTCCAGGCTCCACCTTTAGATGGCCTTATGGACATCTCTTCTCTTTGTCTAGGTTTCTATACCACCCCAACTTCAGAAGAATACAGAATCCTATAAACTTCTGGGAAAATACAATGGCAAAACAAAATGTATGTTGGTATTATGTTGACCTTAATAAAATCTCTTGGGGAGGGGGCGGAGCCAAGATGGCGACTGGAAAGCAGTAACTGGCGTGAGCTCCCCACCAAGTCCCTCCAAAAACCTATTAAAAAATGGTTCTGAACCAATTCTAGAACTGCAGAACCCACAAAATGGCAGAGGGAAGCAGGGCTCCAGCCCAGGAGAGCCTAGATGGTCTCGGGGTAAGGTCTGTCCCACATGGAACTCCCAGCTCCCAGCTCCCAGCTGAGGGGAGCGGAGCTGAGCCAAGCAGAGCCCAGCGCGCACGGCATGGCGCGGCAGGCCTCGGCCCAATGAGACCAGGAGTGGAGTGGAGAGGGCCCTAGCATGCTGAATTACTGAGCTGTGGCATGTACCAGACCTCACAACCCACAAACAGCAAAGACAACAAAGAAGGTTAGTGGGAAAAGGTGCGGGACAAGATGGAGTTTGCGGTTTGGCTACCACCCCTGGGGCAATGGAGGCGGGGCAGCTTTAGAACTATAGCTGCAGTTGCTTCTGACCCCAGGCCCACCTGGTGGGAGGAATTAAGTGGCTGATCAGAGCAGGAG
>CM053622.1:488810815-488827991 GCA_028646595.1 Phalanger gymnotis
TAAATAGCCTGGCAAAAGATGCACAAAAAATATTGAATAAAACAAAAGCTTAAAAATAAAAAAAGACCAAATTTTAAAACAGGTAGAAAAATCAGCTGAAGTGAAGGACTGCTTACAAAGCAGAATTGGAAGAAATGTAGTGCTGTGCAGGGTGTGCAGCTGCAGGATCAGCAGTGGCTGCTCCTGGATCTATCAGCCCACAGATAGAATTTTCAAATATCACCTGTTTCAACTTCTGGGAGTCAAGATGGTGAAGTAAGCAGTAAGTAACCCTCAATTTCCCCTATTGACTTTGAAAAACCCAGGGAATATTGCCCCAGAAAAAATTCTAGAATAGTGGAGACAGCAGAAAGATGAGGTAGACTACGTATTTTAGCTTGGGAGGCTAGGGAGATTAATAGAAAGGTCCCTCTTGCTCTGGCTGAAGGGGACCAGTACAGGACAAGACGCATCTCAGCAAACCCACAGGAAGCCCCAACTCAGGAAACCAGTGGGAGATCCTGAGCTCCAGGGTGGAGGAGCAGGCAAGAGCCAACAACTAGCACACACCAGTAGCAACCACCAGCTCCAGCTCAGCACTAGGTAAATTTTCAGAACACTACAACCTCCAGCTGTGAGCACTTGAGGCCCTGGCACACAAAGCCAATAATTAGCCCCCCCAGCCCTAAGCATAAGAAGCCTGAGACAGTGCCACCCAATACCCAGAGGCAGAGATCAAATTTAAAAGACAGAAAAAAGGCAAAAAATGAGCAAAAAAAAAAACAAGAAAGAAAAACAATGACCATAGAGAAGTATCTTGGTGACAGGTCAGATCAAAACGTAAATTCAGGAGAGGACAACATAGTCAATGTACCCACATCTGAAACTTTGAAGGGGAATATGAACTAATCTCAAGCCCAAAAAGCCATCTTGAAGGAGCTCAAGAAGGATTTTAAAAGTCAAATAAGGGAGATAGGAGAAAAATTGAATAATTCCTTTAAAAATACAATTGACAAAAAAGTACACTGAAGAATACAACTCCTTAAAAAGTAGAACTGGCCAAATGGAAGAGGAGGTATAGAAGCTAAATGAAGAAAATAATTGATTAAGAATTGGACTTGGGCAAGTGGCAGCTAATGACTCTATGAGACATCAAGAATCAGTTTAACAAAAACAAAAGAATGAAAAAAAATAAGAAAACATAAAATACCTCATTGGAAAAAAAAAAAAAACAAAAACAATTGACCTGGAAAATAGATCCAGGAGCAATGATTTAAGAATTATTAGTCTATCTAAAAGCCATGATAAAAATACACCCTGGACAGACTCTTTCAAGAAATCATAAGGAAAACTGCTCTGAGGTCTTAGAACCACAGGATAAAATAGAATTCGAAAGAATCCACCAATCACCTCCTGAAAGGGATCCCAAACTGAAAACACCAAAGAATAATGTAGCCGAATGCCAGAATTATCAGATCAAGGAGAAAACACTGCAAGTAGCCAGAAAGTCCCAAATTAAATATCATGGAACCACATTGAAGATTACACTGGACCTTGAAGCTTCCACATTAAAAGACTGGATGATTTGGAATATGATATTCCATAAGGCAAAGGAGCTTGGATTACAACCAAAGATCAACTACCCAGCAAAACTGAGCATAATCTTACAGGGGAGATGAACATTCACTGAAATAGGGGACTTCCAGAGACACTTGAGCTCAATGGAAAATTTGAACTTCAAATAAAAGATTCAAGTGAGGTATAAAATGGTAAACAGGAAAGGGAAAAAAGTGTTATTTAACAAGGGCAAACTGTTTACATCCCTACATGGGAATATGATATTTATAACTCTTGAGAAATGTATATTTATTACTACATCTAAGAGGGAAATACATAGACAATTGGGGTGGGTTTAAGTTAATTTTAATGTGATGATAAAAAATAAGTGGTGGAAAAGGATTGTAATGGGGGAAGAGGAAAGAAGGAGACAGAAAGGATAAATTACATCACATGAGGGGGCACGAAGACATATTACAATAGAGGGGAAGAATGAAAGGAGAACAGCACTGTTTGAATTTTACTGTCATTGGATATGGCTCAAGGAGGGAATAACATAATCAGTTAGGTACAGAAATCTAACTTACCCTATAGGCAATTGGAGGGGAAAGGAGAAAGAAGGGAGGGAGGTGGTTAGAAGGGAGGGGAGAAGTAGTAAGGGCAAAGAGAAAGAAAGAGGAGAAGGTTGATAATGGGAGGGCACATTGAGGGAGGTGGTGGTCTAAAGCAAAACTCTAGTGAGTAGGGAAAGAGAGAAAGGAGAAAGAAAAGCATAAATGGGAGGAGGAATAGGATTAAGAGAAAGACACAGATAGTAGTCATGACTGTGAATGTGAATGGGAAGAACTCTCCCATAAAATGGAAACAAATTGCAGAATGGATTAAAAATAATAATTCTACAATATGTTGTTTAAAAGAAAAACATTTGAAGTATAGTGATACACACATGGTAAAGGTAAAAGGCTGGAGTACAATATATTATGATGCTTCTGATGAAGTTAAAAAAGAATCAAGGGCAGCAATCCTCATCTCAGACAAAGTAAAATCAAAAATAGATCTAATTAAAAGAGATAAGGAAAGAAACTATATCCTTGTAAAAGCCAACATCGAAAATGAAGTAATGTCATTAATAAACATATATGTACCAAGTGACATAGCACCTGGATACTTAGAGAAAAAGTTAAGAGATTTAGAAGAAGAAATGGAAAACAAAACTGTACTAGTTGGGGACTTCAACTACCCCCTCTCAGAACTCGATAAATCTAGCCACAAAATAAGAAAGAAGTTAAGGAGGTGAACAGAATTTTAGATAAGTTAGATATGGTAGACATCAGGAGAAAATTGAATGTAGATAGAAAAGAGTATACCACCTTTTTCTCAACAGTACATGGCACCTACACAAAAATTGACCATGTACTAGAGCATAAAAATCTCACAATCCAATTCAAAAAGACAGTCATATTAAATATATGCTTTTAAGATAATGATGCTATAAAAATTATATGTAATAAGTGGTCATGGAAAGATAGACTAAAATTAATTGGAAACTAAAGCATTTAATCCTAAAGAATGAGTGGGTCAAACAACAAATCACAGAAACAATCAGTAACTTCATCCAAGAGATAATCAATAGTGAGACAACATACCAAAACTAGTGGGAGATCCTGAGCTCCAGGGTGGAGGAGCAGGCAAGAGCCAACAACTAGCACACACCAGTAGCAACCACCAGCTCCAGCTGATATTATAAATGGGATGCAGGGAAAGTGGTTTAAGGGGAAGTTTTATATCTCTAAATACTTACATGAATAACACAGAGAAAGAGGAAATCAATGAGTTGGGCATGTAACTAAAAAAGCTAGAAAAAGAACAAATTAAAAATTCCCAATTAAATATCAAATTAGAAATACTAAAAACCAAAGGACAGATTAATAAAATTGAAATTAAGAAAATATTAAAAAATAAATACAACTAAGAGCTTGTTTTATGAAAAAAAACAAAGGTTTTTGCCCAACTATATGCCAATAAATTTGACAGACTTTGAAATGGATGAATATTTACAAACATATAATTGCTCAGATTAACGGAAGAGCAATTAAAATACTTCAGTAACTCCATTTCAGAAAAAAAAAGCAATTAAACAAGCCATCAATGAACTCCCAAGGAAAAAAAAATCTCCAAGATCAGATGCATTTAATAGTGAATACTATCCAACATTTAAAGAATAATTAATTCTAATACTATATAGATTATTGGGGGAAATAGGTGAATGAGTTCTATCAAATTATTGATACAAGTTCTATCAAATTATGACACAAATATGGTGCTGATACTTAACTGGGAAGAGGAAAAAGAGGGAAGGAAAAGTATAGACCAATTTCCCTAGTGAATACGGATACAATAAATAGGATATGAGCAAATAGATTACAGGAACTTGTCGCAGGAATAGCACCCTATGAACAGAAGGGATTTATACCAAGAATGAAGGGTTGGTTCAATATTAGGAATACTATCAGCCTAATTGATCATATCAACAATAGAACTAACAGAAACCCTATGATTATCTCAATAGATGCAGAAAAAGCTTTTGACAAAATACAAACCCATTCCTATTAAAAACACTATAGGGCATAGTAATAAATGGAGTTTTACTTAAAAATGATAAGTAGCATCTATCTAAAATAATCAGCAAGCATTATATGTAGTGGGGATAAGCTAGAAGCATTTCCAAAAAAATCAGGGGTGAAACAAGGATGTGTATTATCATCACTCTTATTCAATACAGGTACTAGAAACTTTAGCTTTTGCAATGAGAAGAAAGAGAAATTGAAGTAATTAAAATAGGCTAAGAAGAAACAAAGTTGTCACTCTTTGCAGATGATATACTTAGAGAAGAATCCTAGAGAATCTAGTAAAAATCTACTTGAAATAGTAAACAACTTTAGCAAAGTTGCAGGATGTAAAATGAGCACACATAAATCAACGGCATTTCTGTATATTAAAAACAAACCCAAGAACAAGCAATAGAATGAAGAAATCAATTTAAAGTTACCATAGACATTATAAAATATTTGGGAGTCTACCTGCCAAAACAAATCAAGGAACTATATGGAAATCAAGGAAATATATATATATATATATATATATATATATATATATATATATATATATATGTACAATTACAAAAGACCTTTCACACAAATAAAGTCAGATCTAAAATTCATGGAAAAAATATCCGTTGCTTTTGAGTAGGCCAAGGTAATATAACAAAAATGACAATTCTAACTAAATTGATTTACTTATTCAATGTCATACCAATAAACTACCCAAACTATTTTATAGAGTTAGGAAAAAATATAAAATTTCATCTGGAAGAGCAAAATGTCCAGCATATCAAGAGAATTGATGAAAAGAAATGCTAGAGAAGGTGATCTAGGCACACCAGATTTTAAATTGGATTATAAAGCAGCAGTTATTAAAATTACTTGGTACTGGATAAGAAATTGAGTGGTAGATTAGTGGAATACATTAAGTACACAAGACAGAGTAGTCAATGACTATAGTAATCTATTGTTTGATATACCCAGAGACCACAGTTTCTGTGATAAGATTTCACTATTTGACAAAAACGGCTGGGAAAACTAGAAAATTGCATGGTAGAAACTGGGCATGGACCATTATCTTACATCATATACCAAAAGAAAGGCAAAATGGGTATGAATTTGACATAAAAGCTGATACTATAAGCAAACTGGCAGAGCAAAGAAAAATTTGCCTCTCACATTTACGGAGAATGGAAGAATTTATCACCAAATAAGAGTAGAGAGCATTAAGAAATGCAAACTGGAAAATTTTGATTATATTAAATTGAAACATTTTTGCACAAAGACAATGCAAACAAATGGGAGGATTTTTTACAACCAGTGTCTCGGATAAAGGCTTCATTTATAAAATATATAGAGAATTTAGTCAAATTTATAGGAATACAAGCCATTCCCCAATAAATAAATGTTCCAAAGATATGAACAGGAATTTTTCACAGGAAGAAATTGAAGCTATCTCTAGTCATATGAAAAATGCTCTAAACCACTATTTGTTAAGGACATGCAAATAAAAACAAGTCTCAGGTACCACATCACAACTATCATGTCATTAAAAAAGAAGAAGATAATAAATGCTGGAGAAGATGTGTGAAAATTGGAACACTAATGCATTGTTGGTGGACTTGTGAACTAATCCAACCATTCTGGAGACCAATCTGTAACTATGCCCAAAGGGCTATAAAAATGTGCATACCCTGGGGGCAGCTAGGTGGCACCGTAAGTAGAGCACCAGCCCTCGAGTCAAGAGGACCTGAGTTCAAATCTGGCCTCAGATAGTTGACACATGTACTAGCTATGTGACCTTGGGCAAGTCACTTAACCCCAATTGCCCTGCCAAAAAATTTTAAAAATGTGCATGCCCTTTTTACCCAGAAATACAACTTGTAGGGGTGTATTCCAAAGAGTTCATACAAGTTGGAAAATGACTATTATGTACAAAAATATTTATTGCAGCTCTTTTCATGATGTCAAATAATTAAAAATTTTTGAGGATGCCCATCAATTGGGGAATGGATAAATGAGTTGTGGTATATGAATGTAATGGAATACTATAGTTACTATAAGAAATGATGAGCAGATGGATGTCAGAAAAACCTGAAAATACTTATATGAACTGATGCTGAGTGAGCTGAGCCCAACCAGAATAATATTGTACACAGTTACAACTACATTGTGCAAGGCAAGGACTAACTTTGATAGATTTCACTCTTCTCAGACATGCAAGATTCTAAGACAATCCCAAAAATCTCATGATGGAAAATGTTATTCACATTCAGAGAAAGAATTCCAGAGTCTGAATGCAGATCGAAGCATACTGTTCACTTTCTCTCTTTTAGGTTTTATTTTCTTTCTTCTTTCTTGAGTTTCATCCCATTGATTCTACTCTAATTCTAATGTGAAAATGTGCATAATATCAATGTATATGTAGAGCCTGTATCAGATTCCACACTGTCTTGGGGAGGAGTAAGGGAGGAAGTTGGAGAAAAATTTAAAACTCAAAAGCTTGTGGAACTAAATGTTGAAAACTAATAACAAATAACTTAATTTAAAAAAAGTAAAATTGTCTAAGTAGGAAAAAGGGAACAAAATTTCACAGAGTAAAATGATTCCTTGAAAATTAGAATTAGGCCAGCAGAAGTTAAAGACTCCAGGAGATATTAAGAAACAATAAATCAAAGTCAAGATGAAAAATATAGCAGGAAATGTGAAATATTTTATTGGAAAAACAATTGGCCTGTAGTGTTCAAGAAAATATCAAGGAAAACTGCCTTGATAATTTAGAACAAGGGGATCAAATAGAAATTTAAAGATTGTACCAATCACTTCATGGAAGTGATACCAAAATGAAAACTCCCTGGAATATTATAGCCAAATTCCAGAGCTCTCATGTCAAGGAGAAAATATTACAAGCAGCCAGAAAGAAATATTTCAAATGTTGTATAGCCACAGGTAGGATCACACTAGATTTATTAGTTTCTATATCAAAGTGCCAGAAGAGATAGGATATAGTATTACAGAAGGCAAAGAAGCTATGATTACAACAAAAAATAATCTACCAAAAATTGGTGTGGTTTTTCAGGAAAGAAAAGGGATGTTTAATGAAATAGATAATTTCCAAATATTTCTGATGAAAAGACCAGAGCAGAATAGAAAAGTTGACTTTGAAATACTAAACTCAATAGAAAGATGAAAAAATAAACCTGAAATAGAAATCATAAAGTAATGAATAAGAATATATTAATATAAGTTAAATGGAAATATAAGGTACATACCAAAGACTAATTACGGTTACTCAATAAGGACAGACAGTATATATAAAGATATATAGATATATATGGATATAGATATATAGATAGATATATAGATATAGATATATAGTAAAACATATTTAAGATTGCTATTAGTAATTGGCTAGTTAGTAAGGTAGATTGGGGTAGACCTGAGTATGCTATGAAGAAAGAGGAAGAACTGACACAGAAGAATTAGATAGAAGAGGAGGGCTGGTGTTTCTGGAAACCTACTTTCTCCAGGAATGAGTTCAAGAGAGAAATATATACATGTATATATATACCTACATACATATTTGTGTATGTATATGTATGTACTTTTTTTTTTTTCTAAATTTAGAAGGAAATAAAATGCCAAGGGGATAGGGTGGGAGGAGAGGAAAGGGGAGTGATCCTTCGAGTGTGTGGTGAGGGAATAGGTTAAAGATAGGTATAGAATTATATTTAGATTAATGGGAATGAGAAGATAAGGAAGAAATCCTTGAAGGATGGTGTCCTTAAGTAATAGAAGGGCAAGGCAATGGCTAAAAGTAAAGTAGAGGAATGAGAGGGGATAAGAAATAAAAGATGCACATAAACATAAAATAAAGATCAAGAGTAGAATTTGTTAGGAATAAAGGTGAAGGGGTGGTAATCATGATCTCAGACAAAATTAAGGCTAAAATAGATTTAATTGAAAGAGCAAAATAGGGAAAGCATACTATGTGTCAGCCATATTTATCAATGTGGTTTTGGACTGTTTAAAGCAACTAGACAGTTTAAGGCTGGAATATTACTGTGGTGTAGGAAATGATGAGTTGGTGGATTTGAAAAATAATATGGAAAAACTTGGACTTGTGAAAGAAGAGGTTATGCATTCTCAGAGAAACAGAGGATAAATAAGAATAGTATGGTCTTATATAGATGCATATGAATGTCTATGTCTATATATGGCTATGATTATAGATATCTAGGTTTATGTGTCTGTACTCTATGTGTAAGTGCATGTGTATATGGATATATTTGTTAATCTATATATGTATCTCTTTGTATGTATATCTATATTGTGTGTGTGTGTGTGTATACACACACACACATTTATGAGTGGGTAGGTGTATATACGTGTGTATATATATGTATGTATGTATGTATATAGGTATATGTATATGTATGGACATATATAGATATAGATTCACATCCGTATATCTATTTATATCTATATTTATCTATTTATCTACATTTAAGCATAATTATACCTTGGGGGGGGCAGCAAAGGGAGAAAAGAACAAAGCCAAAGGGGACGGAAGAGAACAAATGAAAACTTACAAGGAAGAAAAAAAAATGGACAGTTCTCAACACAATATGAATTATTTATTATATAAGATTTCTTGAAATGGAAATTTATTACTATTTATTTTGAATCCTGTCCTATATGCTGTTGTGAATATGTAAATGCTTTGTTTCTCATTTTGTATTATTTTAGTTCTGACATTTAAGTGTGTTTCTTTTTTATTTTGTATTTAAGGTTCAAAGAAAAAAGAAAAAAAAATCAATGTAAAAATTTTAAAATAAAAGACTAGTTAAGATATTCCCAGCAATATATCACAAACTTCACACAATATGACTAGCTAGTTTTTCTACCAGGAATGCAAGATTAGTTTAATATTAGAAAAAAAAACTAGCAACATAATTGATCATCTTAATAATAAAAATCAACAAAAACAATTTTATTATCTCAAACAATGCACAGAAAAAGGTTTTAATAAAATGTAATACACTTCTGTTTGTTAAAAAATAGAAAGCAGAGGAGCAAATGGAATGTTTCTTAAAATAAGTAGCAAAAATCTAAAATCATCAGCAAATTTTATGTATAATAGGGATAAGCTAGAAGCAGTCACAGTAAGATAAATGGTGAAATAAAGATATCCAGTGTCACCACAATTATTCAATACTGTATTAGAAATTATGGCAATGACAATAAGAGAAAAAAGAAGAAATGGAGGTATTTAGAATAGTAAATAAGGAAGCAAAACTTTCATTCTTTGTAGATGATATGATGTTGCATTGAGGAAATCAATGAAAAATAAGTGAAAATAATTTATAACTTCAACAAATGAAATAAAATTATACACCCACATATAAATCATCAGCATTCCATTACCAACAATGTTCAACAGGAAAAGATGGAGAGAGGAGTCCAATGTAAATGTAAAATAACTTCGGAAAATGTAAAATACTTGGGATTCTATCTGCTGAAACAATTCTGGGATCCATATGAACAAAATTACAAAACACTTCACACAGATAGTCAGATCTAAACAAATGGAGAAATATTAATTACTAATGGATAGCCTGAACTGATAAAATAAAAATATCAATTCTACCTAAATTAACTTGCTTATTCAGTTCCATACCAATCAATACACAAAAAACTCATTTTATGGAGCTGGAAGTAAATAACAGAATTCATACGCAGGGACAAAAGGTCAAGAATATCAAGGGAACTAATGAGGCTAATAAGGTGAAAGAAGGTAGTTTAGCAGTACCAGATCTCAAACAGTAATATGAAGCAGTAATCATAAAAAAGTCTGCTACTGGCTAAGAAATAGAGTGCTGGATCAGGGGATCAAATTAGGTACACAGTACAGTGTAGTAAATGATCAAAGCAATTTAGAACCAAACTTTCGGGACAAGAAATCACTATTCGAATATAATTTCTGGGGAAACTGGAAAGCTGTTTGGCATAAATTGTGTATTGACCAGTATATCACACTTTAAGCCAAGATATGGACAAACAGTATATAATTTAGAGAAAAAAATGTGATATCATGAGCAAGTTAGGGGAGAGAATAGTTTACTTGACAGATCTGTGGTTTATGACCAAAGAAGAGATAGAGAACATTATGTGATATAAAGTAGACTTTTTATTTTTTATCTATGGAATCAAACTAGTATTCACATAAGATAGTACTATAGAAAGATGATTGGACATGATGTTGGAAATCTACTGTTCACAACATGCAATTTCTTTCAAATATATAAGAAAATTATCATTTAACTTTCTTTTTTTCTTCCCTCCATCCATTCTAGAAATTTCTACCATTACACAGAAATAGGTATACACACACACAGATGCACACCCACCAACACAATCTATTGTTGTGTGTAAACATACATACACCTACACACATGTTCACATAAATACATGTATGTATAAAATTACTGAATACATCAATGTATCAGTTTTTTCTCTGCATGCAAATAGCATTTTTCATCATATCTCCTGCTCTACTGACTGCACCACCTAGCTGCCCCATATATTCAGAATTTCAACAATGAAACACTGTTCCAATTTTTTCAGATCTTCTCCAGCATTTGTCACTTTTCCCTTATATCATTTTACCCAATCTGCTAGGGAAAAAATGATATTTCAAAGTTGTTTTAATCTGCATTTCCCTAATCGATAATGATTTAGAACATTTTATATGATAAAAGTGTAATGTTATTACATTAAATTAAATAGTTTTTGCACACATAAAGCTAGGGCTGTCTATTTTAGAACAAAAGCAGGGAATTGGGGGTACATTAGATGAATGTTCTTAGGCCTCATTTCTTACATATGTAGTGAATCAAGTCTAATACATAAGAATACAATTCATTCTATAATTGATAAATGGTGAAAGAATATGAACATTCAGTTTTCAGAAGAAATCAATACTATGTATATTCATATGAAAAATACATCACTATTGATTAGATAAATTAAAATTAAAAGAATTATGCGGTTCTACCTCATTCCGATTAAATTGGCTAATATGACAGAAAAGTAAAATGACTAATGTTGGAGGGAATGTGGAAAATTTGGGTTATTAATGCACTGATGATGGAGTCATGAACTTATCCAACCACTTCAGAATGCAATTTAGAACAACATGCGTACAACTATTAAACTCTGCATACCCTTAGGTGTGGCCAAACCATTACCAGGTCTTTACTTCAAAGTGATCAAAGGAAAAGGAAAAGGATCTATATGTACAAAATATTTAAAGCAGCTCTTATTGTGGTGGTGAAGAACTGGAAATTGAGGGGATGCCCATCAATTAGGGAATGGCTTAAGAAGATGTTGTATATGATTGTGATGCAATACTATTGTGTGAGAAGAAATTATGAGCAAGATGGTTTCAGAAAAACCTGGGAAGGCTTACATGAAGTGATGCAAAATAAAGTAGGCAAAACCAGGAAATCACTGTATGTGGTGAGAGCAATATTGTATACTGATCAGTTATGAATGGCCTAGCTCCTCTGATCAGTGAGCCAAGATAATTCTAAAGGACTTGTGTTGATTAGTTCTACCCAGTTCCAGAAAAAAAATAACTGATGTTGCCGGAACATGGATCAAAGGGAATTTTTAAGAATTTTCTTTATTTTTCATTTGTGTCTGCATTTTCTTTTGAAACACTTTTCAAATGGAAAGATGTTTTACATTACTTCACATGTATAATTTTTATTTTAAGAAACATCGCCTGTTCAAATGGAGGTAGGGAAAGGAGAGAGAGGAAGAATTTGCAACTTTAATTTTAAAAGAAAATGTATGTTCTATTTTTTACATCTAATTGACTATTTTTAAAGAAATAAAATATATTGGATAAAAAGAAATGTTTTCAATGGAATTATAGAAAAGATTAGGGGTATATCTCTCTTGTGTGCTTTTGGTGTATGATTCCCACAAACTAATGTATCAATCAATCCCAATATGTAAGAGAAATCTCAAATAGGCATTTTATTTTGAATCATTTAAGGGAAAGTATTGAAGTCTTCTCTGAATCCCCTTGCAATAGTGTCCATTTTACTTTCATAGCACGAATTATGCTCCAGTTCTCTTCAAATTTGACAATGAGTTATAAATTATTTTAGAAGTGGTAGTACTTGCCTCTTCCTTGCATATTCTCCCCCACAAAAAGAAAGAAAGGTACCCAGATATTGACAGAAATAATCTCTCTGTAATACTAAAAAAGATAGAAATTGAATGAGTTGGAGTAGATCAAATGATTATTCACTGTCATTACCTTTCCTGGAATTGTAAAAGACCACGTGCAACTTTATAGGACATTTCACCATGCAATACACTTTCAATAGCCTTTAAAATGCAAATTCTTTTATGCTGAGTTCCTTTCTCTTATGGTCAAATAACTGTACTTTTTCCCCTTCTTCTATTTTCTCTACCTGCAATCGCTTTGGGGTGATTTGTCCTCAGTTCCAATCTGGGATTTAATTGTATTTTATGTAATCTTTATTATCACATAGTTGACTAGCTGAATCTATATTACCTGTGAAGGTCATAGTCTTTTAAAAGACTCTAAACTAGCCACTACAACTTCAGTAAAACAGTCTTAAAGGGACTGTTCGCTGTAATCAGTGATGAGATAGGGAGATAATATGGATTTATCAGTTAGTAAAAAAAATTACTTATAAATAAGTACAATACTCCTGGTAAATATTTTGCATTTTCACAATCTTATGTCCAAGAGAAGCTAATGTTTTCATATATTTACTGAACATTACCTGATGTAATTACTTAGATAATTCAAAGTATACTCACTGCTTTTCCCTTGTGCTTTTTTTTAAAAGTAAATTTAGTTCACATAACAAACTGGCCTACACATTCACAGTTGGAATTATTTTAGGGAAAATAAAATAAAGCAAAAGACACTTATTATGATAGAGTTCAGGATGCCAAGACCAGAAGAAGGAGGAATCAGTAAAATGAAACAAAACTTTGGGAATCATATTTAAAAGGCATAGGATTCAACGAGAGGAATAATCTCAGTATACAAGGTTTAGACATGTATTAGGTGAAAATTATCAAACCATATTGGGAATAGAATCAGATTTGAAGATAGCAAAAAATAAACAAGCAATATCATAATTGTGCAAGCTGAAAAAAAAAAAAAAACTTCCAGACACATGTATGAAATGTGTGATTGCAAGGAATTCTGCATCACACAATGCAAAAAGAAACATAATCAATCATTAATCATTTATTAAGTGCCTGATATGTAGCTATGTATCAGGCACTACGTTCATCACCATACAAAAATTCAATCCCTACTCTCTGCGAGCCTATGAGTGAAGAGAGACACACTGATGTGCTAGGAGAGTAATCAATAGCTTTGAAAAATACCTGACAATGCTAAGTTATTTCCTTGGTACTCTACAAAAAGAACAAAATTTTATTCCAAATCTACTAATTTCAAACCAAAATGTAAGAACTAAGGATACAAAGATAATCACCTTATACACTTCAGTATATAAAGACATGTGAGTAAATTTATATGGATAAATACAAGATAAGAATGCACAAACCTAGACAAAATGCTCTATGAAACTGTAAAGAGAAAAAGAATCTTTCTAATTGAGGAACTTAGAGAGGAACTTTATCTTTCTATAATGCTGTGGGAAGATCACATACACATTTATGTATGTGTATGTATGTACATATATATGCATATATATACATATACATATATCCATGTGTAAATATATACTTCTTACATATTTGCGTCAAAATTATTTAAAGAGTTATGTAATAATATATCATGCTATATTAATTTTCAGACATTTATTTAAGTGTTCATTTTTCTGCTGTGGGTCATTATAATAATTAGACTCCTTTAATCATGCTACACTATTTTTCTCTAGCTATCTTCTCCCCAGCTGTGTTGTCACTGAGACCAGAGATCTTTCTCTGGAAGACTTAATCATTTCAGCTCCAGGACTCCTCTCCTGGGACCCCAAAAGCTTCTGCTCGATTTGCATTTCATATATTGTAGACAATATTTGGCTGAATTCTTCCTCACTAAATTTTTACTGTCTATCTTGGTATTTCTTCTTCCTCTTGCTTTCTAGTCCTAGAATTAAAATAAAATCATTGTTGTCATTACTACGACAAAGGATATCTACTTTTTTGCTATGAATTTATTATTTATTTTTTCTAAAGTTACATGTAAAAAACAATTTTAAACATTTATTTTTAAAACTTTGATATCCAAATTCTCTCCCCTTCTCCTTCTCCACACCCACCCCACTGAGAAGGAAAGTAATTCCATACAGGATATACATGTGTAGTCATGCAAAATATACGCATAATTGTCATTTTGTGAAAGAAAACAGACAAAAAGCTTGAGGAAAATAAAGAAATTTAAGAAAAAAAAGTTGCTTCAATATGTATATAAACATGTCAGTTCTTTCTCTGGAGATGGATAGAACTCCAGAGTTGTCATGGATTCTTATATTGCTAAGAACAGCTAAGTCATTCAGAGCTTATCGTCTTACAATATTACTGTTACATGTACTGTTACCAGTTTATTTTACTTTGCATCCACTCATGTAATTCATTCCAAGTTTTTTTTGAGAGCTTCTCACTCATAATTTCTTATAGAACAATACTATTCTGTCATAATTATGTATCACAACTCATTCAGCCATTACCCAACTGATGTGAATCTCCTCAGTTTCTAATTCCTTAGCCCCAGAAAAAAAGCTGCTATGAATATTTTTGTACATATAGGTCCTTTTCCTTTTTTTTTTTTTTTTATCTCTTTTGGGATACAGACCTTGTAGTGGTGTTGCTAAGTCAAAGGGTATGCATGGTTTCACAGCCCTTTTGGCATAGTTCCAAATTGCTCTACAGAATGATTTAATCAATTCACAACACTCACTGTCTCGTTTTTCTCACATCCCTTTCAATATTTGTCATTTACTTTTTTCTGTCTTGTTATCTAATCTAATGGGTATGAGGTAGTACCTCAGAATTATTTTAACTTGCATTTCTCTAATCAGTTGTGAATTAGAATATTTTATAAGCCTAGAGAAAGCTTTGATTACTTCATCTGAAAACTGATTATATCTTTGGATCATTTATCAACTAAGGAATGATTCTTACGTTTATAAATTTGATACATTTCTCTATGTGTTAGAGAAATGAGGACTTTATAAGAGAAACTTGCTTCAATTTTTTTCAGTTATTATTGTTAACTGTATTTCCCTCCATCCTATTGCTCGTACCCTTATTTGTTCTGTTCTCTCTCTCCTTTCACCCTGTCCTGCCTCAAAAGTGTTCTGCTTCTGATTACCTCTTCCCCCAATCTGCCCTCCTTTCTATCACTCCTTTTTCTAGTATCTCCTTCCCCTTCTGTTTTCTTTTAGAGTAAGACAAATTTCTATACTCCATTGCCTGTGTATCCTATTTCCCAGTTACATGTAAAAACAACCTTCAACATTCATTTTCAGAACTCTGAGATTGTAACTCTCTCTCCTTCTCCCTCCCCACCAATCCCCATTGAGGAGGCAAGACATTCAATACAGGCTTATGCATGTGCAGTCATGCAAAATACCTCCCTAACAGTCATGTTGGAAAAAAAAACTAAGTATATTTTCACCCATCCTGTCTGCCACGCAATTATTCTATTCTCTCCTTTCACCCTGTCCCTCTTCAAAAGGATTTGCTTCTGATTACTGCCTCTTCCAATCTGCTCTCCCTTTTATCACCCCGTCCTTTCTTATCAACTTCTCCCCTACTTTCCTGTATATAGATTTCTATACACAATTGAGTGTGTATGTTATTCTCTCCTTAAGCCAATTCCAATGAAAGTAAGGTCAACTCATTGCCTCTCACCTCCCCCCTCTTCAACCTCACTGTGAAAACTTTTTCTTGTCTATTTTATGTGAAAAAGATGATTCCATTCTATGTCTCCCTTTCTGCTTCTCCCAGTACATTCCTCTGTCACCCCTTAAATTTATTTTTAGATATCATCCTTTCATATTCAACTCAACCTGTGCCCTCTATGTATGTATGTATGTATGTATGTGTGTGTGTATATATATCTATGTATCTATCTATCAATCTACTTATCTATCTGACTGTCTGTGTGTGCCCTAATGGTGAGAAAGGTCTCATGAATTACAAAGATCATCTTTCCATGTAGGAATGTAAACAGTTCAACTTTAATAAGTCCCTTATTATTTCTCTTTCCTATTTACCTTTTCATGCTTCTCCTGAGTCTTGTACTTGAAAGTCAAACTTTTTGAATTTATTAAATTTCTCTCCATTATTGAATATTAGTTTTTTTCCCTTCATGGATTACACTCAGTTTTGCTGGGTACTTGACTCTTGCCTTTAATCCTAGCTCCTTTGGCCTCTGGGATATCATATAATAAGCCCTCTGATCCTTTAATGCGGAAGCTGCTAAAGCTTGAGTTATCTCAATTGTGTTTTCACAATACTTGGAATGTTTCTTCCTGGCTGCTTGCCATGTTTTCTCCTTGACCTGAGAATTCAGGAATTTGTCTATAATATTCCTGGGAATTTTAATTTTGGGATCTCTTTCAGGGTGTAATCACTGGATTCTTTCAATTTCTATTTCATGCTCTGGTTCTAGAATATCAAGGCAATTTTCCTTGATAATTTCTTGAAGTGTGATGTCTAACCTCTTCTTTTGATCATGGCTTTCAGGTAGTCCAATAATTTTTAAATGATGTGTCCTGGATCAACTTTCGAGGGCAGTTGTTTCTCAATGAGTTATTTCATATTTTCTCCTACTTTTTTCATTCTTTTGGTATTTTTATAATTTCTTGATTTCTTATAGAGCCTTTAGTTTCCATTTGATCTATTCTATTTTTCCCCTTTAAACTACTTTATTTATTTTTTATTTACAACATTCAGTTCCACGTGCTTTTAAGTTAAAAATTTTCTCCTCATCCTTCTCCTCTCCCCCC
>CM053622.1:488828491-488852229 GCA_028646595.1 Phalanger gymnotis
TTTCTTGTTGGCAGCTTGCCATATTTTTTTTTCATTCACCTGGGAGCTCTGGAAATTGGCTATAATATCTCTAGGAGTTTTCATTTTGGGATCTCTTTGAGGAAGTGATCAGTGTATTCTTTCAATTTTATTTTACCTTCTCATTCTAGAATATTAAGACAGTTTTCCCATCAAGAAAGATGATGTCTAGGCAACTCTGAAGGACTTATGACAAAAAATGCTATCCATCCCCAGAGGAAAAAAAACCTGATAGTGTTTGAATACAGATTGTTGCATATTTTTTTAACTTTACTTTTCTTGAGTTTTATATATATATTTTTTCACAACAGGCCTAATATGGAAATGTGCTTTGCATGACTACAAATGTATAACCTGTATCAAATTGCTTCTCAATGAAGAGGATGGGGAAGGAGGAAGGAGAGAATTTGGAACTCGAAGAATTATAAAAAAATGTTAAAAATTGTTTTTAGATTTAATTGGGAGAAATTAAAATACTAAATTTAAAAAAAATGCTTGCAGTAATTCTCTATTTATATTAAATAATGCCCCAAATAATTACTCTATCACTCCTACTTCCAAATTTGTGTGCTACAGTAGAAAAGAGGTGATTTTAGAGTTCAGGTCATGAATTTGAATCATGGATCTTCTGCTTAATAAATACATTACTTTTGCAGATGCCATGAACTTTTTGGTATTAGTTTCATCATAAGTAAAATTAGACAGTTTTTTTTTTTAATTAGGTGAGCTCCAAAATCTCTTTCATCTCTATCTCTATAACCTGCTTTTCCAGCCTTATCTCCACCTATTTTTATTCTTCTAAAAAAAGAAAATGTACTATTTTCCAATCTCAGTCAAATCCTATGCTTTCCAACCCTTTTGTTATTGCTATCATTTATCCAATTACTTGGAATATTCTTATCAGTCATCTCTTACATTTATAACCATGTCCATCCCTTAAAATCTTTTTTTAAATTTTCACACTTTCTATAACTCAATCTCTAGTTCCTTTTCTTATCCTACTTAATCAGAAAATTGCTTTTCTCTTCTCAGACATAAAATAAACTTATTGTAGCCTTGTTATGTGTAGGTTGTATCGCACCTCATATTACAGTTACTGAGCATTATTTATTTAGCATATTAGAGTGTAAAGTCATTGATTACAAAAACTCACTCATGTATGGCTATATTACCCAAATAACATTTAACATTTTGTTTCACATTTAAGCTTCAATATTTTGTTGAACAATGATATTGAAAATTGTGATCATGTCAATGATGGCAGCAATTTTGATAACCACAACTTGATGAAAGACCAACATATCAACCATACTGCATGTAGTGTCATTGCAATGGCAAAGTGGAGGAATGTGAGCCAGGGAAATGTATTATGGAGGCTACATGTACCCTAAGACTAAGTTTGTAGCTGTGAGAAGGATCTCAGAAATACTAATGAATTTAGTTCTATGTCATCATTGAGTTTTTTTTAGCAACTTGGTCATTGTGACATAAAAATTATTTAACAACTATTTAATAGCAAGAGCTTTTTTAACTATCATCATGGTCAGGCAGACACAGAGGAAATAGGAGTTAGCCACACTCTCATGGTTTTGAGTGTACTGCAATCATCTTGCCAAAATTATGTATGTACACAAAACAACTTTTAAATTTAATCAAAATTGTTACAATTTTCTCCAACATTTTTAAATGTAGAAATAAGCAAAACAATAAATCAAGCCTTGTTTTTTGACATTTGCTGAGGTGAAAGTCAAACTGTCAAAGGTTAACGGTCAACTGTCATAATCTGTTTTGAGCCAGCTCCAGCACAGCCCTATTTAGTAGTATAAGAAGGAAAGATACATTGAAATGAGTCAGACAACCCAACATTCCATCTACCTGAAATAGTTCAGTATTGGTGCTGCTTTCCACTGGCATGTGGAAATCACATTTTTACATGAAATGTACTGAGGACATAAAATACATTCCTTACAGGGCAGTATTATATAATAAAACTAGAACTATACCTCAAAGAATGGCTTATACACACATACACATACATATATAAATATGCATTATATGCATACATATATTATACACACATATATACACATATATAGATTTATACATATATTTGTCAATGGTACCCTTCACTGTATGTCATTTAATAAGGTTTTATTAACTAATGCATGGCAATCATAATATTTTCATACTTAAGCCTGGATTAGACAAAAATAAAGGATGAAATTAATGATATAATAAAATTTTAAAAGACAAATACAACTAAAGTCATTAAAAACTATCACTTTATGAAAACTCCAGAAATTATAATGCAAATAAATATATGACAAAATGAATTCCATTCATATTACTGTATAGAAATGAGTGAATTTAAACTTACAATTTGGGACCAGATAATTACCAACAGAAATTTTTTCACATAAACTACATTTTTCAATAAAAATAAATAAAATTAGTGGATAAAGGGGATTTTTACAATTATCTTATTTAACTATGCAAGGCTACCAAGGAGAAAGTTAATATTCTTTATATAAGGAGACTAACTATGCCCCAACTGTCAAGGTTTTTATGATGAAAAAAAAACATTTAGAACCATCAATACATATAAAATATTAGTCTTAACATATTTTTGGCATAGTTAAAAGTATAGCAATAGATATAAAAGAGTAATAAAGAATAAACAAAAGTACCATATTTTTAATAAAGTACAGAAATCATTAACACAAGACAGCTTTACAAATTCATTATTTCCTAATCAAAAAAGGGGTAAAAAGGTTGATAGACATTCTGAAAGATAAAAACAAAGGTATCAAAATTTTCATAAATCTATTTGGAACAACAAAAAAAAAACCTCTCCCCTCACAAAGTAATAGTAAAGAATGACAATAGATGTGTATCACAAATTTGTTAGACATGACGAAAATTGTTTCTTTTCTAGATAAACCCTATGAAATAGATCATATAGGATAATAAAGTTATCATCTTTGGATATTATGCACATGAAGTTAATCATGGATATGTCAATAGCAGCTTTGAACAAATGGCTATCACATAGAGTTGCTTAAAGAAACAAAGGATTATGAAAATAATTCAAGATCTAGCAATAGCAACCATAAATTATATAATAGTTATGCATATGAATCTGGGATTATTGATCGTTACATCATGTAATGAATTGGTAGAAGCCATGCCACACTCTGCAAGTTGGAAAAAAAAAAGTGTCTAGCATTGATTGGATAATTAATAAGAATCAATCAGGTGTCTAGACTTATCTGCGGGAAATTCACTATCTGTAATAAAATAGTAAATACAAAAGTGATATAAAAGTTTGCAGTATAATTAAAAATCCAATAAATCCTTGAAAATTTAGTATTTAAGCTTGATTAGAATTTGATCATTACCACACATTTAATTTAGGGCACAATTGACTGATCATAACAGTGATGTTAAAGAACAAATTTGTTTTATATGATTCTTGAGATACTAATACACATAATCTCCAAGCTGAGTAGAAAGAAATGCTTTCAAAACAAACCTGGTTGAAGAAATTCAGTTATTTTCAGAACATAACAAAATATATATCATGCCTGTTTGTCTTTTTGCTACTTGAATTGTACTGAAAATGCTTTCAAATAGTTTAAACTTTCATCAAACTAAAAAAAAGTAAATTTGTCTTTGTAATCTCTTATCAAGAAGTATATAAATAATAATAAATATAATGCATTAAATATAAAAGAATTAAATCAAGTTAATGGATTTTCTTTCACTATTTATATCTGTAATTTATCAAGAAAGATAAAAAAATGAGGTAACAATAACAAAAACAAATATTCATTATTTTATTCCCTATTTTCCAGAAAAAAAATACTAAAGCAAAGAGAATGTAAATGACTTCTTCTGGGTTAAGCAGCTATTAAATATGTTAGGCAGGATTTGACCTCAGTTTTACAAGACTCCAAGTCCAGTTTTCTAGTCTCCATTTAATATTGTCACATGAATGAATGATTCATAAAAGATGTCTTCTTCGCAAATTTATTTTGTTTACATAAATTACATTTTTTGATACATATTTCCATGTTACTATTCTCTGAAAATGATCCATCTTGGAAAACTGTCTTCTATGAGTTAATTATTTTCTGCCTGCGTATGCCTAGGAAGGCATGACCCAACTTAAATGTAAGTGACTCTTGCAATCATGTCTTTCTTTGTTCCTACTTTATATTAGCAATACAAAGATTGTTTAATTTTTTTACTCAAGAAATTATGGATGCTAACAGGCATTCAGGAACTAACTGACCACTTAATTACTTTTTGCAGAGGTCTAATAGCATTCATGGCACTGGAGAACTTTGAGGCACTTTTAAAAAGTTATATTCTAAAGTGATTAATCTGTTCAATAAAATATATCAACAGCTGAATTTGCCAATCAGAAACAATATTTAGCTTATGACAGCTAAGAATTCTGAATGCGCATATGTGCATATGTACATATATAATATATACACATACAAAAACACACACATATACAAATATGTAGATACATCTATTTATATACCACATCCATATGTATAATATAAGCATGCACATGTAGTTATATGTGCATATGCATACATATGATATGAACTTTAATATTCAGATAAGGCTATAAATTTAAGCAAATATTGCTGGATATATCAGAATACACAGTTTTAGAAGTAAAAAATTAAAAGGAAATTTCAAAACATTTCGGGTTTCAAAAAAAATGTATTTTTCATTCTTAAAGCACAGCATAAATATTAAACAACATTATTGTTTCCATTTTCAAGAATTTTATTTGGGAGTCCAAAGTTGTTGTTGTTCAGTTGTTTCAGTTGTGTCCAACTCTTTGTAACCCCATTTGGGACTACCTTGACAAAAATACTGTAGTAGTTTGTCATTTCCTTTTCCAGTTCATTTTACAGATGAGGAACTTGGACAAATGGGATTAAATGACTTACTCTGGATCACACAGCAAGTAAGTGTCTTAGGTCAGATATGAACTCAGGTCTTCCTGACACAGGGCCCAGCGCTATATTCACTGTACCACCTAGCTACCCTGTAGGGAATCCAGAAATGCTCTTAGAAACATTGTACAATTGTTTATTTATGCAATGTAGTGAGTTTCCTTCCTCCACCAAGGAAAACTCTAACCCTTTATTCAGTAGATAAATCCTTTGGAGTAGTCTCGGGCATATAGAATTTAAAAAGTGGCCAAGTTATAGTTATTAAACTTCAGACAGAGCATGTGGCCCCAGGTCTTCCTGATTCCAAGTTTATCACTCTACTCATTACCACACTACACATATATACACACAGATATATAAATATATGTAAATATGTGTATATAAACATGTATGCATAGGTGTATATATACACACATACATTAGACACATAAACATATGTATACATATATAAATATTTGCAAATCAGCAAGTTTGTGCTTTTTTAGTGATACCTGCTTACCTGAGTTTTTCAACAACATAATTTAGATTTTTCATTATAAAGCAAAATTTTGAAAGTAATAGAAGAAACATATGTCAGGTAAGTTTTGGGTAAGGACTCTGTCTAGAGATACCAGAATTAATTGTCATTATGCACAATTTTCTTATAATTATAAACACTCACCATTTATTTAGCCAGAGAAATTCTACTCAAATTGCAGGGAATCTTGTGTGATTCATCTTTCTAAAGATGAATTCCATCCAAATACCCATGTCACTTTTCCATTTCACATTTCTGTATGCAGGTTATCTTTGATCTTTTATGAAATATTCGTTCATGATAACCAAAACCCATAACATTTTCATAACAATTAAGTTGTTTATCTGTAAGGGGAAAAAGATATGAAATTAGTCTTAATAGCGTTGGTCTGGGAAATCCATATTTGCCTTCATCAACACTGCATATGTTATAGATATCTCATAACACCAATTCTTTAATCTACTATCATTTTCTTTTCTTTCCCCCCTTACAACCCTCTTTAAGTTGAACATTAGAACAATTATGGCCCATTAATTTCATGCAGAATGCACTGTATTTCTATATTTTGTTTGTTTATAAAATATCTAAATAGGAATTATTAAAATTTTCATGTCATCTGCCTCTTTGTAAATCAGGTTAACTTTATGGACTTCTCAGAATAGTACTTTTCTAACATATAAAATAAAATATATTTCATTATGAAGGAAATCAATCATATTGGAATATATTTATGTATGTATGTATATATGCATATATTATTCATGGATTATAATTAAATGCTTATTATGTTATAAATATCATGTATATAAATACATGTATGTATATATGTATGTATGTACGTACATGTGTATATTCATTGAACGCAGGTAAAGGACCCCTGGTCGAAAATGTTAGGTATTATAGGGTTCATGTGGGAAGGTCAAATAAGGGGTAGTTCTGCCCTCAAATGGTTAAGAGTTGGCTAGATTAGAATAAGGTCTTGATCACAATAAAAATCAGCTACTTATAGTAATCAAATACATTATAACTAGCAGTAAATTATTGTTTTTTTTCATAAGGGATGACTATGGAAGACTTACTGCAGGAGAGATTTAATGGTCCAGAAATAGATATTTGTCCGGTTTCTTAAAATCTGAGTTAAAACTTCAGAGATCCTAGCAAATAAGAATATCATTTATTGGGAGTTACATGATATGCCCATAAATTGAAATATACAAGTAGAAAAATCAAAGATCAATAGAGACACAGGTATAGCTTTAATATTCAGATAGAGAGAAAGGGCATCAAAGTATCCATAGTTTTTTTGTTTGTTTGTTTTTGTATTTTTGTTTAGAAACTGCTTCCAAGAATCTATTTGGCTTTTTTGAAAATGAACTTTAAGAATAACGGAGGTCTCTTTGTTGAAATCTTTCTAAAATATGAGTTGAATAATGAATGTTTGATATTATTAAATTTTAAAAAGTGTCCATTTAGTGATGTCATTCAATATTTAGAATAGTTGAATGCTGGGTTTTTATTGTGGCTTGACTCTTTTTGGAAAAAACAAAACAAAAAAATAAACTAGTATAGAGTGTCTAACAATTTAGAATGCAGCTTAACAAAATCGACAATTAATACTTTAAAAACTTCTGTACATTACTTTTTCTAGCAAGATTTGTCTATTTAAATTGCCCTTAAAAGAAATAATTTCTTGGTTGAAGACAATGTTCCATTTTACCCTGGAGTGAATCTTTTAAGGCCCAGAATATAATATTGTGTAATCTAAGTGCAGACATAGTCTTAAATACAAGGACATAAGGCATTGTACTCATAATAATTAACTTTCAAGGTTAGTGTACCTAGGCATTGTCTAAAAGATGGGATAAATTTTAATATCCAACCATAGAAAAAATGCATTGTCATTTTTCATTAATGGTGTAACAACACAACTTTCAGGTAAAGTTCTTTAGCTCTGATTTATATTTTACAGGTAAATATATGTAGTGATCCTCATATAAGTCTAAAGACAACATATCATAGATTTTAAAAATTGAGAAAGAGCTTAGAGATCAACACAGCATCATGCTGCCATTAATTTTCTATGTTTATCACTAATAAACTTCTGCTAGTGGAGCCACCTTGATGGCTCAATGGATAGAGCCCTGGGCTTGGAGCCAGGAAGACCTGAGACATTTACTAGCTGTGTTAGTCTTGGAGATGTCACTTCACCTCAAATCCAACTGGAAAATGAAAGGACAAATCACCCCAACATCCTTGCCAAGAAAACCCCATAGAAAGTATTGGTTGTGTACATGGCCCACCAGGACACGAAGTGTCAGGTACTACTGAACAACAACAATCTCCAATAAGTTACTTTACCTCTCTGGCTGTCACTTTCTCCCCACATCTAACTGGAGGGAGACAGAATTTGATGCATTAAAAGAAATCAATTAAGAGAATATAAACTAGGATACAAGATTAGATAATCTGAGTTCTCATTAGAGGAAAAAGAAAGTACTTGCCTATTTGGGAAAGTTGTGAGTAGCTTTCTAGAGTTGGAAGAGGGAAGAAAGAGTAGATGGACATTCCTGGATATCACTTGATTCCCACTATTAGGAAGCAGGTTGGATTTATAGGCAAATGAAACTTAAATTTCAAAATGGAGTCAATTTTACAAGATTAAATTAGTTTGGTTTCCCACAATTCTCTCAATGCCCAACTCTGTTCAAGGTAATAAAAATTTATTTACTAAGAAAATAAAAAAAGTTTACTTATCAGTTTTTGAAGTTGAATTAGGGAAGTCAGAGGGATTATTTATTTAATATTGAGTAATATTTGGACTTTAGCCCCCTCCCCAACCTACCTCTTTATCATATTATACCTTAAGATGGACCAAGCTTGTGTATTTATAGAGGGTGTGAGAAAGAGTTTTACATTTACTGCCATGGGGGTTGATATGTTATATGGATTAAGTGGGGTTGTACTAAACCTTTGTCTGATCCAATTTCTACTATTACAATAATGGAAACATTGAAGTACATGAAACAAAAAAAAATGTGTAATTCCCATTTTCATGGCTAGTTAATTCTTCAGTTATTTTTAAGCCTTTTTATGGCTGCTATCTTGACCAGCTGGTGTTGGAGAGATTCACCATCACATTGGTCACAGCAATTAATGAAGCTTATCTACTAAGTCATAGAGAGATTGTCATTTTCACTGCAGAGGAAACACCCACACAGATGAAATTATAGCTCCTTGAAAATATCCAGCTTGCTTCCCGTGGATATTTTTCATGTCTAATTGGTGAATTCTTTCTTGGAGAAGCACAAGGGAATATTTAATATGATAGAAGGGCCATTTTGGAAGAGATGGTTGCCTCTGCCAAAAGGAAACAGAGTGACTGGCAATGAATTTCTAATTTTCAGCTTTCTGAAGCCATTGGCTCATTATAGATTGGTCCATATGATGTTGTATTCCCCAAAGCAAAACCCAAAACCCATTATAGAAAATAAAGACTTACAAAGAAAATTAAAAAAAAAATAAGAAAATAATTCTCTTCAGTCCCTGGTGTCATTTCCCTTCTCCCAGGATTTAAATTATTTCAATTTCCAAAATCTGATTTCATGTTTTTCAGACTTATAAAATGAAATAAAAACCAAGATGGCAGAGTAAGAAATAAGTCACTCTCATTCTCCCTTACCAACCTCTGAAAACTGAGAAATTATTGTCCCAGGAAAAGCCCTGAAATACTTGAGCCAGCTGAAAGCCAGGATGGAGCAGTCTTGTAGCCCAGAAAGCTAGAGGGATTAATGAGAAAGGCCCCTGTCATTTTGGTGGAATTGGGAATGGTACAGGACACGAGGTATCCCCTCAAGCCACCAGTAAGCCCCACTTTGGCAAACCAGGAGGAGATCTTGAGCCCCAGAGTCGTAGAGCAGGCAAACACCAACACCAAGTGCCCCTCCCCCCTCCTTTTTCCCTCTAGTGGCTCAACACAGGCAGAGGAACTGGTAGATTGCAGTGGAGAAAACTATCATGTACACTGGATGGCAGGTGTCCTTCAGCACCCAAACCTCCCTGTGCTTCAGCACAATTTCTTGAGAGATAACATCTAGGCTCTTTGATCATGACTTTCAGGTTTTCCAATAATTTTAAAATTATTTCTCCTGGATCTGTTTTCCAGGACAGCTGTATTTCCAACAAGATGTTTCACATTGCCTTCTATTGTTTTCATTCTTTTGGATTTGTTTTATAGTTTTTTTTTGATTTCTTATAAAGTCATTACCTTCCATTTGCGCCATTCTAATTTTTAAAGAATTATTTTCTTCAGTGAGTGTTTGGACCTCCTTTATCTTGGCCAATTCAGCTTTTTAAGGCATTCTTCTCCTCACTGTTTTTTTGGACCTCTTTGCTATTTTGGTTAGTCTATTTTTAAAGGTGTTATTTTCTTCAGCATTTTGGGGGTCTCCTTTAGGAACCTGTTGACTTGTTTATCATGATTTTCTTGCATCACTTTCATTTCTCTTCCCAATTTCTTTCTACTTCTCTTTCGTTTTTAATTGAGATATATATTTTTATTTTTATTTTGTAATACTCAGTTCCACATGATTTTGAGTTCCAGATTTTCTTCCCTCCCTTCCCTCTTCCTCACCAAGATGGCATGGCATCTGATATATCTTCTACATATAACTTTGCATTAAACTTATTTACAAAATAGTCAAGTTGTAAAGAAGAATTATGACCAATGGAATGAATCATGAGAAAGAAGAAACAAAACCAAAAAAAAAAATCTAAATAAAACAAAAACAAAAGAGAAAAGAAAAAAAAAGAAAAAAAGTTTGCTTCAATCTACATTCAGACTCCATAGTTCTTTCTCTGGATATAGATACCTGTCTCCATCATGCGTCCTTTGGAATTGTCATTGAACCTTGTATTGCTGAGAAGAGCTAAGTCTATCAAGGTTAATCATCACAGAATCGATATATCTCTGGTTACATATAATGTTCTCCTAGTTCTGCTCTGCTCATTCAGCATTATATCACATAGGTTTTTCCAGGTTATCATGAAGTATGTAACTTCCCCATGTCTTATAACACAATAGTATTCCATTACATTCATATATCACAACTTGCTCAGCCATTACCCAATTGATGGGCATCCCCTTGATTTCCAATTCTTTGCTAATACAAAAAGAACTGCTATAAATATTTCTGTACATATGAGCTCTTTTATGTGATTATGTGATATCATTTTTGTGATCTCTTTGGGATACAACCCTAGGAGTAGTATTGCTGGGTCAAAGGGTATGAACATTTTTAAAGCCCTTTGACATAGTTCCAAATTGCTCTCCAGAATGGCTGGATCAGTTCAAAACTCCACCAGCAATGTAACAGTGCTCCAATTTTCCCACATCCTCTCCAGCATTTATCCTTTTCCTATTTTGTCATTTTAGCCAATCTGATAAGAGAGATGTGGTACCAATCAGTTTTTTTGATTGGCATTTCTCTAAGTAGTAGTGATACCAGAGCATTTCTTCATATACCTAAAGATACTTTAAATTTTTCCTCTGAAAACTGCCTGTTCATATCCTTTGACCATTTATCAATTGAGGAATGACTTGTATTCCTGTAAATTTGGCTCAGTTCCCTCTATATTTTAGAGATGAGTCCTTTATCAGAGACACTAGTTGTGAAGATTTTCTCCCAATTTTCTGCTTCCCTCCTAATCTTTATTGCATTGGGTTTTTTTAGACAAAACTTTTGAATATAACATAATCGAAATTATCCATTTTGCATTTTGCAATGCTCTCTATCTCTTGTCGGGTCATGAATTCTTTGCTTTCCCATAAATCTGATCAGTAAACTATTCCTTGCTCTCCTAAATTGCTCATAGTATCAGCCTTTATGCCTAAATCATGGACCCATTTTGACTTTATTTTGGTATATGCTGTAAGATATTGGTCTATGCCCAGTTTCTGTCCTACCATTTTCCAATTTTCCCAGCAGATTTTCTGAAATAATGAATTCTTAACCAAGAAGCTAGATTCTTTGGGTTTATCAAAGAATAGATTGCTATAGTTGTTGACTACTGTGTCTTGTGTACCTATCTTATTACACTGATCAACACCTCTGTTTTTTATCCAATATCAAGTAGTTTTGATGACTTCTGCTTTATAGATCAGTTTAATGTCTGATATGGCTAGGCCACCTTCCCTAGCATTTCTTTTCATTAATCCCCTTGATATTTTAGACCTCTTGTTCTTAGAGATGAATTTTGTTATTATTTTATCCGGCTCTGTAAAATAATTTTTGGTAGTTCAGTTGGTATGGCACTGAATAAATAAATTAATATAGGTAAAACTGTCATTCTTATTATATTAGCTCAGCCTAACCATGAGCAACCAATATTTTTCCATTTATTTAGATCTGACTCTACTAGTGTCAAAAGTGTTTCATAATTATATTTGTATAGGCCCTGGGTTTGTCTTGGCAAGTAGATTCCCAAATACTTTACAGTGTCTACAGTAACTTTAAATGGAATTTCTCTTTCTGTCTCTTGCTGTTGGGTTTTGTTAGTAATATATAGGAATGCTAAGGATTTATGTGGGTTTATTTTGTATCCTGTGATTTTGCTAAAGTTGTTTATTATTTTAAGTAGTTCTTTACTTGATTCTCTAGGATTCTCTAAGTAAGTCATCATATCATCTGCAAAAAGTGACAGTTTAGTTTCTTCTTTGCCTATTCTAATTCCTTCAATTTCTTTTCCTTCTCTTATTGCTAGAGCTAGCATTTCTAGTACCAAATTGGATAACAGGTGATAGTGGACATCCTTCCTTCACCCTTGATCTTATTTGTAATGCATCTGGCATATTTATTCCCATTACAAATAATTCTTGTTGATGGTTTAGGTAGAAGGTCTTTATACTTTTAAGGAAGGCTCTGTGTATTCCTATGCTTTTTAGTGTTTCTAATATGAATTGGTGTTGTATTTTGTCAAAGGCTTTTTCTGCATCTATTGAGATGATCATATAGTTTCTGCTAGTTTTGTTGTGGATATGAGCAATTATGCTGATAGTTTTCCTAATGCTGAACAAGCCTTGCAGTCCTGGAATAAGACCTACCTGGTTATAGCATATTATTCCTCTGATAAATTGCTGCAATCTTTTTTGCTAATATTTCATTTAAAATATTTTGCATCAATATTCATTAGGGAAATTTGTCTATAATTTACTTTCTCTCTTTTGACTCTTCCTGGTTTGGGTATTAGTACCATACTTGTGTCATAAAAAGAATTTGGTAGGACTCCTTCCTCACCTATTTTCCCAAATAAGGTCTTTATATAAAGTGTAGGAATTAATTGTTCTTTAAATGTTTGAGAGAATTCACTTGTAAAATCATCTGGCCCTAGATATATTTTTCCTAGGGAGCTTATTGATGGATTGATCAGTTTCTTTTTCTGAGATGGGGTTACTTAGGAGTTTTATTTCCTCTTCTGGTAACCTGGGAAATTTGTATTTTTCTAAACATTCATCCATATCTCTAAGGTTGTCAAATTTATGGCCAAACAATTGGGCAAAATAATTCCTAGTTATTGTCTTAATTTCCTCTTCTTTGGAGGTGAATTCATCCTTTTCATTTTTTGATGCTAGTAATTTGATTTTCTTCTTTATTTTTTTAATAAAATTGACCAAAGTTTTATTAAATTTACTGTTTTTTTTTCATAAAACCAGCTCTTGGTTTTACTTATTAGTTTAATAGTTTTCTTGATTTCAATTTTTATTAATATCTCCTTTGATTTTCAGTATTTCTAATTTGGTATTTCTTTGGGGATTTTCAATCAGTTCTTTTTCTAGAATTTTCAATTGCATACCCAATTCATTGATCTCCTTTTTCTCTATTTTATTCATGTATGTATTTAGAGATATAAAACTTTTCCTAAGAACTGCTTTTGCTGCATTCCATAAGTTTTGCTATGTTGTCTCATTATTGTCATTACCTTGAATGAATTTATTAATTGTTTCTGTGATTCGTTCTTTGGCCCACTCAGTCTATAGAATCATATTATTAATTTGCAATTAATTTTTACCTTATTTTTCCATGGTTCCTTATTACAAATATTTTTTTTTATTATATCATGACCTGAAATGGATGCTTTGAGTATTTCTGCATTTCTGCACTGGATTGTGAGGTTTTCGTGTCCTAGTACGTGGTCAATTTTTTGAGTATGTGCTATATACCACTGAGAAAAAGATATATTCCTTTTTATCCCCATTCAGTTTTCTCCAGAAGTCTGCCTTTTCTAAAATTCTGTTCACCTCCTTAACTTCTTTCTTGTTTATTTTGAGGTTAGATTTATCAAATTCAGAGAGGGGGAGGTTGAGTTCCCGCATTATTATAGTTTTGTTGTCCATTTCTTCCTGTAAGCCCCTTAACCTCTCTTCTGGGAATTTTCAGGCTATGCCACTTGGTTCATATATGCTAAATAATGATATTGCTTCATTGTTTATGGTGACTTTTAGCAGGATATAGTGTCCTTCCTTATCTTTTCTAATTAGATGTATCTTGGCATTTGCTTTGTCTCAGATTAGAGTTGCTAGCCCTGCTTTTTATTTACTTTATCTGAAGCACAATATATTGTGCTCCAGCCTTTTACCTTTACCCTGTGTGTATCCCTCTGTTTCAAATGTTTCTTGTAAACAGCATATTGTAGGATTATTTTTTTAATCCACTCTGCTATCTGCTTCTGTTTTATGGGAGAGCTCATCCCATTCACATTCCCAGTTATGATTGCTTTCTGTGTCTTTTTCTCCATCCTATACCACCACCCCATTTATGCTTTTATTTCTCCCTTTCCTCTTCCACTTCTCAACAGAGTTTTGCTTTTGACCACTGCCTTACTCAGTTTCTGCTCCCTCTTGATTCCCCTCCCTTATCTTACTTTTTTCCCCTTGCTACTTCTTCCCTCCCTTCTGACCACCCCCCTCCCATTTCTTTATGCTTTCCAATCCTACTGCCTGCAGGACATGTTTGATTTCTGTACTTATCAGGGTACGTTATTCCCTTCTTGAACCAAATCTCATGAGAGTAAAGCTCAAATACTGTTCTTCTCCCTCCCTTCTTTCCCTCTACTATAATATGTTTTTGTGCCTCTTCATGTGATGTAATTTACCCTTTTCTACCACTTCCTTACCTCTTCTCCCAGAACCATCCCTTTATATCTCTTAATTATATATATTTTTATCATTATATCAATTATTTTGCACTGATACCCACAGTCTATCAAGATCCCTTTCAATTGTCATAACTATACTCTTCTCAAGATTGACATACATATATATATATGTATATATATGTATATATACATATATATACACATATAACATATATAAAACAAAATAACCCCACATAAGGATGTAACCAATTAGCCTTACTGATTAACTAGGGGTTTTTTCCCCATTTGCGTGTTTATGTCTCTCTTGAGTTTTGTATTTGGAAATCAAATTTTCCATTGAGCTCTGGTCTTTTCATCAGGAAGGTATGGAATTCCCTTATTTCATTGAATGTCCATCTCCTTGCCTGGAAAATTATGATCCATTTTTTCTAGGTAATTGATCCTTCATTGTAGTGTCATTTAATGTAGAAGTTCAAAGATCCTGCATGATACTGACTGTAGTTCTGTGATATATGAATTGTTTCTTTCTAGCTGCTTGCAAGGTTTCCTCCTTGACCTGATAGTTCTAGAATTTGGTTATAATATTTCTCTGAGTTTTCAATTTGGGATATTTTCAGTGGATGATCAGTGGATTTTTTCGATGACAATTTTATCTTGTGGTTCTAGGACCTCTGGGCAATTTCTCTTAAGGATTTCTTGGAAGATACTGTGCAGGCTCTTTTTTTTTTCATCATAGTGTTCAGGTAGACAAATAATTCTAATATGGATTTTCAACAAAATAGAGGAATTTCCAGCTTTCTCAGTGAAAAGACCAGAGCTGAACAGAAAATTTGACTTTCAAACACAAGGCACTTACTAAAGCTGAACTTTTTTTTTTTACATTCCTACATGGAAAGATGATGTGTATAATTCATGAGACCTCAGTATTAAGGAAGATGAAGGGAATATATATACATAGATAGAGGGCACAGGGTGAGTTGAATATGTGAATATGAAGGGATGAGATCTAAAAAACATAAAATCAAATTAAGGGATGAGAAAGGAAAACACTGAGGAGGGAGAAAGGGAGAGATAGAGTGGGATAAATTATGTCACATAAAAGTGACAAGAAACAGCAGCTCTGTTGGGAGGTAAGAGGGGTCAGTTGAGGGGGAATGAGTGAATCTCACTCTCATAGGATTTGACATGAGGAGGGAATAACATACATGCACAATTGGGTATCTTACCCCACAGGAAAGAAGGAGGAAGGAGATAAAAAAGGGGGAAGATAGAAGGGAGGGCAAATAAGGAGAGGAGGTAATCAAAAGCAAACACTTTTTAAAAGGGACAGGGTCAAGGGATAAAAATGGATAAAGGGGGATAGGATAGGAAGGAGCAAAATATAGTTAGTCTTTTACAACATGAGTATTGGGGAAGGGTTTTGCATAATGATACATATGTGGCCTATGTTGAATTGCTTGCCTTCTTAGGAACAGTAGGTGAGGAGGGAAAAGGGGAGAGAATTTGGAACTCAAAATTTTAAAAGATGTTGAAAAAAAAGTTTTTGCATGCAACTGGGAAATAAGATATACAGGCCACGGGACATAGAAATCTATCTTGCCCTACAAGAAAGTAAGGGAAAAGGGGGTGGGGGGGAGTGGGGTGACAGAAGAGTGGGCTGACTGGGGAATGGGTCAATCAGAATATATGTCATCTTGGAGTGGGGGGAGGGCAGAAATGGGGAGACAAATTGTAATTCAAACTTCTGTTAAAATTAATGCTGAAAACTAAAAATATTAAATAAATAGGAATGGGTGGGAAATTGAGGCAGAAAGATCAATTAGTAGGCTATCACAACCATTAAGGTAAAAATTGATGATGGCTTGAATTTGGATAGTGACTGCGAAAGAAGAACTTGTATGACAGATCCCAAAGAGACAGAAACGACATTTGGCAACTAATTGGCTACATGGAGTAAGTGAGCGTGAGAAATTGAAGATAAAACTGGGTTTGTGAATCTTGGTGATGGGAAGAATGGTTGTACCCTCAATAGTCATAGAGAAGTTAAGAAGGGATGGCTGTTCAAAAGGAAAGATAATGAGTTCCATTTTGTAAATGTTGCATTTGGATGCCTATTGTATATCTATTCCAACATGTTCAATAGACAATTGAAGATGAAGATATAGAACTCAGGAGAGAGTCTAGGTGTCTGAAAATATAGACTTGGGTGCGACATGTTTAGAGATGCGAATTAGTCTATAAGAATAAGAGAGGTCTTCAAATGACAGAATGTAGAGCAAAAATAAAAGAAGGTGGTATTTCATAAATTATTGTTTAATTGAAGTTAAGAAAAAATGGGGGGAAGTCTGGAATATTAACTATGTAGAATAAATAAAGAATCCTACACTTTTGGATTAATAAATGGCATTTACACACACAAGAAAGAGGATTATCCAACTTTGAATGGAGCCAGAGAGGGACTAAAGAGTTAGATGTAAAGGAATATTCGAGGGATACTAACTGCTACAAATTGACATGAGATTGTGATGTTCAAATAAAATTCAGACAACACAAAAAAATAAAGTTATTATGCAAATGGCTATATATATATGTATATATATATATTTAAAATCATATTGAAATTTTCACAGAAGTTTTATGGGTGAAGATGATAAAGATTTACAACAACTGAATTTGCAGGTATGGATTGTGATCCAACTCATTGAAGGGACCACCTACATTTATAAAATATTAAATCCATCAAAATATCTAGATAAATTCAATATGTTAACAATTGTAGTGAAATGTAATGTTATTTTCCTTGTGTATCCATTTCTGTTTTTTCTTACCTTTCTCTGTACCTTTTTTAAAAATTTCTACAAAACTCCATTTTCAGCTAACTATAACCATAGCCACAACTTCTGATGTGGGAATGATTCTGCAATGTTGACCACTGAATTATTCCTCAAGGCCACACATTTTATTTCAATATGGTTCCAAATTTTCAAAAATGAGCATTAATCATCCTCAACAGAGTACATACTTTTTAAGCGGAAATATATACAAGATAAAGGGAAGACCAGTTAAAGAAAGTTATCAAAGACAGATTAGATACCAATGGGCTAAGAGGAAAAGGGTTTATCACATCCTGATAAGTTAGGAATGAGACTAAAAGTCTTTTCTGGTGAGATTGAAATTCATGAGCTCAAATAATGTGCTGTTGTGTAATTTTACTAATTTCTTGGCTGGACTAATCTAATTCTTAGCTCTAATCAGAATAAACCATGGCTACTCACCTCCTCCACCTCTGTCTAGTTCATGATTGCTTTGTAAGGTTCATTATTGAATAAAACCATGAAATGCTAGATTATCCTTTTCATATATATGAATATATACATATATGTATACATACATACATATACACGCATGCATGTATATATGTATACATACAAATATGCGTGTATGCATATATGTATAAATGCATATATGTATATGCACATATATACATATATGTGCATATATACATATACATACATACACATACATACATACGTGTGTATGTAAATAGAATTTAGAATTTCCCTGGAGATTTTTTTTCCTCTCCCTACAAATCGTATGCTTAAATCACTGTCTAGCCTGCAAGACTCCAAAATGTGACACTATAAATCACTGTATGTCAGTAGCTAAAAGGGAAGGGTATAGTCCAGAGGGTAGAGGAAAGAAGGCTTTTCAAATGTGACCTGAGCTTTCCTCTGGTGACCAAGATATTGTTTTTCTATATTCCTGTAATATTTTAATGTCTTCTATGTCTATGTAACAGAATACTTGGGCTAAAGACTTGACAGGACTATTGTGTACATGGTTGGAGCTCTAATGTGCTCTAGTTAAATTCTGTCCTATCAAAGAGTAAAATTAATATTTTCTTTGTATTCCAGCTATAGTGTTGAACTGATTGTGAATAGGTAATCTATATAGTCAGTGAATCAGGTGCTGGCCATAGTATATGTGTAATATATTGCAAAAGGTAGTAAAAGTGTCCTAAACTCATCAGTGCCAATCATTATGTTGAGCCAGTGGAATACACTAACAAACCAGATGCCTTTTCCTTCTCATTTATCAGGGAGATAGAGAGCTTCTCTAAGCCGCACCTTCCAATGTGGGCTATCAAGATATGGGCACATTACTTGATTTTGCAAAGAAGTAAAATCAAGGATGCTCGATATTTTCAAGCAGCAGTAATAATTAATATATAATTTTATGTGACACATGTTTTAGAATTAGCAAAGTAATTTTATATACATTTTGCTATTAAAACAATTCTATGATATAGTAATTTTGGTATGACCACAATTTTGGAGAAAATTGAGGCTCAAATAAGTTATATGACTTGTCCATTAATATGCACCTATTATATGGAATAGCCAGAATTGTGAGTTTAAGACTTGATACAATAAATAGATCAAACTAGAAAGCAAGTCAGCTTATAAAAGCTATGTAATTCCTGCTATTTCCCTAATGTTAGCTTATTCTACAGGAGGCTGACAAATTAATCTTTTGATAAAATGCAAACTGAGTGAGAGAGAATCAAAGGTCTTACCTATTTCTGGCGTGAGCTCCTTGAAGGTAGGGACTGTCTTTTACCTTTCTTTATATCCCTAGGGCTTAATAGAATGCCTGACTTTTGGTAGGTGTTTAACAAATGATTATTGGCTACTGAACTATCTACAATTTGATCACAAGACTGGGCTGCTTAGAGGTCACATCATCACTCTTGCAACTTATTCTTCACTGAGTACACCCTGAGAAGAGAGGACTGGAAACTTCAGAGTTTCATTTCCATTAATTCAGGTCTGATGCAGCCAATGATGCTGGCCTTCTCCATCCTTTCCCCCTTCATCTCTATCTCTTCTCATTTCTGGTCAGAATCAGACAACTTCATTTGTAAAATAGTACAAATCATGAAGGAGGTTCCTAGATAAACTTCAACAACCTTGGGGAAGTCTGTTCTGTAGACAACTCATATTCAGAGAGCAGCATATTTTGAGTACCTCCATTTCATTGCAGTTCAGTTACCATTTATTAAATGTCTACTCTTTTCCAAGCACTGTTCTAAGTGATGGGAAAACAAAAAATGTAAAACAAAGACTCCCTGCCCTCAAGGAACCTATAAGCTAGTGGAAAAAGACAACAACAACAACAAAAGAAAGTAAAAAAGCAAGAGGGCACCATAGTGCACCCAAAATGCAGACATAGTGTTCTGTGGAGTCCAAACCAAGCAGAGCTGCTAATGAAAATTGGAATTACCTCGAAATTTCTGAAAGTTCATATCCCTCTATGAAGGAAGAAAGGCTATGGGGAGAATTTAGTGCTCTTCCCTCTTGTCGTTTGTCTTTCACTCTCAAAGAAGACCGTGTCATCATGAAGGTGATGCCATGACTTGAAGTAAATTGGGTTTAAGTGAGGAAAAGCTGTGCAAAGTGACCAGACTCATTTTTTCCTCTGGAGCCATCTGGGTTCAGCGGCAAGATATAGATCAGAATGCCTAGAGATGACCCCAGACTCTCTAGCCCTTCAATCAAGAAGGAAAGGTCACTGCGAAGTTTAGACTATGTTGAATATCAACATGGTGAGATCAGCTTATTGTGAGTGACTAATACTGTTCCAGAGTAGGTGATGTGAGGTAAACCTTGTCACATATATTTTTACATGTGTACCTCACTACTATATGGTGTATTACTATGTTTAAGTTTATGTGTACTCCTCCCATAGATATTGTATGTATTTGTGGGAGGGAATGAACCAAGTTCTTAGGAGAACATTTTGTATCAAGTGTATTTACCATGGTGTCTGAGAATAGGAGTAGCTGTCCACTGTCCACTGATCCACTGGGATCATCATCATCATCATCTTCTTCTTCTTCTCTTCTTCCTCTTTTTCCTCTTCTTCCTCTTCCTCCTTTTCCTCCTCTCCTCCTCCTCTTCCTCCTCCTCTTCCTCCTTCTTCTTCACTTTTGCCCTGCAAAGTTTTTCACTTTTGCTTTCTTAAATTCTAGTTCTGAAAAAAACAGGTTTTAAAAAGACCCATTCTCTTTTAAATGGAGCTACTTGACTACACCTTTAAAAGCAAATCACTCTGGCTTTTACTGAATAGGCAATGATAGCCCTAGCCCAAGGTTCTGTGGCTCATTGTTCAGATTTCGATGCCTTAGAATGAGTGTAAGAAGTAATTGTTTTCTGTTCTGGCCAGAGATTCTGAGGGTCTTTCTCTACAAGACTGATATTTTTTGGTTGTAAATTGGCCCATCTTTTGTCTCAATTTAAGAAGCCCTTAGTTGTTGAATGAATGTGGCCTCAGACAAACTTAGACCGGGGAAATGCCCTAATTTAGAGGGGGCAAAATCATCCTCCGCGTCCTGGGCCATAGGCTGGTCATCTTGATCTCTTTATCGTCACTGTACTCCCAAGACTCTGCAGGAGAGAGCAAGGCTGATGACTTTGTCCATCTCTGCTTCATTCAAATCCCATTCATGTGCAAATTAGGAAATTATGCTCAGGCCCCCTGAAGGTCACCACTTGAAGGAGGCAGCAGCGGCAGTGGCTGCAGCAAAAGCAGCACCCGCGGCACCTTCAGCAGCTGCCTGTGAGGGCTGAGAGCGTCGCGGTCAGGGTCCGCGCGGGGACGCGTACTAACCGCCGCCGGAGGGGCCCCAACCTGAAGCGGAGACCTCGGGCAGTGGACGCAAAGGAAGGAGCAGGGCCATGGAGGGCTGCGGAGGCGACACCAACAGGAGCGCAGGAGGCCTGGCGGTTTTTTTCGTGTGGAGCGGGGCGAAGATGAACTATTTGAACTCTGATCTGGCCGGAGTCCCCCTCACTGGTATGAGTCCTCTCTCTCCTTATTTAAATGTGGATCCCAGATATCTTATACAGGACACTGATAAATTTATTTTACCCACTGGAGCCAATAACACACGGGGCAGGTTTGAATTGTCATTTTTTACCACTGGAGAATGCTGTTTATAACAGGAGCTGCCTTCGGGGCAGTGAACGGTTTGAGGCTGGGATTGAAAGAAACAGGAAAGAACTTTCTGCTGCATGTCCACTCTCAACTACCCCTGAACTTTGGAAGTAAAGACTTGTTCCCAGATTCAAGTCATGTAATTGTCAGCATCATACCCACCAGGTTAATTCATTTAATTATTTATTGTGAACTATAATGTACTGCTTCATTCCCAATAAAAAGTGTTCCTAGAACCAAAACATAACAAACAAAAAAGAAGAAATCGTACTCATGATGCCATTGGTCACCTTTGATAGGAAAGTGTTAATAAATGTTTTTAATTATATTTAATTCTGAAATTTTTCCTTTTATCATATCACTTCTGTTTAAAATATTTCATTGAATAGCAATTGAACAGAGCTTCATACTCTTCATTCTTTTATGACTTGTCCCAATGTGACAAAAATCTTACCTTTTTGCTTTATCTATTCCTATTAATCCTGACAAAAATGTTTTTTTGTTCTGTATCTCAAATACATCTTTGCTTATATGTTATAATTTGCTTTGCCTAAATCCTATCTATCTTATGGCTTAGTTGACCTTCTCGGATCAAAGTGATTTTTTTTTCTTAATAAGCATAGGTAGATACCTTGTCATATATCATATTATCATAGAATTAGAGATTAAATGAAACTCAGAAGGCATCTAGTCCAACTCTCTTATTTTTTGATGAAGAAAATAAAATTATACGGATAAATAGCTGTATTGTAAGTATTTAATACTTTTAATAATTAACTTTGATTCACTTATTCATTGAATTCAGTGTGAGCAATATGTATGATTAAAATTCAAGCAGGCAATTATCACTTGTTTATTGAATGGAAAGTGATCTTATAATTCAGTGAGAAAATTATTTAGGTATTATCTATATTAACTTCTATCTTTTTCATATAAAAAAAGAGGAGAGAAAAAATAAGGTGGTTGGTTCAAGGTGACAAAGTCAGCAACCTATATTTCAAACCTAAGTCTTCTGAATCTCAAGGCATTGTTTTGTTGTTTTTGTGTTTGTTTGTTTTTATTTTTACATACAATTTTATTAGGGCTAATGGCTTCATTAGGAGCTTGGCATGAAGAAATTATAAGAGAGGAGCTAGCATATACATTTAGTATTTGAGAGTTCCTTGGCTCTGCCTTCTCTGGCAATTGTCTGTTATATATTAAATATATCTTGACGTATATGCAACTTTGAACGTATTTTCTTATTTCTGGTTACCAAGTAGTGGTCTTCAAAACTTATATTCTTCAATATTTTCTTATTGATAAAGCAGAAGGAAACAAACTTAATTCTGTATGACTGATGTAAAAAAAAGCATTATAAGTTAGTGATTTTACTTCAGACAGATGAAGCAAAGACATTTTGAAAAGTAGAGTTCTTTATTTTAGTCAAATAGTGTGCTTGATACATAGAATTGCAATAGAGATCCTTATCCCTTTCCTACTTCGCTCTATGCATTTTTATTGCTTTTCAAGAGTAGCTTCTTGACTGGTCTAATGAAGAATCAAACCACTTTTCCTTGAAACTGAGCAGAAAACAGAATATTTTAAAAGAGAAAATTAATTTTCAAAAAACTTAGAATCTAGTCAACAAGGCATTTTTATACAATCAAATACCATTTAATTACTAACAGAGAATGCTACACCTTCATCAAGAAGAATTAAATTTGTCTTATTCAAAGTTAAAGTATCATATGGCAAATGTTTTTAAACATTAATTTGCCATAATGACAATTACCATTCTTCAAAGACAGAAGTAATATGATTTGTCCTAATTGATTCAAAGGCCACATAACTTAATTCATTCTATAGCACCCCTACTCTTTGCACTTCCTGAACAATGATAAAGTATTAGTTTGGACCCCAAGAAAGTTGAAATTCTTCATCAGAGTTTTCGTCATAAATGCAGACAATATTTTGAAAGAAGGAGTTTCCAAGATTGATATTTTCCAATCCTTTACCCTAATGTGAAATAAAATTTCAATGCTTTAATAAAGGAATGTTTCTATTTGCTTTTGTTATATTTAGAGGTTTTGTGGGGT